>CM057152.1:15404371-15436509 GCA_029962745.1 Echinometra lucunter
TTTGTGGGTTTATGCGTTAGGATTCAACTCACGCACACTCACACATCCACGCACGAAATGTGAGCGCACCATCCAGTGCTTGATATTCAATACGTGGCAATGCCATTCATCTTTGCCTAGTCTGTTGGTGTCACTCTCCTACTCCCTAACCTATTAGCCAAAGCGAAGTACCCATTTATCACTCCGTAATATCACCATATCTCTTATGATTCTCTTTTTTTTCAACAAGCGATCGTGTTGAAACTAACAACAAATTTTAACACGCCTATGTTGAATAGAGGAAAACCGGACACGACTTCAGTCAAGACGAAAAACGAAGAGCAAGAAAGGGAGAGAATAAATTAAAGGGGTAAGAGGAGTTTTCAAGGTTAAAAGAAAATTCTCTCAACTTGGCAGTCGTAAAACAAGCACAATATATTAGATATTTAGTGACTAATGTTAATCAGAAATACGTTATAATGTCGCACCACTGAGCATATACACTGAGTTGACGATCTAATGATTATCTTCCGAGTAGAACTGTATCAAGACGAACATTCTTTCCAAATAATCGATAATACGCCTGATGAGTTTTCAGGAAGTACGCACCTTTTTGCATTGATTGAAAGTAGAGGAGAGACTGGTATAAATCACAGTCGTATTGTTTTTGTTTTTGTTTTGTTTGTTTTTTGTTTTTTGCTTTTAGATTTGATAAAGGTATTCTAATAGTATATGCAGAGATTTTAACTGAATTTCATTTTTTTTTTTTTTTTTTTTTGGGGGGGGGGGCGAATTTCGGTAAACATTTTGGTCGTCATGGGGATCCCTTGGAATCGAACATAATGCTCTGCGTTCTTTCTTAAGTAGACAGGCTCCGACATGACTTTTAATTCCCGACCTAGTGGGCCTATTAAGAGTTCTCCGACTGAAAAGCATGTAACTGCATGTAGCCAAGCTGACAATGAATGTTCGCATGCGCATTACCACTTATTATAATCTCAAGTTTCTTAGGATAATAAACTAAGTGGCAACATAACAAGCAATCCACCCCTTAATTAACGAACAGTAAGTTTAGAGTGAAATATTTATATTTTTTCGCAAAAAAGAAACCATAAATATGTGAACGTTGAGGTCAACAAAATGGGCAATGTGGCAAATGTCATCCTGTTAACGTACGGGGCAACTCTCCCATTTATTTTGTATACAGATAAAAATGCCACTTACTTGTTGGCCGACGTTCGGACAGAGTAGGTTTTAGTATTACTGGAAGGCTTGAAACAACATGCTATTCATACAATATCTTGAGTGCACCCCCTAGAACAAAAAAAGGTTTCTTGGGAGAACACTAATATTATTTTATTGTTGAAATAAGCAGAAGGATTCTTCTTGTAGCATCATATTGAATTCATATAACTAATATACGCAAATTTTATACTCTCATACACTCATTTAGTGATCTCATCTTTTTATCATAACCTCTTGATTATTTGTGTTATCTTCTTGTAGGTTTCCACCGATTTGGTTTGAAATTCTCTTTAATGATTTAAAGCCTCTAATCTACAGCAGCAAGGTTTCCACGATTTGGTTTGAAATTCCCTTTAATGATTTAAAGCCTCTAATCTACAGCAACTTTACATGTTTTGATTAACTTTTAGATATTTTACTTTTCCATGAACTCACTCCATGTGATAAAGCACTGATTGAAAAACCACATGAGCAATTATTACCATTACTTTGTTGTCATACAAGAATCCTCTGGGAGATTATTTTGTTCTTTCTTCCTCGGAGAATAACGAATAAGTATGCTTTTAACGGATATTAAGATTAGATTTTACTTCTTAATAGTGATATCGCATGAATACTAAATTTTCCATTATTTCACTAAAGGACAGGTATGTCCTGTATAAGACTACAATATTGCAAAAGATTATCAGATTATTCTGTAAGTATATACAGATTATTATCATAATTACCCATGTCAGAATATGAGTATCCCCCCTCAAAAAAATAAAATGATTGTTCAAGAATTATCGCTTTTCATCAAATTTTGTTGTCAATATCTCAACATGTACAAGAAAGTCAAGGATAAGAGACAACGATTATAAGTATGATTTTATTTTCCAAGGATAACTTCATCAATACCATTACAGCTCTTCCCGAGGGACTTTCACTTATATTATCCCAACATAGGCAGGTCTAATTAACAACACTCCTACATGGGTCAAAAGTGAAGGTGAAACATCTTGTTTAGTAATGTAACCTCCTTTACAGAGAATCAAGAACCTTCACAATATAAACAGTGCTTACATTAAAAAAAAAAGTTTGTTGACTGCAAAGTCTTCTTTTGACTATCACGTATAAAACAATAAAAGCTACATTTGCCATTATTATTGTGAGGAGCTATGAAAGTTTTGTTGTAGGAACAAGGCAATGCTTCCAATTCTTAACATGAGAATGAAGTGATAGCCATTATTTTGATACGAATTGTGATTTTCTTTTACTGATATATTATGGTGGATGCACTTCATTTTGGGTAAACCGACAATAGCATACTTTAAGCTTGAACATGAATGAAATAGAATAGAGGAGAATTCCAAGCACAACTTCAGTCGTTCATTTCAAGAGTAGAAAGATTTTATCATCTTTGTTCAGAATTCTTTACTATTTTCAGAAATAATTGCAATAAACAACCCCAAATCGTGCTACCCATTCAGAACTGATATTTATCCTGGCCGTTGATAGACATATTTCTTATCCTGTTTCCTACAATTTTACCTTTCGGAGGGGGACGGGGGGGGGGGGGGGGGGGGTTCTTTTTTAAATTTCGTATTGCTCATCCATATCTATAATTTTCACACAATTTAACAACAACAACATATAACAGCATTCAAGCTCTTTGAAGTAAAGAATAATTAAAAAGATATCTTGATTATGTTTGCAATATAGTAACAGAATGATGTTGCGTGCATTTGCCTGGGGGTAAAATCTCCATATCTAACAGTCACGGTGAGTTGAAAATCTACCACATTAATGATGGTAGGCCTTTCCTTGGACCGCACATGTGGGACGCTATCACGCGAGAAGGAAAAATCCATTGCAGGCATGAGAAAGCATTTTCGAAGATTTTAACAGTTTCAGTGGGTGAAGAATTGACAAAGGCAAGGTCTTCTCGAGAGTAATCCTACTTTGAACAGAGCACTGTTGCACTTTCCAGGTTGTTTTAGAAAACCTTGTTGGAGACCTTGATAGATTTTACATTAATTTCTCAGTCATCGTCTTTCTTAGGTCCAGAGGTGAATTCAACGGCACAGTAGCATACTGCACATCAGCCACATACGGTATAGTCCGATCAAGATGAACTTTGCAGAGGCTGTCGTCAGAACCCACACTGACCTCGCCTTCCTGTCCCTAACCGTCCTGAGCTGTCGCACTGGAAACCTGGAGCACACGGGCAGTAGTACCCTTCTCGAGCACCGAACCAAGGGAATGATTGGCTGCGGGTATTGCACTGGTCGAACAACCCACCCAATGGCTTGCACACCCGATGATTCCCGATTCTAGACCGAACGCAGCACGTAGGTCGATCCAGCTCTAAACAATCGAGATCCGTCTTACAGGTCTGTCAACAGAGAGAAACAAAAAGTAAGTTAGATGGTGAAAGATGTTGTCTGAAACACGATTGCAAAGTCTTCCGAGAAAAATAACGCAGGCAATTTCACTAGATTTGTCAATCATATACTGATATACATTAATTAATTCGTTGACTTCTGAAATGTCATATTTCCATAGGCTTAATATAGGGACATCCGCTTCAAGTAGCCAATGGTTTTATAACAATCACATACTGCCTAATCAATCCCAACGTGATTTCCGTGGGATATACAATGGAGTTTTAACGACATTGCACTTGGTTTAATGTATCAAACTCTTGTGTGTTTTTTTTTTCATTTCAATTCTTCTTGAACTGTCAATTGCTATTTATATCTTCCGGAGTCGTTTCATCATCAGTTTTAGATTTGATTTACTGAAGTGCTGTAGTGATGCCCTAAGTCAGAAGACCCCAAAGCATATTTTAATGTCTTATTGGTAATCGTCGACTCGAACGATCGGTTCAAAACATTTAGCATACTTAGTCGATGTTCGCCTTCCAGACACAGGTGACGCCAAACAAATAATAATAATAATAATAACAATAATAATAATGATAATAATGTAATCATATCATAATTAACTTTTGGTTTTGGTTAATTTTCGTCATGAGGTATAGACTGAATGAGTGTACTATCCTCCTCTCAACCCTTTGGCATATCAAACTCAGGATTTGACTTGCACAATTTCTGTCTCCGTCGTCATATTTTTAATCAATCTTACACTTTTTGTTTTTTCCCATCTAGTTTGAAATGAGCTACATACAGGGTACCAACAGCTCACATCTGCATGTATATGTTAATAACCAAGAGGTGAATCATTCAATATAGCACTTAAACCTTAGTTCTGTCATCTGTCCTGTTCGCCCCTTATCAGAGGGAAATGAAAATGAGTAAATTAAAGTATGGCAAATTGGTATTTGTCGGGTTAATGAAACACCTGCTTGACGCCACTAGCATGACCATGATGACTAGGGTTTCCCTGTAATAGCTCTATATTGGCATTGAAAGAAACCCATTGCCGCTCCATCTTAACGGACTACGTCATCCATACACCCTATCTAGATTACAGAGTTGATTTAGTTTTGCATCACCCTGAAAAGTCACAGTTTCCAGAATGAAATTTGGGTATGGCGAAATCATCAATTATGTTCGTGGATTGTTTTCCCATTAATATTTTATGAAACTGCGTTTACATCACCTTGGAATTGCTCTATTTGATCATCACCATGAGGGGAGAAGGAAAAGCCATCCCCATTTCCCCTGAAATGGTTTTAGATTTGGAATACAGGGGGTCGACCTTTTTAGCAGTATTGTATAAACATTAGAACAAACAGGAAAATGTGCAAAAGTTCATTTCTAATCAATTTATTAGAATTCTTAAAATAGTAATCGCAGCCTTGTCGTCACACGACGACGCTCTTGCCAAACGAAGTGGTAGTAGTGGCAGGCGAGAAGCGTATAAGAGATGGAGTCTCGACACCCGCTTATTGATTCAAACACCTGCTATCGTCTGGCAAATCACAATTCAATATTCACGGCATACAACACCCATATCATTGGTCAGTAGGCAGGTGTGCATGTAATAATCCTCATAATGTTCCCTCTAGTGATGTAATATGCAGACAGTCTGATTCTGAATGATTTTTTGGTTGATGATTACACATAATAATACGCTGGAAGCGAGAAACATACATAATTGACATGTTTGTTTATTTGAAATGAAAATAGCTTCTTTTTGCCAGCTTTTGGATCCACTTTTGTCAGTACTACTTGTCTAGAGAAGGTCAAGGCCAAATTGATTTATTTCCAACCGAATATCAAAAACAAACATTTGAAATGCACTGCCATAATATTGCCAATAAAAACAGAAATAAGTACAGAGAGTAGCATCTTGAAAAGTTCGGTATGGCATGTAGTAAATGGTGTGGGAAGTGTGCGTAATGTACTTTCGCCTTATACTCCACTGCATGACACATGTCATGTGGTAGTAGAGGGATCCTGGGATCATATAAAAGCAAACTCGAAAATGAAGGATCTAAGTTGTATGCCTCTCAGTCAGACTGAAAGAATGAAAAAAAAAATAACAAAATGAAAATCCTTTTGTTCCAATGAGCTGTTGTTCTACTCACTTGCATCATTTGGAGGAGCTACCAGAAACACTGCTGTTTTTTCAATATCCATCTCTTTCCGAAACAATCACTGTACATTTGTTTTTAATCTATTCATGGCCCAGTCACGCAAAAGAGACAAACACCAGACCCCTACCCGCTCCCCCCAAAAAACAATAAAAAATATTGCATAGCCAATCAATCACTGGTCCATTTGGAATGGCTGTGAAATCGGTTTAGCAGTGTAAGAATTGAGCTTACATCAATTACATGTCAGATTTTTAATTCCTATATAGTTACTTTACTTTCAGGAGGATAATTCCTATATAGTTACTTTACTTTCTGGAGGATAATTCTTATAGTTACTTTACTTTCAGGAGGATAATTCCTATGTAGTTACTTTACTTTCAGGAGGATACTTCCTATAGCTACTTTACTTTCCGGAGAATAATTCCCACATAGTTACTTTACTTCTCAGATGATAGGTTTGTTCATCGACTACTGTAACCATGGTGACACCGAGTGAAATAGATATGAACGGGGTATGATGACTTGCAGTGCAAACGTCACTTCGCCAAAAACTCGAATGTTTCAAAAAGGTAAAACAAAATAACTCCAAATTAACAGATCTTCCGAGGAACCACAAAGTGATATACAAGATAGGTTAAGTGTAGGATGAAAGTGAATGGGGCTCGGAATGGAATTCTCTTTTCGTGTACCGTCAATACCCCTTTGTTGGAACTCCAGAAGAGTTCCTTTTCAGACACTCGAGAAATCTCATGTCACATGGTGGTCTTTTTGTGTGTGTGTTTTTTTTTTTGGTTGTTCTTTTCCTTTTTTTCATGACAACGGGTATAATACGCTTTTCTTTCCAAGCTTGGCTAATTTAACTGGTAATTAACGCGGGGGCAGAAAGGATGGTTTTGATACCGCTTTCACACCAAGGTACGGTCGCTGGGTACGGTCGCAGAGACCGTACCCAGCGACCGATGAAACCATGGTGTGAAAGCATTTTATCGTACTCAGCGACCGATCGTTTCCGGCCAAAACGTTCGGTAGCTGAGTCCGACCTAATAGGTACTTCAGCGACCGATCGTGACCGATGCAAACTTGATGTGAAAGCACATCGTTCTCTGCGACCGATCGAAATGCAATGACCCCATATATATGCCCACGCGCTATCTCTACTTCCGCTTCCGGCTAGGTCAGCTATACTGCGACCGATCGCTCAGGGCCTGACCAAATTTTGACGGCGGTGCGAAAGCACGTCCGATCGGTCGCTGGGTACGGTCTCTGCGACCGTACCTTGGTGTGAAAGCGGTATCAGATTATCATTTTTGTGTGTGTGTGTGTGTGTGCAAAATGTCCAAATGATGCGGATAGAATAAAATATGATTTGCTGAAAGAAAAAAAGGAGACCCTTAAGTATATCCCAATAATAACTGTTTAACTAAACAAGAAACTGCATATTTTCACCACACCCACGATTAAGGAATTACGTAAGCCGACTCCACATATATGTAATGAGTGCATTGGCAATTTCTTCAGATATGCATTCCTCTCCAGTAGTACCACTGAGTATGTAATTATTGTTTCTTCGCATACAGAAAAAAAAAACAACTTCAAGTTATTGGCTCTCAACAGAAATGCCCGTGGTATTTCCCTTGTTACGTTATTTGTCATATCTTACTCTCTTCAAAGAAAGGTATGAAGGCCTCCACACACCGAGTCCGGTCCGGGCTACGGTCCGGGCCCGTACCCGGTAGTACGGTGCACAAAAACGGTGGAAATGAATCGCTCCTGTACTATTCCAATGCTACTGGTCACACCAAACACGGAAGTAGCCGTAATAGCCGGAACGGTAACCGGAACGGTTTTTATGCGATCGCTCTGGGAGCGATTTGATACGGTTTGGGATACGGCAATTTCCACTTTTGACCAATCACAAGCAAGAAGTTTGATGACGTACGTCGGCTCCACCCCCTTGGCCTGGCCAGTTTTGCGAGTTGCGTGCGGTGAATTTGTCTATGGGAAATACGTGCTGTAGGATCATCCAAATCTTGCGAAACTTGTCGATGTTGGTGATGATGAGGCCTAGGGTGATGACGGCGTGTTTTTTCATGTAAGTTTTACGTCTATATTTCTGACATTTTCTTTTCATTTGCTCAATAATGCTCATTCTTGAGTTTTATTTCCGAGCACTGCATTGAACATAAGGACTTAATTTGTGTTTGGGATACTTAAAGTTAGTAGTCACTCTCATTTCCACAGTTTTCATCATGCGCATCACAGAGAGAATCTGTTACTGTTAGGCCTGCCTGGCCCTAGTCCCATGTATTGTTGAAAGTGGGCATGAATCATAGAAATACATATCGCTTGGCATGAATTTGAAAACAAAAAACCCTTGATAATAGCGTATTAAGTGTTGTACAGTCCGAGAATACTCCAGACGACGGCCTGTACTTCTTAAGTTAGTCTTAGGGAAGAAGAAGCGTTCTTCCTTTTGCATAAAGAAGGGGCAGGCTTAGGCCTATTAACGTTAATCTTAAAGTTAATCGTAGCCTTAAGACCGCATTTAATGTCTCAAATCAAAATTTCGTCGTTTGCCTCTTATAGGTCGGCAGTCACTAAAATGAGGAGTGCCGACCCTACTACTAGTACTGTAGAAGAGGCTAACGACGAAATTTTGAGATAGAATATTCGGTATAGGGTATGCTAGGCCTGTGAGTATGACATGCTATGTAACGACTAACGTTGTCGTTAGAGTCAATGGAATTATGTTAGCCTAACTTAGGGCTAAGCTCTAATAATACTAGCCTATCTAGCCCCCAGTACGCTGCCACTGCCACAGTAACACTAACAGTTAACGTTAGATCTAAAGTTAGACTAGATCTAACGTTAGACCTCTAGTCGATATTTTGCAACTTTAATGATAGATCCGATGTCGATGACTGGATGACGTGAAATATTACTGGAAAGTAAGTTAGGCCTATTACATACATGTACTCTACAAGCTTATCTGAAATTCCATTAGCTATACACAGCGAAACGGCGTCGGGTCTGGCTAATCCAAGATAAGCTTGTAACAGATCAAGATCTAGTCTACTGTAGTACTGATCATCAACATCGGATCTAACCAGTTACAAAATATCTAGACCCTCTAGTCTAACTTTAGATCTCTCTAGGCTGTCGTAACAGTTTCATCTTCTATAACCATTTTTAAGATGTTTCAATTAAATGGCAAATCGAGATTAGATCTACCTCGTGATGATTTGCGATTTAATCATAATCCTTTTGTGAAACGGGGGCCCTGCTGGTCATGCTCAAGAGCTGTGCTTTAAAGAAAGTCTCAATGTTTTGATACAATTTTTAAAAAGTGCCTCTTAAATTTAATTTTCATTTCACTTCATTTCATTTATTTTTTCCATTTTCATCTGTAAATATCACAAATGCACAAAGTAAGAATAATTTTCAAAGTCAAACAGTGGAATTTTCAAAAATAATTATATAAATAAATGTTGAAAATGGAAAATGTCTCACCTAGTCTCACCTAGTGAGACAAAATGTCAACCCCCCCCCCCCAAAAAAAAAAAAAACCCAACAGCACACACACACACACACACACACACACACACAAAACCATATATTTAGAAAAAAATTTTTGACAAAATGATGTACATATAAGGCATATAGTTCATGAGTTATGCTGGGGTGGGATGATGGCATAGTCCCTATTATAATTTGGATACAATGGATCTTGTCTATCCCTTCCTTTTCTTCAAGTTAAACTCAAAACTATCAGTCATTTCTCTTCTTTTTTTTTTCCACAGGTGCAACTTGTGGCCCAGATTGTTCCCAGATGCAACTTGTACAAATATTACTTGCACCGGTACATATGATGTAGTCAAGCAACTGGAAATCCTGCCATCATCACTCTTAGTTTTGTGGGATCTGATCATCTGAATACTGAAGAACATCATTCTGGATGATACTTAAAAGGTAATAATTTGAGATATTGTTGCTCTGCAGTCTCTGGATTGCTGTGTATGCCTAAAAGTAAGACTTCCTTATGTCCCCGCCATCAAAATTTTTGAGGCGATTTCATGTGAAACCAGTTAAATGGACAGAGTAATTTCAGTTTGTTTTGGATCATGCAAGTGGGAAATTAAAGCTTTTAGTCAAAAACATTCCATTAGTTTCTAATTGTCATCGTGCTTGTTTATGGACTTATGCCAAGGAGTTTTTTGATCCCTGCAGGTATATATGGACTGATCTGAAGGGGAAACATTATGCCGCATTTTTTCTACTTCTCCCATGGACTTGTAGCAACTTTTCTTCTACTTTTATGTGTGAGTGTCTTTTTTTATATTTTATATAAGTTGTGATATTTTCAACACAACATAATAAATCAGCATGGTTTAAACAAAATCTTCTGGAAACAGTGTCAGAACAGTTGATTAAAATCATTAGGTTGTACCAGCAGTTATTTGAATCAGATCCACATTATGTTTTGCATAAAATTTTTCTAAAAACAGTTGGTAGGTTCATATCTTAAAGATTTTTAACAACCGTTCGAACAGCACACACTGTACCTACTTGTTGACGCTTCATCACTCCTTCATATTTCAACATGTTGTGTACAAATCCCATCTGTAAATCCCATCTGTAATCATCCAGGAGTGACATAACTTTACTGGGAATAGTTAATAAACAGAGTGTTGAATGTTGTCTCTCTTTTCTTTTTCTTTTTTTTTTTCAATATTTTGAAGTTCAACCCCTCCCCATTTTTACACTTTTAAAGTGTACATTATGTGTCACTAAAACACAATCCCTTAAAGTAAAAATGAATGGATAATATCTATATCAAATAATTCCATGAATGCACAATTAAGGTGGATGAATTTACAAATGATTCATGCATAAAAATTCGGGGAACATGACACTACCCACCTTTTTGTAGTCTACTGGTTTTTCTTTTGAAAAAAAAAAAAAATTATTGGAAATTCGGATGGTGTATAGTGTACGATAATTGCATTTTCATTCATGCATATCACATGGTGTTGGTGATTGAAATAATTTTCTGTAATCTGTGCAATTACTTGCTGATTCGCTTTCAATTTCAAGCTTTTAAGAAATCACATTGAATGTAATGAGTTTTTTGTATTACTGTTTCTTTCATTCTATTACATCCTTTCATTCTCAGTACAGAGTCAATCTTTGGAATGCACTTCAGGAGTTTGTCAGACAGTAAGTATGATGCATCATAATTTTGTACACTTAAATTCATCCCAACATTCTAGGGGTGTTTTCACAAAGACTTTAATAGGATTCATAAAAATTGATAAAGTCGTGCCTAAGTCGACTACTTCTCATGTACTTATGTTCAATTTATGAATTTTGATTGATCATAACTCCTTGTGAATTACATAATGACCCTAGCATATCTAATGAATATTTCCATGGAATGAAGGCAAAGATTCTAGATTTGTTTCTCATGCATGAAAGCTTTGATAACGCTGAGGTAACACATTTCTGGTCATTACTTAACAAAGCACACCACTGCACTCACCACCATAACTTCAATCATTATCTTATCAATTTTCATCATAAAAGTTTGGTCATTATTCTTGTTTATTAGAGAGTGTCTTCATAGATCTGTTCTTATGTTTACGGAGCAATACAGTTTCTCCATATGTTAGAATGTTTTGAAATAATTCATCATGTTCTTTTATAATAGACAACATAATTATGCTACTAAACTTAAACTGGAATGGATGATGAATTACTAAATTCTTAAAACATTTGTTTTATATATTTTACAAAAAAGGTCACCATGAGCTAGGATAAACGAGAATGAAATGAAAATGAAAGTGTAGTTAATAGTACTCATTATAATGTTTTGCTGGGAAATATCAATATTGGAATGAAAAAATAAGCTTTATAAGTTATATGAGTTTGGATTATTATACCATGAAGCTTTGTGCATTTAATGCTATTTAAACTGTTTTGACAATCTTGAAATATTCTTTCATTATTTTTTTCCCATTAGGAAGTCATGGAACACATGGTTACAGAAGTTGAGAAAAGCCCTTGCCTCTAAGATAAATAATGGCAGTTTACACGGACTCCGATTTCAGGTCTGATATCTTGAGAAAGATTTCAACAAAACTAAAGAAATTAGTTCTGGAAAATGATGAAGTGTTCTTTGTTTACAACCTGTTGAAAACTGAGGAAAGGTTTACATTTATGCATTAGTAATAATCCTATGATTGTCCTACATACAAGTATAAGATGGGGTTATAGAACATAATGAAATATATAAAGAAATTAATCATGTATTTTATTTCTTTGCTATACATTTTTGAAAAATCAAAATCAGAGTTATGATTAAGGAATTTATAGGGTAAATGTTATTTTGCATGCGTTTGCAAAATCTATCAGCAATTTACAATTTCAAGTATGTATACATAAAATTACTGGCTATCTGTGTGCCAAATTTGATAATGGCGAAGAAGGTAGCCAGGATTGAGGGGGCCCCACGGTTCCTTTTAAAATAACCCAGTAATATTACATGTATAAGGGTACAGAACCTACAACGATCTCCTTTGATTTAATGGTAAAAATGATTATTATATTTAACTTGTTTCCTCATTATTGTTATCAAAGGAATCACTTCTTAGTGTCCCAATAGCGATGGCAAAGAATATGTCTTTTTCCCCCTTTGAATTGTTGTAATATTCTTCGTATTATAGTACTACGTACTTATATTTCCACTAGATAAAAATAATCTATATTTGATTTGTGTTGATCATTCAACTTTCATTATAAGTCCAGGGTGTCCACAAAATATTTGGATGAGTAAACTTCTCATGTAGCATTTATTATACCTAAATTAAAGTTTGAAGGGAGATATACTGTATAGAAATAAGTGAACGGTCAGTTGTTGTAAATCTTGCGTATTGAACTACTGCCTCATTTATTGGCAGTGCTCATGAAATTTGGCAAACACGTAGGGCTTGTGGTGAAGATGTACAAGACATATTTTTGGAATATGTCGGAAACCTTGTTGCCATGGAAACGGCATATAGTAATGAATCAGGGAGAAATATTGTGTATCGAGCCACTTCCTCATTTTTATAGCAATGTTTTGGAAATTTAGCACATATATTCGGCTGGGCGTATCAATCACCTTCACTGATATTTCCCCGGGATATTTCTGAAATGATTAACATTAATGAAAAGCACAATCATTCTTTCTTAGATGACAAACATCATGAAAATGCATACTTCAAAGGGCAGTTTTTTGGGAGGAAAATTTAGTGATGACTTTCGGTCCTTTATGATTTATGTAAGCCTAAAATACAACATTTTCGGAGCTCATTGTTACTCTGATTTGTATTCAGCCACACATCCCAGAGCATGCAGAGCGGCTGATACCACGGAGTCGAAATTCCTCAATGATTATTTTTTAAGCGTTTGACTGGGCGATATTGCCTTTCAAAGTGTATCCTGAAACATAGACTGATCCATTTGTTGATTTGGGCTCTTTTTTTCCCTCTCGAGTCTCTCTCTAAGAAAGAGTAATTTGCCCCTTCCATTGATGTTAAGTATTAATATGATTGAGCATATAGGCAAGTCGGAAAGTATAATCCGTTAATTAATGCTGAACACCCTTTATGTTCGTATTTATCGTAATAACCTATTCTGATTCAGTTCATTAGATGAAATGTTATATGAAGTTATTGTTTATCTTCATGTTGTTTTTCAAGATATAAATTCTTTACTCACCTTAAGTCAGTTTCTTTGATTCTTATGTATTATTGAGAAAATCTATTCAGATTTTTTTTTTTTTTTTTTTTTTTTTTGGGGGGGGGGGTGGGGGGCATCCTGTAAAAGCCTTCTAGCCTGGTAGAAATTCCCGTAGAAACCATTAGAGGTAAACCATTAGAATCTTGCACTGAATTCTACCGGTACAATTTCTACTTGTTTAAATATGCTAGGTGTATAGACTCCACTAGAAGGCTATATAGAAGGAAATTCGACTTGTTTCAATATGGAAAGTGGATAGATTTAAGTAGAAAACCAGATTTGTGTTGTGCTACTGACCACTGCAGTAAACAATATGTTAGGCTTATTATGAGTATTCATTAAAGAGCTTTCTGCCTCCAGGAGAAATGTTTGCTAATCTGTTGCTGCATTGGAATGAGAGTCACACATATTTTTGCTAATAAAATAATTATGATTTCTCTTTGTATTTTCTCTTTCAACTTCTAACCTTATGAGTGAAATCTGATGTTGACGTGGCTTTTGTTAGTGTTGTTGCTGTTGTAGGTGATTATGATGAGGATGATGATGGGGGCACAAAATCATAATATGAAGTTGCTTGTAATTGAGGTGTGATTACAGCCATACAGGGGAAGGGGGCACTGTCCAAAAATTCACTGACTAGCCAAAGCAAAAAAAGCGAAAAAGAAGAAGAAGAAGAAGAAGGAAAAGATAGTGTTGATGATGATGATGATGATGAGGTCGAGGATGATGATTTTGGCCCAAGATCATATGAAGTTGCTTTGCAATTGATGGGAGGGGGGGTGGCTCTGTCCAAAAAATTACTGGCTAGCAAAAGAAAAAAAGAGATAGTTTTGATGATGATGATGATGATGTTGAGGTCGAGGATGATGATTTTAGCCCAAGATCATAATGAAGTTGCTTTCTAATTGAGGGGGGGGGGGGGGCTCTGTCAAAAAAAAAAATACTGACTGTTCAAAGAAAAAAGGAACATTGCTGATGAGGTTGAAGATACAGGCAAAAGATCAAATGAAGTTGCTTTGTGATTGAGGTGTGACTGTAGTCATATGCGGGGGGGGGGGGGGGAGGGGTCACTGTCCAAAAATCCAGGGACTAGCAAAAGAAAATTGTGCAAGGCCATATGAAGTTGCTTTGTAATTTAGGTATGATTGCAGTGCATAAAGGACGGGGGCGGGCACTGTCATAGAATTCACATACTAGCAAGTGAAAAAAAAAAAAAAATGCTCACCATTTTAGGGGAGAGGTGCATACTCCTTAATTTTTGCAGGAAGGACAAAATCCTTGGGTCAAATTCTTTACGGGGCATACATCCCATTCCAAAATAGCAAAAATTATGTTCGGCAGAGATTGGTTTGCTGTAGTTACTTAACCACTTGTGCACCTTCCTGCCAATTAATCCAAGATGAGATGGGAAAACTCCCTTAGATGGTCGATCTCTTGACATATTCAACTCGTAAACCTAGCTCTTTCTTGTTTGCTGCACTAAGCAGCAAGCTCCATAGCCTCTCCGTTTGCGGCCGCCATATCATATTTCCCTTTGCTGAACCAGATCAGTAGGAGGAGTCTTGTTTCTATGGGTGCATTGCAAAATGCGAGCCGTGATGCGTGCGCATCACGGCAACCGTATACCGGACCGTATACCGTATTGACAACCGTACGGTTTTCCGTTCCGGTCATTTAGCCGTAACCCGTACCGTAACCCGGACCGTATTCGGTGTGTGGAGGCCTTGAATTGGGAATTCATTGCAATCACTACTAATGAGAGTACTATCATGATTATGGTACATTGGTAAAGGCTCTAGACTCTATGAGAGGTCTTGGTTCGATCCTTGCCGTATGCTTACGACCTTGAACAGAAAGTTGTACCCACATTTGCCCTACTCTACCTAGACCAGCTGCTGGTCGTTTTAAACTGTCACCAATTCCCGAACATGCGTGCGCGCGCGCTGATGTCGTATCTCCATAGGGTATCTCCCACGAATTCACTTTCCCCACGAATTCACCTTCTCAGGCTGTGTGTCCGTATGTGCGCTTAATTTGTGTACATACATGTATATGGTCATGGTGTTGCTGATGTGTGAGCTCACGGATCAAGAGAGCAGTCCAGGCAATGGACTATTCTCTACCCAGCGTAAATAGGGATCTGGAAATTGCTTGGGTAATGAAAATTGCAGGGCCCTTAAGATGACCCGCATTGATGCTGATGAGGCTTCCCTGGATAACAAATTTTATCTTTGCTATCAGTGTTATTATTATTATCATAATAATCGTCATTATTACCATAATGGTTGTTGTTGTTGTTATTGGTGTCAATAAGATGAAATCACGCAGCAAAGAGGTGCCTCTCCACCCCGCCGTCATACTCTTTGCCATCAGGTCTGTGTAACCAGGAACATGACTGAAATTAAGTTGTTGGCCGATCCCCCCTCCCGAATTACGTGTTCTCAGTTAAGAGCCAGGAATGTCTTACGGCGACCTATGGATCATAACCAAAGCTATAGATCTAATCATATAATGTGAATTGAAATATAATTCAAATAGCATAAGAAACTAAAAAATGGCATCGGGACAGAAAATGTCAAATAATTTTGAGCAGCGGTTCAATTAACATTCACCTTCCCTGCTAAACATGATCGTATAGCAGTATTCATACTAGTACCTTGTTCTTGCCGCCTGTCCTTCCAGAATTATACCACCAAAGAAAGAATTTAAAAAAAAAAAGAAAAATACCTAATATTTTAATTTGATTTTACCCTCATCCCTATTCCATATGACCCATGTAGCTCATATCTAATTAATCTTCCTACTATAAGTGATAAATACCTGTAAGGAATTTTGATGTTATTCTTGACTAGGAGGTAGCCGAACATACACATATACATGACATACAGAAGGACATGCGAGCAACTCCAAAACATAACGACTTTTCATGTTCGCTTTGTTCATCATGTGAACAGTGATTAGGAGGGAGGTCTCTTAACCCATTGCGTACCTGAACCGGGTTGTTCTGTACATGCTGTATTAAGTCTATTGGAGTTTGAGAATTCAGTAGTCAACGAGTTATAGAGGTTGCTAAATAGCATACATAAAAAATTGTAACTGAGGAAGGTACTCGGTATGGTACAAACTAAAAACAGACGTCGTAAAGTTTTGATTATTGTTCAAATCAACATGTAAATTTAGTAATAGGCCTATCTGCAATATCTGAAATTACTACCTCTCATCTGTCGTAGGTGTAGGTAAAGAAAAAATAGATATGAAGGTAATGGTTGTTGCTTTAAAATAATTAGAGAATATCGTCAGGCCTTCTATTGCCAAGCCTCTTATCGAGGCAATATTTCTTAATTATTCGAAAGACTTTGTGAGGCTTACAAATGATATGAGTTACTTGTCTTTTAGATAGGTGAAGCATGCATAGTTGCTTTTTATCTTTAGAATATCATTTTACTGATGGTACTTAAGTGGTAATATTACTAGCGAATCCCTTCATTCACAGAGCATCATAAATCTGCCTTTATGACAGGTGGATATTGGCTGATAGGCATTTATCATTTGTGCCAATGATTTGATTTGATTAAGCACAAAACAGTAAATAGTTTCACACACGAAATTCCAGTACTGCTTCTCACAGAGTTATTCGAATCCCCAATCTGATCAGATGTAAATTGGTTTGAAGCCAGGCATATCAAAGTGATTAAAAATCGTATGATTTCAAGGCAAGAAAAAAACAAGACTTTAATGATTGGTTCCCTGATGAGTTTGTTAATTTCTATATGATGCCGAAATTAGATATCAATTACATAGAAGAGGTCCGTTTCATATTCATTTTATGTAAATATCGAGGGCCTTGGGAGAGGCAACTGAGGTAGACGTCTATTAGTATGTGTGATAGGTTCATGGTAGGAGTGCGGGTATTCTGAAAAAAACTACTGCTGATCCGTTCATCTACAAGTTGTTAAAGAGAAGCTTGTGTTCTGGAAAAGGTGAAAAAAAAATTGGAGCTTTCTCATTCTTTCCATGTCGTACGGGTGAATTTTATCACAGACTAGCAATTTTATTCACGATGTTGGCACTATGTGGAATACTGTGGGCACTATGTGAACATATTTGTGAAAATTACTGCCACAGTGTGAGAACTTTGTGTACACACTGTGAAAATTAAAGACACAGAGTGGAAATCTTCCTCACAGTGTGGGCACTATGTGAACACACTGTGGAAAGTTAATGCCACAGAGTGGCAATTTTCCTCACAGTGTGACCACTATGTGAACTCACTGTGGCAAATTCATATCACAGGCGACTGCGCAGATATCATTATCACACAGTGAAAGAACTAATTCATATAGTGTAAGCATTTTCCTGTGTGACAACCGTATGACATTACTGTGTGATTCACACAGTATCACCACACAGTGAACAGGGAGTGTCCACACGTGTGCCCACACTGCGGTTACTCTATGTTCATATAGTTAACTATGTGTTGACTATGCGTTCTTTCCGGCAGGATTAGTTAGGAAGAATATCATAGTAAAAATGTCCCCTAGAAAGGATCGCTCTTCAAATGCCCTCATACAGTCATATTGGAAATATGACAAGGAAAGTATGAAAAGTTCGAGGTGACATTCATACCAAAATTGTGTGTGGTCCCATATAATCATTTTCTCTGTGCAGTGCAAGAACCTTTTGGGGAAAGTTATTATCACTTCGATAATCTCCTCATCTCATATTAGACACCTGCCTTAATATACAACTATAACTCTTCCAGTTGTTATGGAACAGTTTCTTTCACATTCTGATTATGATCACATGACCAGAACTCCAGTTTGTGAAGAGGGCAAATGCGCGTTATGAACCTTTCTGAAGCTTCGTTATTCAAACAGTTCATAGCCTCTGGATATACAAGAATACTCGACATGTATTTTCAGGGTCAAGACCATTAAGAAACCTTGTTTGGTTGGATCAGGAGCGGATCGTCATCAAATCTACCAATATAATCATGCAAAGAGCTGAAACAAAAAGGGAAGAGTAGGACAGTGTACGCTTCATTTCTTGCAACGCAAAATATTTGTATTCTGTATTCTGTATTTTTTTATGCCTCTGCCCACCGAAGGTGGTGCCGGAGGCATTATTTCATTTTATCACTAAAACATCATTCGAAATCCAGTTTACAAAGAATATAAATTTAAATCTGAATAATGAATCAGTAGTACGAAAAGAATAGGACAATTTTTGATTAGTGTATCATGCTGACATTCGCCATTATTATTCCGGAGCTCATGGTGCTCTTGAACAAACCGGGAAGAGAGAATATAATTGATGGAGCGGAGAGGGGGGGGGGGGGGGGGGTTGAATTACTCATAATACACAAACTATCTCCTTTTCCCTCTCTTTCGCCATTTCTTTCTTTCTCTCTCTCTCCCTCTCTCTCTCTCTCTCTTATTATTGGAGGGCGTCAGTATGAGGGGATTTCATTTTCTTGTGTTACTTTTCTGTACAAACTTGTCTGTAATTTTTTTATTTCATCGGTACCATATTTTCCATCTGATATTCGATTCACATTTTAACGTACACCTGTATACCTAATTATTATGTATAATTATAATTTTTGTAATGAAATGTTCTATGTTTATGGTTAACCATTGGAAAAAGAATTTAGGTTATAATGACAGATGTATCAATAAAATCAATTCAATTCAGTTTAGGATCCCCGCTTGATGTTTAATTCAGAACTATTAAAATAAGGAAAGAGGCTAATTCCACAGCAATATACATAGTTCTTTGTGTGATTTGAATATTTATAGAATAAGGATTAGATTTGTAAAACACGGTGAAAAAAATCAGCATGCTTTTTCAAGTGAGTTCATGTAATTCGTGGACGTTATTACTAATCAAAATTGTTTTATTTTTATCTCCAAATGATACAAATTTGTAAAGGTAGATGCTTGGCGATTTTTGTTTTCATTTGTTTTCATTCTTTTTATTTCATCAAGAAATAAAAGGTGATTGTGGATTGTTGGTTACTCACCTCAAATGTAACCTGGTCTGTGTGCGATCTATAAAGAATTTATAAATCAATTAAACTCTGAGCAGTAATGCATGGTAAAGACATTAGCATCAAATGAAACCCTTCTCACGGGTCTCCTGCACTGTTGCTCCAAAATGAGCACCATCGTTATTTAGCACGAAACTGATCTCAACTTATTAAACGGAATGTTGGGTGCAGTGCTTCCATTTTTTAAAATGAATTATCCCGACATGAACACTGAAAATTCCTGGAATTTCAACCAAAACAAATCCTGTCTTTTTAAATGGCTACGATCGCCCCAAAACCGTTTCCTTGCATGAACTTTATAGAATGTACCGTACCGTACCGTATGCATTACGGGGATTTTATATTTCTTCTCCCCCTTTTTTTTTTGTTTTGTTTTTGTTTGTTTGTTAGTTTTTTTATTTCATTTTATTGTATTTCATTCATTCAGTTAACGTTTGCCTACATTTTTGTTAGTCTGTTCACAGAATCTCCAAATATCCTGAAATTTTTTCAATTCCTGAAATCATCCTTCAAAAACATGAAACCTCCTGGAAACTCTTGAATTCCAGGTGAAGTAGATACGCTGATTGAGTGTACCGCTTTATAATGTACAAAATAAGCAAGAATAAACTTCAAAAGTTGCTATTCTTGGGGGGGTGTGAGAAGGAACTTCCAAACAATATTATGGAGGGAATTGATATGAAATAAGCCCTCTTTCTACCTTTGAGAAGTCACCGCAATTGAATTATCATTCTCTTTATACATGTTATACATGCATTATGCATTTCGTCTTACGGCAGGGGAAACAGGCTCTAAACATGTATAGTCATGCTAGCTCAAGGTATTTGTTCTTGCGACAACTTGATTATATGTTTGTTTTATTGAGTTAGTATAAAGTGAATTACATTGAAACCTTGGGACTGAATTTCAGTACGGTTTAAAAAAACATGACGGTACAAGACAGTGAAGTATGCCATATTCTATAAGACTGAATATCGCAATTTGAATGTCTCCATGTGTGAATGAGAAAAGCGGCTTTAGGAGGGGGAGAGGCTGAGTTACTCGCAGGGAGAGGGTAAAGACTTATGAAAGAGATGGAAACAGAGAAAGAAAATTGGATGGCTAAGCACATTAACTGCAGAAACTCAAACACGAGCAAATAATGTGAGCATTGTCAATCGATGAATAGTCTACGTCAAATAATGGTTTCTTTGTCAAATGGATAAAAAAGTTTTTTTTTTCCATGAAGAAGACAATATTGAAGTACATCTGCATAAAAATAGCGATATTGGAATTGCCATTTTTTTAGTAGAACAGCAATGACTTTTTTTTCTTTCGAATCAAAGAGGAATTCTGCGATTGTAAAAAGAAAATCTACCCCTGTACTTGAGAAAACAGCGTCAAACCAAACCCAAACTACTCCAAATCGACTGATTCAAGGCCATTCAGGAGGAACTTTTCCGTTCCCTCTGTTGTCTTTTCAGTGTGACTAGAGTTCTGAAACGCTGCACTGGCGCCTGTGAATAAATAACCCTCACTTAAGACGTCAACATCAAAAACCTGCTAATAATATACCGAAATATTTCCGTATGTTTGAGATAAATCTTTCTACCCTCTTTCCAAGCGAATTTCTTTCTTTTTTTCCTCGATACGGCAAACAAATATTTGAGAAACTAGATAGCAAGGCGCTATACCCCATAACAAATAAATCGTCCTGCATCTTCTAGTCTGTTTCGAAACAAAATGAAGTCCCGACAATACTACATAATACATTTCTCCCAGTCTTATTTACTTTCATTTGAATCTCGTTTTTTGACAGCAAAGTGGCGCTTTTCTAATTGAATACAACCGATATCTTCGACTAAATCAATTTTCAAGTAAATATCCTTGTAGAAATTACAAAATTGCAAATTAGAAGTATTCGTACATGAAACTAACATAATAAGAAAAGTTTAACATAGACTCGCAGAGAATAACAGTTATTTTATGTATTTCGAACTAATTCTTCTAAGTTACATTTGTGTTTATCACCATGGTTTATCGTTCTGTTGAGAAGCTTGCCGCTCATCTTCTGGAGTGCGCTTTTAACAGAAATATGATGTCCAGGCCTTTTAATACCAAAGCATTTCTGTCATACGGTCCCATCTGACGTAAAATTGAGATGTTCGTGCGAATTATCTATACAATACGAAAGTCTTGAGCAAACGAAATGAGCGGACTTGTGAATGACAGCTGGACAACAAAATGCAACGCTTCGGGGTAAATCTCATTTTCGATTCCGCGTTTGAGCGGGAAATGCACTTTCGAGCCCCGCAGGGCACGTTGTTGACTTGTGCGTTATTATTGCATCTTCTTTTAGATTCACATGCATATATAAAGTATCAAAATTGTTGAGCTGCAATTTTTTGGATAATTTTCTATACCCTATAGCATATCTTTTATGATATTCGATCCATGGATTTATCGACTACTGAGCTAAATCTTCAGTGATCAAGTTATATTTGTGTGTGCTAGAGAAGCTCTGAACATTGACTGTAACCTTAAAATGGGCAATTCTGATTGCTTTTGACCTTCACATGCTACATATATCAATTACACTTTATCAGTGGTTTCATTTTACAGGAGCAATTTTGCCAGACCAGCCGGTACACCTGGGATGTAACTCCAACGAACCTGCTTGTCGTGTATTTCTTTGGACTTTTGCTTTTTAAAATAAAAAAAGAAGAAATGGATTTCAAAGCCTTGTGGTGTTTCAGTCAAATCATTCATTTCAATCCCGAATGAATTTGACTACATCTTTTTTAAGTGATGTTCGTAAAAAGTAGCAAAACGCCTTGTCCTGATATACAAGTAGATCTGTCCACACGGCTCTTTAATGTAAAATATATTCAATATGCGGTTCTGACGAAGCATTGGTTTGCAAAGTAGACATTACCATAAATCGCCTAAGGGATAGCTCCTTCTTAACACCCAGAAACAGAACGTGAGCACTCTCTGTAGGTTGCAATGATTTATTCATTTAATGAGTAAGATAATACAAAAAGTTGATATATCTTCAAATTTAGATTCATAATTGACGATTACCTGTCGGATTTTTTTCTAAGCCCTCATCACGCAGTCGGTTAAGTATATAAGTGAAAAGTTATACATACTTTGAGCTTCAAAATTAGCAATTCCATTAGCATTAACAATTGCAAGGTTATACTGTTGTATATTCAAGATCGCGTTGAAGCTATTATGTCGCCTTCTCAAAAAGAATTAGGCAAAACGGATAAGTGACTAAAATGTGAAGACTTATACTTCAGTTTCGTATATCTTTTAGAATAAGTATATCTATAAATATTTATAATGTATAATACTGAAAGAAATTCTAAAGAAGCCCAACCATAGTCATGATAGTTCTGAGATAATCTCCTAAAAGCAATCTGATATTACTGTACATCGAGTAACAGATAAACAAATGAAGGATTATGAAGATCCAAGCTTGTAATCCAGATTTCCTTTATTTTTGTATTGCCCTGCCACTTGGAGAGAGGAAGGAATTTGCTTTCAGGGAATTTTCGTTGGCACAAAGTGTCTTCTTGATTAACTGATTAATGCCTAAATAGGCAGCAACATGCAGGCTAGGGAAAGGGATGTGAACGAACGGGAGATTTCAACCCCTACACCTCCTCTCCACAATCATGACAATGAGTCTGAAGCTTTTTCATTGCCTGAGCAACTATTACATTTTATCGAGTATATGATCCTTATGTCTAGAGATCCAATAACTGACATAAATGTACATTCAATATCTTTTTCTCTACAGTCATTTGTAAACCAAAGGTAATGCCTGGACGGCTTTTTACATGAGACAGGACCTATATTTAACCCATTCGTGACAGAGAGTCCACATTTTGTGGTTTGGTCTAATAACTTTTGATGCAGAGCCTTAAAAATCATACCAAATACATGAGCAGAAAGAGCAAAAAATTCTACACTTACTGTGCCCATTTTCGTTGCATCAATATTTGTTGTTTGATGCTGAAATTTTTTTAAAGGAAAATAAGCATTAAAATCCTTAAATTGGTAATACGATGAAAATGTTAAAATTACCGTTTTTCCCTGCAAATTGACAACTTTATGACTTCTCATCATACATTTTGTCAATTTATATTTATTTCTGATACATGATGTTTTATAAGAAAAAATGTAGCAATAAAAGAAAAATGTTGGTGTTGCCAATTTGAAGAATAAAAGCTGATCAAATTAGGCTTGAAATAATTCCTGTCAAGAATGGGTTAAGGGGTGTAATTTCTTTTTCCTTGCATACTTTCTTGATATTTTTGACAAGTTTCTTCTCTACGAAGTACCAGTAACTGGCATATTATTATATTCTTATGCATGTTCATAAGCTCACCGATCATGAAGGAAAGACTGCCGAAGCCCCCCCCCCCCCCCCCTCCACTTCTCTGATAGGAATCTTTTGCCTGTGGGTAACGTCGCACCCTTACTTAATCGTTAATTGTAATCAATTAGACCAATTTTGGTGATGATAGGATATAGAGCGTGAAAGGGAAGCCACGGGCACAGAAAGCTGAAAGATACAATCTATAATACTTCAATCACATCGAAAGATCTACTCCGAACCGACTACAAGCCGATCGACTCTAGGCCATTCACTTTTATGTAATGTCTTCTTCGACATGTTGTCGGTCTTGAGTCGGTGACGTAGGTGTGACTGAGCCATTAGTGTGCACCACAGGTGTGCACTAATTAACTATAAACCGTTTTAACACAAGTAACAGCCTACAAGTTAAATGCTGAATCGTATACTGAACATCAAAATGATTCACAACCCTTGCACTTTTGAAGCCCGTTGTGTTTTCTTTAAGAATGAAAGATAGGCTAGTGGAATTTAGGCATGCCAAATGATTTTAAATGTCAGCTGCGATTGAAGGGTGATTATTTTTTGACTTTATTTGCATAACAAAAGAAATGTTCATTTTCTGGCATATTTAAAAATATATCTTCGTCCAGGCATTTACCACTTAGGCACATTGGGTTTTTTATGTTTGCGAC
Source organism: Echinometra lucunter (assembly GCA_029962745.1). Taxonomy (NCBI): domain Eukaryota; kingdom Metazoa; phylum Echinodermata; class Echinoidea; order Camarodonta; family Echinometridae; genus Echinometra; species Echinometra lucunter. The sequence continues at coordinate 15,429,007 of CM057152.1, forward strand.
ACTCCAAACATTCTTTACATGTTTCCTTACTATACTATGATGTAAGCATAGTTTTGGACACGCTATTTCGAAGATTTAAGTGAAAATATACCCTGAACCATTAAATTTTCAGAATTGTCATGTATAATTATTAATGCGATTGTTTGTCTTATGCTCAAGTTATATATACCAGGACAGACAAATTTTTAAAAAAATCAAAACTCAGTAAGCAAGTAAGGGTTTGAATAATTTTGTTTTTCAGTGGAACTGGAATGAAATAATGACCATTTTTGGAAAAATCAACGCTATTTTGTCCCATAAGTTACCGACTTCTCAAAGATATTAGTATAAACGGTCACAATTAGAGCTGAAACCTGAGGGAATTACCCTTTTTGGAAAAATCAACGCTATTTTGTCCCATAAGTTACCGACTTCTCAAAGATATTAGTATAAACGGTCACTTTTAGAGCTGAAACCTGAGGAAATGTGGGGTGGATTGACACATGTGATGGCAATCTACGTCATGTACGTTTAGAGATCCCCAATACGTGGGATGGGACATGGAATACTAACGAAATACATAAATACATGGATAAGTCCAGGGACTGTGAATCATGAGATCCGGGGTTCGAATCCCACCACGGCACTAATGTCCTTTGGCAAGACATTAATCTACATTTGCCACTCTCCACCCAGGTGTAAATGGGTACCGGCAGGAAGGAGTTTCTTGAAAGCTGTGAGCACTGAATTTTGTAGCCTAGCTAAGCCGGTGTATAATATTGGGAGCGCCTTAAGCACCTTTTTTGGTGGATATGTGCGCTATGTAAATATCCAATATTAGTAGTAGTAGTATTAGTAGTAGTAGTAGTAGTAGTAGTAGTAGAAGTAGTAGTAATAGAAGTAGTAGTAGTAGTAGTAGTAGTAGTAGTAGTAGTAGTAGTAGTAGTAATAGTAGTAGTAGTAGTAGTAGTAGTAGTAGTAGTAGTAGTGGTAGTAGTAGTAGAAGTAGTAGTAGTAGTAGTAGTAGTAGTAGTAGTAGTAGTGGTAGTAGTAGTAGTAGTAATAGTAGTAGTAGTAGTAGTGGTAGTAGTAGTGTAGTGGTAGTAGTAGTAGAAGAGTAGTAGTAGTAGTAGTAGTAGTAGTAGTAGTAGTGGTAGTAGTAGTAGTAATAGTAGTAGTAGTAGTAGTGGTAGTAGTAGTAGAAGTAGTAGTAGTAGTAGTAGTAGTAGTAGTAGTAGTAGTAGTAGTAGTAGTAGTAGTAGTAGTAGTAGTAGAGTAGTAGTATAGTAGTTATAGGACATGCCCGTTTTTGTCCATTGAAGTGATTTTATGTCCACACTGCAGACCAGAATGAGAAACAAAAGAATATCACGCTGTAGATTTTCGTTCATGTTCCAAAAATACATTCTGATATAGTGTTTTGATAATTTAAATAATTGTGAAAATTGCGATATTGGTAAATCACTCGTCGGTGGGTTCATGGGTTGGGTACACCCATAGAGATGTATACTTAAAAAGATCTTCTTAAAGCCACTGAGTAACTTTTAAAAATCTGAGCTGCATGGCCCTACGTGCTATCGTTGTATGTATTATTCTGTAAATATGAAGCCCTGAAAAACGCACTATAAAGCATCATCATGTACTTCACAAAAAGTGAAAATATACTAGTGACCGGAAATGCCAGTTCTTTTTTACCCCATAGACTGCACTGCTAGACAAAAGCATACCCAGGTTGGTTTTGCAAATACCGGATTTCAGTGATAGATAACTTGATGATAACGTCTTATATTTCAAAACCTTTAAATTCCTGGCTGCTTAGTTGTCCTTCTGAAAATCTTTATACAACACTACATACAAAATCCAGCAAGCCTCCACAAAGTTACTGGATCCCTTTAAGTATATATCTCTATGGTTATACTATATTTCTAGAGTATTGCTTCTATGGAACTCCCGATTTTCAGGAATCTTGATATTGCTCGTTCCACGCCCAACAGATAGTAAATTCTTACTATTCTTTGTATATTCTCCGTCGTCTTCTTTGTCTTCCTTCCGCTTCTCCATCACTTCACCCCTTCCTTTCTCCCCTCTCCTTCTTTCATCGTCCGTCAGTTTACAAAGGTTCAATTCAGTTGTTCGTCTTTATCAATATCTGTTAATGTTACATACTACTTGCCTTAAATGACGGTATTAATGATATTAAGTACCCTAAATTCAGGTAAAAAAGGAAAGCAAAATATCTTCTTCGGTACCAAACAGTTACAGGGTGTTTCGTGTTTTCCCTTTGCAGAAGTCAGAATGTCCTCTTCCAATCTCGAATCGGAATCTAAGTATGATTGACTGAAATCGAACTGTTGTCATGTTCGTGCGTATATAATGAAATCCCAAGCTTGGTATTTCCATCTTTTGATACACGATCTCAGATAATTTCACTGTCCGAGAAATGTCTCATATGCAGGATGTAACTTGATTGTTCTTCGATGCATCTTTTTACTGGCTGCGGTATTGTCGCCAAGAAATGTCTCCAGGATATCAAATTTCCCTTTTGTGTTTGTTTTATTGTGGTCTTTGGGAATCTAGAAGATTGTGACGGATAATGACGATGAACGATTATAAATTGAAGACCGCGGATTGTAGAAATCTTGCACACAGAAAAATAGTAGAAATGCATAATTTTTCATGTTCTTTTCTGAAATGAAAGGAAAATATCTTAGACATTTTCATGTAAAATGATGAAGCGATTGTAGGAATACTTCTTTTTTAGCGGCCCGGTATAAAACATATGATAAAGATAAATTACGGTTTACCAGCGGTGACTGATAGGATCACCTGGTAAGGCCGTCAGCCATTCCAAGTGGTCCTTCCCACGACGCACCCACGCACTTAGAATGAAAGGTTCAATTCTGTACCCTAAATGCAACAGTGGCAGCACTTTTTTTTTTGGGGGGGGGGGGGGCAATCTTGCACCCTACATAAAAAGGGTACAACTCTGCAACCTTAAGGGTGCAAAATGTAGCTCACTGCACCCTTAAAGGTGCAAATTGCTTCTTTGAGAGCAAAGTTGTACCCATAAAGGAGCTCCCAGTGTTGAATTTCGAGGGTGCAAATTGAACCTTTATTCTTAGAGTGCACGTTACACCTGAATACAGAGTGGAAAATGTAGATTAATGTCTTGCCGAGGGACACTAACCCCCAGAAATGGAATTCTAACCCTGGTAATTACAGAATTTGGTGACATGGTCAGCTAGACCTGCACCACGAAGGGCTGTATTAAAAAACTGTTTGGTTAAAAGAATACTACGTCATGTTTACTTTTTTTCTGGTAACTTCGTTGTTCATTTTACTTTTAATTGGAGTCTCTTTACACATCCCAACAGGTTTGAAAAGTGCCACAGTGCACCTGTGGAGCACTGTGGTCGACTGTGACAGGTGCCCTGTGGTCTATTGGTAAAGGCTCTTGACTCTTATACGAGATGTCCTGGGTTCGGTCCTTGCTGGGTGCTACATCCTTGGGCAAGATGTTTTACCTACAATTGTCCCTCTCGACCCAGGTATAAAGGGGGACTCTTATAGTTTAGGTAATGATAATTTGCAGGACCCTCAGGAAGAACAGCACTGAAGCTGATGAGGCTTCCTGATTGCCATTGCATTATTATATAAAGACGGAAAGTGCCTTTTTAATGTTTTGAAATGATGACTCCATTGTATTCAGTGTAATTGACATAATGTGCATACGTGACCAAAATAATGCAAGCTTCACCTACGCTGATTGGTAAATAAAAGACACACAGAAAGTATGGCGACTTGTGTCAAATGTGTCACTCACTGCCTCGAAGTTAACTATATCTACCTATAAATATCTTCTTAATTCTAGAATGAGTCAGTCTTAAGTTCATCGGAGGAAATTTGAGACGATTCACTGGATTTTCTCCGGGATCGTTTTACTTTGAGAGAGGGTACTCCGACCTTCGAATTGTCACGTAATTATCTAGATTAAGTAAGACCATTAGAAGGAGGACGAGAGACATTGCATGGAAGCTGGGCTCCGTTTCATGTAAACAACCGCCACATTTCTATACAAATTTGCTCTAGCCAATCAGATGCAAGCATTTCTGTAGTTTATGACAGTTATTGCAACTTGTTATTGATAACAAGTTTATGAAACGGGGCCCTGTTTATGTTTGCTTGTGGTAGAGAAAAGATGTTTCTCGGTTTAAGGAGGGTAAGAAAGAGACACCGTGCCGTGAGGAAAGTGGACAATGGGGAAATACAAAAATTGGGTTGAGGAAATCAGTGAGAAGAATAACGAGTTGAGCGTAAGGGTATTTGAAGGAGTGTTTAAAAAAAAAATAAGGGGGGGGGGGGGGAGAGGAAGGGGAGAGCGACAAGCTGTAAGGGACAGGTACACTAAAATTCTTCGTCAATGCATGCGATGATAGTACGAATATGAAATAGAAATTAGAAAAAAGGAGAATTATGTTCACGTGAGAGCACGGAAGAAATGCGTGTAAAACAACCTACATCATGAGGTGAAGTGAGAGAGGAGTTCCAGGAGATTGAGCGACATAGACATGACAGATGAGAGAAAGAGAGATGCGAGGAAGGTTGTATAGAAGGGTAATATGCAGAAGAAAGTAAGGCATATACAAAGGTTAAAACGAAAGGAATGGATAGGAAGAGGATGACAGAAGAAGAGAAAGAGAAGGAAACACATTTACTTCGACAGGTGAGAAAACATTGGTAGATATGAGAAAAGATACGGAAAAATACAGGTGAAAAGTACATTTTCAGAAAGTTTTACATGACATACCAAACAGGGTAGCAAGAGGTATACGCATAACGGAGAAAGAAATGATGTATCAGTGAGTAGGATCGAAGAAGGCGGTACAAAGACAACAGAGGAAAGAGATCTATATATCCTTTCTAATGCCATAATTTCGCCCGACCGGGTTATACTCCGTCAACCTACTTCTCATTTTAAATCCTAGTTCATATCGACATACTGGAGCACTCCGTCTCTTACATGAATAGGTTGATACTATCAATCATTCCACGGAGGCATTACGTTTAATGGTAATCGGTCGAGATAATTTCTATCATAAGATCTGCAATCTGTGAAATATTCGAGCTAAATTGGGATATCGTGAAATCATTTTCATCACTCCAGTTTAATAATTCTCTTGGTGGACCTCCGGTAAATTAATATGTTTATAAAGCGTTAATTGCAGTCATCGGTGTTATTTTTAACAGATGAATTATTGAATTATACATTATAATTGGAAATGGAATATGATCATGTGGGCACTTAGAAAAATTTTCCATCCAGGCAACCTTAATTTACTTGACCCCTTTTGTTTAACGTTGAGTTCTGAGCCCCGTAACACAAAGATTTGCAATCAATCGCAAAGTTGTAACAGCCAATCAAGACCATTGTTTCATACACATCTGCTCAAAAGGTGACCCTGGACCAATCAGAATGGTTGTTTTAAATTTGCGATTGATCGCGAACCTTTGTGTTACGGGCCCAGGTCATGATAATTCATTTCAAAAGACAGCTGAGAAAGCAAGTAAATGCTTGTAAGAAAGCATCAAGCTGAACTACGCCTTTAAGTCCTGCTGTACGAAGATCATGAATGCCTAATTTTTTTGTTAATTTTTTGGATGATATATTCATTATTTTCTCTCAGAGCCTTACATAGCGTATCAATTCTGTATCGAACCCGGACCTCCCAGTTTTGAGACCACATATTCTGCTAATGAGCTATCATAGCACCTCGCACGATATCATTGTCAAAGAACTGTTTGTAGGAGCACTTGGGGAAAACTGATTTTTTCAGTACAGTATTATGTAATATCGCGAAATTAAGGAAATGTGAGAATGATAAGAAATATACTAACTTGACCTTGCTGAAAGTCACATTGCGCTGCACATATAAGTATGCGTATGGGACTAGACACACACACAAAAACGTGGCATGCGGTTTGGTCCAATCTTTTTCAGCCAATTCTCATTATTTCATTTAGGGGGTATTAATTTCTTGAAGAGCATTCCTTTCAGGAGACACTTGTTATATGATATATTCTAAACTCACAGGAAAAAAGAAATCACATCAATTATTTTACACGTATACAAGAACTCAACGTTCTCTTTCGTATTTGTTGTGCCTCTCGACACCCTCTTATTGTCCTTACAGAGACGGGCAGACACGTGACACACTTTCGGCGGACCCCGGCGAGGGAAGAAGGTGTCGAGTTGCAGAAAATATCCTATCCTTGGAAGGCCCGTTATTATGCCGAAATGGGATGGCATGAATTAACTATGACATCTAGGTAGCGTAAGTAAACAACAGAAGATTTTTCTTTAAATGACTATAGAGCTCAGTTTGTTCATTCCAGGTACGCCTTTGTCATGGTAACTGTTGTCACTTGAGAAACAAGGCATCATTACTACTTTGGCCTGTATTTCGCACAAGAGGTAAACACGACGCCTGGTTACAGCCCAATCCGTGTAGAATATATAACGAATCAAAAGCTCAGATCTTCGCCTGAAATTTTTGGTCGAACTCGACATCTAGACAAGTTTATATCCAGCTTTGGGTTTCAATTCAAGCCCAGATTATAGCTCTTCTTGCAGCACTTTACGCTTCATTTTGATTCGTCCATCGCAGCATTTCATGCCGCATCAAGCAGCGGACAAAATACATGCTACCAGGGGCGTCGCTAGAGCCTTTCTCAATGGGGGGGGGGGGGGGGGGGTGTAGACGCCAGATTGCCGACAGACAATGCCAGCGATTACCGACGACCAACGTAGATAAATTAGGCACGTCATGAGATCCATGGTTCAATTGTGTGCCTCTATCATATTTCCTTCTAAATTATATTTGTTCACCTCACTTTCCGAATGTGTTTGTTTTTCGGAAAACATCCTCTATCATAATACGAGCGAGCGCAGCGAGCGAGGAAAAATATACTCTCTTTCGTAGAAGTGAGAATTCTTCATCAAACTACATGATGAGCTTAAAGATATCTTAAATATAATTTTGGTCAATTCTCTCACCTAATTCATTCGCTTTCAAAGATCATCCTAAATCTTAATATTATACGAGCGAACGCAGCGAGCGAGGAAAAAATACTCTTTTCATGGTAGAAGTGATAATTCTTCATCCAAATACACGATGGAATTAATTATGAGATACTGAACTATACATGTTTATTTGCTCACCTCGCTTGCCGAATTGTTTGCTTTCCCAATCCATTTTGTATGTAAATTTAATACGAGCGAGCGCAGCGAGTGAGAAAATAATCTATATATACCCTTTTTATGGTGGAAATGATAATTCTTCATCAGAATACATGATGGGCCTAAGATATCTAAATTGTATATTTGTTCGTCTCACTTGTCGAATGTTTTTGCTTTCCGAAAACATCCTCTACATGCTCTATCTAAATATAATACGAGCGAGCGCGCGAGCGAGGAAAAATATACATTCTCTTTCGTGGTACCAGTGTTATTTCATCGTCAAAATA
>CM057152.1:15437009-15508207 GCA_029962745.1 Echinometra lucunter
CCTTGTAGAAATTACAAAATTGCAAATTAGAAGTATTCGTACATGAAACTAACATAATAAGAAAAGTTTACATAGACTCGCAGAGAATAAACAGTTATTTTATGTATTTCGAACTAATCTTCTAAGTTACATTTGTGTTTATCACATGGTTTATCGTTCTGTTGAGAAGCTTGCGCTCATCTTCTGGAGTGCGCTTTTAACAGAAATATGATGTCCAGGCCTTTTAATACCAAAGCATTTCTGTCATACGGTCCCATCTGACGTAAATTGAGATGTTCGTGCGAATTATCTATACAATACGAAAGTCTTGAGCAAACGAAAATGAGCGGACTTGTGAATGACAGCTGGACAACAAAAATGCAACGCTTCGGGGTAAATCTCATTTTCGATTCCGCGTTTGAGCGGGAAATGCATTCGAGCCCCGCAGGGCACGTTGTTGACTTGTGCGTTATTATTGCATCTTCTTTTAGATTCACATGCATATATAAGTATCAAAATTGTTGAGCTGCCATTTTTTGGATAATTTTCTATACCCTATAGCATATCTTTTATGATATTCGATCCATGGATTTATCGACTACTGAGCTAAATCTTCAGTGATCAAGTTATATTTGTGTGTGCTAGAGAAGCTCTGAACATTGACTGTAACCTTAAAATGGGCAATTCTGATTGCTTTTGACCTTCACATGCTACATATATCAATTACACTTTATCAGTGTTTTCATTTTACAGGAGCAATTTTGCCAGACCAGCCGGTACACCTGGGATGTAACTCCAACGAAACTGCTTGTCGTGTATTTCTTTGGACTTTTGCTTTTTAAAATAAAAAAAGAAGAAATGGATTTCAAAGCCTTGGGGTGTTTCAGTCAAATCATTCATTTCAATCCCGAATGAATTTGACTACATCTTTTTTAAGTGATGTTCGTAAAAAGTAGCAAAAACGCCTTGTCCTGATATACAAGTAGATCTGTCCACACGGCTTTAATGTAAAATATATTCAATATGCGGTTCTGACGAAGCATTGGTTTGCAAAGTAGACATTACCATAAATCGCCTAAGGGATAGCTCCTTCTTAACACCCAGAAACAGAACGTGAGCACTCTCTGTAGGTTGCAATGATTTATTCATTTAATGAGTAAGATAATACAAAAAGTTGATATATCTTCAAATTTAGATTCATAATTGACGATTACCTGTCGGATTTTTTCTAAGCCCTCATCACGCAGTCGGTTAAGTATATAAGTGAAAAGTTATACATACTTTGAGCTTCAAAATTAGCAATTCCATTAGCATTAACAATTGCAAGGTTATACTGTTGTATATTCAAGATCGCGTTGAAGCTATTATGTCGCCTTCTCAAAAAGAATTAGGCAAAACGGATAAGTGACTAAAATGTGAAGACTTATACTTCAGTTCGTATATCTTTTAGAATAAGTATATCTATAAATATTTATAATGTATAATACTGAAAGAAATTCTAAAGAAGCCCAACCATAGTCATGATAGTTCTGAGATAATCTCCTAAAAGCAATCTGATATTACTGTACATCGAGTAACAGATAAACAAATGAAGGATTATGAAGATCCAAGCTTGTAATCCAGATTCCTTTATTTTTGTATTGCCCTGCCACTTGGAGAGAGGAAGGAATTTGCTTTCAGGGAATTTTCGTTGGCACAAAGTGTCTTCTTGATTAACTGATTAATGCCTAAATAGGCAGCAACATGCAGGCTAGGGAAAGGGATGTGAACGAACGGGAGATTTCAACCCCTACACCTCCTCTCCACAATCATGACAATGAGTCTGAAGCTTTTTCATTGCCTGAGCAACTATTACATTTTATCGAGTATATGATCCTTTGTCTAGAGATCCAATAACTGACATAAATGTACATTCAATATCTTTTTCTCTACAGTCATTTGTAAACCAAGGTAATGCCTGGACGCTTTTACATGAGACAGGACCTATATTTAACCCATTCGTGACAGAGAGTCCACATTTTGTGGTTTGGTCTAATAACTTTTGATGCAGAGCCTTAAAATCATACCAAATACATGAGCAGAAAGAGCAAAAAATTCTACACTTACTGTGCCCATTTTCGTTGCATCAAATTTTGTTGTTGATGCTGAAATTTTTTTAAAGGAAAATAAGCATTAAAATCCTTAAATTGGTAATACGATGATGAAAATGTTAAAATTACCGTTTTTCCCTGCAAATTGACAACTTTATGACTTCTCATCATACATTTGTCAATTTATATTTATTTCTGTACATGATGTTTTATAAGAAAAAATGTAGCAATAAAAAAAAAAAATGTTGGTGTTGCCAATTTGAAGAATAAAAGCTGATCAAATTAGGCTTGAAATAATTCCTGTCAAGAATGGGTTAAGGGGTGTAATTTCTTTTTCCTTGCATACTTTCTTGATATTTTTGACAAGTTTTTCTTCTCTACGAAGTACCAGTAACTGGCATATTATTATATTCTTATGCATGTTCAAGCTCACCGATCATGAAGGAAAGACTGCCGAAGCCCCCCCCCCCCCCCTCCACTTCTCTGATAGGAATCTTTTGCCTGTGGGTAACGTCGCACCCTTACTTAATCGTTAATTGTAATCCATTAGACCAATTTTGGTGATGATAGGATATAGAGCGTGAAAGGGAAGCCACGGGCACAGAAAGCTGAAAGATTACAATCTATAATACTTCAATCACATCGAAAGATCTAACTCCGAACCGACTACAAGCCGAATCGACTCTAGGCCATTCACTTTTATGTAATGTCTTCTTCGACATGTTGTCGGTCTTGCGTCGGTGTGACGTAGGTGTGACTGAGCCATTAGTGTGCACAACAGGTGTGCACTAATTAACTATAAACCGTTTTTAACACAAGTAAACAGCCTACAAGTTAAATGCTGAATCGTATACTGAACATCAAAATGATTCACAACCCTTGCACTTTTGAAGCCGTTGTGTTTTCTTTAAGAATGAAAGATAGGCTAGTGGAATTTAGGCATGCCAAATGATTTTAAATGTCAGACTGCGATTGAAGGGTGATATTTTTGACTTTATTTGCATAACAAAAAGAAATGTTCATTTTTCTTGGCATATTAAAAATATATCTTCGTCCAGGCATTTACCACTTAGGCACATTGGGTTTTTTTATGTTTGCGACACTCCAAACATTTTTACATGTTTCCCTTACTATACTATGATGTAAGCATAGTTTTGGACACGCTATTTCGAAGATTTAAGTGAAAATATACCCTGAACCATTAAATTCTCCAGAATTGTCATGTATAATTATAATGCGATTGTTTGTCTTATGCTCAAGTTATATATACCAGGACAGACAAATTTTTAAAAAAATCAAAACTCAGTAAGCAAGTAAGGGTTTGAATAATTTTGTTTTTCAGTGAACTGGAATGAAATAATGACCATTTTTGGAAAAATCAACCCCCCTCAACGCTATTTTGTCCATAAGTTACCGACTTCTCAAAGATATTAGTATAAACGGTCACAATTAGAGCTGAAACCTGATGGGAATTACCCCTTTTTGGAAAAATCAACGCTATTTTGTCCCATAAGTTACCGACTTCTCAAAAGATATTAGTATAAACGGTCACTCTTTTAGAGCTGAAACCTGAGGAAATGTGGGGTGGGATTGACACATGTGATGGCAATCTACGTCATGTACGTTTAGAGATCCCCAATACGTGGGATGGGACATGGAATACTAACGAAATACATAAATACATGGATAAGTCCAGGGGACTGTGAATCATGAGATCCGGGGTTCGAATCCCACCACGGCACTAATGTCCTTTGGCAAGACATTAATCTAATTTGCCACTCTCCACCCAGGTGTAAATGGGTACGGAAGGAAGGAGTTTCTTGAAAGCTTGGAGCACTGAATTTTGTAGCCTAGCTAAGCCGGTGTATAAATTGGGAGCGCCTTAAGCACCTTTTTTGGTGGATATGTTGCGCTATGTAAATATCCAATATTAGTAGTAGTAGTATTAGTAGTAGTAGTAGTAGTAGTAGTAGTAGAAGTAGTAGTAATAGAAAGTAGTAGTAGTAGTAGTAGTAGTAGTAGTAGTAGTAGTAGTAGTAGTAGTAGTAGTAATAGTAGTAGTAGTAGTAGTAGTAGTAGTAGTAGTAGTAGTAGTAGGTAGTAGTAAGTAGTAGTAGTAGTAGTTAGTAGTAGTGTAGTAGTAGTAGTGGTAGTAGTAGTAGTAATAGTAGTAGTAGTTAGTCGTGGTAGTTAGTAGTAGTGGTAGTGGTAGTAGAGTAGTAGTAGTAGTAGTAGTAGTAGTAGTAGTAGTGGTAGTAGTAGTAGTACTAGTAGTAGTAGTCGTTTAGTAGTGGTAGTAGTAGTAGAAGTAGTAGTAGTATAGTAGTAGTAGTAGTAGTAGTAGTAGTAGTAGTAGTAGTAGTAGTAGTAGTAGAGTAGTAGTATAGTAGTTATAGGACATGCCCGTTTTTGTCCATTGAAGTGATTTTATGTCCACACTGCAGACCAGAATGAGAAACAAAAGAATATCACGCTGTAGATTTTCGTTCATGTTCCAAAATACATTCTGATATAGTGTTTTGATAATTTAAATAATGTGAAAATGCGATATGGTAAATCACTCGTCGGTGGGTTCATGGGTTGGGTACACCCATAGAGATGTATACTTAAAAAGATCTTCTTAAAGCCACTGAGTAACTTTTAAAAATCTGAGCTGCATGGCCCTACGTGCTATCGTGTATGTATTATTCTGTAAATATGAAGCCCTGAAAAACGCACTATAAAGCATCATCATGTACTTCACAAAAAGTGAAAATATACTAGTGACCGGAAATGCCAGTTCTTTTTTTTACCCCATAGACTGCACTGCCTAGACAAAAGCATACCCAGGTTGGTTTTGCAAATACCGGATTTCAGTGATAGATAACTTGATGATAACGTCTTATATTTCAAAACCTTTAATTCCTGGCTGCTTAGTTGTCCTTCTGAAAATCTTTATACAACACTACATACAAAATCCAGCAAGCCTCCACAAAGTTACTGGATCCCTTTAAGTATATATCTCTATGGTTATACTATATTTCTAGAGTATTGCTTCTATGGAACTCCCGATTTTCAGGAATCTTGATATTGCTCGTTCCACGCCCAAACAGATAGTAAATTCTTACTATTCTTTGTATATTCTCCGTCCGTCTTCTTTGTCTTCCTTCCGCTTCTCCATCACTTCACCCCTTCCTTTCTCCCCTCTCCTTCTTTCATCGTCCGTCAGTTTACAAAGGTTCAATTCAGTTGTTCGTCTTTATCAATATCTGTTAATGTTACATACTACTTGCCTTAAATGACGGTATTAATGATATTAAGTACCCTAAATTCAGGTAAAAAGGAAAGCAAAATATCTTCTTCGGTACCAAACAGTTACAGGGTTGTTTCGTTGTTTTCCCTTTGCAGAAGTCAGAATGTCCTCTTCCAATCTCGAATCGGAATCTAAGTATGATTGACTGAAATCGAACTGTTGTCATGTTCGTGCGTATATAATGAAATCCCAAGCTTGGTATTTCCATCTTTTGATACACGATCTCAGATAATTTCACTGTCCGAGAAATGTCTCATATGCAGGATGTAACTTGATTGTTCTTCGATGCATCTTTTTACTGGCTGCGGTATTGTCGCCAAGAAATGTCTCCAGGATATCAAAATTTCCCTTTGTGTGTTTGTTGTATGTGGTCTTTGGGAATCTAGAGATTGTGACGGATAATGACGATGAACGATTATAAATTGAAGACCGCGGATTGTAGAAATCTTGCACACAGAAAAATAGTAGAAATGCATAATTTTTCATGTTCTTTCTGAAATGAAAGGAAAATATCTTAGACATTTTCATGTAAAATGATGAAGCGATTGTAGGAATACTTCTTTTTTAGCGGCCCGGTATAAAACATATGATAAAGATAAATTACGGTTTACCAGCGGTGACTGATAGGATCACCTGGTAAGGCCGTCAGCCATTCCAAGTGGTCCTTCCCACGACGCACCCACGCACTTAGAATGAAAGGTTCAATTCTGTACCCTAAATGCAACAGTGGCAGCACTTTTTTTTTTGGGGGGGGGGGGGGGCAATCTTGCACCCTACATAAAAGGGTACAACTCTGCAACCTTAAGGGTGCAAAATGTAGCTCACTGCACCCTTAAAGGTGCAAATTGCTTCTTTGAGAGCAAAGTTGTACCCATAAAGGAGCTCCCAGTGTTGAATTTCGAGGTGCAAATTGAACCTTTTATTCTTAGAGTGCACGTTACACCTGAATACAGAGTGGAAAATGTAGATTAATGTCTTGCCGAGGGACACTAACCCCAGAAATGGAATTCTAACCCTGGTAATTACAGAATTTGGTGACATGGTCAGCTAGACCTGCACCACGAAGGGCTGTATTAAAAAACTGTTTGGTTAAAAGAATACTACGTCATGTTTACTTTTTTTTCTGGTAACTTCGTTGTTCATTTTACTTTTAATTGGAGTCTCTTTACACATCCCCAACAGGTTGAAAAGTGCCACAGTGCACCTGTGGAGCACTGTGGTCGACTGTGACAGGTGCCCTGTGGTCTATTGGTAAAGGCTCTTGACTCTTATACGAGATGTCCTGGGTTCGGTCCTTGCTGGGTGCTACATCCTTGGGCAAGATGTTTTACCTACAATTGTCCCTCTCGACCCAGGTATAAATGGGGACCTATATAGTTTAGGTAATGATAATTTGCAGGACCCTCAGGAAGAACAGCACTGAAGCTGATGAGGCTTCCCTGATTGCCATTGCATTATTATATAAAGACGGAAAGTGCCTTTTTAATGTTTTGAAATGATGACTCCATTGTATTCAGTGTAATTGACATAATGTGCATACGTGACCAAAATAATGCAAGCTTCACCTACGCTGATTGGTAAATAAAAGACACACAGAAAGTATGGCGACTTGTGTCAAATGTGTCACTCACTGGCCTCGAAGTTAACTATATCTACCTATAAATATCTTCTTAATTCTAGAATGAGTCAGTCTTAAGTTCATCGGAGGAAATTTGAGACGATTCACTGGATTTTCTCCGGGGGATCGTTTTACTTTGAGAGAGGGTACTCCGACCTTCGAATTGTCACGTAATTATCTAGATTAAGTAAGACCATTAGAAGGAGGACGAGAGACATTGCAATGGAAGCTGGGCTCCGTTTCATGTAACAACCGCCACATTTCTATGACAAATTTGCTCTCAGCCAATCAGATGCAAGCATTTCTGTAGTTTATGACAGTTATTGCAACTTGTTATTGATAACAAGTTTTATGAAACGGGGCCCTGTTTTATGTTTGGCTTGTGGTAGAGAAAAGATGTTTCTCGGTTTAAGGAGGGTAAGAAAGAGACACCGTGCCGTGAGGAAAGTGGACAATGGGGAAATACAAAAATTGGGTTGAGGAAATCAGTGAGAAGAATAACGAGTTGAGCGTAAGGGTATTTGAAGGAGTGTTTAAAAAAAAATAAGGGGGGGGGGGGGGAGAGGAGGGGAGGGAGAGCGACAAGCTGTAAGGACAGGTTACACTAAAATTCTTCGTCAATGCATGCGATGATAGTACGAATATGAAATAGAAATTAGAAAAAAGGGAGAATTATTTCACGTGAGAGCACGGAAGAAATGCGTGTAAAACAAACCTACATCATGAGGTGAAGTGAGAGAGGAGTTCCAGGAGATTGAGCGACAATAGACATGACAGATGAGAGAAAGAGAGATGCGAGGAAGGTGTATAGAAGGGTAATATGCAGAAGAAAGTAAGGGCATATACAAAAGGTTAAAACACGAAGGAATGGATAGGAAGAGGATGACAGAAGAAGAGAAAGAGAAGGAAACACATTTACTTCGACAGGTGAGAAAACATTGGTAGATATGAGAAAAGATACGGAAAAATACAGGTGAAGAAGTACATTTTCAAGAAAGTTTACATGACATACCAAACAGGTAGCAAGAGGTATACGCATAACGGAGAAAGAAATGATGTATCAGTGAGTAGGATCGAAGAAAGGCGGTACAAGAGACAACAGAGGAAAAGAGATCTATTATATCCTTTCTAAATGCCATAAATTTCGCCGACCGGGTTATTACTCCTTCAACCTACTTCTCATTTTAAATCCTAGTTTCATATCGACATACTGGAGCACTCCGTCTCTTACATGAATAGGTGATACTTATCAATCATTCCACGGAGCATTACGTTTAATGGTAATCGGTCGAGATATTTCTATCATAAGATCTGCATCTGTGAAATATTCGAGCTAAATTGGATATCGTGAAATCATTTCATCACTCCAGTTTAAATTTCTCTTGGTGGACCTCCGGTAAATTAATATGTTTATAAAGCGTTAATTGCAGTCATCGGTGTTATTTTTAACAGATGAATTATTGAATTATACATTATAATTGGAAATGGAATATGATCATGTGGGCACTTTAGAAAATTTTCCATCCAGGCAACCTTAAATTTACTTGACCCCTTTTGTTTAACGTTGAGTTCTGAGCCCCGTAACACAAAGATTTGCAATCAATCGCAAAGTTGTAACAGCCAATCAAGACCATTGTTTCATACACATCTTGCTCAAAAAGGTGACCCTGGACCAATCAGAATGGTTGTTTTAAATTTGCGATTGATCGCGAACCTTTGTGTTACGGGGCCCAGGTCATGATAATTCATTTCAAAAGACAGCTGAGAAAGCAAGTAAATGCTTGTAAGAAAGCATCAAGCTGAACTACGCCTTTAAGTCCTGTACGAAGATCATGAATGCCTAATTTTTTTGTTAATTTTTTGGATGATATATTCATTATTTTCTCTCAGAGCCTTACATAGCGTATCAATTCTGTATCGAACCCGGGACCTCCCAGTTTTGAGACCACATATTCTGCTAATGAGCTATCATAGCACCTCGCACGATATCATTGTCAAAGAAACTGTTTAGGAGCACTTGGGGAAAACTGATTTTTTCAGTACAGTATTATGTAATATCGCGAAATTAAGGAAATGTGAGAATGATAAGAAATATACTTGACCTTGCTGAAAGTCACATTGCGCTGCACATATAAGTATGCGTATGGGACTAGACACACACAAAAACGTGGCATGCGGTTTGGTCCAATCTTTTTCAGCCAATTCTCATTATTTCATTTAGGGGGTATTAATTTCTTGAAGAGCATTCCTTTTCAGGAGACACTTGTTATATGATATATTCTAAACTCACAGGAAAAAAGAAATCACATCAATTATTTTACACGTATACAAGAACTCAACGTTCTCTTTCGTATTTTGTTGTGCCTCTCGACACCCTCTTATTGTCCTTACAGAGACGGGCAGACACGTGACACACTTTCGGCGGACCCCGGCGAGGGAAGAAGGTGTCGAGTTGCAGAAAATATCCTATCCTTGGAAGGCCCGTTATTATGCCGAAATGGGATGGCATGAATTAACTATGACATCTAGGTAGCGTAAGTAAACAACAGAAGATTTTTCTTTAAATGACTATAGAGCTCAGTTTGTTCATTCCAGGTACGCCTTTGTCATGGTAACTGTTGTCACTTGAGAAACAAGGCAATCATTACTTTGGCCTGTATTTCGCACAAGAGGTAAACACGACGCCTGGTTACAGCCCAATCCGTGTAGAATATATAACGAATCAAAAGCTCAGATCTTCGCCTGAAATTTTTGGTCGAACTCGACATCTAGACAAGTTTATATCCAGCTTTGGGTTTCAATTCAAGCCCAGATTATAGCTCTTCTTGCAGCACTTTACGCTTCATTTTGATTCGTCCATCGCAGCATTTCATGCCGCATCAAGCAGCGGACAAAATACATGCTACCAGGGGGCGTCGCTAGACCTTTCTCAATGGGGGGGGGGGGGGGGGTGTAGACGCCAGATTGCCGACAGACAATGCCAGCGATTACCGACGACCAACGTAGATAAATTAGGCACGTCATGAGATCCATGGTTCAATTGTGTGCCTCTATCATATTTTCCTTCTAAATTATATTTGTTCACCTCACTTTCCGAATGTGTTTGTTTTCGGAAAACATCCTCTATCTAATAATACGAGCGAGCGCAGCGAGCGAGGAAAAATATATACTCTCTTTCGTAGAAGTGAGAATTCTTCATCAAACTACATGATGAGCTTAAAGATATCTTAAATATAAATTTGGTCAATTCTCTCACCTAATTCATTCGCTTTCAAAGATCATCCTAAATCTTAATATTATACGAGCGAACGCAGCGAGCGAGGAAAAAATACTCTTTTTCATGGTAGAAGTGATAATTCTTCATCCAAATACACGATGGAATTAATTATGAGATACTGAACTTATACATGTTTATTTGCTCACCTCGCTTGCCGAATTGTTTGCTTTCCCAAATCCATTTTGTATGTAAATTTAATACGAGCGAGCGCAGCGAGTGAGGAAAATAATCTATATACCCTTTTTATGGTGGAAATGATAATTCTTCATCAGAATACATGATGGGCCTAAAGATATCTAAATTGTATATTTGTTCGTCTCACTTGTCGAATGTTTTTGCTTTCCGAAAACATCCTCTACATGCTCTATCTAAATATAATACGAGCGAGCGCCGCGAGCGAGGAAAAATATACATTCTCTTTCGTGGTACCAGTGTTATTTCATCGTCAAAATACACAGCAAATAAACCGAATATGACTCTATTTGGGTACCTTACTCCTCTTTTCTTTACCCTCCTTCCTCTTCCCTCTCCTTTTTTTTCTTTCTCTCTCTCTCTCTCTCTCTCTCTCTCTCTCTTTTTTTTTTGCCGACAGCGATCGCGACTTTGCCGACAAGAATTTTGAATGAGGGAGTGTCACACCCCCACACCCCCCCCCCCGCCCTCTAGCGACGCGCCTGTATGCTAACGGCTACGCACGAGGGTTCAAACCAGAGTTCTACATTTTGTTTTTTAGATATACTTGTTGCGCTGTGCAGGTGTTCCGTCGATGCCTATTTGGTGGAAATTGCCCGTTGCGCACGAGGCGTCCTTCTGATTGCGTCATTACCTGCGCCTTTCGAGAAAATTTAGTGCATGTATAGTAATTTTCACCAATTTTTGTGCCGTATGTCTCTCGCATGGCACGTCAATGATCATCATTGGCTAGCGCAGTGGTACGTCAGCAGATTCTACGTCAGTACCACGGGTTAAACTCGAAGACTTGGATTAGGCTATTGCAACACTTCGTCATGGACACGTGCAGAGAAACCAGGTCTGAGCTCATCCTGGACATTGGTATGCCTGGATGTCCTGGGATGACGCAATGGAAATGAAGTATCTGTTGCAGCTAGTGTAGCCATAGTGTGGCCTTTTGCGTCTCTTGTTTCATTATACGATACGATGGACGTTGATTCAGAGTAAAGGTCTAGCAGTTATGATAAGACCGAAGATGAAATACAAGGAATGTAAGTGCACTATCCATCTACATAGCTAAGATGGGGAAATGACAAATGGACATTAAGAGATTGGATATCTAAATCTTGCACCAGAAACAGAGACAGTCGATCCAAAAGATACATTATAGGTTGATGGTGTCAGAGAATACCTAAACTACGAACGTATTGCATGGAAAGGATAATAATAATAATGAATGATTATTATCATTATTATTATTCTATTATTATCATTATTAGTAGTAGTACTAGTAGTAGTAGTAGCAGTAGTTGTAGTAGTAGAAGTAGAAGTAGTAGTATCATCATCATCATCACCATAATGATAATGATATGCCGTTCTTGTCACCGGCGTTAATCCACTTAGAGGAGTGGGGGGGGGGGGATGATCGACTTTTTTGCCAATTTTTTTTTCTGTCGAACTCACACTTAAGTATAAACACACGCCCTCATCCACCTGCTCAGACCCCCTTACACACATTTTATTTTTTATCTTGCGAGCAAGCCAAAAATTACCACTTTTCTGGTTTTCAATTGCATTTTCAAATAGAAATTCTATAATATGATGAGCGAAGCGAGCGAGCCAAAAATAACCACTTTTCTGTTTTTAAATCGCATTTTAAAACGAAAATTCTAAAATATGATCTTTTTGTTTATGACAGATTATTAAAAATGTTATTAACTGATTAAATCAAATATCATTTCTTCCTTAAAAAGTGGGGAGATATTTGTACACGCCATCCCCCCCCCCTCAAAAAAAGTGGGGGGGGGATATATCCCCCATCCCCCCGGGATTTACGCCAGTGGTTATTGTATAGCGCATATCACATTATGATTGATATAACGTCTTTATGCGCTTCCAAAGGGCTTCGAATATTGTTAACCCGGCTTTAGCTCCAGCAACAGCAGCGCTTCGTGCATTCAAAGAATAGATTCTACAAGGTACCCACTTACCACACCGGGATCGAGTGTGGCAAATACAGGTTAATGTCTTGCCAAAGGAAGTAAGTGCCGTGGCAAGGACTCCAATCCCGTAACTTGTGGTTGACAGTCCTGAGACTTATCCACTGGGCCAAAACACCTCCAGGATGATTTATAGTAATAGTTACATGTATATGGTCATAATATTGAACCGTAAACATATTCTCATCTCGTATAAAGTGCATCACTCGGCTTAGACCTATATCATTAGGAACTATTTGTTCAGATGCATTGCGAAACAGTCATTTGTATTGATGACGTAACTATATTTATAAAGTTTTAGAATAAAAAAAACGTCATCTTAATTAGATCTTCAACATTACTGGAAAAACGTTTTCCATGTGCATGTATCGAAAAACATTTTTAAAAAATCAATTTGTGTATTCCATTCTACAGCACGACGATCGCATAAAACAATTAATAGATTTTATGAGTTGTGGGTTTCCTCCATAAGCAGTATTTTACTCTCATAATTCGGAGATGCATTTCAGTACAAATTAATAGAAAGTAATAACACAGAGCCCGCTACGCTCCCGAGTATTAATATGATTAGAGATAGATAATGATACCATCCGTAATAGATTTCGTTCACCTGTATCAAACGGGTGAAGGTCGTTTGAAAGGATAATTTAATATATGATAAGAATGGGAGATCCACGTTAAAGAGTCTTTCTGAATGGGCGGCAGTGAAGAGCAAAGCACAAAGCAAATTATTGAGTCATATCAGGAACATGTCGTGTAGCAAATATAATGTTAGGAAGAGAAAGAGAACAGAAGAAAGGAAGAAAAGGGGGAGAAAAAGGAAAGTGTTATAGGTGCGCCTGATTGGAACAAGTTATTCAAGAGACCTGTCTGAAATAGATGCAGAGAATGTTGAAGGAAAAGAAAGAGAAGACAATGGACTAAAAACAAAAAGTACAAAAAGACTGCGGGAGCTTTGATCTAAAAAGTAAGGAAAGAGATAGGAATAAAACAAGAATTATTCCGACATAACATTAAAAAAAGAGATACGAGTGAGAAAGTGGGGGAGAGACATATGGTGTGTCGAGAGGGATCCAAATGTCAATTTTGGGTAAAAAGAGACGAGACTCGACGTGATACGATTCTGGGAATAATGCTTCTGGCTTTATTTATGATATTTCATATAATATGGTAATGCGATTGGTTTTTTTTTTAGTACAGTCAGTACAAGGGTTTAGTGGTTGGTCCTGGATTTAAGTCAGAAATTCAGTTTATATGCAACGTCGCTTACCGAGTAACTCAAGGAGACAGTAAGAAGGCTATAATATGAGAACGAAAATGAGAATTTGCAAAATTATGAATGTGTAGAAATGCAGATAGAGAGAGATATATATAGGTGGGTAGAAAATGTGAATGTAACAATGTCAGGGGAAATGGTGTAGCCATTGAATTTCTGGCGCCCCCTCCCCTTAAAAGCATTTAAAATACAATGAATTGATATAGCTGAAAACAAGTCTATATAGCAAGGGGTCGGGCTGTCGCGCCAGCAATATTAAAGCACTTTGAGCTTTTACCGTTTAACGTTCTTTTCATTAACGTATTCAATGTCTCTTTTCTTCTGAATTTCCTTGGAAAATGCAATCAGTCCCAGTGTACTGTCTCGGAATTCTTCAAAGGGAGAACAATGAAGCATCATCAAGCTATTCCTTGGCAAATTTCTTCAACTCTCAGTGCTCCCTGTGTTGATTCATATTCCCCTGAGTTTAATTACGCGAAGTCAATAACAATCCTTTTCGTTGTTCGATTGTTGTTGTTTTTTGTTTTGCTATCAGCAGTGTCATTGATGATGTCATCGAAGTGTTACTCAACCATGTAATTATATGAAAATGTGTTGCTGCCTTCAGTATACGAATAACATATTATTGAAGCAAGAATATTAATGGGCTCCTTCTCAATACATTCTATCATAGTCCATTAGATTTACCTAAATTTATTCGATTACAATCGGTAAAGGTTTTGAAGGGTCTTTCTTCCCCCCCCCCCCCTTTTTTTTTCTTTTGCGCACGTAATGTTGACGCAAACAGTCAGGAAACACTTTATCATATATTATGTGCACTAAAACCAAAATCAAACAAAAGTGCAATGGTGAAATTTAATTAAGGTCTAAAAATTGTCTACTCCCAGCAATAACCAAGTTAATGTTTTTTACCGAAAATAAGTACTAACCTACAAGTAACCACTGAAACAAACATTATAGGAGTTCAGACTCATGCCTGATCATTATTTTATTCGTATAACGACGCTTGTTGTTGTTCTTGTTGTATTCTAACCAAAAATTTCGATGTATGAAATGTACCAAGATATATCTGTGCTAAGTTGTTCAGGCGAGCCCGTCTCAGGTACCCGCTTTTATAGGACCTCGCCCTCTTCCTTGATTTATGTAATTTTAAGATATTATGTTACCATGTATAAACTGTACACAATTGGATTAAAAAAAAGTGATTATTAACTCCTGCAAGTCAAGAAAGAATGTTTCTTTGAAATGAATTGAACTGAAATTGTAGAGTTTGGAATTAATCAAACAGTGTTGATTTTTTTCCCGAAAACTTATTTTTCATCACACCCAACATGTCCAACATTCTTTTATATCCACATAAGTTCCTGCCGCTTGATTTTTTTTAAAACTTCAGTTGGCCTTGAGCAGATTTTCTTTGTTAACTTGTTCTGTTTTTGCAATGTTTGCACCCGTAACTGACCTCAAATAATGGAATGACAATGCCAACAAAGTAACGTAAATATGAAAGAACACTTAACTTGGAATTTATCTAGTGGTGGTGGGTTTTTTTCCGATGCACGTCTGTGTCAGGTGACATCTCTCCTTCATAAAAACAACAATCCCTTGTCACTCGATTTCAGAAACGTATACTGTAACCAGGGTAACACCTATGATAATGAAATAATATAGCCTGGATGTATTATGAAATACAGACAGCTCAATCACTTACCAGCATTTTTGGAAACCTTTTTTCGATTTTCGGCCGTGGGTCCAAGAAACTGGGTTGGATGTGGCGAAGGTTCCTTTCACCAAAATCAACAGTCTCATCCTGTATCGGAGTACAGTTCGTGTCTACTATTAACCCGCCCAGGCACAGAAAAAGTGCTAATATTACACAGGCAGCTCTTGTCGGTAAAGAGTGTAGAAACTTTGTCTGCTGAGAAGATTGAAACATGGTGGGGGATATCAAAATTATATGGGGCTCTTTCAAACAAAAGAAAAAAATGAAAGCAGACTTTCTTGGCGAAAGCACTGAGGACAAGGGGAAAGACGCTCACTGTCGGCAAGCACCTTTCATGAAATGAAATAGTCTGATGAAGTCCTCTCCGAAGAAATGTATCTCTAACTATTCAGTTAAGTTCCTTCCCCCGAACACGATTCTTCCTCGACTCTTTTGTAAGCATGCGTTGTTTGGTTCGTTCCGCGCTATTCCCTTTATAGAAAAAGAAAACAAGAAAAGAAAGTTCACGGTATCGCTCCACCCACGGAACTGTTGAAGTGGGTATGCATCGAGTGAAGAATCCAACACAATCTTCCGTGTTATATCACAAACCAAAGAGGTGTCTCCAGTGTTTGACGGTCAGGTTGTTGTCGTTGTTTTTTTGTTGACGATCAAAGCAAGCCCGTGCGATTCACGTACGGCGTATGAGGGAACACGCCAGCGCGATGAGTTGTCTTTCTGGAAAACAATTGCGATATGAAGTGCAATGACGCGCGGACCTGTCGTAACTGATGGACAATAGATTAGGGACACGGTGCTTGCTTTTCTCCTATTATGATAAGCCCAATCATTAAATTATTCATCAACACATTAGCTGCCAGGATTCTATATTAACTTAATGTACGACCCAAGAGCAATGAACCCGAGTCATTAGAATTTTCAGAGGGCGGTTATTTCTTTAAACATCATCCCCCGAAGTGCCAGAATTTACGAATTTGTGGAATATAGGTTTCTGTTTTCATTTTCTTTGAACGAGTTTACTTTCGCCATCGTTGTTTTACATCTTTGTCCGCTTAAGTCTTTGTCTCCTATATTTCATTCGGATTTGAAGACCTTTTTCGTTCCCTTTCTCACATATTAATAACTAATCCCATTCGGCGTGTTTAGGGGTAACAGAAAAAACATAGTTATCAGGGTTACAGAGCATATAATTGTCGCATGTACAGCACAAAGACATCACAAATAATGCAGAAAATGTATCAAAAGATGTTAGACTTAGCAGGGATTTACACCAATAATCGAGAGACACTGTTTTCAAACACAATCCCATTACATAATCATAAGCCATAAGTGCAGACATTGAATAATTTTTAAAACTGATAATCAGCAAATTCTAGAGTTTGAAAATTTTGATCAATAAACAGTGGGATGCTAGCCGCGAGTTGGCGAAATGGGCATTAGGCTTACATGGGCAAGTCTTGCACCGAAATATCATGAACCGAGTTCTCTAATTGTAAAATGTATTTCTTTTAGAGCTTCAGTCAGGGTGAATATCTTGTGAGATATAAATAACATGCTTTGTGGGGTTCTCAAATAAGAAAGAATCCTTGGTCGTGAATTTTAGAAGGTTTTATTTTAGTCATTTTTATTCCTGTCTTTCTTTATCTGAGACTTATAGGAGGAATGTCCTAAATATTGCACCACAGTGACAACATCAACTCGCTAATCCGAAATCTGTTTTTGATTTCAGCCCCTACATATTTATAATTTTATTCCATTTTTGATCAAACTTCCAATTGCTCTTTCTCTCTCTCTCCCCCCTTCTCTCTCGTCTTTACCATCCTCCCTTCGTCCCATTTGCTGTTGTTGTTGTTGGGGGGGGGGTAATTGTCATATATGATACTCACGATAACTACTCAAGCATTCATTTAAATTCAGATTACATTTCAAGGTGATTAGGAAAATAAAACAGTTACTCATTACAAGACATTTTTTATTTCCGTTTTTTAACACGGAGGAATAAACATTAAAGTACTTGTTTGTAAGGGAGGGGGAGTGTAACACAAATTACGAACATTTTCCCCTTGGTTACCCATTTATCTACCCATGGTAGCCACATCAGTTATTATTACCACCCCACCAATGCCAGGTACCCATTTAATAAACCTCGGTAGAGGACACATGTGAGCAAAATACATTGTCCAAGGATGTCAGCACATCGGGACGAGGATCGAACCCAGGACCTCTTGTAAGAAAAGCAAAAACCTTGACCAATATGCTTCAGTGCTCCCTCACTGTCATGGTTGGTAAAGGAGTAAAAACAGCATGTCTAATGTGAAAGTAAAAGCAGACAAACCAAAGAATCGATGTTGATAGTTAGCGTTTACTATATCGATATAGTTCATCAGTTGGTTTTAAAACACCATCCTAATTGTACCCCAAGGCGGAGGAAAAAAGCGATGTAACTTGCGTCGCGGAACCAGCCACCAAGTGATGCAAAAATCAGTCAATCTAGCACTTCATCACTATTTTAATTTATATAAGGAGTGGGAGGTAAAGGAAATTTCGTTAGTTGGCTGATTGTTTTGCAAAGATAGTATTGTCCTACAGGACAAGCCGCAAGGAACACATATGATGGTACACAGGGGCGGTGCTACATGGGGGCAGGGGGCCGCTAAGGTATATGGTTTTAACGTCGTCATAAGTGTCAGCTATAAATTCCATGTATATATTCAATGGTTCAGTCCTCTCCCGTTGCTCATACACACTGTTTCCATTGCCTAAACTGCTCACATGTGACAAAAAAGAAAGCGGCCCCAATGAAATCAACATGAACGAGTTATTAGAAGAAGCGATATCATATAGCTGTTGCTCTATTCATTCAGAAAATTATTGTACTGTTGTAATTCACTTTGGTTACCGCATTCATGTCTTTTGTGAATTATAACACAACTCGGGGGGGGGGGGGGATTCTGGATATGCCAGTTCAAATAATCATTTTGATTATATTCAATTGCGGAGCATGTCGTATAATGATAAGGAACATAATAATAGTAAATAATAATAGATAACATTAATATAGCGCTTAATACATTTTGTTTCTAAGCGCTTTAGCATCATCGAATATCATAAGGATATCATGATTCTTACTCCTGTTCTCTTAAAAAGTACTATTCTGTAGAAATATCTCTTTCAGTTGAAAGATCAAGGATAAATATAAATCTAACTGACGCAATACTTCTCCAAACATGGATATTGAAAGCTAGAAATGAAAATCGATTTGTGTATACACACATGAAAAGCACAATAATTAAAGACCAGTGGTGTATTAAAGATTGATACACAAGGCGGGAGCGGGGTGTCTTGGAGAGGGGGTGAAGAGGTGGTGTAAATTTGCCCAGATTTTAACTGAAAAATACACTAGAAATGTTATGTACTGTTTACGGGCCTCTCAAAAGGGATGATGATATCATACGATTAATACGTCACTGGAGAACATAATCATGTTAACTATTGCGCATAGACATGTATGATGCTGATACTATACTACAATATGAGAAGAGAATGCTCGCGGCTTTGGCCAACTTCTTGAATTATGGTAACAGACTTCCGGCAGGTGGACGTTACCTTTCACGACTGGCGATCAGGGGAAAATTAGCCACTCGTTTCCAGCTGCAAATAAAAGCAATTATCAGGCATAATTCACGCTCTTGTTGTAGAGAGATCATCGATTTTTCGATATGTTTTTACATTTCAATTACATCTGACGAGTGACTTAGTAGCCAAGGGTAATAATTTTAAAGAATACCATTTGCCTTTTTTTTCTAGGCAGTTTTCGGGATAGACGATGAAGCTTCAAGACACCGTCATGAAAATCCCCGTGGGCAAATAGTTGATCACTTAACCCTGATTACCCCGCTTCGTAGATGTTTTCTTTGACCAAACAATATTAGCTGATCATATATCATGTTATAATGTTCTATGATGTTTGTCCAGTATATCCTCTTACCTTCCATGTGACATATATGACTGTAACCCTTTCTAATATATTTCTCGCACTTTCTCTTCTTCCCACCCCCACCCCTCCCCCGCACACTTTCCTTGTATTCATCTTTAAATACGTCTAAATCATTATTTAGCCCGTTTGTCTTTCTATACAACCGCCTTCTTTTCCGATTTAATAATGTAATGATGATGATAGTGGTGGTGATGATGATGATAATGATAATAATAATGATAATAATAATAATAATAATAATAATAATAATAATAAATGACCCTCAATACAAATTATCATGGGAGGTATAAGTGGAGAAAACACTCGAAATTCCCAACGACCTGTCCGCCCCTATCAATAAAAGATAAAATGCTATTAAAATAAGTATCTAGCCTTCAGAACATGATCATTTCGACAACGGTACGACTGCCACTTTGTAGCATATACCTGCAGATAAACGAAACCAATTTATATATTTTGAATAGAATCGGCATTTTTAATCAAAGGACTTTTTACCTATACATTTTTATTTCATATATTATGTCTATCTTATTTGTTTGTGTGTGCGTGTTTAGAATGTTATATGACTGTGTAGTAAATCTTTGGTATGCCAACTGCACTTATATTCTTTAGTTCACATTCATTTGGGTGGTCCAACCAGCTTTGTTCCGGTGTCCTAGTCATCATTATCATCATCGCCATCGTCGTCATCATCTTCAGTCTCTACTTCGAATCCTCATCCTTTTCGATAAGAAAATCAACTCATCAACCCTAGAACTGCGACATCGGAATTCTCTTCTCAGTTGGATTCTTACAACCTACTTTTTGCCCATGTCCAAGTCATCATCATCGTCATCGTCTGCACCATCTTTAGTGTGAATCATTATTCTTTTCGACTTTGTAACCAATCGTCTACGCAGTCAGGTGATCCAACCCACTTTTTGTAGGTGTCCAAGTCATCTTCTTATCATGTGAAGTCATCACATTGAAACCTCAATTTTTTTCCGCATTGGAATCAGCTCTCCATCACTGGAATCAAGAGAACGTGGTACAAGAGCTAAGCGTTTGAACCTTAACACCATGGTAGAGTGGGATCAAATAGGGCAAAACACCGTATGCACTTTTGCAAGGCTCCTCACCAATGACTTGCCGAATGAGAGTCAAGATCCTTCACCAATATACCACTGACAATCCTTGATGTCAATACTGAATCGATTTTTCGAAAATAGTATTCCAACATATTATTATTGTTATAAAGATTGATTTTTTTTTCAACGTCCAAGAGAAAGCATGAATTGAGCTAGGAAAATACAATGCGTTGTAAAGTATATTGTGATTCACATTTTGTTGTGATTTGGGAAATGCATTTCGGTTATTTCTTATTTCAATGACAGATTCTAAATGTTTCTCCTTTTTTTTGGGGGGGGGGGGAGGGGGAATGCAAGTAAAGGCCTACATGCACAATACCTCTAACCTACTGGACATAAGCTACCTATTTCTAAACAAATCTGTAAGATGCTTTCAAATTGTGTAATAATGTGATAAGAGCACTTCTTGAATAGTGTGCCAATCACCAAAAGACATTTCACTCCTTCAATTAGGGATTCTGTGTCACTACACTATCATACTCAGAATATGAGCTTCAAATATTACTTTTATTTAATGCGACTTTAAGGATACTCCCAAAGCCAGCAGCTGGTTAACATACATACGTTTACGCATGCTCACGAATTAGGGTGTTTAAGGAATTGAAGTCTAAATTAAGTTCCATACGTCACGTCTATATTTTCTTCATACTTATTTACCCGTTTTGCTAGCAGAATACAGGGTAAAGTGTTTTTTTTTTTTAGATTTATTTTATATATTCTAACTGTACACCATACGTATTTATAGGTTATGGGTACACTCTGATTGAATTGTAAATCTTAGTGTGACTGAGTTGCGTGACATATTACTTCCGATGTGTGTTCATACTCGTGTTGCGAGCAGAATGCTTGAATACATTCGACACACGAAGCCATCGACCAACATGACAAAGTGTGTTGATCAGTGTTTAAATCATCGGTTCATGACAAGTGTGTTAATGCATCCTCAGAGAATGCGATTAACTGATTCCAAGGTGGAGTTACTGGACGACAACTCTGCACTGACGCAAGTATATTCGAACTATATTTTAGTTAAATCCTAACCACAGGCCAATGCGTAATAATCCGGTAGACGGTAGACCATTTCTTTGGTAGAAAAATGGGATTATTTTCAATTTACCCATCTTGTTTTTCTCCTCATGAAGAAGATGAAATATACATCGATTGTTTAGAGAATGACAAAAATCACATAATTATGGCAAATGATAAAGCAAAATAATTGACTGAACGGGTTTGGAATAATAGGTAAATCGCCCTGATCCGCTAGTGCTATCGCACCATAGCTACCTTCTGATGAGTTAAAAATCTGTAAACGCATAAGCAAAGTAAACATCATAATGCAAACTAATCACTCTAAATATTTCACATATTGATACAACAACACCAATTTAGTTCAGCACCATAAGCCCCATCTAACAGCAAAATCAATTTCCCCCACCCATGTTTCCTTCAAATTATAGGCCCTGTTGTTTGATAAGGTACTTTTGTTTTAAAGGAAAAACGTCATCACTTTATTATCTTTCTATTTACTGTCCTAATGAACTTATTATAATATTTTCCTAATGAAATAATTCTAATACTTGTATTGTAATTTCTTTTAATAGGGTGTCCTTAAAAAGCAAACCCTAGAGGCAATTAGTGGCCAATTTTCGCTTGATTGCTTTGCGGTAGCTTCCTTGTAATTGGTTCCAAAATTAATTTGATACAGCGCTGCTTATTACATGAATATATCGTGCAAGGTTAGTTTTTTAAAAAAAAATCCGGAATTGTTTCATAATTACAGAAGTGAGGTAAATGGATAATCCTACTTTAATGGTATTCAAGCTTTCAACACCTTTTTCAAGATTCAAGATAAAAACCCCTTTATTTCCTTCTCATGATCAATTAGGAATGAAAAAATTACATTGTCCATAAAACGTGGTGGAAGAAGTGAGGTTCCCTATAAGCACGTGTCTTGTGTTGGGGTCCCCGTAATCCATTTAACCCATAGAAGTACAGAGCTTTTTAAAGGTCTAAATTAATAATCTTCAATCCTCAAAGTGGCAACTACTACTATTTTTTTTCCACTCTTACATAATCTGAAAAAAATAGATATAGATATAACATGAACCAAAATGAATTATGATAATTGCAAAATTTAAGCTGAAACTGCCGATTTGAACACAGAAATGGTGATTATATAATATTCACTGCGTTGCCAATTTAAAGATTTTAATGATTAGTTAAATTTAAACTGCTCTAATTCGAAAACGCAACAACATACTGAGTTGAGAATGGACTGAAAACTTCCAGTGAATTTTTCTCTTTCTGCTCATGTATCAGTGTATAGTGTCTAAATGCCCAGCTTTCTGGATCAGCAAATACTGCCAAAGCATCTCGTAAAGGAGACACTGTACCTCTATGGGTTAAAGGTAGTAGCCCACGTTTGCACAACATTGTTTCAGAAGTCGAAGAGTAATAAGCCAATTTCAATTTTAAAAGACAGATATTTTGTAAAACTATAATGTTATCAAATTCACTCCATTATTCCAAAGAATGAGTGAAAAATGAATGGTTTTACTCTTAAAGCGTCAGGAAGACGCCTTTACAAAAAAAAAAGAAAATAAAAGAAAATTTGTGTTGTATATTTCCTTCTCAATCCTAAACGGGAATGTATTGGGATCTAAATCTTTACGAGTGTTTTTCTGTGGCTTAAAGCAATCTAAAATCAAACTTTTGTGCAGATTGGATGCCATTTGCAAATGTGGGCTACTACCTTTAACCGTAATTTTATCTTCTCGTTTTCCCCATTTCTTTAAAAATCTATGTATCTACTTATTTTTGTTGTAATGCCTCACCCCTTCCATATAAAAATGTTGCTTTTTTGGGAGAGAAATAACATAATCTTGCCTCCCTTGCTCATATGCATATACATCGGCGAGTTCTTTACCCAGTAATGCTCCCTCCCGATTCCCCCCCCCCAAAAAAGTCCCACTAATGTCTGTATAGTGTATATACCATTGATTTAATCATTTGTTCACATAATTATTGAACGACATGAGTGAACGTCACTTTGCATATATATACAACGGTTTCAACCATGTCAGGTGTCTCCGCGTAGTCAAGTGATACATGAAGAGTCAACAAGTTATTTGAATTGCCCGTGCCACGTAACGTGGTGAATTAGAGGTAAGTACGATTTACGACCAGCCAGTTTTAGTAACCACTCACTAGTTACTTGGATATGATAACATATAATGAGAATTAGTATGCATTCGACTATTTTTGAAGCCTCTAGATTAGAGCCTATATCAAGCCGTTTTATTTGACTGGAAACAGCAAACAGAGAATAGAACTGTCCAAATAAACAGAACTACACATATAAATAGCACATTTGTCCAAACTTTTAAACTGTTAGTAGTTTAATTAGTCAAGAATATGTTTTTCATCTGTATTATCATACCTTTGGTATGATTTTAAGTAGGAGAAAAAAAAGGAAAAAGCTTATCGTTCGTCTGCACCAGAACTCGAACCCTGTCTTTAAAGTTGCCCTGTGTTGATTTATAGATGGCGCTTCACGGATTCATCACTTTGTTATTGAGATCGAGCATCACGTGTACGAACTAGTCTAGTTGCGAATACACGAACAGATGCCGAAGTAGCTATCCCCTTCCGCCGACGCGACAGCTAAACGGCAGTCTGCCATGTGCATGATGTATACGGATGTATACTGCAGTGCACTGCACCGAATACGCTCTAGCTGCATCCTCGTGTGTTATATGCATCGTGTATGGCGGGATTTTCGCAGGCATTGCGTAAATCAAGACCGGGCAGAATCGTCCATTGCCAAAATACAAATTTATCCTACTCAAGAAGGGCGTAGGATTACATTAAACCGTATCTACTTTAACCATCTTACATCACACATTATAATTTTGAATGTTGAGCACCATGACCGATTGCAGAACATAATTGCATTCCTGAGTAACCTTAATGTAATCCTGAGTAGGTGTTCGTACCTTCACTCTCGTTTCCTGAAGAGATGTCAACCATCCTTGATTTTCACATTGTCACGGTTTTCTGAAGTGTTTTTGCTACATAATATTCTTTATTGTATTCATACATCTAGTTTCCTGAAGAGATGTCAACCATCCTTGATTTTCACATTGTCACGGTTTTCTGAAGTGTTTTTGCTACATAATATTCTTTATTGTATTCATACATCTAGTTTCCTGAAGAGATGTCAACCATCCTTGATTTTCACATTGTCACGGTTTTCTGCAGTTTTTTGTTTTGTTTTGTTTTGTTTTATAATATTCTTTATTGTATACACCTAGAAAATCATGCAAACTTCATTTTGAATTGAAATAAATTTTAATTGGATGACAAAACATAATAGAACAAAGTACAAAATACAAAGTACTATCCAATTAATTATATGGAATGAATACTGGAGTTATTGACCTTCTCCCTCCCTAGCGTTTACTAATTGTTGAGTAATCGAAGTATTAAGAGAGGACTATGAAAACACTTCGGAGTAATCATTATATTTCTGTCTCTTTGGCGGAAACCCACATTCCCAGATTCTCTTCCATTCTTTTGATGGTTGCCCTAGGGGAATTTTATATACCAAACTGCCTCAAACGCAGAGCTATATTCTAATAGCTAATGTGTTTTAAATGTAATTTGAAGAGGGTGTATTCGGGTGGAGTTCGTTGCTTTTATCATGCTTATGGAGAGGAGATTAGGAAGCAGTAATAGTAATAATAATAATGATAATAATAATAATAATAATAATAATAAGAAGAAGAAGAAGAAGAAGAAGAAGAAGAAGAAGAAGAAGAAGAAGAAAGTGCAGATCGTTATCAATATCACTTTCATCAGTCTGCAAATGAACTGAAAACACTACCCTTCTATAAACCTGCATTGAATTGATAAGAAATGATCGCATATAGATGAAAGTCATAGTTCAAAGTGAAAAGCTATTTATTAGGCACGGACATGCCTGGTATACTACAAGGACACTGGTTCGAATGCAAGAGTGAACTTATCTGTCGACCGTTGATAACAGTGTAGTCTCAGAGGTAAATTATCAATATTGATTGAGAAATGGCTAAAAATAAACCCATCAAATTTACAACAAAACAACAACAACATAATATTGCCAAATCCAAGAACTATTATGTCTATTGCATTTAGGGAGTCCAGTAAGGTTTAGAGAGCCCAGTACATTTTTACACATTTCAAAAATTACATTTTGTGTCGTGGAGAGGATGAGAAATTATTCCTCGATTTCAGATGAATTGTGATATTCAGTTATTTACTGTAGGTTTAAAGTGAACCTTGCATACATGAATTCTGCACTATGCATTTCATTGGATTCTGAAGTATTACACTCTAATTTCTGCGGAGTCAAATTTGACTTGGAATGGCGTCAGCTGGGAGTCAACTCTATTCCGAGTTAAAGTGACACGGATTTCCGAATTATTAATTTTACTCAGAATGGTGTGGTGTCAACTGAAAATCGACTAAATCTGAGTCAAAGTAACTCCATCCCGAGTCCTTTAACTTCGAATCGAGTTGACTCCCAACTGACGCCATTCCAAGTCAAATTTGACTTCGCAGAAATAAGAGTGTAGGACCTGTGTTCAAATGATTCCGTGACCAGAAAGGAGACTTTTCCCGAATATCATTAACTGTCTAATATGTTTTATACATTGTATTAAACACAATAAAAACTGCTTCGAAAAATCAACTTAAGGCAACTTCACTAACCATGCCTATCACCTTTAGAAATGTGCGGACTTTACAATGGCTTACTACGTAATCCGAATATGATTTGTATGGGCAGTACAGTAGGCTTTCGAAATTGCACTTGAGTTGATTTTTCGAAAGTAGTTTTTATCGTGTTGTTGTAAGACATTCCTTGATGATGCTCTATCGATACGCATACATGTAACATTATTACAATATAAACTAAACTCCTAGTTTCATACAATTCTCGGTGAAAAATATGATAATACCTTGAGACTTAGATTTTTCTTAATATGTATACATTAACCGAGTAGTTATGGATAACACAAATTACTTATGCCAGGTTCTATCTAACACATTATTTTGACGTTTCAAGAAATTTGCTGAATGAAAAAATCAATTTGGATTTCAAATGAGCATGAAGTTTGAGTATGTTTGTGTGTGGGTGTATACATCGTGGTTTTTAAAAGAATGTCTAAAATCGAAGATGACACATTATTAGGGGATTAATTTCATAAGGATTCCTTAAACCATAGTCACCGTTTTTTACAATTTTGCTCCCCTAACCATTTAAAATAATTTCTCAAGATATGTTCTAGAATTCTGAAAGTTCCATCGAAACATTTTTCCACTTGGATTTTCCTTTAACTGATATGAATACAGCTAGCGTAATAATTTCCAGAACAAACCCCCAAAGAGGAAAAACTTACTTGCAACTTCTTTGTTGGGGTTTTTGTTGATTTTTTGTTGTTGTTAGTTTTGTTTTTGTTTGTTGTTTTGTTGTTAGTTGTTTTGGGGTTGTTTTTTTGGGGGAGGGGGGGTTTGGTTTTTTGCCTTTGCCTTTGCCTTTGCGTATCATGATTGCATTTTCATCCTCTTTCTTCCCCTGAACTTTGCCTCTTTTGTCATTGTTCCTTTAAGAAACAAACAAACCTGTATATTATAACTTTAAAATTCACTATTCCCATTTCTGCCCAGTATAGGATCAGATTTGTTCAAATAAAATCAATTTGTATTGCACCAGTCAATTCATTTGCATTAAATTATCGAAATATATACAAGTAGAAGGCATTCCTAAAAGCCTTCGTGGGATAATATAATTTCGTATGTAAGTGCCATGAAAAGACATTTTTTTCATTTGGCATAAAATACGTCTTCCACTGAAGCTCAAACACTCAAACACATAAGAATTTCGTCACAATCTAACAATTTATTGGTAATAAAGAGAATAATAAGAGCAAATACAATTAGACCTGTTTTGGAAGATCTAATCAAGTATATCAAATTACTAGCAATTACTTTAAAATAAATACCATGAAAGGTCAAATGCTTTGTTGTCATGAAGATAAATATATTTCCCCCACGAAGTGTTGCTAAAAGCTACATAAATATATAAAAAAAAGTGTTGCTAAAAGCCTTTTTGCGGGGAGAGCAATTTAATTTTGATTCACCAAATAATCGACAACGGAGTAAAACTAGTAAGTATATGCGCTAGACATATTGTTGGAGGTCTAATTAAGTATATCCGAGCAAATTACTCCATTGCAACCTGTTGATTTCATATGTCATTGATAGCTTCTTAAAATATGATAGAGTTTACAACGTGTACTTAGTTTCAAATGGCAAAGAAAAATTGCTCACAACTGCTATAAATTAAATACCGAGATGAGTGAAATGCCTGATTTATTATAAATAAATACAATAAATTTTAAAAGTCTGAAAAAAATCTTTTGTGATATTACAATTGCAATTTGCCAATTATTTGATAATAGACCGAATAAAAAGCGCAAGTATATAAGCTCGGTCTATCTTTGATGATCTATTCATATACATATATATCAAATCGATTTTTGTTTAATAGCAAGCGGGTTTTTTTCCTCGATTGTGTTACGTGGGAGCTTCTTTGCATCGTTGAAATATGATAGTGTGTACATATACCATCTATACGTACTTTAAAAATGGAGAAAATAAATCCCTATAGCCATGATAGCCTCAAGGTAAAAATCAGAATTTCCAGATAGAGTTCTCCACGGGGCTGTTGTGATTGTAATCTGCAAAAGCTGTAAATTGCCACGTACTCCCCTTGTATCCAGATTGTCTCTCCTTTTTTGTGTGCATGAAATCAATTGCTCTCGCACTGTATTCTTTGCGTGAACCTTTGTATCTTTTATATATTCCTCCTCCAGGGGCAAGTCTTCTTAAAAAAAAGTTGAAATAGATTCAAAGTGATTATAGCCTGATGGATCAGAGTTTCATAATAATAGAAGTTAAGTATAGGTAGGAGTTTGTAAGGTTTTTTTTTTTCTTCGATCGATTAGGAAACTTGCTATCAATTCCAAATCTCTGTAAACAGGGGAGCGTTTCATGAAAGGACTTGTCGGATGTTTTATCCAACAAAGTCTGTTTTATCCGACAGTTGCCATAGTAACGATGCTTCTCAGCCAATCAAAATCAAGGAAAGATGTCAGATCTGACAACTTGTCAGACAACAAATGTTGATGAAACGCCCCCCAGGACTCAGAACTTCCACCCATCATGCCCATTATCTTGAAAAGATACGACATGAAATCAAGGACGGAAATATGTGATGATTATTTTATAATTCTGTTCTCTGAATTCAAAGAGTAATTAAACCTCATGAATCCCTTTCCAAACTTCAAAACTTACTCGTCTATCGAGCGTTAATCCTGTGTATAAGTGTATTCAGTTATTTATTTATTCATTAATTCGTTTATTATTGATTGATATGTCACTAGGGTATCCCATTCGACAAAAGTTGATCTTTCATGGGGCCCTGGATAAAAAATGCAACTATATTAATCAAAAAGATGTAAAACATAAACAATTTACAAGTAAAGCTTAGTAAATACATATGATTTCACCAAATGAAAAAAAAAGATAAAATAAAAGTTTGTATTCGTAATGCTGCAATTACTGTTATAAATATGTAAATAAAAATATAAATGAAATAAATACTAGTGGGACAGAAGAAGGCCGGAGAAAAGGAAATTTGATTTTTTGAAAGTGGAGAAAATGCGGAAGCATTATAGAGAGGAAAGCGCAATACATGTATAACAAAGAAGGTAGAGAAGGAGAGAGAGAGGAACATGAGAGTAAAAAAAAAACGGTACTGCCTCTCAAAATACGACATATTCAATCAGTTATATCTTATAATCATACATCGGCAAGACTGGGCAAATACTTTTGGAGACAATCTAAAATCGTTCAAATTACTTATCTGCTAAATTACCCTAGAGAGTGGAGCCATCACAACCCAATGTATTCTTATAATATTCTGTACAACATTTGCCAATGATAAGAAATGGCAAGCATGTTTTTGTCGAATGATGATTTTAAAGATCTGTTGAATTTTTTTTTTTTAAATGATAGTATTCCGCAGACAGATTCTGAAGACACTTGAATACATACATCTTAAATATACAAAACTAAACCTCCCAGCTACCCGCGTTTGTGTAAAAATTATGGAGAGCCGTCCTGTCATGCTTCAGTGAGCACAGTCAGAAGACAAAATGGCCACTTTTTAAAGTTTGCAAGGTGCATGTCGTAACTTTAACTTACTGATGCTTCGACGAATTCTGGATTTCCGTCACTTTAGGGTATGTGTTGTGTTTTATTGTTGCGTCCAGACATATCGTGATAATGCGTTATATCACTGTTGACTGAATACACGACCAATTAAAAAAATAACCAGTTTGTTGACATCTTTCACGTTTAAATTTGTATGAAAAAGTCTTCAGAAACATATTTCAAGAGGTGTCAGTGACTTTCTGAAATGATATTCGATACTACACTGTTGAGTGAACATGGGATAAAGACGAAAAATATATAAAATTTTGCCAAAAGAAACTTAATCACTCCATGCATTGAAACTGAGGTAAATTATGATTTTCAGTGACATTTTGGCTGGATGCATGCTGACAATTTATACCATTTAATCCACGTTTTTACGCTTGACTGAGCACCAAGACTGAAAAAGCATCTTTTACAGACCTGAATTACAAAAGAGTTTAACGCTCTAAATAATGTTTGGCCAGCTTAGTAAACTCCATTGCATTGCCAATCTCGTAACGTCATGCTTGAGTGAGCATGATGATGTCTGGAAGTAACCATAAAACATAGCACATGCCCTGAAGTGACGGAAATCCAGAATTTGTCCAAGCATCAGTAAGTTAAAGTTACAACACGAACCCTGCGAACTTTAAAAAGTGGCCATTTTGTCTTCTGACTGTGCTTACTGAAGCATGACAGACGGCTCTCCATAATTTTCACACAAACGGTAGCTGGGAAGTTTTACCACACGTAGGTATGATTAGATTTTTTCAACTCCTCCTGGTTAAAAAATTAGTTTCTTTGTTTTTGCTTTTTTTTTTAGGGGGGGGGGACTTATTTTTTTGCAAAGTTTATACATGTGAAACATAGCAAGGGACCTAC
Source organism: Echinometra lucunter (assembly GCA_029962745.1). NCBI lineage: Eukaryota > Metazoa > Echinodermata > Echinoidea > Camarodonta > Echinometridae > Echinometra > Echinometra lucunter. The sequence goes on from CM057152.1 coordinate 15,467,739, forward strand.
CGGGTAGAATACATTTTGTGGAACTCCAAGAGAATAACATCGATTTTTTTTTTATAGATAAGAACCAAATCATGCTTTTGACAAATTACTTAACCAATAAACTTTTGAAAAAAATACATAATACATTTAACAGAAGCATGGTAAGTATCTGAACTATTATAATTACCATGCTGAAATCTACCATTCAAGTGTTAATTATACAAATACCTTGCAAGCTGATCTATTATATTTTGTCAATCAGCTGAAAAAAGACAATAGGTGTGTTCACATTAGCCTGCCAATAGTACTTTACTTTTGAGTAAACACGACTTTTTCACAGTTTGATAACTTATCATGAAAATAATCATTTGACACGTAAATGCGATCCAAGAAAACTGGAGGAATCGGAATTGTTCTGTATGAATGTGATCTGAATTTAATGAGAAAATTTATTGAGGTTTGAAAGTAAGAAAAAATATTTTCCCCTCTACATTCAGAGCATATGGGAGCAGCAAAGATTAGTCAAAGGGCCGTTTGGTAGTTCGGTTTTTTTGTTCTGTTGTTGTACCTTTCATGAGAGTTGTAGATATACATATAGTTTGGAATGTACTAAAGAGGCCATCTGACAGTCCATCCGTACAGAAAAAAATGTTTTTTTTTTTTTTTTTTTTTTTTTTTGGGGGGGGGGGGGGGGTAATGTATTATCATGCAACTTTCTTCTGGCAAAACTGAGGGCATAATTATGTTAGATTGGGTGAAATCAACTTTGGGGCCCTTTTTGGGGTGCCCTTGGGGCCACCACGGCGGCTACGTTCAGGGCCCCGTTTCATAAAACTTGTTACCAACAAGTTGCAATAACTTTTATAAGATCAAACTTGTCATAGAAATGTGGCAGTTGTTACTGATAACAAGTTTTATGAAACGGGGCCCAGATTGACAAGCTGTTTGTGCAGGAGATGACTCCTGTCCTATACTATATCTGTTTTATGACGTAATCCCATCACGTAACCTCCCAGTAACTTTTGAATTTACTGAAACTTAAAGGAGCGGAAAATGCTAAGGATGGTGGTAGCTTTCGAGACCCAGTGAAGTAAAAGAAGTAGGAAAAAGGGATAATGATTAACGACGCGGGTGAATGAAAAGGAATTGCCATACTGTATACCTGACGAGGAGGGTATACGTAAAACATCTTTCGTGATTCTTCCACATATACCAGGGCAAGCATCATCTTCCCCCTCCTCCCCTCCCCCACCCCCTAGAATTCCTCACTCAATTTTCTGTTTTTATTTCTGCTTTATTTATTTTACACTCACGGGCAGGAAGAGCATAACAGCATGCAGAGCTGGTTATCATAGGGGTCCACCTAAATTTTAAAAAAAAATACAAACACACTTGAAATATGAATGCCATAAACATGATATTGAATGATCAAGAGACATTGGACACATATAGGATATGATATGAAATGAGTCAAAGAACGAATAGAACAAGAATAAATATAAACAAGGCTTTAATCACATACAGAAACAAAATTTCCTGCAAAATCATTTGAAACATTAGAAAAATGAAAATAGAACACAAATTTAAAAAACAAGAAACATAACAAATACATGCATAAGGGCAAGGAAAAAATAGTAGGATAAGAAGAAAGAAAAAAGGGGGGGGATCGTTTGTTCAGTGTGTGGAGGCATTTTATATATATATATATATATATATATATATATATATATATATATATATATATATATATATATATTCTTTTTAAAACATTTTTTTGTTCTGCCTGTTCCCTATACCATGAATACCTTTGACGTATTAAAGATGTTAAATGATGAATTTTACAAAGCAAGAAACCCTCTATGACGTTTGATATACGTGTTGTTCGGAGATCGGTCATTACTCGATCCACCTGTGACCAATTAAGAGGAGCGAAGCGTATAATCGGACGATCAGCATTTAGCGCCAATATTGCCGCCAATATGAATGGTCAGCATAGGTAAAATAAAAGTTAATCATGAGAGGATGGTTCGATGGGATGATCTGTACTCAGTGGGCGAGAAAATATTGACCTATTTCACTCCTTGTTCAAACCAGACGTGCGGTGTAAATACCCTGTATATACATGTACATATACACTAATTTTTTTTGTCTTTATGGTCAGCATAGGTAAAATAAGGCCCGGCGGGCAATGACGATCCGATTTTGGAAAAAAAAAAAATTTATAGCCTTTGATGTGAACATTTAAACATACAAAATCATCATGATCCAAGTTTCGAATAGCCGTATGAACTCTAAAATCGAAATTCCGGGCTATACGAGCCTCCCTGTAGGAATAAAAGCGAATTCAATTCCAAATCGTAATGACATCATAGCAATGTTGCGATCGGCTAAGATATTTTGAAGCCGATTCGGCCTTTACTCCGACCACAAGGCTTGCAGTTAACCAAAATTTCGACTTTAGTATTCCTATCATTATTCCGAACTTCAAGTAAGACCATTTAAACTCGTTTAAACTTCCATATATAATGCAAAATGCCATTTGTTCGCAAATCGGGTCGCAGTCGGATCGTCCAGTGTGCGCCGGGCTTAAAAGTTAATCGTGCGAGGATGATTCGATGATTGTGATGATTTCTATTCAATGGGCGAGAAAATATTGACCTATTTCATTCCTTGTTCAAACCAGACGTGCGGTGTAAATACCCTGCATATACCACTGTATACATGTACGTAAATTTGTGTCTTTTATATTTTTATGCATGCATTTCCCAAAGTTTCTCTGCATGTAAAATATGGTCTGCTCTAAATATCTGAACAGCATCAAGAACGATTCAAATGTCCCAAGTAATGAAAATATATTCATAATAATATGTACACTGAAATGAACGAATGTTATCCCTTGAAGCGGGACGAGGGATATCTATGAATACCTGGGGAAAAAAGTAGGATAAAGGAGAGTGGGGGTAATTTGAATATATTGAAACCAACTTGTACTACGGTTGTCCTCTTTCATTTGTTTTGGTTCACCAAAGCGATCATGACACATGAAATGAAAATTTTGGCCACTACCTATTTGTGTTATCAAGATTTTATCAACAGATGCAAGGTCAAAATTTCACTTAATGTTGATGCTTTTACGTGTCGTATGTTTTTAATGTGATGGCTTCATTTGGCGAATACTTTGAAAATGAATTGAATGAATCAGGTAATCGTACCATTTTCTGAATTAATTTACCTTTCCATTACTTACAATCATATGGTTATTTCATGCTAGTATCTATTAGTTTATTTCTCCCTAAAACGCATTAGCATCTTAGGACAAGCTTCTTCTTTCGATTTTTTCCCCGCTTGTTTTGGATTTGGATAGATTTTCCTAAGGGATAAACGTAAACATGACACAGTTGTACCGTTGTTCTTAGAAGTCAACGTTAACTTTGACTAGATATGACATCGTATGAAGAGAGCAAACACGGAGAGCCTCGTACGGGGCAAGGGCGTCTTCGCAAAATAATTCGTTGAGACAGAAACTGATGAATTTCTTTGTTCAAAACATGCACGATTCCTTTTGCCATTCCTTCTATTGTACTAGATAAGTTGATCTTTTGTCATTCTAATGAGGGCAAATATACAATCTTTTATTTTTTTTTACAGAGAAAAAATTACAGAGAATTGAAATGGAGAAAAGGATACAGAGAAAAGCGAAGGGGAGAGAGACACAGAAGGAGAGGAAGAGAGAGGGGGAGAGAGAGGGAGAGAGAAAGAGAAAGGTGATGAGAGATGGAGAGGGAACAGAGGGAGAGACGAAAAGAGAGAGAAAGAGAGCGGTACCACTTGGCTGTATATTAAAAGCATGCATGGCAGATATGGTTAGGCCGGAGGCACATGCCTTATTCACCGTCCACAGAATTGTCCATATATTCAAGAAGTTGCCTCCTCGAATTCCAGATAATATCTCCCGAAAATGACTGTAGAAATGAAAGTATGAACACAACACTTGCTAGCCTCTAGGAGCTAATGAAGTGACCCGTATTTTAGTGAGGTCTGATAGTACCTTCTTCGATAGGCCGTTCACCTGAACTGTTACATCTTCTGATCATGTAAAACACGGCCCTCTTTGATATAATCATTGCTGAATTCAATGATGTTTTGTCGTAATGTAAGAAATGTTTAAAAGTATATCTGCCAAAAGAATATGGTTTAGGATATTCTAGACTGCAATACTACTAGACTACAAGAAAAACCCCCATTATGTTAGTTCTAAGAACATAATCAAAGCTTGCCCCCCCCCCCAAAAAAAAAAAGATGTTGATTGTCAATAACAATATCAGGAATTGGACTCATACCGCGGTACAAATGGTAAAAATGTGATGAAAACAAGATTATTTAATTAAGACGAATGCCTTGCATATCATATTTGATTAGATATATTGCAGAACGCATCTGCAATAAAATATTCAAACGTGTTAATGTATTTTGTAAATTGAAAATTTTCCAAAGAAAACATTGATGATCTAATATAACAAATTGATATTGCCTTATTTATATTATTGCATTCGTTGTATGGGCATGCTCTAGTGTGCAAAATACAAATAGATTTTTAATCCTACAGAAGAAAATCATAAGAATTGTATCTCATAGCCAATATCTTGCCCATACTATGCCTATTTTCTACAGCCTGAAAACTTTGAGAATATCCGATATTTATGTTTATCATTGTGCAATATTTATGATTCAGTGCTTTAATGAACTCTTACCAAGTGCTATCTTACATTACTTTGAACTTAATGAGATCATTCGTGGGCATCAGACCAGGAATAATTTTCTTATTCCTGGGGTGAGAACATAAGTTTGCCAAAATACAATTTTCTTCAGGGGTGGGTGCGTATGGGTGTGCTTACTTGTGTGTTTATACGTACTTATTTAATCCCTTTTTCTTTCATATTTCGAATAACTGAATAATGTACATGACATCATTATATTCATAATCACTGGGAGATTTTTTATATAAGGCTAAGCCTTTCTGTCTTGTCTCCCAACACTTTCATTAATGTACCTTTACTTGTTTATATTTTGTCACTTGTGATTATCCTCTCATAATTTTTCATTTCTTTATGCAGTGTTTTGATATTTGTATTTGTTTACATGTGTATGTTTTTTAATGAAAAAAATTTTAATTGAACTTGAACTTGAACATTTGAAAATATTAGCGTTTAATTTCAGATTTAAGTTGTTATTCAAATAAGGTGAGGATCCTGTTGCAAGCAAGAAATCCCATCCCCCCTCCCCCTCCACACCAGTAGGTTATATACGTTTCAAAAAACCGAGATCAGTTTGGGGAAGATCGATATTCCAGTGTAAGTTACACGAAAGGTTAATGGAGAGCATTCGGGGGGGGGGGGGAGGGGGCTTTATAAAACGGATGTAATGGGAAATGTCAGGACGATACACCTAAAAAAGTACCCGGAGAAAGGTAAACGTGCTATATCAAGCAGAAATTCAGACAACGGACTTTAAAAGTAGGATTTGCCTTAAAGGATCAAAAGAACACCCCCTTGCTCTTCCACAAAAGGAAATCTGTTTGGAACACTATATGAAAGGACAAATCAGTGAGGGTATCCATGTTCATTAAGGTTTAACTTTGGAAAAAAAAAAACAGCCTCAAGCAGTCAGCTTATACACTAATCATTATTCTTCTTGTTCATGTTATTGTTGTTAATAGTAGTGGTAGTAGTAGTGGTAGTATACTACCACTACTACTAGTCGTCGTAGTAGTAGTCGTAGCAGTCGTAGTAGTAGTCGTCGTAGTAGTCGTAGTAGTCGTAGTCGTCGTCGTAGTAGTCGTATTCGTCGTCGTGATAGTCGTAGTAGTCGTAGTAGTCGTAGTCATCGTCGTAGTCGTAGTAGTCGTAGTAGTCGTAGTAGTCGTAGTAGTAGTAGTAGAAGTAGTAGTAGTAGTCATAGTAGTAATAGTCGTAGTAGTCGTTGTAGTCGTAGTAGTCGTAGTAGTCGTAGTAGTAGTAGTAGTAGTAGAAGTAGTAGTAGTAGTCATAGTAGTAGTAGTCGTAGTAGTCGTTGTAGTAGTAGAGAAGTCGTAGTCGTAGTAGTCGTCGTAGTCATAGTAGTCGTAGTAGTAGTAGTAGTAGTAGTAGTAGTAGTAGTAGTAGTAGTAGTAGTAGTAGTAGTAGTAGTAGTAGTAATAGTAGTAGCAGCAGCAGCAGCAGCGCTGGCATTATCATTATTGTTATTATTATTATCATCATTATCATTATTATCTTCATCGTCATCAGTGAGGCCTATCCACTTCATTCTTCTTGTAACTGTTTGATGAACTTTTATATACTTAGATAAGAAATACAAAAGTTCATTTATGTAAGTTGTTTTTATCTACCCCATTCGATTATTTACATTCTCTCGAACTTGATGGAGATTATCAACAATCTTAATTAGCCTTAGGGAATAGTAATTATACTATTCAGTAAAATCCATTGCTTTATTGTGAGCATGTGTATATTGTCAACTCCTGTAAAGCTTAGTTTCCTCAAATTTCTCTCATGATAAGCGTAATGATGAAAAATTCTTCTGCGTGATTATGGTCTTGAATCTGTTGATTATTTTGAATAAATGCTTAACTTACATTCAAGCGGAATTCACTTTTTTCCATTTAGCGGGATTGGCAATAATGCATAGCATAATCTCCCCTGGTGTCACAAACAAGATCGTGGGTGTTCATTAAACACTTCATTCATAATCTACATTTATTTGAAAAGTTCATTTTGCTTTTAAGGTGTTTATCAAACCTCAAACAACATAGTTACCTGGGGGATTAGATACTTGAGCACCTTGCAATGGAGGACTGAAAGACATTTAAACACAGAATAATATAAACACGAAAAAAGTACTTTCGAAAAATCATCTCAAGTGCAATATTTAAAGCCCATTGTACTGCCCATACAAATGTTCAGATTACGTAATAAACTATTGTAAAGTCCGCATATTTCTAAAGGTGATAGACAGGGCTATTGAAGTTGTTTTTCAAAAGTTTATTTCTTATCGTGTTTATAATTCATGATACATTTAAACAAAGATTTGTAACATCACCGTTTTCAGAGTTGCAACTTCATTTTCTACAATGAATGTAGTTTTTTTTCGAGATTTTAGAATAATCATATGTCATAGGGGAAGAAACGAGTATGTAAATCCTTCCTTAATGGTTAAGATGGGCTACTTCCATTATCCTTTGTAAACTGAAATTCTTGAACAGCTCGTTAGATTCGTGTTATTATCAAAAATATCCCTCATTCATATTCATCATTGATGTAGTTATATTCGATTGCATCATCGTCTTTTGGCGGATATGAGGGAAGGGCTCAAACCGATCCACACACCCCTTTCTGGCAACTCAAGTACGCTTAATGAAAACTCCCCTCCCTCTCCCCCCCCCCCCCCATTTCACGTTTAACTCTCTTCCAAACTTAAGACCAAAAGGTCACCCTTTTGTGAGAGCTTTTGTATAGTTTTTACCTGACAGAGGTATGACCTAAAATACCGCCCCCCCCCCTTCTTTTTCACCGGGTATCAGAGATTTTTCGGAAACGTACACGTTAAAAAGAATCCAAAGCCGGTCTCGCTCATCTGTTTAGGTAACTCCGATTCATTTGCGGGCAGCATTGTAACGTATTCTTTTTCCCTTTCCTTAGAATTTACTCAAAATGGCTACATTGGATCAGACCCCAATGGATACTGTACTGGCGCCCTCTCTTGCCCTTAGAAGAAATTTGATATGCGACCAGATCTAAGCGTTGAGATCAATGTTTACAATATATATTTTCATGTTATTTTCATGTTATTTTCATTATCTAATCATGAAAATAATTGCACACAAAATTTTTCGATCACTTTTGCTCAAAAATCAAGGCCGGTAATGCTATTCATGAAGACGGGATAGCAGAATTATTCCGGGTTGGTGTTTGTCATACTAACCGTCTATTTTTAGATAATAAAATACTAAAAGTTCAAGATTTATATAACTTCTTTTTAGGCTGTTTCATGTATCAGTTAAATTCAAATGACCTTCCTCATGCGATTACATCCTTATTTCAGGAAAATTGCAACTGCATAATTATCCTACCCGTCAGTCTTCCTTTTTTCATTTGCATAGATTGAGAACCGTACTTAGGAAAAGAACTATCACATTTACTGGAATTCTTTAGATGCATCACTAAAATAATTGTCTAATTTAAGTACTTTTAAACATCACTTGAAAGTAAAGCTCCTTCTGCAGTACGAAGAAACGTCAACTTAATTTTACTATTCACTGGCGTACTTTAACTTTGGTAATGGATATGGTCCGAGTCCATTATGTATGTATTTCATCGCCTGTAGGTTGGCTGCTATACACTTCTATTTTTGTTTAGTTCTTTGTATTTTACTTTCCTTTTTTCTTTTTGTTCTTTCCTTTTTCGTCATTCCTCTCCTTTTGTCCATTTGTCTTGTCATGCTTCCTTTTCTCTTATTTTATTGTGCTGTTTTATTGACTTTTCATTTTTGTTTGTCATGTGTGTTTAAGATATGTATCCAATTTAATACATCTATCAAAAGGGAACCTTATCTACAAGCATTTGCTTCTAAGGTTTCCTCCACATTTCTGTTATGCATTAATCTCCCTCTGTGCATCTTATTATTATCTTAGACTATTTGCTATTTACTTTAAATGTAACATATGTATTTAAATGTTGTTCTATTATATTTTGTTATATCATGGAAAAGACTTGTATCATTGCAGATAATGTGGAAATAAAACCTAAATGAAACCTAAATGAAACATAGGTAGGAAGAAACGTTTTTCCAGAGAATGGGGAAAGACTGAGACAGCAATGCACTTCAGCCACATGATGATTGCCATCATTTCACCACATGCCTCAAAGACATCTTTGACAGAGTTGATAGAAAATATTGATGTTTTGCTTTTTAGCTTCACTCGAAAGCAGAATTATTTGCCTAGGGTAAAATCGTCACTCAAATGTTTCAGAATGTTGGACTATACAGACAAAATGCTGTACTAATGGAATGCTGCGTGAATAATTCTATAAGTTAGTCATCGCCCCCCCCCCCGTTTTGTCTCAGGGATTTGCGGCGCAACCTCATTTTTGAAGGGGCCCTATTAACGGTGGGCAAAATACGAGGGAGGGGAGCGGTCAAGCGAGGAGAATCTTAGGGGGGTTCATATGATCTTCTTTATCTTAACTGACACAGTAGGCTTGGGGAATATTAATCAGGATAATCTCCCAATTTCAGCAAAAATCTGATTGAACTGCGTCAGTCAATAGACTACATGATTAGCTTAAATGATAACAGAATGAAAATCTACAAACAAACAAATAAATGAAACACTGCAGAAACAATCGCTTTCTTTTTTATTCTACTAGACATGAAAAACATTAAACATACACACCTGAGCAACGAAACAACCAAATAGCATCTAATCATCTAGTTCAGACATTGCAAAATTAGCCGTTGTTAAAACGTATACGAAAATTAACCTCCATTTATCTATCATGTAGAATCTAAAGATACGAACTAGTCCATAACACGCTAGACATAAATGAAATATAGTGCAATTTGGTCGATTCAGACTAATATTGCGCTTGGCACGAAAGCAACTCCAAATGCTTCTTTCTTTTCCGTCTTGTTTGGGTCTCAAATCCAATTTGGTTACATTTTCTCCCTCTCCCTGTATGACCTACATTGAGAATCTTGACCCCGGGGTCTAAAACACATTACTAAATTACGCTTATCCTCTGGATACCCAATTCTCGAGATTAGATCGGCAGTGATTCGCTATCGATATCCACTACACAGTATTCCCCATCGTCTGTTTATGAAAACAACAATAAACAGAATATATTTTGTGGTCTACTTTGAATCTATGATTATTTCTGCAGCCTTGATTCAGAGGGGAGGGGGTGGGGGCATTTAATGAATTTTAAGTTGAAAATACTTCATCATGCGCAGGGTAGTTTGATTTATTTCGATGTAAATCATAGTACAGGTAAATTATATGCAAGTCCGGTGGGATAAAAGTGGTGTTTTCCCTTTTAATCAAAATCAGTCACAACTCGTCATTCCATTGACACTTTTAAAGACCTAAACGCTAAAACATATCAAATAAAGATAATTCCAGTTCGCGATCACCTGACCCTCACACTGTCTTGTCTCTATATATACATTGACTAGGAAGAAGAAGGAGGAGGAGGAGGAGGAGGAGGAGGAGGGAGACGAGGAGGGAGACGAGGAGGAAGACGAGGAGAAGGAGGACGAGGAGGTTCATGATAGTTCATTGATATATTCAAACCCATAGCAAAGCCATATGATCTATATTTTGTAAAGCACATGTGTCTCAAAAAGAAACTACTTGTCAAGTGGATGTAACGTTATCAAGGGGGCGTCTTGAATAGATATATTGGTGGGCTCTTTCTCTCTCAAGTCTTTAGTTTAAAACTGAAGCAAATGAATTGACACATGAGGGTTTTTCTTAAATTAGTGGAATGATACTGGACGAGGTTGTTCAACATTTATGCAAAAACATTATCTTGATGAGATATCATAATGAAGGAAAATTAAATATGATTATTTCCTGATAAATTATTGTGCATGATTGTGTATCCTTTGTATTGCGCCCTGTAACCCTGATCATGATGAGGGAACATGAGGTTAATTTAAAGACACTCACATCAGACAGAACTTTACAGCGGGTGAAAAAAATTACCCATATGCCCCCATTTGTCTGTGGTTTAATAAAAGGAAAACAACCTTTCTGGGTCTCTCGTCATGTTCGGTTTTCTTCCGTTCGACGCTCATGAGATGAATTGAACATGAATTCAGAAGCACATGCAATCAGGTAGATCATGTGGTGAGGATTGACTTGTATCTTGTTTCCTCTAGGGGGCGATTAGTAGGGAGTATCCAAAAGCTTGAAAAACGAAGCAAAGATGCCGACGTGAAATTTAAGCGTAATTATTGCCAATTCATTTTCCATTTTCTGTACAGTTTTCCTGAGATTTTTTAATCTGTCTGTTTGGTGTCTTTTCTTTTGTTCTTCTTCTTTCTTTCATGTATTCTCTATATCAATTTTCGTCTTCTTTTTCCCTTTTTAAAATTTTGCAAGAAAAAAGAATAGCGTTAAGAAGAAGACTAGAAGAATGATGATTAGGGGAGCAATTTTTTTAGAAGGGAATAAGAGGACGAAAATTGATATATAGAACACATGAAAGAAAGAAGAAGAACAAAAGAAAAGACACCAAACAGACAGTGTTATACTAATGTTTTTCTTCTCCATGATCAAATTCTGTACTTCTTCCCTTGCACTGTAAAGGAACTCATTGGAATTGCTTGATTCATCCTTATTTTTTTTTGATTAGTAATAAAATTCTTTAGCGACTTTCATTATTACAGAATACGCGAAATTCGATTTAACTATTATCATCAAAATGAATGCAAATGGTTTTGTTTACCATCTAGCCTCAATTACTGATATTTCATTACTTTAAATCAGAAATGATACGATGATTAAATTTTGATGGCTCCTTTTGTAGATATTAATTTGCATCATTTATTGCATCGAATGAAGAAGTGGTATTTTCGTTTTCTTTTATTCTTAACGACGAATTGCGAAGAATGTCTGCAGATAACTATTAATGAGATTGGTTTTATAGCGTATATATGTAGTAATATAAATCTCGCATGTTCTCTCTCTGTAGGATTTTTGTTGAGGATGGTAAATCCATAAGGCACCAAATATCTTCCGGATGTGAATCAGACATGAAATGATTTTCATTCATTTTAATTGTTTATTTCATATTCCTAATATTGTTTCTTCTCTCTCTCTCTCTCTCTCTCTCTCTCTCTCTCTCTCTCTCTCTTTCTATTTTTTTGTTTTTTTGGTCTTGTTCTGTTTATTTTTCTACACGTATATTTCTTTCCCTCCTTATAATGTTGTGCTTAATGGCAAATTGAGTTTGATATCTTGTCATGATCGCTTTAGTTTTGATCTTTCCTTTTCAGCCTGTCCATAAACACCTAATATATGTTCACAGAAAATATTTTGTTTTCTTGGAATCGGAACGATTTATCCCTTTTCCCTTTGACTAAAAATGTGCAGATATTGTGCATGCAACGCTTTATCACTATTAATGTCGATAATGGCACAATAGACGTCACTGGGCATGAGAAAGAGTGGGCGCTATGCAGACTTTTCTCAGGGTAAATTTCTGAACGAAACTCCCTCATTCTTGACTTAAGCGTACCGAACATGTTTGCCTACAGCTTCAACGAGTGCTGCCAAAAGAAGAATAGAGGAGGAGGATATTGAAATTTGTTATTCGTACTCAAAATATCGCGACCGAAATTGCCCGCAGGTTCAGGTAATTTATAGGTATACAATTAAAGTCAACGTGAAAGTGAGACAAGGTTGCATTACAAATTCCGCGAATCACGAGCTTGGGTAGCCAGAAAACCTCAACAGAAGCTATTATTGAATGACAATCTTACAAATCTAGGAGTTCCTTGCAATTCTTTCACCTTTTTAGGAATACAGTTTTTCACATATTTTTTTAAATGTAAACTTGATGTCAGTATGCACTACTGATCTGCTGATGCATGACATTGTGGGTTGTTAGAAAATATGTTTTCCGGGAATTCTTTCATTCTTGATCAGAAAAAAAAATAGAGTGAATTAGGATGGTACATTGGTTACATATTGTGAAAAAATATGCCATTATTCAGAAAAGAAAGCGGAGGAACACAAGCACATGAATTATCGTTGATCTTTAAATCAATGATTTAAATGAACCAATATTCCATCATATTCTCCAGGTCAGTAAATGAGGTCACTCCATCAAACTACAAAGTAATAAATGCCATCGTATAGCTTGCTAGCATCTGTCACTTGTAATTAGACCTAGTGTAACATGTGCCGATGGGAAGTATTGTGTAAACAAAATGCTCCAGATTTTCACTTTCACCTCTAATTAAAAACCTAAATTGAAATATCCAGTCTTGTTACATTTTTCTTCTAAGTGTGTTCGAATTTTGGTTGTTTCTTTCATGTTCATGAATGCATACTTGTAAAAGTTACACATTGCTATCATGGCTACATTATGTATAAATGTTTTCTTAATCGCATTTTGTATTTTTTAAATATTTATTTTGCTGGATAATTTCGATGATTCCTGATCCATAGTCCGCCTTATTAGATTACTATAGATATTTGAAGCCTTTAAACAAATTACAATTTCTAATTTTATACGCCATAATTTGCATGAGCGAAAGGGAGTTCAGATTCCCACGGACAAAATTCTACTTCAGCCCATCGAATAGTTTAAACCACTCTTGTTCAAACATAACAAAAATACTAACCCCTCTCAGTCGCGGCCTGTACACTCTGCACATGAATATACAACTTATGGAAATGACAGGAAAACATAGTGCCAGATATATGAATGAAACCAGGCATTTATTTGAGAAAGTTGCCCACTTTAAATTCAGAAGACCATTCCGAAGACCAGATGTATCTTCCATCTGTGTATACCTTTGTAACGATGGAAATATTGTACACAAAACTTTCTCTCCAACAAAATATTTACAATTCTCTCCCTGCAAGAGTTTCTGACTCGAACGCAAATTGATAGTTAATGATTGCGGCGATTAATCGCAAATTGGTGTAAATTGGTAGAGTTATATGGCGCCAAGTTGCGTTTGACTGAAGATTATTTTTGAGGCTAATGAAAAAGCAAGTGGTGCAATTGGAGGGTTTATGTATGTTCTGTAATCTAGGTGACCTCATATGCCACTCATTTAAAATTGCCAGTACGTTGTGGAAAGCTAAGAAGTTCAGAAATGAAGGAATGACAGTCAAAATTTACACAACGGAAAGGTGCCGAAAAAGGAATGAACATTCCTAAACGAAGAACTATATACAACATGTACAACATCATTTGTAACCCAAAGTAGAACCGTTACACATATAGTTTTCTTCTATATTTCCACTATGCTTATACGGATCAATCCCCATTTGGAACTGGATACATCAAGACCGCCTGTCCCCCTACAATTATTATTCTACATGGATATGACTAATTCTATGAGGGATTTGTTGGCAAATTCCTGGTTTTATATTCACTAACCTTTATTCTTTGAGACAATAATGTTTCTTTAATCATCTTGCTAACACTAATTGAAAAATAATCAGCAAAGTTGGAATGTAACTATGTGTGTGGTAAACAAATTGGGTAATGTGGTTATAACCTTACTTTTATTACTTCAATGCCTTACAAATTCGCAAGAATCTTCATATTTAACAATGTTAATCGATCAAATATTTGATTATCATTATTATCATTGTTATCGTTCTCGAGTGTTGTGATTGTTGTTGTTATGGTTTATATTATTATTGATACTGATAATATGATTATCATTATTAGTATTAGTATTGTTATCATTACTATTACTACTACTACTACTACTACTACTACTACTACTACTACTACTACTACTACTACTGCTACTACTACTACTACTACTACTAATACTAATACTACTACCACTACTACTATTACCACTATCACTACCACTACCACTACCACTACTACTACTACTACTACTACTACTACTTCTACTACTACTACCACTACTACTACTACTACTACTACTACCACTACTACCACTACTACCACTACTACTACTACTACTACTACTACTACTACTACTACTACTACTACTACTACCACTACTACTACTACTACTACTACTACTACTACTACTACTACTACTACTACTACTACTACTACTACTATTGCTACTACTACCACTACTACTACTACTACTACTACTACTACTACTACTACTACTACTACTCTACAGCTACCACTACTACTACTACTACTACTACTACTACTACTACTACTACTACTACTACTATTACTACTACTACTACTACTACTACTACTACTACTACCACTATTACCACCACTACTACTACTTCTATACAACTACCACTACTAACACCACCACTACTACCACTACTACCACTACTACCACCACTACCACTACTACCACCACTGCTACCACCACTACCACTACTACTACCACCACTACTACCACCACTACCACCACCACCACCACCACTACTACCACCACTACCACCACTACCACCACCACCACCACTACCAACACCACTACTACTACTACTACTACTACCACTACTACTACTGCTACTGCTATTGTTATCATTGTTATGAAGTCGTTCATTTTCATGGTACACAATGTACATTAGCGATGCTGTCCCGACATAGACTATACACACACCACCATGTAAACGATTAGGTGCATTGTGTAAAAAGATGATTTAGATTTTTCGAGCAATGATATTTACTTTTAAAGCCAAGTCAAGTTAGATAATTGTACCTTTCGCGTGCTACTTGCGATTTTTCATGTTTGTTCTGTACGTTTACACGGCGACAGCTGTACGGCTTTACCTGTATCACCTCGGTTCACCGTTCGACTTTTTTTCTAGTGGCGTAGCGCAAGTACATCTATTATGGGGGCGCCAATATCTAGATAAGAAGGTACAGCTTACCATGCGGATGAATTGGGAATTGTCAATCACCTAATGGGCTTAACATGCTTAATGGGGGTGTTAGAGGAAGTTGTTGCCTTCCTTTAAAGACATTGGTTAACATTGTTATGATTTTAAAAAATCTTGTTTTGTTACTTGAAAATCGGATAAACATAAGGGTTATAGTGTAAAAATACCAGTCTGAAAGTTTCAAAGTATAATATTCACGGGAAGTATTTTTAAATATTAGAAATGAGAAGCAATGTTTGAAAAATATACGAGGGTCGGTTGCACAGACTAGACGTAAGGAGTGTGCATGCGCGCATGGCTCACCAGACCGTACTGGCGTATCACACGGCGGGAGGCACATAACGGCATTTTCCAATTCAAGCAAAGTGGTCCTCTTCAAGTCCTCTTAGTGATTGTCTCGTGAGAGAAGGATAATAAAATTGCTGTTTGCGTCTAACTTACACTTTTTCATTCCAAATTATGGTGTTTCAGTTTTTTTTAATACAAATACAAGTACTCATACACATGTTTCATCTTAGTTTGAAAATTTTTTAAATCAGCTACTCACAAAGTTAGCCAATGCCTTTAACCTTCATTGAACGTTGCTTCTCTTTCCTGTCTCTCTCTCCGACTCCTTCTCTTTCTCTGTGTGTCTCTCTCTCTCTCTCTTTTCCCCTCTACCCCTCTCTCTCTCTTTCTCCCTATACCCCTCTCTCTCCTTCTCCCTCCTCTCTTTATCTCAATCTTTTTTCCTTTTTTCCTCTGTTGTAATGAATGGATCAGGGCACGTTTTTCTTTTTTCCTCTGTGCCCCACCCTGTGTAACTAAACCACCATGTTCCAACCGTCTTCAAGTTTGGTCCAAAGATGACTGACTAGAAATGTAGTGAATGTTCTCTACTATTCTGATTCAAGATAACTGATCAGAAAATTCCACTAGAAAGAGTCAATGTGCTCCTGGTTAATTTGTCTATTATCTTGTTATAAAAATAAGTAAATCAGGTATGGCTAAAGTGCATGTACCATGTGTAACATGAGTACAGTTTTGATGAGACAAAACGAGCAATAGACGTCGAATTTCAGTGTACACTGTGGCAAACAAATTGATAACGAAAAAATAAAGATATTGAGAAAATATGTATAATATCAAAATAACTGCATCTACAAACCTTGAAAATTTAATCTTCCATGTTCAAATTACAGATTGCCTTCAACAAAAGAATGATTTCTTAGATCTCTAGGCGCTTTTACTGTTAATGCGATGCAGTCCTCCCTTATCTGAAAATATGAAGATGAGTCTTTGACATTGAATTTAGAATAGCAAGTATTTCGAAGAAAATAATCGCACTGCAATAACAATATATAAATGAACTGAGTTCGACATCCCCCTCCCCCCCCCCCCTCCATCAATTTGAAAAGATCTAGCGTAAGAGATTAGGAGAAATTAATGGCCTGTGTTGTGGAGAATAAGCACAACAATACGAAAAATAGAATATTAGCAGTATATCTGGTTTTGAAAAGGATCTCCTCCTAAACACTGATAATAGTAGCGCGAGAGTGAGAGAGAGAGAGAGAGAGAGAGAGGAGAGAGAGAGAGAGAGAGGAGAGAGAGAGAAAGGAAGAGAGAAAGGGGGATATTGGGTACAATGATGGACCTGCACTATCATTATGCAGAGGTCTACTTCTTCTAAACAAAAGCTGTTCCTGACGACCAAGAGGCTTGTCAAGACCTGACAAACATAGCAACAACTTAAAAAGTGCCAATCGGATTCCATTCTTAGGGATACCATGATGAATAGCGAACTGAATGGCTAACAATCAGGGGTTCTGCAGAGAAGCATGCATAAATTGAAATACATCGGTATTTAATATTTCAACATCTGTACAGAGGAAACCAGAAGGAAAGAAGAAACCTACAAGTTCGTAAGAAAGATTGTGTTTTTTATAACCGAAACAAAAACAAAAAAATATCCACGTATAATATTCAGCATAAATCTGAAACAGGAAATAAAATGCAAACCTTAAAAATGAAATAATCTCTGAAACAGAAGATAAAGAACAGCCAACCATGCCAACAATTGCTTGTTGCGGCTGAACAAAGACTATCATACTGTCCTTGCACTCCTTGTTGAGTTAGTACAGAGAGTGCCATTCCTTCAGAGTTTGTGAGGCGAGCGAGATTCCCAATCGCCTCTCAATATCCATATCAGTGGCTAGCTATTGGAAACCCTCGCGCAAATAACTGAGATTTTTAATTTCGGATATCTTCACGGAATAACATATCTCTCCTTTAAAATATTTCCTCACTGCCGGAATAACGCCAACGTGGTGTCGGATATTCAAGAGCTTTCCATTTCCCGCAATCGGTGTATTTTTTTCTGCTACCCTGTTTCTGTCATTTTCTTCATATCTCCATCTTGGTTGGGAGGAAGTTTTGAAGAGAAGAGTTTCGCATCTTGGGAAGATAACACTGGACAGGATGTATAAGCCGATCTTTATCTCTTACATGTCAGCGGCGCTTCTGGTTCTGAGCTGCCGCACAGGTAAGCTACATTAGAGGAAACAGTTTAATGGTAAATACAGAAATCATGATTAGTATTATTGCACCAAACAGCACATGCTGAGGTAAAAAAAAAAAATAGTCAAAGTTCCCTTTTCAAAAGGAAAATATATTTCAAAAATGTTAATTGTAGATGAGTATTCCGAATTTGGGAATTCGTTGTGTTCTTCAACTGTTTGAATGCACTAATTGTTATTAACAGGTACTTCGAGAGCAGAATAGTTAACTTCTATCTGACTAAACTGCAAAGATTAGTAGAGTTTCTTATATTCTTCTTTGATTGTGGCAAACAACTGCGGTTTTCCTTAAAAGCAGTCAGATGTTATTGAGACTTGGTTGGTCTGGACAATTTTTTCTTTCCTGAAGTGGCTGGAATTATCAGATTTAACTTTTGAAAAAAAAAGGAGTGGGAGCGTGGCTAAGGAGTGAAAGTGATATGGTCAAATTTTGAGCAGAATTATACCTCAAGGAAATCGGCCTTGTCCTGTGTTCTCCATCACTCTAATCATGTTTTGAAGCATATTTCGTTTTAAAAGCTATTTGTGTATATGATATGATGCGAAATGTCAGCAAAACGAAAATATGTACAGTTACGAAAATCAATGTCAATCTATTTACATATTAATTTCTGCAAAAAAAGAAAAGCCCATTTTAAAGAGGCTAAATGCATAACTACATTCTATAAAGTGACATGATTTGCTTACGATTTTTTAAAGTATTCAATTTTACAACTGGAAGCGATAAGATACATTCCTCGGAATCAACGTAGCTCTTTCAGGTGCAGAAATCGTGAAAGATGTATTTTGCATAATCGCACTCTTTTGAACATATCAGTAAATCGGTGTTATGCAAAATGTAAAAAATCTAGATGTAGAATGAGATGAAGAGTCCCAATTTGTGAAAAATTACTTTTTCAAATTATTATAAATTGAACAGTGTTTCGTTCATCTTCTAACTGTAATGCTGTCGAAATTGGAGTGAACAAATACAGGAAACATATTATCCTCTTGTAAGGGTATATGGAAGGCAGTTGATGCGACAATTTGTCCTTGTGAAACTTCTCCGCGGGCCTTACTTTGCGAGAGATATAGGGTCTCGGCCAGAGGCGGGCTGGGACTAAAACGCGGATAGGGAATTTCGAAGTGGCCGGTCCTTAATGAAATTAGTGTATCAATCGGCCCTGAAACCTCAAATCGACAGGCCCGCCTCAAGTCGAAATATCGTGCGGCTCTAAGGACCCCCCCCCCCCCACATCAGCTCTCTGTGGACAGCCCACCCCTTGTCTTGGCTTGCTTTAGGGACAGGAGTAGGTACAAGTTTGAAGTCATTAATTGCATTAGTTGTTTTTTTTTTTAATGACCTAAGGGCAATTGTCACCACAGCATACATGTACGTCGTCCAACCGAGGGAAAATATCAAGAAAGGGAGACTTATAAGCAATGAGCTTGAGGCCATATCCTCGTCTCAGTACACAGGAAGTGAAACAAGGAACTAATGGTCCCCTAATCCGTTGAGAACATACATTCTCGCCTGGAAGGGGATACGTAATTATGTTTGCCATCAGAAAAAGCACAGTCCCCCCCCCCCCCCCCCTCTGGCCATTCACATCACCAATGTAATACACACATCATGACTTAACACCAAAATCATTATTGGCCTTGTACATGCATAACCATATTTGATTACTATAAATACCCCGAATTGTGACTCGTATTTCCATTGTTATGTAACCTCAATCACTACGGTCGTACTTCAGTATATGGCATCTGATTCATTTTCACTACTCATTCCTTATCTTCTAGAATTACAAGATAATAAAATGTATAACACTGCCTTTTTAAGAACACTGATTTCAGTTGTCTATTTATAGCATACATCATATAAACCTTTGCTTGCTTTTAGGCAACCTTTTTAGAGCATAGAATAAAGGACTTATTTTTTCCATACCCCACTCCCCATCTTTGTAATGACGGAGATCCGCTCCATATGAGTAAATATCTGATCAATAATATCTTTTGAAATCATGAATTTACTCATGTTCTGATTTATGACTCAAAACTGTGAATTTTCTCTCGGGGAAGATAATTTCTTAGTGCACAAACAACAACGTTTTTCATTCACTTGCCATAGCTTTCAAGGCCACACAGAATGCTGGCATCGATAATGGATAATATTAGGTTTCATCACCCCTTGCTCAATTACGTAATTTACAACTTAAATAATCATATTCGACATTTACAATGGCCTTTTGCAATAGACTTTTTACCCCCAACGGATTCACTCTATTCTTAGTGAATTTGCATGTCATATTTGTTTACTTTCGTTTGTTTATTTTACTTTTCCTCCATTCATTTTTAAGTCCCTATTTATCTGTCAATGATAAAAAATTCAATCCTCTATTTCGAGAAATGAATATTCTTGAATGTCAATACAATTGTGCTGGTGAATTTGCTGTATATTACTTTCTTCATTACTCATCATACAGTTTTGATAAAACTTGCTATCATCTCTGTCATTACAACTTTTTGTTGTAATTTCGTTATTGATTGTC
Source organism: Echinometra lucunter (assembly GCA_029962745.1). NCBI lineage: Eukaryota > Metazoa > Echinodermata > Echinoidea > Camarodonta > Echinometridae > Echinometra > Echinometra lucunter. The sequence continues at coordinate 15,488,444 of CM057152.1, forward strand.
TGAACTGTTCGAATGTTTTATATTTTGTCTTCGGCGACCCCAACACAAGCCACGCTTTTCGGGTGTTCGCCACCTTCTCTGTTTGCTGTATTATTTATTGTAATTTTGTATTTCATATTTTGACTCAGAAGGAAATAAATGTAAATTCAATTCAATTCAATTCAAAATTCAATGTTGTATTATTGTTTTTATCATTTACATTGTGGCCTTCGCAGTTCATTCTTTGGACTGCTAGAATGTATAGTTTTCAATAGAATTCTTCAATCATGCAATTTATTTTTAGAGAATGCAACAGCCCTTCAGATTTAATTATGATTAACCAGTGTATGAGGCATGAAGACACAGTCATCATCCAAAAGAAGGGATTGAAACTTAATCATGTAACTCATTTCGGACTAGTTATTGCAAGTGTCTCCATAATAGCTATATTCCCCGGGTTAAAGTAAAATTTGCTTGCGCGCTCTGTCGGCCTGTTCATAAGAACAGGGCTTATTGGTTATACACGTCATCATGATAGCTCGGGCAGTCTGTGACATTGCCTTGATGTCAAATACAGAATGTCCGTGCACTTTCTTATTTTCACAAGGTCAACATTATTATCTGGGCCCCGTTTCTTAAAACTTGTTATCAATAACATGTTGCAGTAACTGTTATAAGCTACTGAAATCCTTGCATCTGATTGGCTGAGAGCAAATTTTGTCATAGAAATGTTGCAGTTGTTACTGATAACAAGTTTTATGAAACGGGACCCTGGTCATGAGCCTGTTGATGTACGGAGTCTACTCAAAGGTGATGCAGGTGTCCTTTTGTTTGGAATCCGGCCTGGATTGCTATGACAAACCACGTAAATATGTTCTATTTCTTGAAATAGGCATAAGTGAACGCCTCGTACTCCCATTATCTCGACTAGATGTTGTTTTCAGTGAAAGTTATTTTATGGATGTGAAGAATAATTATCTTGTTCTCTTTAAGCGTTCACATACTCATTACTTGCACTTCTTGCAGTTTTATTTCATCCATATTTGTACAGAACGAGTAAATTCGTGTATGAATTTATTGATATATCCCTTTCATGCGTTTTTGTTCTGTTTAATTCTATTCTATCAGTGCTGCATGAGTGATGAAAATCAATTGGAATCAACCAGTACAAATTTGTTATCGTGAAAGTCTGGAATTTAAGATGTGAGTGCATATCTGATGACGCCAGCTACATACATACTGTATTTTACTTTTGCCATCTCTTTCTCAATTCAGAAAAAAAAAAATATTCCCTGATAAAATCTGTGACCATAATGACCGCTAAACCGTTTGGAACCAGCACTAATGACTCATAAAATGAAATTTTTCCATTTTTGTTTTGTTTTTGTTTTTTCTTCTATCGGACACCTAATCAATTTTTGCCCTCTTAGAATATGACGAGCCGTCTGATGATTAAGTGTTTTTGGTTGTCTATGGAATACCCCCAGACTCCTAACGCGATTGATTGATTTGACCTAGTGCTTGGTTTAGGGGCGACCCTCTTGAAGGGGGAGAATGTCGAGAATATAAGGAAAACAATCTTTTTAGGACTGTCCCTGAATTCATGGTACCCCCCCCCCCCAAAAAAAAAAAAAAAGACACACATTTTTATTAGACATCTTGCTAACCTCTGCTTCTCTATTTATGTTAGTCTAAAAGAAGACCGATGAAAGGAAGGGAAGTTTTTTGAAGAAAGTAAACAAACATACAAAAAAAATACATCAAAGACATATCACTCAAGCATGTTACTTCGTCTCGTGAACTGCAGATGTGGTCATAAGTCCAAAAGGAAGGAGAATAAGATGGATTTTTAAAAAAAAATAAAAACTACATTCCCTCTCGTTCTCTCTTTTTTTCGTCCCCGTAAAAATCGCTGACTTGTGATTTCCTCTCTTTCTTGAAATTATTCACTCTCTTCTAATTTTATCCAAGATGTGACAGAAACAAACCAGAGTCAATTATCTCACACTGCTGCCTGCCAAATCTGATTAGGACATAAAGTGACATTACAATATGAGGTCTGCCAAAGTGCTTCTAATGTAGACATAATGCATATCTCGGCCTGCAATTCAGACGAGAGATGCTTGGGATAGGAGTTAACAGCAATATTCTATGATATTTGTAACATGGATTTAGTACAATTATAACTTATTTTCTATCCGTGAACATGCAAGATGAAATATCACATCGATATGTCTTAGTGGATATGATTGCTTTGTAACTCATTTCCATACAACAAGCGATATCTCATATCAAGTCCTGATCTGCTTGCGTAAGCTATCAAAAAGTGTCAAACGCGTAATAACAGTTTCCATCATCTAAAATAAATGCGTTAGATGCAGGGGGATCGCTACGGGGGGGGGGGGGGGGTAGGGTCGATGCCCCTATGATTTTTCAAGTGATCCAATTAAAAAAGAGAGGGGAAAAGAAGAAGGAAAAAGTATGGGGAAGAGAGAGCAGGGTCAAGCAACTATATGAAAACCCGTTTTGTTCATTTAAAACGTAAAATAAATTCACCTGTGGGTCATCTTGCCGCCCCCTTTTTTTCAAAATACCCTGGCGCCGCCGGTGGCTGGATGTATGAATACTGATATTCAGATTTCGGATTTAGATAGTTTGCAAAGCTAATATGAACCAAAAGTAGAATATTACTTTTATCAAGGATACTTTTTTTTCGTAAGTCTTCATATAATGATTGTGTTACCATCAAAGACTGTACCATTTAAGTTACTGTGTTTCCAGATGATAATAGGATCAAATCATAATGTAAAGAAAAATCTTGTTTCTTCTGTATTAAGTACAAAAAAACTCCTAAACATAATGATAATTTGGTGCTCATATTTTCTTAAAACTCCCAGTTTATAAAGAAATTCCTTCTTATTCGCGTACGCAGTACAGAAGATAAGATTATTCATTTTACTACGTTTGCAAAAAACTGAATTGCCCTTGTATTTTACTTTATTTCGTATTTCTGTCCATTCTACATTCTACAGTGTACATTAAAGAAATATTCTCAATATCATTAATAAGTGGATCATCTTTTCTGTTAAAAACTGTATTTGCCAACCTACATAATTTTATTACGTTCATTTGAAATGTTTATTTTCATATTACAATTTAAACCTGCAGAATTAGAAACGTTGTTAACCATTTGTATATGTAAACAATTGAATCGTACGTATCTATCATGAATGATGAATGAATTCTCGCATGTGTGGATTCCCCCCCCCCCCCCCCCCCCCCCCCCCATACTTCAGGTCGAGGTCCAAATGACACGAAGGTCCAATGGCACAAAACTATGCTGACTTTGATATTGAAAATAATGAAACTATATATAATACTCTTTTTACTATGCTTTTTTTTTGGTCGCATCAACCGCCTTCCATATACCCTTACGAGAGGATAATATGTTTCCTGTTTTTGTTCACTCCAATTTCGGCAGCATTACAGTTACAAGATGAACGAAACACTGTTCAAGTCATAATAATTTGAAAAAAGGGCTTTTTAATGTAGCGACTTGCTCAATCATATTTTGTTACCATTATCGTTTTGCATTATTCATCTAGTTTGTAAAGTGTTTTCAAAACAAAAACAAAATGGTTCATACGGGTCTTTAAGCTTAACATTCATCCTTTATTAACACATTATTTTCCGTATCTTCATTCTATCATCAACTATTGTCCTCATCCTATTTTAATCCCTTACATTTTTAATTATCCATGGGTCATTGTGTTTGCATTTCCGAGCCGCGTCCGCAATACTACATGTATCCCACGATATGCTATTTTAATACACCTGCCCTCTTTGTAAAGCCCGACTTCCATCTATCTAGCGTGTCGATTCCATCTTAGCTTTTCCTCCCCTCCCGTCAGAAGCTCCCGACTTATTACTCTCCATTTCCGATCATAGGGATAAGATGAGAGACGGGGATGAATGAGAAGAAGAAGAAGAAGAAGACGAGAAAGAGAGAAAAAGGGAGACAGAAAGTGAGAATGAGAGGTTACGGGGAGAAGGAGAGACAGAGACAGAGAAAGAGAAAGAGAGAGAATGAGAGGGAGGAGAGAAGGGGAGAATGAGAATAAGAGAGAAAGACGGGGAGAAGGGAAGGGAGGAAGGAGGAATGGAAAGAGGGGACGGGGGAGTAGACAGAATAAAGGAGAAATAAAGGTCCACAATTACAATCAAGACCTGTACAATAGCCGTACCCCTAAGGGCGAACAATGTCACATTTTAATGTTCAAAATCTAATTTTGGTGGGATCCCATTACTTTCAAATCTGTGCCCCTCCGGTGTAGTTTAGGCATCTGGCAGCTTTAACATTTGAACATTTTTGCACATGGCATTTGAAGTTTAAAAATGCAACTTTTTTTATAGGCAAAAGTTGCAGCAGTACTGTTAGAGGAGGAGCAAATTTGTATATAGTCGGACAAAGGAATAGCAAGAAGGGGGCAGAGGGGGTGGGGAGGGATCAGAAGACAGAATGATTGGGAAGAGCTAAAGTGAAAGAGGAAAGAGAAAAAAGAAGGGGAAAGAGAGAAACAGAAAGGATTAGAATGGAGAAAAGGAGGAACAGAAAGAGTGAGAAAGAGCGTGTGAGAGGAAAAGTTAAGAAGGAGAAAATAGGATGAGAGGAAAATAAAAAGGCAGAGTGGGAGATGGGTAGAGAGAGAGGGGAGATGCAAAGAGACAAGAGAGAGAGAGAGAGAGAGAGAGAGAGAGAGAGAGAGAGAGAGAGAGAGGAGGCGATCAGATAAATTCCAGCAATGCGGTAGTCCTCTTTAATCCCATGCTTCTTTACCTTTCTCACGCACTCCCCCTGCGCGTAAGATGTAGCCGTTCTGCCTTGTTGGAAAGGAAAAATTATCTGCTTGATAGAGCAGACAGGGTTGTGCATCAATGGACTTAGGTCAACAGAGGAGAAATCGATCGTGTATTCATTTCATTAACTGCACATTGATCTGTAGCAGATATCTTGTTTGACCATCATGAAAAACAAATAGAACATTGATTGAAATGGTGATAACGACGATGATGATAATGGTGATGACGATGATGATGATGATGATGATGATGATGATGATGATATCGACAACGATGGTGATGATGAGGAGGAGGAAGAGGATGATGGCTTCTTGTAAAGCACCCGTATTCGCCTCTGCTGGACGCTTATGGCTGATTAGTGCAAAGAGAAAATTCCCTTATTCTCCCTTTGACATCGGCAGTTCAAGACAGTAAATAAATTAATGTAAGATGGATTATCTGTCACTATTAAAATAAACAAGCCCCCTTGACCCCTCACTCCACCGACCACTTTGATCGGCTAAGGGAATAATAGTTTCACATCTTACCGAGATAACGTGTACTGTTCAGATGACCTGTGTTTTGTTGTTATTTTTTTTTATCCAAAAATGAAATGAAATCATAGAGTTCTAGAAGAGTCAAATCATTTCGGAAGCTTGATTCAAATCCAGTTAAATTTAACTTTGTGTAAGGAAACCTAAACATTTTAAACAAGGAAAAGGGTTTGCAGGACGTAGAAACATTGTGTTTCGGTCCCTACAGCGTTTAGGGAAGAGTATTTATCCGCCGATCACATCCTACGCTTGGTACTCCACAGAAATGTTAAACAACCTTAAGTAGTTCCTGCTCTATGTTCAGTTATGTCGAGGGGGAAAAGGCTGAACATGCAAGAAAAAAGAAACGGGGTTCGGTTCGAGAAAATGTCTTCCCTACCGTGATTCCTCGCGGAGTTCAATTTTCGTCGATTGCACTTCGCCAGGGACAGTGCACTGATTGGGCGAAATTAATGGAAATCTCCGGCGCAAATGTCTGTGTGACTGATGAGTGCATAGTCCTAAATCGGTCAAAATGGGCGCTGCTTTTTGTGTTCCAGAATGCTCATAATTTGTCATGGCTTTCTATCTGTTATAACAGCCCCAGATTGATAATCAAGCAATTGTAGGGTGTATAGATTGCTTGGCCTTGGTAAAGCTAGGTACAGAGTAATGGAGACAATTTAGCCTATAGGTTGCCCTCTTCGACGCCAATGATATGGACATAAATTTATCTTCTACTTCATAGATGTTGCCAATTCAGACTCAATAAATCTTCCATGGCATTTCAAACTAATCAAAAATCGATGGAAATACATTAAAGTTCTACTCTCGTGTTTGTTTTTAGTTTCTATTCTCTTTATAAAATCTCTCTAGGAAATTCAAACTTGGTAATATTCAATTTACACTAGGCCTGTCTGTGGAATGTTGGTTCCCGACATTAATTTTGGCACAAATATGTTGTACATTAGTTGGACAGCGGAATGCACTATTTTAAATATTATACTGACGTTTGTTCTCTGTTTTGACGTAAAAAGTAGACTAAAAGGCTGGTCCGTCCATCTCTAAGTGATTGTTTTGTTTGTTGTTGTTTTTTTATACTTACTATGCAGGCATTTCCTAAGTCAAGCTTTGAGACACACTGAACATCCTTTGGGATATATAGGCTTGATGAATTTTGCAAGTGCAACATGTGTTTAAGATTTGCAAAAAAGGCTTTGAAACTAAGTGCACTTTTTGTTATACTCATTAGGATGCAAGCATACGGGCTTATTTCCCCTAAACGTCTTGATGTATCCTATGTGATACAGAAGGCGGACCAAACTAAGGAGATGTGCGAAATAAATCAGACAAAATGCCTCGCTCTACCTTTTTGGTGTCTGTTATACAATCTCGCATTAGAATCTCGCATTCCATCTGAAAGCAGATAGAGCACTTTCCACGGGCTTGTGATGCAGTCATAGATAAACTAGATTTGACATAAAGGGCCGGTTGATGCAGCCATTCAGTCATATTTTCGATGGAATGCCATCTGTCAAGATTTTTCCCTTTTGTCTTAAACTGCATTTGTTTGTCCATCGTAGAAACAAAGAAAAATAGAAACAAAATGGTCAGATGTAGATCGTCTGTTTTTCATACGCTAAAAGAAAGATAAAGTATTGGAACAAGACCGCATGCAGCATGCATCTTTCTTCTATATTATCTGTAAGGTCTCTTATCTGAATTATAAGAAGCAGCAATGATGCATAACGTGTGTATTGTTGAAGGAGAAGAAGAAGAAGTAGTAGTCATGAATGCGCAGCGCTTAATTTTAAATGTAAATTGCAATGATGTGCAACTATCATATTTATTGTAGACAGACCAAACATGAACTATATGAATTAATTTTTGAAAATAATGTTGTCCCATTTCGTTCACTGTTGTTGCTCTACAGTTCACAGCACTCCTGGCAGAGGTGAGAAAGACTTGGTGAATAAACTAATGAACGAGTATGGTCATAAGGCTGCTAGACCTGTACGAGATGCGTCCCAACCTGTCTGGGTGTCCTTCAGGTTTCTACCATCACAGATCATCAAATTCGTAAGTGGTTTATCATTATCTCCGTCAAACCACGATAAAAACTACGTTCGAAAAGTCAACTCAAGTGCATTTTCAAAAGCCTATTGTACTGCCCATACAAATCGTGTTCGGATTACCTAATAAGCCATTGTAAAGTCCACACATTTCTGAAGGTGGTAGACAGGGCTATTGAAGTTGTTTTTTTCGAACGTAGTTTTTATCGTGTTGAGATTACCCTGTAAAAGCGTTGTGATTTCAGAAAGGATAGTTTAATAACATCATTTTATTGTGAGAAAATGAGCATAAGATTTCCGTGCTTCAATTGAGTAGTTCTATACCCCCCCCCCTCCACCGTCGCACTTTCTTGGGCAATGGTCATGATGGTGCACGACGATGAAAATTTTCAAAAGGAAAGATTAATGATGACATTAAAAATGATAATGATAATAGCAGTCATTAAGATAATGGTGAATGATAATGATGATAAAATGATAAAATGATAATAGTGATAAGAAGAAGAATGAGGATGAGAAGAAGAAGAAGGAGAACAAGAAGAAGAAGAAGAAGAGGAAGAAGAAGAAGAAGAAGAAGAAGAAGAAGAAGAAGAAAAAGAAGAAGAAGAAGAAGAAGAAGAAGAAGAAGAAGGAGAAGAAGAAGAAGAAGAAGAAGAAGAAGCAACATTATCATAAAAATAATGATAACAATAATAATAATAATAATAATAATAATAATAATATTAGTAAAGATGACACAAGGGACCCGCAAAATTGATCCAATTATCGATTTAGCACAACTGATCCCAAAATTGGTCCAAGTAGATATTCATGTGATACATCCAGTCATAGTACTTGTATCTATTCATGTTCTATCATGTCTACATATTGATCGTGTCCATCTGTCTGTGTAGAGCAGTCATTTGAAAGCTGAGCTCACACAGACGATCTAATCCTAATATGGACGCTAGGGATATTATCAAAATATTAGAACACTTTGAATGGTGGAGTCCAGACAAGTCTCTCGACAAAACAACATAATTTGCACACAATTTGCAAACAGCAGAGTTTGCTCATAAGTCCCTGCAGAGACATGGTTTTAAAGTCGTAGACCCCCCCCCCCACCCCCGTGGCATATCCAGACCATGGCTTTAAGGGGGGAGGGGACATCCCAGCTTCCGTTGATCCAGGGAACGATATCTCATAATCATTGACCTTCACAAGAATATAAAACTGTGGCTGTATGTTTTTTCCATGGTCAGAAATGTGACAAGAGGGACGAAGTGCCCCCGCCCCTCCTTTAAATACCCTCTAGTGCTCCCCCCCCCCCCTGCTCTCCTCTGGTGAATGGCCTAACAAAACGGGCGCAGAAATCGGGTGTGTCTGAAGATGGAGACAACATCAATCAGTAAATGCATCAATGTTGATCCAACATTATCCACGTTAAGCAAATTGGAAAGCCGTCCGATTGTTTCAAGGTTATGTTTGGCCAGTATCCATGGTATCCGCAGGGCAGAAAGGACCAGAGAGGCATCTTAATATTCCGGACGGAAGATCCCTTCCTTATGTTTATGATGAACCTTATACTGCCCCTGTCAGTAACCACTGAAAACACAAGACTTTCGAAAATATGATCTCGAATATATCAGTAAGAATCTTCTGTAGAAAAATATTAATTTTATTCATTCATTCATGGTTTGATATAACTTGTGAGTAGCAACTGTAGTGGCTGAATTTTTCACGGTTTACAAAAGAGGCATAAAATACATTCAATAATTGCAAACTGTAAAGGCTCTTCAAACAAAGCAGTCAAATGAATGATCAAGGTATATACGTACATAACACAAAATGAAAAAATCATAAATTGCATGGAAGAAAATCAGGATATCATATTATTCTTGGAATTAAGATTATCTCATCAAATTTAGGAATAATGCAGTGGAGAAGCAATAAAACAAAGAATGCACAGTTATATGAGTGACTTTGACAGATAGTGAGAGAATGGGAAATTTTGTTTGAAAACGAGAAGAAGAGAACTTTTGGGAAATTCAGAAAAGTACACCATTATAATAGACAGTTGAGCGATGGGATTACGTACAGGTGGAGTAGTGGATAAACTAATTAAAAAGAAGGACGGGCGTACGTAAGTGGAGATACAGATCTTCTTGTATAAGAAGGGAGATCTGTGAAGAGTGAGAAAGGTGTTGTCTGGTGGAATACCTGTGATGATTCCTGCTTATAAATGTCGCCACATGTTCGTTGTACGTCATGGCGTTACGAGTATGGTATAGATCCGACTCTAAAGGTCCCATATCCAACACCAGTTTTATCAATGTATTAGTATTTTGAAATCAATACTTCCCAGCTATACTCCCCACATCTTTCTCTCTCTCTCTCTCTCTTTATCTTTCTATTTTATATCTCCTTCTTAATTATCCCTCTCAGATTCAGTTTCCTCTTTTCCCTGTCCCTCTATTTTGCTCTCTGATCTATCTAACGCCCCCCCTCTCTCTCTCCCTTCCCTTTTTTTCTTAATCTCACCGTCTATTTTTTTTGTTTTGTTTTTCATGCGCTCTAATATCAGTGAAAATAAAACTGCTAAAACTGGTGGTAGGATGTGGGACCTTCGTATTATAGCCGGATCGACCATATACGTAAGGCCATGACGTAGAACCAACATGTGGCGACATTTTGTAAGCAGGTACCCCCACCGATATTAGATCAGACTACAGATTAGATCGGATCGAAAAAAAAAAGAAAGAAAAACAAGAAGGGGCGTCTGAGAGTTGCCATAGCAGTATTACAATCAGTCTCTTGTTATTTCCATTACACCATGTTCACTGCTCTGGAAAATGCTTTTGCAAAGTCAGATTTCTCGGATAGACCCAGATAAGAAGATGTACATAAATTGCAGGCCCATAAGGATTTGTATCAGTTGATTTTTAGCGATTGTTTTTATTTTTAATTTTTTTATCAGCAGCAAACATCGAATCTCTTTCCAATAAGTCTCTCTCTCTCTTGGGCATTTCCTTCAAAAAAGAGGGGAAAAAACCTGAATACAACCACATGCATTACGTTGTCTGTTTTGGTGAACGGCACAGTTGGAATAACACGCTTGCGAAGAAAGCACATATTTGGATTAGAGGTGCAACACTGAAGGATAACACAGTCATCGATCAGCCTCGGCTCAAGAACAAGTTGATGCATTTGAAGATTAGCAGCCCTAATGGCCTACGCAGGGTAGAGCAGAAAAGCAGGAGTTCTGCCACATTGTACATCCACTGTCTAACAGATATACCTGTCCTTGAGCATGTTCGAATCAAACATGCATCCTTCCAAATCGTGACGTCACACTGAGGACATCTCGATTGTACTGTCGTTGGTGTTATCAACAAATCGAATCTGAGATGTAGCTTTGCTTTGCACTTAACACCAAACTTGTAAGGCTTAGAAACTCGCTGGGTTTGCTGGAAACTTGTCCCCAGAGACAGTGAAATTTCTTATGGATGTGCTCAGCAGTTATCCATTCTTTGCAAGAAATCGATCTTTCCTTGTGTTCCTCTGGTTTTATATAGGTGAAGTAAGTGACAGGTTTAAGGTTTCAACCCATATCCATGTTAAAAACACACTCTTTCTCCACCTCTCCCTCACTCTCCTCTCACACACACACGCACACGCGGGCGCGCACACACCCACACACAACAAGTTTTTTTGTTTTTTTTTGCGCAGGAATGCAACCTTCTTTTTCTGTTTCTTCCTCTCCATTTGATTTCTGTTCTGCCTCTTATATCAATCATCATGGCGAATATAGTTTCAATCCAGCATCGACCTTTCTCATGACTTTTACTCAATTTTCAGTATGCATAGATTTTTCAATTGATTTCCTTGTAACTGAAAAATATGAAATTGATTTCTGAGAGAAAAAGTATCGATATTATACAAATTATGACACTTTCCATGTAGTTTCTTTGTCAGCCTGTATGCTTGAATTTTAAAAGACATCATTTATCAATCGAGAAGCATTAAGATTCCAATAAAGTGATTGGATGAGACTGAATAAATAATTCAAAAGAAAAGTTTAGAGAATGACTACAAGAAAGAGCACGTATTCAATCTACAAGAGGACAAGTGTGACCTTTTGTACGGCGTACGAGAAGGAAATTGCTTGCTAGCGGCGGCATATGTTCCGAAAAAGATGGGAGGGAAGATTATGGCGATGAAATTGAATCAGAATAATCCGGAAAGAAGGATAAAGTAAAGCTTTGTATAAGGAGAGAATATAATCAGGTTTGCCCTCGATATACCGCTTGAATCATATTTTAGCCTAGTTTGAGAATGATGAGTCCTTTCGAGCAGGCATGAAAACCAATTGAAGAAAATAAGACGTGATCAATTTGTAATCTAATATTTTATCGGAATCTTTTTTCTTCTCCTGTTTTTCCCCTCTTTCTTTTGCAGGATGAAACACAACAACAACTGACCATCATGTCATACATGAGGATGGTGAGTCCATTATCTTTGCTTTCATAATTCAATCATATTCTAAGATTTGGAGATAAAAAATACTATTAATTTTATCATTTCTTTCATCCAATTCTTCTTCGTTGTCGATTAGTGTTGAAAATCATTTAATGACTAAGACTGCGACGAAAAATAGAGAAAGCTTGACTTGTTTTCTTATTTTCATCGCTTCTTCTTCACAAAGTCCAGGGCCCTGCTTCATGAAACTTATTATCCGTAACAACTATCACATTTCGAAGACAAATTTGCTCTCGGCCAATCTGATGCAAGGATTTCTGTAGCTTATAACAGTTATTGCTACTTGTTAATGATAACAAGTTTTATGAAACGGGGCCCTGAAGGTGAAAACCACAAGATTTTTAAAAGCTGACTTTGAGTGAAAGGGTTAAGCAGGTGGATTGTTATCGTGAGAGTTGTGGTATTTTATTTTTTTAAAGTCTGGGGGCGTTCTTGTCACTCAACGTAACCGAAGAAAACTAGATTCGAGCAAGATCTCGTTCCTTTTTTTTCCTGTTCCGAAACGTTAGAATAAATAACGATAACAAAAGTGGATAGGCAACGGACCTGTTTATTTCTAAACTGAAGAAGTAAACTAACAAACAAACAGAAAAGGAGATTTTCTTGATGTGTTCTATGCAGTCTATGGCCCCAACAAAAGGTGGATTAGTTTTACATAATGGACATTGCGCTATCATCATCATCATCAGATCACCATCATCATCTCCAATCCTAACTTACTTAAAGCTGCAGAGAAAATATCCTTCCCCCCCCCCCATCTATTTCAAAATGTTAATTTTCACTGTGAATGCAATATTCGCTAACATTTCTCGTAATCATCCATGACTGATATTGCATCATCTATTGCTCTTCTGGATATATTGCTACATAAAGCGACGAAAGCACATATTTTGTTCTGTTAAGTCCTATAAAGGTTAGTTTTGAAGCAATAACAAATCTTGGATGGCATTTGAGTAACTAGCTCTGACGGCTGAAATTGTGATAGATTTTCAAAAGGGAAATCAGCAATATTTTCTCTTCCTTGAGTAAAATAAAAAAAGAAGATAAATTGCTTTAGCCGTCTCGATGGAGTGATGAGAGGAAATTTTGAAATTCTCATACAATGTCATAAGACATTTCTGAAAGATTCTCCCTATGGCTAAAATTGCATGAATATATTGTCCTATATGAAGATATGTTTCTAGGAATTTGCCAAAAAAGAAATAGATATCGTTTAGTGAGCTGATATGCATGGGGTATTTTGGTTCCTGTTTCTATCTTGATATATATCACTTTGGCAGACGCCTGTATAATTGATAAGTATAAACATGATAAATATGATAACTTTCTTAAAGATTAGCAGTTGATATTTTGTAACATCCTAAGAAAGGAATAGTTCATTGGCAGTTTGGCGATTTAAACACAGGAGACGAGTTTGAAATGGTACTTTCAGTTGAATGTATTGAATGAAAAAAAAATTATGAATACAAACGATTTCCAATGTTTACAAACTATGATATGATATACGAATCTGCAGGAAAAGAATGAAACCCGTGTGATTTTCACTGTTGGGAAATGAAACAGATTTGGAAGTAATTTTGATGTAATCATGGTAATTGATGATTTTAATTTGAAAGAAAATATCATGATTTATGAAAATATAAAAATTAACATCAAAATTCAGAACAATATAATATAGGACAAAATGAAAGTGCAACCCTTTTGTTTTGTTTTTCCCTGTTGTCAATCTGAAGTTCTAATTATGGTAATAATTTTGCTAGAAAATTTAATGTGCGTCTCCATTTAGTTTATTTCTTTATTTCTTTGTCTATTTTTGTTTGTCAAAAGAGCCCTTAGCCGGATAGATACGACAATATTTCGAAATTTAGACCGTTAAAATAGACGTCATAAAATGCTACCGTCATAACACTGGCGAAAGACGAGAATGTTTTGATCAGCAAGTTGAAATTTCATGAGGGGTATTTTGAAGATGAATGAAACGCTATTTAGAAATTTGCCTCGGAGAAAAGAGTAAGCGATAACAAGAGAAAGAGAGAGGGGATTGTTGGTTTGTATGCCAACATGGCCTCAACGAATCCACCCCCCCCCCCCTCTCTCTCTCTGTCTCTTACAACAGGATGCACTTTTTGAGATGGGTCCCAGGCAATGCAGAGACGATAAAGCTGATTAATGAAGCTTTCACTGCCTGTCTGTTTTGTGACGAGGAACACAATATATTGAAGATGCGTTTCTCGCAAGGAAGGCATGAGGAAATAAAAGTATATCAATAAGCCTGGAAAGTGCGTAAGGGTGAGGATATTTAATCAAATGAGAACAGCATTCACAAATTCCTGCGCCGTCGCTTGAACCAACTTCCCTTTAAAAACATGCGCCTTGTCTTCCCTTTCATGATTTCTCTCTCAACCTCCATTTTACTCTGTTGAGTTTCTGCGTGACACCCCCCCCCTCTCTCTCTCTCTCTCTCTTTCTCCCCTCTTTCCTACCCTTTTCATCTCTTTACCCCACTTCTTTTCTAGTGTTTATCTCTCACTTTATTTTGTTCCTGTCTGCCAGTCTCCTGCGCCCTCTCCTTCTCCCTCTACATCTCTCTTCTTTTTCTCTCTCTCTCACTTTCTCTCTCTCTCTCCCCCCTCTCTCCTTATTCTCTGTCTATTTTTCGCGCTTTTCTTCTCATACGTCTTTCTCACTTTCTCTCTCTCTTTTTTCTCTCACTCTCCCTCCTCTTCTCTCTCTTGTTCTATTTCTCATTCACAATTGGCGTATTTTAAGATCACGCTATAGTGTGGCAGTAAATTTCCACATATTGGAGCTCATTAAATCCTAAAGGGGCGATTTACGTCTTGTGATTGTCCAGCAACAGGCAATTGAGAGGATGACGTCATCATTGTTTCACGTATTACCGCAGTCTGAATTTCCGACCCAATATCTAAATTGATGCGGAAGGAATGTTGAGGATTGAGGGAGGGGGAAGTCGATGAAATAGGCACAAAAATTAAAGGTAATTCATGGTTGAGTTTCTTTAGGTGGGGGTCATGTTGCCATTTATTTACAAACACAACATGCTAATATATATTTTTTTGGATCGGAATCTACGGAAACGTATAAAGCTTCCCTTTTGCTGTTTGTTATTATTTGTATTTTGACAACGTCCTTCTTTTTCCAAAAGAGTTTCATCTTCTGCAGTATGCGTATGGAGTTTAAGAGCGTAAGATTTATTTACGTCCATTTGTGTGGTTTAGAGGAAATACAGCTTAAGCACCTGTTAAGCATGATCCCGTTATGTGAAAGAATGTTCATGATTTTACAATTTGCTAAGGCGGTAATGATATCCCGTCAAATTTTTTACTCTGGAATGAAATCTATTGTAGGATTGAGCTTCACGTCGACAAAATTCAAGTCCTTGCTTTGACTTCTTTTTTTTTCAAATATCATAAGCTTGCATTGAATGTCAACCAACAAAATAATGTTTATTGCCACCAGTCATAATTTTGATTCATTATGATATGTCATATCTAAGCGTACGCTAATATTGTCTGCAATTTTTCGCTTTTTTTCTGCACTCTCAAAAATATTGGGTCAAATGTGCCATGAGGGTTATTACATGTCCAATCAACCCTGGGCATTTCTTTGGGCATTTCGTTTTATCCAGTTTGATTGAAAATTTGCCCATTCTAAAGTAATTACTGCTTATTTTAAACCTAACTGGACAATATGCTTCCCACATTGGATAAATATATTGCCCAAAGCTGGTTGGATATAATTGCAATTACCCTCGTGGTGGTTAAAATTTTACCCAGTATTTTTTACAGTGTGGTTCGTTTAATTTTCTTATTTGTTATCATTATTACTATCTGTACAATGCCACTCTCGCAATAACATGGCGTCATAGTCGCAGGAACGCTAAGAGAGAATTAAAGGATTGGATTAATATATTTCATTGTCTCTCTCTGGCGGTACTGCATGACGTGGCAAAGCCTACAAAAGTTATTGATGCAGTCCCACGTCAGTAAATAAGGCTATGTTAGTCTGCGCCGCGGCGCCTTGCGCGACGCAAGGGTGGCCTCCGTTGCTATCTCCAGCAGCCAATGTCGGTCACGTGATGAGGTGTTCGCTCACAGACTCCCAACAGGCCCAGAGATCCAGTCATTCACATTATGGTTCCGTGAATATTCAGGTTGAGTCAAGTAAGCAACGAAGCATCAGCTTAACTGTGTTACGAATCCCAACGCACATACTTGTAGTCGGATCAGTACCCACATCGAAAGACCCATCCAACCGAAAGAAATAATGTCGTTGTTTTACAGCGGATTTCAGACCGGAATGTAAATCCAATGGCATTGCGATAGTTAAGGGAGCATCAATGAATACTGAAGACACTAGAAGTGGCGGTACTTTAGTTTTGTTGCTGGCAAGCTGATGACGATATGATGTGATCAGGAAAAGCAATTTGTAGAGAAATGTCCTTTTGAATGCTCATTGCAAAAAGTAATATCTTTGTAATCAAGGAATGCATGTCCTGATCGTGTTCTTTAAGTTTTCGGAGAGTTATCATTTTTCATATTATAAGAATATATAGTCATATAGGCCTACCTCGATTTCCATGACTGTTTTAACTAAGTCTTCGAATGTATAATTCCATTGTTTAGAATTGCGGTAACAAACCCTTTTCCTGATTCAACATTTTTACGACATGAACTTTAATCTTACATTGTAATGTTTTGCTTGAATCTCGTGTTTACTTTGCTCATAAAGTTGGTGCAAGTTTATACTGTAAGAAATGAAACCAGAATCACTATACTTTTTTCTCTACGGCATCGTAACTTGTCAGGCAAAGTCATATTGACGTTTCTTGTCTGTTTTGTTGTATCCAAAGGATATTACAGTGACATTTCAAGTTGGATTCTGGCGAGAATGAAACCTTGACTTTTAGAAAGAAACACACACCTTCGGCAGAAGAAATGAGCTGCATTTTACCCCATAACACTACTGCTTTCTTTATGATTCTATTCGATTTATTGGTCTCTGTAATTAATCTCCCTCGCGTGGAACTTTCGGCATCCAACACCGCTGCAAGTATGCTCTTCACTATCTACCTTTGGCGAGTATATTAAGGGTAGTCGACTTTCTGCTCTAACGAATCAGTGTTTTCGAATAATGGATTGTTTTTAATCATATGAGTTTTCATGGAAGGTTTAGAAAGCATAATTCTCCTTTTTGTTAACCGGTGAACGATGACCATAAAAATAAAACCTCACAAAATAGACTTCTCTCCTCATTATACAATACAGTAGGAAATCTTCCCAAACCAAATGTTTATCTGCATCTAAGATGAAGCCTCTTTCCTTTGGCTGCGTTGCCACGAGAAACCTTCTTCCACACCGATGAGTTCGTGCTTATCTAAGCAAACGAAAAATCACACCTTCAAAGCCTCTACCCACATTTCGTTATTCGTCAGTCCAAACGGTTGGACAAAACCGTCTGGTTATCCATCTGTATCAGGTTTTCCTTCAAAGATTCCAGTGATTCACAGCGTCTTCGATCAATTCTTTTAAGACCACTTAGATTTTAGTTTTGAGTGGCTGATGTTGGTCACCCTATCGACCTATGCAGTACATCGTTGTAGGACCATGAACTTTAGGTACATATATTTAGATGATGTAAATAGTTGGATCCACAAAACCATGCACGTTCTGTCCAAGGTATCGATCACCTCTGTCGTGTAGACTCATACATTTTCTGTCGCGATGATACTGTTTTTTTTTTTTTTTTTAGGTGAATGTGTCTGTGTAACAGGTAAATTCATAAACTGATTATTTTTGCATGCAGCTGTGCAATGGGATTGCAGCTGATAGTGCATTTGGTGGATGATGTATATTTCGCATAACTTTGAAAGTCAATAGCCCAAAGTGAAGCCTTAGAAGTTTCTTTAACATGCTTAATAAATACTTAATATGACATATTCACTTTCCTTTTCCTAATAACAGATATTCTGTATGGAATGTCCATTCGGGTAGGCCTATAGGTGGTAACTAAAAGCACAGTGGTCAGACAAAAGCTAAATAAAGTAAGTTCACTTAAAGACATTTATTCAAGATGTTATATCATTTCCTGAAAACATGACTTTAGGGGTCATATTATGGTACCCTCTCTTTCTACTTGTGTGTAGCTTTAAAAAAGAGAGATAAAAAAAAACTTATTAATTTTTTAACCGACTGATCGACAAGCATATTGCTTTAGATTGTGTTTTTTATCTTTCTTTTCAGTTATGATAACGTAGAGGTACATCTACTTCATATGCTTTCTTTTTTTAACTAAAAATATCTTTTTATCAATGGTTGCTTCCAAATATGGTGTACCATTTGCCAATTGCGACAGGCGTTATGTACTGTCGGGGGCCATTGATATCAAACTAATGCATGTGAAAAAGGGAAATATTCTCCCATTTTCATCTCTGACTACATCCTCTTGGTCTACTTTCCATCAAAGAATACAACATCATATGACACCCAATACCCCGGGAAAAGAACGGAAGCGAGAGAGCAGAAATATGCCATTGTACGCCACACGCATTCGTGATGTACAAGCATGGGGTGTAAGTGATTGATAAACACTGCACCACTCTGAAGCTACTGGTATACCTCCTGTCGTGAACCTTAAAAGAATTTTTTTTAATGAATAAATGAAAACCAAATGAATGAATGAATGAAAGGAGGGCGACAGAAATTAGGAAGAAGTAAGTTGCCATGCTGGAATTTGACAGTTGTTCTGAACTTCCTATTACTTTCACGATAAAATTACATTTGATATCTGACTCAAGAATCTTGCTTTGAAGGATTTTTTGTGTCTTCTTCGATGTACTTTATTACTTCGCTTTGGGATTGTAGTTTTTGCATTCTCTGCGTTGTGATGCATGAATTAAAAAACTAAAGCCCGCCGCACACTACACGATCCGACTGCGACCCAGTTTTGGAAGTAATAACATTTTGCATTAAATGTGGAGGTGCCGTGGTCGAGTGGTCTAAGGCGCTTGACTGAAGACGCAAAAGTTGGGGGTTCGATCCCCGGCACGGCACGTATGCCCTTGAGCAAGGCATTTTATCTACATTGCTCTTTTATTGTACATCAAATAAATGAAACTGCTATAGGCATTATTGATACCAACGTGTGTACGTGTTGTTGTTTTTTAAAGTAAAAATCTAAACAAATGCATTATCCTATTTGCGGTTCTGAAGGGTGATATGATTACCAAATTCGCAACTTTTGTTTAAACTCTTAAACTGTTGTAACTCTTTGTAAAAATCATTCAAGTGACCCCTCTCGAATAATTCATCTACTTTATATCTTCCAAATTTTCATAATACATTTGTATGTGTGAACAAGAAACAATCCTATTTCTTCAAAGACTGATTTTCTCTTTAAGTCATCCCGTGCAAACAGATCAATCGCATGACCATGATGACCGCATTCATCAGCGAGTGGATTTAGAGGAAGAAAAATGCGTGTCCCTTTTACTGTTCAACGTGTTTGCTAGAAATGTATATAAACACATAAGTTTGGGCGACAGCTTGCATGCTGTCTTTTTATGTCTCCTATTTATCCGTTTTTCACATTTGCATCATGAACATTGAAATACTGCATGATAAACAGACCCATTACGTTAAATATTAGTAAGAAAGTTAAAACCGTATTAGTTGAACTGCTAATCAATTTATAATGGGAGATCTATTTGCACACGTACTGTCTGAACCTTTGGCCTGAACATATTATTATTTCGCACCATAATATTTTCAGACATTTATCAAGAACCTTTTTGAACATAGGGT
>CM057152.1:15508707-15547506 GCA_029962745.1 Echinometra lucunter
GGAGATAAAGAAGAAGGAGCAATATTCGAAGAAAAGAAAGGAGGTGGCAGAAGAAGAAGAAGAATAATAAACAAGTGGTAAATGCCTGTGCGAAAAGACGGTCGCGTTGGAGGGCATATTTTGATCATGTGAGTTTCCGCATTTTTGTGGATTTTTTTTCAGAAGACAAGATATGACAGAACAAAGAAAGGAGATACTTTGTAGAAAAATGTTGATTATTTTTAGTACAGTCGAGACATTAAATCTATATATTTCTGTTGAAGGCTATAATGTAGGTGAAATGCGAGCCCATTCATCCCTAATATATTCATCTCCTCTTTCTTCTGCCTGATCCATGGGCTTCTTTGCCTGGCAGCTGCCGTTGTTTCCTGAAAAGCGTTTGACATGTTTCCAATACTCAGCTCAACATATCTTTCAGACCTAAATTCTGTTCATTTGGGTTCACACGCCGCATCTTTCGTCCCTCGGCCAATCCCGTGATACCCCTTGCCTCATCCTCTCCTCTCTTTCCCTTTATCAGAATCGCATTTAGCCCAAACGGTATTTTCATTACGCCATGTCACTGGGAGCTGCCTTGGTCACGCATAAGAAGGAGCAGTTTTTTCATGATCTGACTTTCACTTTCGCAAGACTTGATCATGACTTCTCCCCTCACCATAGCTTGTCCCCTTTACTCCGGCATCTTCACTTTGTCGTCACCCTCCTCTAGAAAACTTCGCCTTCAATCTTTATTGGAATAGCTGCTTTTGTTTTCATGTTTGTCGGTTAATTTTCTCTCTTCAGCTACTTCTGTGGTTACAGCTAACAAGTCGCGGTCTGTTGACTTTTTAAAAGTTCCAACAGACTAGCAACTGTTTTTTTTTCTAGAGCCTAAAACCGAAAAATCGGTTTTAAAAGCTTTTTTCATGTAGGGTGCAAGTTTGCACCCTAAATGCAACACTGGCAGCACCTTTTTGGGTGCAATCTTGCACCCTACATGAAAAAAGATGCAAAAATGCACCTTTTTGTTCTTGTTTGCACCCGGAAATGCCCGTTTGCACCCTGTGCAACTTTGCACCTTTTAGGGTGCAGAAATTTTGCGTTCAAAAAGGTGCAAATTTGCACCTTCCCTAAAAGGGTACAACTCTGCATCCTTTAGGGTGCAAAATGTAGCTAACTGCACCCTTAAATGTGCAAAAAGCTTATAAGGGTGCAAAGTTGCACCCAAAAAGGAGCTCCCAGTGTTGCATTTGAAGGGTGCAAAATTGCACCTTTTTTTGTTTTAGTGTGTACACTGTGGTATATTTCTTATTTGCCTTGTCTATCCCGATAGTTTTTGCTTTACTAACTGAGATTTCCCATTTATTTTTGCGTTCAAGCAGTTTGTATGCTTCTCTACTAAAAAATGAACATGATGAAGTAAAATGTCCTTTTCCAACTCGTTATTTCAAGTTATTATTTGATAATTGACCTTTAAAGAGAAGCTTGACTTCTCGGATGAGAATTCTCATTCTTTTGGAAGAATGATAACAATAACAATAAAAATGTTCCTTGAAAAATGATTGCCCTTCAAATAAGCCCATAACTGAAATAAGACGAGAAATAACTGAGGTGTTCGAGCCGAACATTATGTCACAATTGTGTTTGGTCCCATGTACTCTTTTCTGTGTTCAGTGTATATGGTGTATGAACCTAATTACAGGGAAAGTGACTAAATATTGTATCATTTTGATGATTCCAAAGTTTTACATTGACAGCTTTTATTATGTTTTGTTGCATTAGTTTCTTTCATTGCAATTGTTTGAAAAGAACTAAACATTTTTTTAATGCTTAACAATATGACAAGACAAAATTCATAACGCTTTTGCTACTTTCTTCCTTTTCCCCTCTCTTTATTTTTCTCTTTCTTTAATGCCTCTATCTTTTTGCTAAATATTCCTCTTCTTTCTCGAGGCTATAGACTTTCCATCTCTCCCTCTCTCTTTCTCTATTTCTCTCTCTCTCTCTCTCTCTCTCTCTCTCTCTCTCTCTCTCTCTCTCTCTCTCTCTCTCTGCTTTGGGATCCATTACTGTAAGGCACCTAATCATTTCCAATCAGAGCAATACATTCAAGTGGCACACTAAATCTTCCATGTTATTTGCTCAGAATTACATTCCTCCTCTACATAGGTTTTTAACCCTTACCCTCATCTTGCAAGAAAGGAAAGTAAATACTCGACAGTTCATATCAGAAGTAGCGATAAACAAGGAAATCGTTTTAATTCTAAGCATTTTTGTGGCATATAACGATTACCCGCCATCCGTCATGTAAAGATTTCACTGTGTCTGCCCGCCATATTTTGTCTGATCTAGATTAAGACGTCATATCCGATCTGAGGAAAACCATGGGCGGTGTTTTGGGGGCGGCAGAGAATGATTCATTTACCAAACGTACTTATCCCCCTCCCCGCCCTCTCACCTTAAAGACAATTTTCTTAGCTTTATAGGATGTTGGAATAACTATAAAGCTTCAGGAAAATGTGAGAACCCCGCCAGCTTTCTTTTCGTTTTCTTGACATGGTTTTTCTTTTCAGATCTGCCCCCTTTCAAAATTCTAGGGCCACCGCCCCTATATGTACCAAGTCATATCACGTCTCTATCGAAACAACATGCAACGAACCTTCTCTTCCTTGTCAACATGACTATGTCATTGTTGACATTTCATGTCTCCGATATTGCCATTTTTGTTCAACGCAATACCTCCCAAGGTTTCCTCCCCGCTTTCAATATGTTCGTCATCACGATGTCATGTACTATGATGGTGAGATGGTGCATTCGGTTGAGAATGGAATTAAGATCGTTTGAAGGTCAGATGATGGAGATATGATATTGATCATGTATGTTTTAATCAAGTTACCGTATAGAAGACCCTTATGATACGTCACAGTCTTAACGCGAAGAGTGAGGATTTGTATCAAATCGATGCCACTACGTGAAGACCGAGTGATTAGGATTAAGAAATGCAAATGAGATGAACACTTGTGACGAAAAAAATATATATATAAAGTGGAAGAAAGAAAATCAACAGGTGAGATCCCTCCCCCCCCCCCCCGACCTGAAAAAAGAAAGAAGAAATGATCAAAAGAGAGAAAGAAACAAAAAGATTAAGTAACGATAACAAGTTCATCAGAAGTAACATTCAACGGCCAAGAAACTGTCGTTTCATTAAATCATGATAAAAAAAATTGGTATCAATGGTCGATAATTGCCCTCCAGACATAACGAATAATAAGCAGTAGAACTTGGATAATATTTACACTTTTGTTGCTTTCAATTTCACAATTCTCTCACGTCGGACTTTTTCATCATTTGCTTCCACCGTGCAGCGAACATGACCTCCGTTCCTACCAACGCGTAAGTTAAATCTCTATGCAAGCAATATGCTTTCCCTCCAAAAAGTACGTTTGAAAAGTCTAGAAGCGGACGACATAAAATTAAAGATATTGATGATAATACTGGTGATGACTACTGTGTTGAAACGAAACTCTTTATATTGAAATTGCAGGGTGCCGCCATCCGCTGAGGACAGCTAGTTCTTTTGCAATACAATTTGTAGATAAGTGGATGATGTCAGTGACTTTTTCATCCTGCGTGGTCATTTCTTATTTTTCATTTCGTAAAAAAAATCACGATAAAGTTCTGTAAACGCATTCCGTTAATTTGTCGGCGTCAATAAGAGACAAGGGCTTGTAAAAGTACTCCATAATTCTGAATTCATTGGATATTTCTCATTCTAGTAACAT
Source organism: Echinometra lucunter (assembly GCA_029962745.1). Taxonomy (NCBI): domain Eukaryota; kingdom Metazoa; phylum Echinodermata; class Echinoidea; order Camarodonta; family Echinometridae; genus Echinometra; species Echinometra lucunter. Next base: position 15,512,469 of record CM057152.1, read on the forward strand.
TCATGTCCTTACACACACACAAAAAAAACAACAGTGAACAAATATCATTTTCATAGTTTCGACGTAAAATAGTATTTGCTTGCCTTGTGGAGACGTCGTGAAGGTCATGGTCAGTCGTTACTGCTTTTATCGAGTCTATGTTCATTTAAATCTCTATTGTCTCCACGAATAATTCAATTTTGAACGTCTGAACTTTTCCTACGATATCAGCGAATTTGATATTATATTGTACATTCAACGGTAAACGTTAAGGGACAACATACTTTTTTTTACATTGGTAGAGGAAAAGAAAATTAAGGAGAAGAAAATAAATCATGAAGCTTGTAATCTAGGCATTTATGAAATATATCATAAATCACTGATAATGTATGCTACGTATGAGTACAATCTGGGACGTTTGACGGATATGCTATTTCAATTTTTACATCAGTCACAGAACTTTCAGCTGTTGCTTGCTTTGGGTAAATGGATACATCTGATTGGATTAAGATTAATGATGATTGAGTCATATCTTTCATTATCAGTCCTGATGGCAGACCAGTATTATCACGTAAACGGGTGAATGCTTCGGGACATCAGTTAAAAATCAATGTTACAGGAATTCTGCGATCTAACATTTCTCGTCACACACACACAGAGCCTGTCGATGTGTCTTGTGGTTGTAGCGCCACGATAAGCCAAAGTCGCACGCAAAAGCAGCATCAAGCAAAACAGAAAGGTAAAGTCATGCCCTAGGGCACGTTAACACTACCGAGAGTAATAAATATGATTTGCCAAATTACTTTTCTTTTCCATATCCGGAGTCATGCTTGTGATTGTTGCGCAGTCCGGTGTAAGGATAATAACATGACTTTGCATCCGTTATAATAACAACAAAAAATGTAATCATTTATGATCATCGATTGCGTCACTCCATCTCTGCAGTGTGGAAGAAGCCTTAAGCTAACTGACAAGAAAGGGTCGAGATGCATGCACTGGAAGGGCAAGATGTTAGGGAATGGGGTGGTGGGATGTTGGGCGTATTAACATCGAGAACCACTGGTATTTGTTCTGCAGCATACACCGTCACCACCTCCTCCCGAATAATTTATTTGTGTCACATGCTCAAAATTGAGGCACAGGTGAGTGGCGGAGGCCGTCGAATGTCACGGACTGTGCGATGAGGAAATTGTGTCAAATAATCGGAAAGGTATAGACAAATATTGGGATAGAATCGAGGTAATATTGGACGGGACCAGCTGGAGGGAACATCTGGGATGAATTCCTCTGGTATTTCAGTCAGTTGTCGAATAGGAAAAAAATTGTTCGTCCGTAGGTTATGACCATCTCCATTGTCTTGGTTTTTCTTGGCTTTTGCAAAAAAAAAAATGCAGAAATCATAAGCAAATATCCAGCATTTTCTGTCATTTCGGTGTACCCCAATGAAAAGTCTCTTTTCTTACACCTTGGAAATGTTTTTACTTTCCAAAATTAAGATTAAGATTTAATCTGAAGATTAAATGCATTTTACTTTAATGCACCGTATCTAGCTTCTTAAAGAAACAGATATATTAGAGATTAAAAACGCTATTGGCAGCGTAACTATGCCATACTTTCATTCATCAAGATACATATAACATGAATGATTTTGAGTTTTGAATTAAATAGGAAGGTTAATGATCTAGCTGAATGCTTTCATGGAATAATCATTTAAAGGGGGTACCCAATGCTGAAACAATGTTAGTTCATTTAAAAGAGCATGATTTTATTAGCAGAAAATCATCTGCCTTAAGTTTTTTTAAAAGTCGTGTTGCCTAGGAAACCCCGAAATTTGGTAAGATTTCAGGATATTTTTGACCCCTTAGCTGTAACCCAGTTTCAACTGGGTACCCACTTTGACGTCAAAATGACGTCAAAGTGGGTACCTTGTCGCGCAATTCTAGCAAAATGCGCGCAAAGTATAATACATTATTGTACAGTCTAGCGCGCAGCACAACTGCAATGCGCGAAGCTGGGTACCCACTTTTACGTCATACCTCATACTCAAATTTTTTGTCAACTCTTGACTTTTTAATGAGAAAATTAACCAAAATGCATTGATTTCGATTGAAAATCATCATGTTTTTAATGTTATTCTTCTTAGAATTCTATTTTCTATCATAAATATCATTTTTTTTACCATTGTGTCATCACTTTAAGAACTAAATGAAATGCCCCCTCCCCCTTTTAATAGTTGCCTTATTTCACTCTCCTGTAGCGCTTGGTATTCTTCGTCCCGGTTGTGGAAGACCTTGCGAAAGGAAAAGCTCAAGTCAGAATACGATTGCATTGCACTCCTTCTCTTGCAAAGTGCAACCTGATTCGTTGGCCTAGAGCTTATTTGGAACTATGCATAGATAGGCATTACTGTTGATTTGTACGGACATGATTTATGTGATGAGACAGTTATGTTTCTGGACGCTAATAAATGCAGAATTTAGTAGGCCTGTTTAATAACTATTCTCGTTTCAAGCTATAACTCGGCTACTTATTATTGTATTAATATGTTATCCTCCTTCTCTCTCCCTCTTTCTTCGGTCAATTATCCATGATTAGAGGAGAAATAGAGAAGAGAGAGAGAGAGAGGGGGGGGGGGGGAGGGGAGAAGGGAAGCAAAAACTCGTGTGCATGCCATGGTAAATGCCCTTGAATTACCCCCTCCCTTCTCTCTCTCTCTCTCTCTCTCTCTCTTCCTCTCTCTGTTTTATTTTCTCTCTCTAAAATTTTCTACATCTCACTCGATCTTTTGTTTGGATTATCTTTTTCCCGCTTTCTCTTTTCCTTTACCCCCCCCCCTTGCAAATACTAAGCTCTGCATATTTCTTCACGCGTGTAGTTAGCTCTTTAAAAAAAAGTTCAGCCAAGATATTTATCTCAAACGTGTATAGATTCTCACCCTTCTTTTATCCTTAATCATTTTCTTTTGGTTGGTTGGTTGGTTTTATTTTCCATATAAAAAGCAATACAAACAAAAATACATGCAAATCAATATATCAAATGGCTGAAAGCTCTATTCAGAGCCATTATTCAAATGGCTCTGTTCTTCCTAGAGGTCCAAATGTCTCCCCTTGACCCTTAGGCACCTATCATAATAGGCATTTCAGCTCATCATTTCTTTATCGAAATCATCTTTACGGCATCGAGTTACACACCTCCTGTTTCAAACCAAATCCCTATACCCTTTGATTGGGGTCACGATAAAGAAATCGCAGCCAATATGAATCTGTTTCATGCCGGTATCGAATGGGGAGGGCGGATTAATAGGGCGCAATGAAAGCACAACATTGCCGGTGACTACCACCCATATTACGACAGCTGAAGAGTAATTGAATTTTCACGCGACCATGTCTTCGTCCACGGCCGCATTAAAGTAATTGAAAAAGACGATGTCGTGGATTAAGAGGTACATTAACCCGACCGATCCAGTTTCAACAAACCAGTCATAATTAAAGCTTGCCCACCACAACGGATGTAGAGGTGCGAGGAGCCTCTCTAAAAAATGACTTTTGATGTGGGATACGGTTCGAATCTTTTAATTAAAGCATTGTACCCCTACATCTATAACCTCTGCACCATCAACTGCACATCAATTCTTAATTTGGTGTTCTTGTAATTTGATGAAAACAAAAACGCCTCTACATACGAATGAGGAAATATTCAGCTGCTCGAATTTTCCTTTTTTTAAAATTATTATTAACATCATTATTAAAATGGGGAGAACTGGCAATATATACTATGCTAGCTGCTTTTTCTGAAATGATTTTATGCCAGAAAAGTCAACGATTAGCAGCATATGCATTCCCTTATTATAACTATTTGTGTAAAATTCAAGTAGCAGTTCGGCTCCCCTTGGTAGCAAGGGCGGCGCCAGCGTATTTCGATGGGGGGGGGGGGCAAGATGACACGTTTTACATGTTTTAAATGAATAAATAGGAGTAGGAGTATTAAGCCACTGGCCTCTCTTTCCCCACCCTCTTCTTTCTTCTTCCTCCTCTTTTTTCTTCATTTTTTCTCCTTTTTTTTTTCTTCTTTTTATCACTTGAAAAATCATAGGGGCGGCCGTGCCCCTGCCCCCCTGTAGAGCCGCCCCTGCTTGGTAGGGTATTTTCATGTAGATTTAGGGATTCTAGACGTGTCTTCGATCATGCAGCATGAATTAACCCATTGGTTGCATGCTGGACCCGGGTGACCCCTGTATTAGGTTTGTGAGAAATAGAGAATTCAGTAGTTCAGTAGGCAACCAGTTAATGATGATCTTGACATGAAAGGCAAGGGCATATAATGGATCAAGATTAAAAAGGTAAAACTTCTACCCCCCCCCCCCCCATCCTTCTCGGACAGTGTCAGAACAGACTGAAGAAATAAAGTGAAATATTGATAAAGAATATTTCTGCCTTAATAAGAATTTTTTCTATTTCTTTGAAGATCAAAATTTCTCCAAAGCTAAGTCAAAGTACTGGCGAAAAAACCCCGATTCAGTTGGATACCTTTGATTGCGTCATTCCTGGGCCAAGGAAAACATGCTGCTCGTTTTACTTTCTCCTTCTGAAAACTACTTGACCCAGAGCCCCCAGGCTTGGATGAACCTAGAATAGCCCCTTCAAGATGAGGACTTGCTGCATGTCAATCCGACCGGGATCATGTTAGAATCATCTTAACATGAAGTACAAGTAAAAGCTTTTCCCTTCATTGCTCCCAATAAGGGGTTTCTTGACCTAATTTACTGGGGGATTAACGCAAATGTTGGCGATGTGAATTTCATTTCTTTCCAAATTATAAAAAATAACCAAGTTGACTTATCTTAGTTAAACCATGCATCATTCACAATTTTTACGAATGGATTTTTGCTCCTAGGCAAGATGAGTATCCTTTGTCAGATCCTTCAGCATTTTTCCTGCAGAATCAGGGCTTTCCAGAAACAAGCCTGAGGCTCAGGAATACCCCCTATGCATTAGTTTGTATTTTGCTTTTCACGCCCCTTTTCTTTCTTTCTTTTTTCTCCCCCCCCCCCCCTCTCTCTCTCTCTCTCTCTCCCTTTCTCTCTCACTAGATATCAGCTTACTAATGTTCGTCTACCTTAGATATGAAAGTATTTTTCCTGTGTAATGAATCCTGGAAACTTAATTCAACTTTCATACCTCTTAGCGTGGGAGAGAAATGGAAACTCAGTAATCCGAAGATTTCCGTCATTTCTAGTGCTTACATTTTTTTCGAAAAAATAAAACCAACAATTTTGTCACATACCCATAATCCTTTTATAGAGATTGTTCAGTGTTATGTTACGTGAGGAAGGGAAATAGGTCTGTAGGGTATCTTTCTATCTTTTCCTCTCTATCGATCACGCCTACTTTTTTTTTCTCTCTCCCTCCATCCCTGTGCATCTCATCTCTCTCTCCTTCTCTTTATCTCTCTCTCTCTCTCTATCTATCTCTATCTCTATCTCTATCTCTGTCTCTGTGCATCTCTCCGTTCTCCCTCTCTCTCTCTCTCTCTCTCTCTCTCTCTCTCTCTATCCCTTTCTATCTCTCTGGCTCTCTGTCTCCTCTCTCTCTTGCTACGCTCCCTTTTCCCCCTTCTCCCCGTATCATATCACTCTGGCCTTTACACCACTTAATCTATGTTGAACGTGTACATTTCACACTCAACGCCCCCTTGTAACACCCTCGAGGCCCCGAAGTATCGGTATGTAGTGACCGACCACTTACCACCAATCATGCGGTACGAAAAGCGCAAACGATACCTGTACACGCAAAATGCACACTTCGGAACTATTAGGCCCAAAGTAGCAAATATGATCATTGAACATGTTGACTGTTACAGTGCTAAAGTTGTATGACTATTTCGGTATCAAGATGCGATGACGTAATCATTTATTGGTACAGACAGACAGGGAGATAGATATCATGAGAGGGGGAGGATAGTTTTGCTTACTCGCTACAACTCTTGAGTAATTGGTTGGTTTTTTTAGGAGAACGTTAACCCCCTGGTTTGTGACGATATCAAGTGTCGGTATCTCGCTCTCGGATCGATACCGTGCAGGGTATATTTCGTTGGCAATCTCTCGTTTCACCTGCTACATATCGCCCCAGGCCCGATACCAATCGATCTCCAACCGGTTCGTTCTTGTAACCCTTCGCGTGTTCCTTTGCGCGTCTCCTCTATCGCAATCATCGCGTCTAGATTGGAGTTGCATTCGGCGTGTTGATGAAGCAGATGAGCAAGGCAATGACGATGACGAGAATGATAGTGATGATGATGACGGTTAGGATGACGATGCATATGATTACGTCGCAGGCATGTACCAATGGCAATATGAAATTATGCATAATGCAGAGTCTTTAAAAAACAGAAACCTTTCTCGATAACAGTCATATACATTTAAGAAAGTATAATAGAAAACAGTATAAAGGAAATGAAAGAATATTACTAGAGCTGAAATCAGCCAATCCGTGGAGAACACACAGCGTGTATCAACTTTATATTTGGAAAAAGTAATAGCTCAACCCAAACCAATTGACCTTTCAATTGTGTAAAACATATACCACGTCAAAACTAACTCAGTGATACGGAAAGAAAAAGAAAGCAAAATAAACAATAACATCTTGAAAAGAAGATGATGAAATAGTTGCATGTGAGAGCGCACAACACATCATCCACTAAATTTAGTGTCTTAGTTTAGAGTTGCGCTGTTTAAACACAAGCTGTAGGCCTATTCGGTTCAAAACAACTGCTCCAAATTGCAAGGGGGAGCATAACTAGAAACAGGAACTCGACATGATTGTGTACCAGTGGAAACCTGTAGCAACAAAAAATATCCTCAAGAAGAATATTCTATCCCTCTTCTTGAAAACTCGAATGCCCTCAGTCTTCCATAATCAACATCTTAATCGAAGCTACATGGCTACTGTACTTTCATGACTTTGGTCCAAAGGTTAAACCAGGTGTGCGAGGCATCGATCCAACCGGAGTACACGATGGGTGGGGAATTGATGGGAGGGAGGGAGGGAGGGTGCTAACTGAACCGATTCTCACGGTGTGTGAAGCCCCTACAGGTGTGTACATGGAGCACACTACCGGAAGGATGTACAGTACTCGAAAACTTCACTTACAGCCAAATGTTTATCCGATATGAAGTTTAATCATAAGAACTTTTTGGGATGTTTTTTTTTTGTTTTGAATTTTGTTGTTGTTGTATTTTAGATGTGATTTTGATGATTTAGATACACGAGAGTATTCTGTCTAAGATATTGCAGAACAAGACAAGCATTCTTAAATTTTTAAGTAGCAATGGCGAAAATTCAAATGGTTTTCCTTATGTTCGGCCAATCATATCGATTGTGTACGTTTTTGCTTTGTCTCACAATAATTGAAATTACAGCACATAACGTGCCATTAAAAATGGCTTTTCTGCATTTCTTACTGAGTATACGGAATCATTTGTACCGATCCAATGAAGTTTTAGGTGAAAATGCTCTCCAGTATCATATCTTCAATCATTTTATGTTTCGGAAGCGAAATCGTAATTCATCAATATACGTCAAATTGAAGAGCACAGGTCAAGGGTATCACACTGTGAAAGGAAGAAACCCCTCTTCTGTTTCACATGCTATATGTATTAGACCTATTTTCTGCACTGTTTATCATGATGCAAGTTACATAATACCTCTCTTAATTAAAAATGTTATGATCATTAACAGACTTGCTTCCAAATGTCATCCAACTCTGCATGCTTTACCATAAATTCATGCGAACTGTTATGTGGGGTTTTTTTTTTTTCCTTGTCTCAACATTCCGTTACCTCCTTTGTCTTGAGAGAAAAGGAAATCATTCTGACCGGCTAGAATGATTGAGCGGAACTCATCAAATATCGCTCTTGATAATTCAAGTTATAGTACTCGAGATCGTCAAAAATGATGACACGGCGATTTCTTCAAATTGGCTTTCATAAAGACGGATGGCTGAAGTAATTGAAGATGATGGGTGTTATCTAGGATTTGATTGCTGCCATTATCGCTGTCAGTAAAGCTGTCAGCATGGTCCCTCTTCCTGCTACATTAGTGTTTCCCTTCTTTAATTCATTTCGGAACATGATACATAGCATTATACAATTTGTGGAGATTAATAACTGGTTAACGTATATCAAAGGTCAATTAGTCTTGATTGAGAAGAGCACAGCGCTTCAAAATTGCCATTGGGGAGAGCACAGCGCTTCAAAAAATTGGCCTTGGGATGTCCTTCTGGCAATTTGTTTATGGAATATCTATTTGTAAAAGAACTGCCGAGTTAAGCATGGTGTGAGCTGTCTTGTGTTTTTATTCCATCTGGAGGACATCTGAGTATCAATGTAACATTACAATGATCGCTCTCAACGTGGAACACACGAGATAGCAGTAATAATTATTGTTTCATATTAAGGTTTGGGACCACATTTCTGGGTCGATATTGGGTCATTATCACTGTGGATCACAGTACCTTTAATAAACAGTACGTTAAGTTATTTGCAAATTCTGGCGGATTCTGAACCTCAAAAGTTATTTTCTGTCCTTATCAACATCTATAACTGTTTTTTTTTTTTTACCTGTTTTCAGCCTATGCTTTATTATAATTATATAGAAAGATGATCGGGTGAATAAAGGAATGTCTGTACCCTTGTTTGCAAAAGGGATATGGATGTATGTAGTACAGAGCGCTGCTTGCATGTAATAACAATTCCTTTATGTCTCAGAGATAATATACATTCTTTTTTCTCTCCTTTTTAAGTTTACTAATTACGTAACATCTAGACGGATTATGTTTGTCTTCATCAAGGGATTGTATGCATGCACAAATCGAGGAATTGTGATGTTTGCACTTGCACAGGTATCGCATCTGCAAAACGTATTATACTTCCTTTTGTTGATCGGGTTTTCATTTAAGTTTCGTAATGTAGTAACTACGAATTTGAAGAAATTCATGAAGGTCATTCGGATCCATTGATAAAGCTAACGATAACTGTTGTATTGTAATATAAAAAGCGTTTTTGATAAGGAATACTACTAGCATTACACACCACTAACAAGGATCTGCAGTTTAGTTCAACAAATATTATGGGGTAAGTGAAAACGAATTCGATAAGAGGATATTATAAGTGTAATTTTCGGCTATAGATCATGTAAATTAAAATATTTTTTGGATTATATCTGATTATTAGGACCTAGGTTTTATTGATTCAAAAACAATATATACATAACAGAATTTACAAACTTATGTTAGCTGTTCTTCTCCCTTCTTTTTTTCACATTCCCCTCCCCGCACCCCCCCCCCCCCCCTCCACTCTATCATATCTTGAAACTTCTTCATAGAATACGACATCGCGAAGAATTTCTGTATCACAATATCATACAAATGGACCGAATCCACCTGAGAATTCATGCGAAAAGCCCGCATCTGGGCCCATTTTCATAAAACTTGTTATCAATAACAAGTTGAATAACTGTTATAAGCTACTGAAATCCTTGCATCGGATTGACCGAGATCAAATTTATGGTAGAAAAGTGGCAGTTGTTACTGATAAGAAGTTTTATGAAACGGGACACTGGTTTTAAATATTAACGAAAATATCCTGGCTGGACGAAATTAATTTAGCCACATGATTTACAGCCCGCGTCTTCTCTCTTTGAACTTTTTTTCCTTCAAGATATTGGTAAAGTCTACCCGATGGAACTCAGTGATTTATATCTGCCATTGCAATTTCTTCACTTCCGTCATTTATTGGAAAAAACAAGTCCTACTTGAAACTAAACACTGTTTTCTGCGACATCATTAAGTTCTTTTCATATTCTTTTTTTTTTTTTTTTTTTTTTTTTGGGGGGGTCAAATTCGAAATGAAATCGAATAAGAATAAGACAGTGCCAGTGTTTGATAAGAACCAGGTGCTACATGGAAAGGGTCGGCTAGTAAATTGCTTGTCAGATTAAGAAATAAGAGAAGGGTTATAGACGTTGCTACGTCTTGTTACCTAACTTCTAATGATTATTTTATCTATAAATCCGTTACGAAAAAACGGATTTTGTAGAAAGCTCAACCTTTTTTGCGTGAGTTCTTGACATATTACACATGAATATGCTTTTTAAAACATGACTGCGATGGAATAAATCAAACTCACAATTTGGTAAAAATGTACCCAAAGTTATGCTAAAGGCAAAATATTTTGCCCAATAGACTTGCATGTTCCACATGTATTCAATATTTGATAAACTTTAGACAACTTTTAGAGCGTGCCGTAATTCGCCCATAACTGATAGTGTGACTACAATACATGTATTTTAGTGATGTAAACCGTCATAATCAAGATCGTCATCATCATCATCATCATCATCATCATCATCATCCCGGGAAAACAAAGACAAAAAACGCAATGGGCAATGTTTATCTGGGAGTAGTCCATTGTGCTCGGTTAGCAATGCCTATATACTTTCTATGCATCTCACCCGTCTTACCATATAACATTGCTTTGGAAATCTTCCTTCGGTGTAATAATGAAATTTTGTAGTTTCTCATTCCAGGGCAAATATTGATACCAACTCTCGTTGGCAAGCTGTCAGGTACACAAACAAACCCACTCAAAAAACCCCCCAAATATTTGCCGCTCTAATTATTGGTGTGAAAAATTGATGTTTGCCGCGAAATGCCAGAAACAATGGGCACGAGCAATGCGGCTTCGAAAAAAAATAGTGGTTTAATATAACGTGATTCCAAGGAATACTGAACTTTTTCTCTTTGTTTAAATTCACTTCTTTGTTTGAAAAAATTATTACTGGATTGCATTTTCAAAACAAAGAGCTAGGAAAGACATGAAAGATTAAACACCGAACGCAAGTAACCTTTACAAAGGAAATCCTGCTAAGCACTGCGAGTGAGGAGGCAAGTTTGCATTAGTGTAAACCCTATACCACAAACTGACAATATAGCTCAACTACACGTCCATTACTAAGCGTAGAGAAGAGTCGATTGCTTTTAAAGAATTAGAGTAGATATGAACTTCATTTTGTATGCCCGCAGTAATGCAAGAAATTGAAGTATAGCTATCTTTAATTGGCGGTATGTCCCTGAATGATTGCTAATAATTATTGTATCAGTGATGTCAATGTCCTTCAAAAATCATGATACTCCTGTGGAGAAGTGCACATAAGGACAAGATCTGAAGACTTTCCTTAAAAACTGTAAAGATGGAAAATTGAATTCTCATACCACAAAGATACAACAACAACAGCAAACAACAACAGCAAACAATAACAGAACTTCAGGTATTTCAAATAGAGGATCTGTCGGACAAATTTCACAGAATGTGTTATTCATCTCAAAAATAGGCTAGGAAAGATTCGAGTATGTCTCAGTAGCAAATGTGTGCTTATACGAAATAAGTATCTTTCAAGAAGTATTCATTTGATTTTAACTTATGAGTAAAAATGAAGAACGATCAGTTATACCAATGCCATGTCAATGTCAGAATTAATCGGTGATCAGTGTCGTAATTATAGGTCAGAGTTGGGCTACGCCCATTGCTTTTTTTCAGTCGTTTAATATTCATTTAATTTCGATGCCTGCACAGCAGCCGATATATTCCCCCTTAGCAGCATAATTACGTTTCTCTTACCCCCCCCCCCTTCCCTCTTTTCTGGTAATGCCTTGTAAAGAGAAACATGATATTCGTGTATTAGGAGAATGTGGCTACCACTTGTTTCCCCTACCGTGTGTTGATATTTCCTTATACCCATCGATGGAGACAATGACAGAAAATCAATGCACTCTCCGCCAAAAACAACAGTATTAAAACATTGCGTGAAAGAGCACTCTTATTATCCTCGGTCGAAATTCTACCTCATGAATCGAAAAATGCCTGGGGCGAGATCGGTAACGGCTCCGTCTCGCCAGATCGGCCAAAACACATTTTATCGTTCATTTTGTAATTGAATTCCGGACTATTTAAACATGCTGCATTTGTTTTAGACACACCATCTCAAATAGAATGGTAGTCCTGGATATTTAGACTCCTAGTCAATCACTGTAGTTTAGTAATTGAGCCTAATGGAATATATTTTGACTATCGTCCTTTGAATAAGTGAAAAAATATCTATATTTATGCTAACTCTTGAAATAAAGGGACATTAAGATAGAACGTGGTGGGCGAAGAGAGAGAGAGAGAGAGAGAGAGAGACAGACAGGGGGGGGGGGGAGAAAGGGGGATATAGGAAGGGGGAAGGGGAGCGTTAAATATTATTTTGTTAAAAGTAATTGACTGAGATGTAAGTAGAAATACCGTCCTAAAAATTCAGTGAAATTCAATCATGGTAGGCATAACAGGTAGAAAGTTATTTGCTTTAAAAATCGGAAACTATAAAAAGGATATCATTTTAACTTACAACCTTGTCTAAAATTTTCCAATTTCCTGAACTGACCGCCGCGGCGCGCCGTCACAATAATTCGGCATAGCCTATAACAACCTACCTGAAAAGAACTTTGTTTATTCTGCCGAATTACTAGAATGTTTTTGGATGCAGAAACAATGCATCGTCCGACAAAAACCCGGCAATGTCCTTTAAGTCTCTCCTTCATATCACAGTGCAAGGTTTATCAATCAGTTTCCAATCTCGGGAAGGACGAAAAATAAGAAAAGCTTCGGAAGGAGAAGATGTTCTGCAAGGCGCCCTGTAAGACAAGATTTATCTTGCAAAGTATAGATGGCGAGCGTTTGTTCTTTGCGGTGACGTCGGATATAGCAAGGGATATGGAGGTGCTCCTGCATAATCGGGGGCTAGTCTCCGCCACCACAATCCCTTCTATTCTCTCCCCTCTCCTCCACTCACGCCCTTACCCCCTTATCTCCCCTCCCCTTTCTTCCCTTTACCCAATTCCATTTCCCCCCTCTTCTAATTCCATACTCCCCCTATACCCCCTTCCCTCCCCCTTCTCTCTCTCTCTCTCTCTTTCTTCTTCTTCTTCTTCTTCTTCTTCTTCTTCTTCTTCTTCTCCTCCTCCTCCTCCTCCTACTACTACGACTACTACGACTACTACTACTACGACTACTACGACTACTACGACTACTACTACGACTACTACTACGACTACTACGACTACTACTACGACAACTACTACGTCTACTTCTACTACTACTACTACGACTACTACTACGACAACTACTACGTCTACTTCTACTACTACTACTAAGACAACTACTACGTCTACTTCTACTACTACTTCTACGACTACTACTACGACAACTACTACGTCTACTTCTACTACTACTACTACTACGACTACTACTACGACTACTACTACTACGACGACGACGACGACGACTACTACTACTACGACGACGACCACTGCTACGACTACCACTACTTCTATTTACTACTACTACTACTACTTACTACTACTACGACTACTACTACAACTACTACTTCTACGACTACTACGACTACTACGACTACTACTACAACTACTACTTCTACTACTACTACGACTACTACTACTTCTACGACTACTACTTTTCCTCCTCCTCCTCCTCCTCCTCCTCCTTCTTCTTCTTCTTCTTCTTCTTCTTTTCTATCATACATCATTCTATCTTTCCCTTTTGAGGCCTTCACCTTTAACCATTTATCTATTCCCATCTTGATATTTCTATCCACCCTTTCTTCTGGAGCTATAAGTTTTTGTGCTTCCCCAAAGCCTTCATTTAGTATCTTATGATTTAATTTGTGCTATTAACTAGGAGAATTGTAGGCGATCTCTGCTAATTGAAGTATATTTTCATTGTCATTCATTTACTAAGGAAATGCATTCAAGCTGAAAGCGTTTTTAAAATAATATCACGTATATTCTGTATCGTCCAATCTAGTCCCCTCTTCTCTCTTTTTCTTCATAATTGCCTCTTCGTTTGGCTCTCTATTTGTATTCGTATTTCTTCACTCAGGCAACTTCAACGCTCGTCAATAACTTTCAAGACTCTAAGAGAATGATAAGAAAAAAGTTTCATGAATGAAATAGAAATCCTACATATTAACCTAAACATCTGCACGCGTGCTAAGCATTCAACACTTTCATGCCGTGTAAAAGACACTCAAGATACTCCTAAAGCCTCGAAAGACTTATATTTCGATCTTTGCTTAGATTATGATCACTCGTAGATACATATCCATCATCATCCAAATCTCGATTACTGTTTATGAAAGAAATACACAAATCCCATGAAAACAAGCAACGATTTCCTAGGTACACGGATACTTACACATTCGTAATGAGTGAAAAGAGATTTTTTTTCAAGGCAGAAAAGCTATGCCAAGAATGGGACAGTTTAAGTTACTGTGTGTAAAATAAACAGTGTGAACATGGAATGTAAATAAAGAAATCTAAGAGTGGTTCATTCATAAATACTTACAAAAACAATCATGAAGAGCAGTGATTTAGAAGGAGATAGCGGTGATGACATACGCATGAATTTTTTTTTTTTTGAGAAATCGGGAAGAATTCTTTCAAAACACCACTATACAGCATTGATTGAATGCATGCACGTGACTTTTAGGACGTGCCCTTTTTCAAGCAGCGGCAATTAGTATAAAGAGCGACGTCAAGTATTATGAAATTGATGAAAGGGGACAGGAAGTGAGCTACAAGAAAACTTGCCTTTGCAAAAACTGTCCAGTGAATAAAAACTGCTGTCAACGCAATTGATTTATCTTTTCGCTTCAAATAGGCAGTTAAGTATTTGAGGTAAGTTATTTTAAACCGCATTCTCTTTCAAAAACAAACAAACAAAGAAACAAAAAAGACGAAGATGTGGTAGTTTTACTTTTGCCCCTAATTATTTTCATGTCTCAGTTCTGTTCCACAGGAAAAGTTGACTATGCTGTTCCTTCTGTTAAATCAAAAACTATTAAAAAAAAAAAGTTTTTATGGAATACTTATGTTGAAGCCAAAATATACAGTCAGTAGGAAATTTCATTTTTCGATTCTGTTCCAAGTCTAATGTTGATTAGGTGTTCCTTCTATTGAAGTAAAATGATTTTGTGTTCTTTCTTTTTTTTTTGGGGGGGGGGGCATATATATTCTTTTTGTGAAGCAAAGGTATACAATCAGTATGAAAGGAGCCACCTACAACACAGCCCTTTAAAGATAATTCTCGACATAATGCACTTCTAATATACACGGGAATCGTGAGCAAGAAGGTGTCCTACTTTGCAATGTCTAATAATGGTCCCACGCGTAGCGATTAACGTCGGGTAAGGGCGGTTTTCTGCCAAGTTCGCCCTGGCAATGTCACGTAATAACTGTATGCATTGAGCCCGTAAGGAACACTATGGTAAACACTTTCAGCCCACTCGATGGCAGATTAGATGTAGGGTGTGAGTTGATTTTAGGCTCTGCCCATAAGGTTTTTACGAAGAAGACGGTCACAAGGGATGTAGGATGACCAGTACATGATAGGATTTTCTCGCCTTTGGTCTTTTGTCAATATTAGACAGGGGCGTATCCAGAGTCAGATCTGCTAAGGGATGTTGAAGTGTGGCGTAAGAAAATTATAAAGATAAGGTTATAATCAAGGTGTTTTCCATATCAATTAAAGGGGCATAATCTTTTATTTTAAAAAGTGAGGGCAAACGTTCTGTATACGGTATGTGATTATGCAATTGGGTTTCAAGCAAGTGAAGGAGGTGAGAACACGTGTTGGACCCCCCCCCCCCCCACCCCCGTGTCTGTCATTGGTTGAATAGTCCCTAATGGTATTAGTTCTGTGGTATTAAAGGATAACACTGACCAGAAGGCGAAGACTGTACTGCATAGGGCCTCTTAAGTTGTCCTTGGACAAATTGCTGACACTCAATTTGTCTGTCACCATTGAGATCTATGTTAGATGTGAACTTCGCATTGTCTATATCATTCGCGATTTATGTAAAGAAAAAAAAAAATGGTCAAAACCGAAAGATGGTCCAGAAACCATTCTGTGCAAATGGTATTCAATAGTAATTTTATAATCCTTTCAAGGACATTGTGTGGTAATCCTGCCATTTTTATATTTTGTTACTATGACACATTCAAGTTGTAATTCTGTGTTCGATGTACGTTCTTAACTTGTTCTATGCGTAATGGCATTTTGAATATCATGAAAACATTCATTTTTAAAGTCATTTACATGATCTATGCCTTGACATATAGTTGGTCATCTCGACTAATTTTCCAAGAGGACATTTTTATCAGACTAGTTTTCTTGGTGCACGGTAGTTGCATATAGATCTAGATAACACATGAAGTTATCAGGCTCTGTAAGGTTCTGGTCCCTTGGTATATAATAGGAAATTGATTTTCCATTGTGTTACTCCATTTAAACATTACCTTATCATGTTTTACTCTTTCATATTCAATGCCTCTACGTTCGTCACTCGTATTTACAGATTCTGTTATCAATCTATCGCCGCTTATTCGCTTCTTACGAGCTTTAAAGTGTACGATCACGTGGAAAAAAACCAACTCTTTTTTGTACCGCCATTACGTGCAAAATAACTCACGAAAAGCTTTACCCGACATTGCAGAGGTGAAGGAGTTTGAAAAAAAAAGGATAACTTAAGACCAAATGCACGACACGCGGAATCAAATGGTAGTTTGATCCGGAAACGTCCTAATTCATACGCAAGCGTACGTGTAGGGTTGACTAGTCTACTTTAATTGATAGTACATGTACATAATTGAGCTCGCAGTATCTTTATTATATAGAAGTAAAATTGGAAGCTCATATTTTGAATATAGTATAGTGACACTGCACCTTTTTCACACAGAGCAGCATGTCTTTTTGGTGATTTGGTAGGCCTACACTTTAAATGCAAGTTATAGATTGCACCAGCAACATCATGTGACGTTCCTCTTTTCCTTTTAACCCGTAATGTCATTCTCATGGTGCACTCTCCACTGTGTTTGCAACGGTGCATTCGTGTGTCAATAAAGTACATCTACGAATTCTGAGAAGGTCTACCATTTGGCATGTGCGATGTATTAAAGAAAAAGGAATGTGATATTCGATATATTATACTGGTATAGGGTAGGAATGAAAAGCTGTTGCTAAAGGTGAGGTAATATATACGGGGGGGGGGTGTTTGTAAGGGTTTTTAAGATTTAAAGAATTAACGTTCAAAAGGATATGGATTAAAAAATGGTTTTTATCTTTCTCTAAAAAGCTTCCTATCTCATACGTGTCTTGAGATATTACCTCACTGCCATTTCTTATCCCTGTATAATTATATGCCTACATTTTGGTCAACTGTCAAGTAACTATGACGTTATTATCAAATATTTGTTTGATATTCCTTTCTGTCACAGTGTAGATATATGTTAATGCAATCTCATGATATCCGTTTCCATGGTTATACATTACATCCGCCCCTCCCCCGTTTTCTTTCTTTCTTTTTCTTTCCTTTTTTTCTTTTTTTTTTTTCCTTCTAATTTGGTCGTATTATTCTCCGAGTCTTCCTCTCATCCTTTCAATCCGCTTTCTGTGTAAATCTTCATTTTTATATATTTTGACACAACCATCTTATACAGATAAAAATATTTTTTCTCTCTCTGTATCTTTCTCGTTCTCTCAATACATCTCTACCCGTTGCCAGAGCTGGAAAGATGAGTTTATCGTTTGGAACCCAGATGATCATGGCGGTATCGAGCTCCTCAGCCTCAAACCATCCGACCTTTGGTTACCCGATATTGCTCTTTATCAGAGGTAAGCACTCGCTCTTATAGAAACCGAAACCGGTCTTGGCGTGAAGGTTTGGGGGGCGCTTGTCACACTCTGTCAATTTTTTTCCTTGAATTGAGCTTTGCCCAACTGAAACTAAGTTTCAGTTTCACCATAAACGCGTTTAAAGCCAAAATCAAGCTGCATCTTCTTGCCACCTATTAATGACATCCTTCTGACATGAAAATCGTGTAATATAAATTATGTCTTTCTGTAATGTTTTTGTTTTTAGTATTGTAATTTTGATGTATGTGCTGTATTTTGTAACTTTTCTTACTTGTTTTATGCGTTTCTACCTAGCACTGCTTACTGTAGCACCAAATTGTCATTTATATGTTGTGATCCCCCTTAATCTCAAGCCACTGGCTTTTATTAGGGTGTTAGATCCTTACACTTTTCGATGTATATATCAACTCGTGTGATTTTTATGAAATGATGAAAATTGAATTGAAATTGGATTGAAGTTGAATTGAAATTGAATTGAAGTTCATCGCTTTGCTCCAACCTTCTGGAAATTTCTTTAACTGCGCTTTGCTAACCCGACACTGAAACTGAGTCCATTGTTCAACGGAATTTAAAGATTATTACCAGATTGGTCCATTTGGGACACGTGTTTGTTCTTAAGAGACGTATTTAAGAGAAAATATGTTGTAAAATAAGTGTGATTATACAATTTTAATATCGAGATTCGATTCTGTGCATGGCACTATTAATTTATTGTCGTAATTTTATAAGGACTAATGCCGTCCACATTGAACTTGTGGACATTTCGAAGTTATTTGTCCAAAAATGGTTCAACAAAAATAAAAGGAAAAAGATATAATTACCCTTTATATGGTTCTGTTAGCTTAGTAATGATTATGAAAGTGTATACACAGTATCTTTTTTGTTGTCGTATGTTTTATTAAAGTAAATAAACAGAATCACATATTTACATGATTGACAGGATTCAATGTAAAACAAAAATACACAAAAAATAAATAGAAAAGGAAAGGCAGACAAAATAAGAATAAACCGTAATTGGAAAAAGGCGGCAGTAAAAAAAAAAAAAAAAAAAAAAAAAAAAAAAACCATAACATTACAAGTACTACAAAATAGAACGTGGGAATACCCCGAGGACAAAAGCTCCGCCACAGCCGAACGAAAGTCCAGCAAAAAGGGGGAAAAGTCAGGGCTGACTCTGATCGATATCAAAAACAACCATTTCTATCCCAGTCACAGATCAAAAATATGAAAATCGTATATGAATGACTCTTGAAACAGTGCAGGCTCTGTGTAACGAAGATATGTTTATGAGGTTGTATGACTAAAAACAAATTCTGAAATATTTGAGATAAAGAAAAAAAGGGGGTTCTGTGAAAAGCTTTGTATTTTTTGCGCACCTCCTAAGTTCAATGATCCTGTTACACAAAGAATTCACCGTAATGTACACAGTATCTCTTTTAATAGTAATGATGATTGCATTTCCGCGTATATATGTTTCCGGGAAAGCCAAAAGGTTAATGAGAAAGTCATTGCAAAAAGCAGATGTTTTGGAAATTGGACGTCTTTATATGGTTCATCTGTTATGTTTTAATGACTGAGGTGACAAATCGTCACTTTGATGTATTTTTCATTCTGTAAGTTGTATAATTTTTACTGGCAGTGTAGGGATGGAAAAGATAAGAAAATGAAACTGCGCAAGAGAAATGGAAATTAAATCTTAATATTATTTTAACATGCTCAAGGAAACGGTAAGATATTCTACACTAATGATAAGTATCAGTCATTGTGGATTAGAATATATCAAAATCGACAATGATATTCATTTTAAAGACATTAAACATATCAGTATGCATTCATGATTCAAGTGAGAGAAAGAATTAAGAGATTAAGTGATAAGCCACTTTAGACTTTTATTACAAATGGGATAATAGTTCGAGAAAAGAAACCCTACGAATACAAGTTTGATGCCAACTACGAGGATAGAATAACAATGTGTTCAACAGAGCAGGTTCAAAATAATTAATTGAACTTATTGATTGTTGAATTGATGATTAGAGTCATTTTGTGCTCCAAGCAAATCTCCTCTTTTTTTCTGTAAGTTAAACAAGCCTTTCTCTTATTCAGTATAATCGCATTCCAGACATTCAAAGTAGATGTAAATTTGTCCAATGTTAAGACAAGAAGTGATGTTTACGTTCACTGTAATTTGCCTTATAGGAAAGTAGGAAACCATGCTGAAGTTGCATGCACTTTATCCCCCCAGAGTACTACACACTCCTGTTGGGGTGGAGGAAGGGGAAACTGATGTACCCCTTCAAATCCCAGATCTTAATATTACAATTAGGGTTTCATTTTCGAGTTGAAGAAGAGGGTACGCACTAAAAATACACATTCAGACCATTTGTAATGATTTCATGCTAGTATTCATCAGTTTCAGTATATATTTCATTTAGCATGAATTTTCCCCAGCCTCAAATCCCGCACCATGATGTTCTTCTACCGAGTCATCATGGCCTACCGATTCCTCATCAGGTGAAATGTATTTTGCTTGGGTATATACCAATATCAGTCTGTCCTTTTGGGGGTAACCTTTGGCATTATCACCGAGGAGAAGCTTCGCCCTAGGCACAATGACAGAAGCTTGTGAATAGGATTAAAACATATTTCGTTTCGATTGACATTGCTCTGCGGATCATAAGAATAATGCCTATGGTACAGAGTGTCCAAGAAAAATGAAATAAGATGCGCTTGATCATGTGTTGATTGAAGCAAGAGCACAGTAGGCTTATGAGCTAGGTGCTCAATCATCACAATGTACAGGTTATTTTTTTTTAATGAAATGAAGTTTACATTTAAAGACATTTTGCCCCAATCAATTTTCTCTTTTTTCTAACCCCTCCCCCTGTTACCTTTTCTGTCGTGTCGCCATTTTATGTCATCAGTACACTTTCCTTTTCATCTTGCCCCGAAAGGTAAAAATCACTTATTATGAATGGATTTAAATGAATTTCACAAGACTCGTGTTACAGCAAAATAAAGCTGTTAAAAATCGTTAAGTTACAGTTAAACATAATTAACTTCCCACGCATTCACTTATTAGATGCCTGAGAACAGTGCAGTAACACTTAGTGCGGTTTCCTCATCACGCTTTTAGATCTAACTTAGTTCCTTTTTCTCATAAACTGTCGCCTTTTTGGGCTGCTGGAGCTCAATTTTGAACCCTAATAATGTTGTGTGCTCTATAAATGTCTTGCAAGTTGGAAATGTTTTTGCCTTTTGTTAAGGAATAGATAAGTGGTTTTTAGGATCGTCGAACCTGCAGCGAACACTTTGATTGGCCTATAAGGGATTGTTGGTGTGGCCACCTGTTACATACTGATACCCAATTTTGCAATTGCAGTTATCTGTAAATACAAAAACACCTGTGTGCGTGACTTTATTTATCTTTATCAAACAAATCATCATC
This sequence comes from Echinometra lucunter, assembly GCA_029962745.1. Lineage (NCBI taxonomy): Eukaryota > Metazoa > Echinodermata > Echinoidea > Camarodonta > Echinometridae > Echinometra > Echinometra lucunter. The sequence continues at coordinate 15,533,696 of CM057152.1, forward strand.
TCTTGCTTTCTCGTCAGTAATTACTTTGATTTATTGAGACACCGTATACCATGCAGCGAGTGAAAGTTTGCCAGGGGCAACACATTGAGTCCAATCATTTAAACAGATTGCATACCGTGTCTGAGTGAAACGTATAATCATATCTTATGGAAGTAAAAGGATAATTCCAATTCTATGAACCATAACCAAGTTATGCCAACATTTAAACACAGGTAAGATTCGGAACATGTAGATGTGTCTCATATTGTTTCTCGCTTTTACCTTCTGCAGTTCTTAATTGTGTGTAATTTTGTTTTATCCACTTTGGTCTCTCATGCAAGGTTTCTCTTTTTGTATTTCTGGTAGTTTATTCATAGGAAAGATATGCCTATACGTCTATCATATTTTACTTCAATTGTTTTATGCATGTGAATGTCATTTGATAGACTTGATTTGATCAGTAAACTTCTATCAGTGACCCATTTCAAATTTCCAAAGTCCATTAAAATCAGGTTGTCTTCATTTCTCTACCAGATGTAACAAATTCATCGCGAGACCCTGTGAACAGATAATGCTCATTCCAATATGGCCAGTCGTTTATACTTGCACTAAAAAGTAGTAATTTGTTCGTAAGTTCGGGACAAGCTAACTTCCAAAGGCACAGCCCTCTATTATACTACCTGTTTAATAAACAACTTCATTTGAAACAGACAGTCATGATTTTACCCCTCTACCATTCCTTTCGGCTAAGTTCCACTGCGCGTTCTTTTCATCCTCTTTCCCCTTGAATTTCTCGGAAGATGCCTTAAAACAGACTACGGTTCCAGGTTATACCCCCGTAACACCAAAATCAACATCATCGCAGGGGTGCATTAACATCACCCTGTTTCAACATCTATCTGGAGTGCGACACTCATCTCGAGACATTTCTGAACCCTGTTGATTGATCAACCGATACCCTGAGATGGAAAGAAAAATCAGAGAATTCGTTTATCTCATGTATAGATGGAAAACAACCCCGTTCCCCGGGTGACAATTTATTATACTTCTGTCCCGGGGTCGTGACATCCAATATTATGTGACACATTTTGTAGCCCAGTGCATCACTTGGAGATCTTGTTAGAAGGAAAGTGCGGTTGTTCGATTGGGATATGATAGAAATGTGTTCTCGATTTCCGCGAGTCATGCAAAGTGAAACGATTCTGTAGATTATAATTTTCCGTTTATTTTTCCCTTTGTATTTCAATCTGTTTTCAGAGCTTTCCTTTCGGTTTGCGTTTTCTTCCTTCTTCTCGTCACTTCTTTCCGTCAATCATTTCCCTCTATTTTCCCGCTCTTTTACACTTTTATTCTGTACTCCTTTTGTTCTTATTGTTCTTTTTATTTTTTTCTGTGTGGTACCCAATCCTTCTTTGTACTCTTCATTCGATCCATCAAGCTTCGTCACTATTTTTATTGTCTTTTTTTTTCAATAAAAACTTGCAACAATTGTATTACCCTAAAAAAACCCCTACTTTTCTATGTTATACCGGTATAATTAAATACTCCCCTATCGTTTCTATCTTCTTTTGTGCATGATTATAACCTACCATTCTCTCTTTCTCTCCACTCTCTCTCTCTCTCTCTCTCTCTCTGCCCCTCACACAACTTTTCATTAAGAGACCATGCAATCAATAGTTAAAGAAGGGCCCCAGAATATAAGAGAAAATATTATTAAGGAGTTTTTCTCTTTTCTTTACACAAAGCCGAACAAGAAAAAAGAAGCATAACTGTAAATCACGTAGTAATCAATGACGTTTGAATTACCTCGGTGTAAATCAAGTTGCCTTTATTGGTGTTCTGCTGACTTCTTACACTTTAAAGACGGTTGCTAATAATGTAAGGTGAAAGCCCCTAATAAACAACACAAACACCACATCATAATGAACCTTGCGGTATTTGGAGGAAACACCTAGAGATTTATTATTATAATAATAATAATAATAATAGATGGGATTTGTAGTGCGCCAAATCCACTCTGCAGAGTGCTATAGTGACAACGAAATTGATACACACAAACATTATGGATAAACAAAATTCCGATGCTGAAATATTACACATGACTTTTGATCTATCATAAAGATTTATATAAAAAAGGAAGGTAGCCCTTGAAATACTTAGCCCCCCCCCTCCGAAAAAAAAGATAATAATGTTTAACTTATTCATCTTGACTTAGTTCATAAAACATGTCAAAGTTCCATGCGACTCGTCCACAGGTTTTAATACGCTAGCTTTGTTAGATGAATGCTTAAAAATAGATTGCTAATGCGTGATTTTTTTTATTTGACTGCAACTTTGATTTCACCGATTTTCAAACCTTTCAAAATGCGTACAGATTCAAGAGCCAAAAATTACATCGAATGATGCATTTCTGCTTCTGTTACTCAGCACTGTTAGACAAGTTGTTTAAAAAGCATTAGGTTGTTTAACATATGAACCTACCAAGGGTTTTTTTTTTTAAATTGTGTATAAAACAAATGCGGAATTTAAAAAACAACAACAACAGTGGATAGGTTCATAATGTTAAACAACCTAAAGATTTTTAAACAACTGTTCTTACAGTGAAGATTAAGTAATTAGTTTAGGGACCTAGTGCCGGTTACTCTTTATTCTACTGCAAGCAAGATATCATTTTTTATTTACCTTTCGGACAACCATGAAAGGCAGATAATTATGTTGTGGACATTTTTTCTGAAAATCAAACAAGTAATGAATACTTGTCTGATTCCTTTGGATAGACCTTCGGATGTTTGAATATTTCCCCACATATTCGAATGTCTAATTTGCTGATTCTGCTGCCAGACATTCTCCTTGTAGATGCTACTACTAAACATCAAGGCTTTGCATTCCCTCCTAAGTAAGTGCCTTTCCCTTTGGGGCACTACTAGATATGGATTGCACTCTTTATAGGTCCCCCAAAAGCAAAGATATAATACTAGTCTCATTCATGTTCTAAAGATATGGTAATGTAGTCTTTTTAGTTGTTGCAGTGAATTAGAGAACTATCGGACACTTGAATGTCACTCTGACAATATCAATTTCAGGATTTGAAATAAGCAAATGTGCGGTGATTAAAACTGTCAAAATTCGCCACTTTCTAATATTTCATTCCATTTTTTTTTTTGGTTTACATTTTCACCTGTCTGTTTCTTTGATATTAATTTACTTTACATTAACTTGTTAAAAGGTTCAGTTTACTTTTCAAAATCAGATACATCCCATATACAGTGTTATTTTGGTATGTGAGATATTTCTTTCATTTAAAAAAGAATCAAAATTTCATTCTAGTCAGCATTTAATTGTAAAAGACTTCCAAAAGAGAAAAGATGAATTGTGTGGATATATGAGATAAGAAGGTATTGAATTTTATCTGTTTCTGACAAAGCAAGAAGACTGGGAGAGGTATCGTTGAATTCAAGAATGCACAGCAGATAGTGAACTGTCTCCCTTGATCACATTGTCATGCTGTGCTAAATTTCGTGTCCTTACATAGTGTCACTGAACCTTCCTGGATGGGGTATTGCTGTAAGGTATACCCAAGGAACAATTTTCTTCATCCTTTCTACGATCATTTAATGAATTATATAAAACCTGACACAATTTCGCGTAACATTACCGAGCCATACAAAGCATTAACCTCTATCTGAATGCTATTCGAATGCTTGCAGCACTTCTTGAAAAAAAAAAAAAACACCGGTGCACTCAGGCGCTCATAAACGTGGCTCTAAAACATGCGTTTATGACAGATCCAGTGCAAAATTGCTGGTTAGCCTCCCCCACTCTGGGTTGTCTGTCAACAGAATATACCCACGAAACGTGTTAAGCTGCCAGAAAGCTTCAAATCTTGTCGCTACCTTCTCTTTCCACTGACATGACTGACAACAAACAAATCGTCGACTTTTCAAATTGCCTGCCTAGAAATGTAACACCTTATTGTGTTTGTTTTCTAAACATGGGGCGGTAATTTTCTCTGACACGTTTTCTTATGTTTTTGCCTTGGACAGAAATAGACTCACTTCATAGAGGCGTTGTAATTCCCCATTCTCTCCTCGAGTGCAGATTTGAAGGGTTTTAACCCAGATTTGAGTCAACTGGGTTGGGAAAACTTATACCTCGACAATAAATCCATCAGTAAACTATTTTTCATACCTTCACTTCGATATTGGAGATATTGACGGACAGATCTGAAGTCTCATGTAGTTTAGAGACAGCGCAGATTATAATGTTGATTGATGTTTGGTTCCCCGTGATATTAAGAAGAATTTTATCGTCAATTGTGGTCAAAGTTTACCGTTTTCTCGTAAAATGCATTGTTATTGCACGGAGGTGAATTTCAGTAGCATTCTTAAAAGCGAGCTGATAAAAATACGATTTTCACTGAGGAAAAAATAAAGTAATCCCTTTTAAAAAAAGATTTGTCATATTTACGCAAAATGAAATAGATAACCTTTGATCCTTTGTATAATTTTCATTATCTGTATTCGTTTACTTGCTAAATGAGATGATTAAAAACGTATATAGTTTTATAGTCAGGCAATTGATTTTAACATACTTTCCTTTAATGTTTTTGTTTTGAATCTCGTTAATATCCCAGCTGCAGCAAAGAATTCATCAGTTACCAGGAGACGTATGTCGTCTGCTTGTACAACGGCACTTGTGATTGGCATTTTCCCGCCATTATGACGAGCACCTGTAAGGTGGATGTACGGTACTTCCCCTTTGACATACAGCTTTGTGATCTCACATTCGGACCATGGAGTGCTGACGTAACAATGGTAAGTCGAAGTTTTTACGATATGCCCTATACACATCATCTACCAAGCATGCCTTTTCCCTTTTTGTAAAAGGAAAGGACATCTTGCCCCCCCCCCCCCAAAAAAAATACTTTTGTAAAATCAACAATACGAGATGATAAGTTTGGAGTTTGAAGAAAGAAAATGTTCGTTTGGGGGGGGGGGGAATGAAGAAAAATCGTCTCGACTATACCTCATTACGTATACCAGACTGGTGGTTAATGATTGCTGAAATATTGATATGAATATTAAAGAGGCCATCATAAACACGGTCGTAAAGCAGCTTTAAATGAATAGGCATGCAGTGACATGAAATGAAGATGAAAAATGAAGGTTTGTTTTCAAGTGATTCTTTATCAAAAGCTCAAGACTGTGACCCTAAAGTATACATACCGATAACCTATGCTGAGAGCTTCGAACATATAAAGTTAAGGATCAGATTAAGAGTGCCCCCTATGAATGATTCAAAATCTTGGAGTCGTGAGGTAATGTGACGCTCTGTTCGAGTGTGTAATCGAAAAGGTTCGCGACTGAGCATAACATGAGAGCATTAATGTAAGGGGTTGGGGGACAAGGGATTCGAAGAGTTGGGAAAAGAGTCTAGCCTGGTCGAAATAATCGTCTCCTTCAAGGCTCTACTGACCAAGGCTTGACTTTGATGTGGGTGAGGACCTGTCTGATGCATCCTACTTTAAACAACTGCATGGATCCATGCAACTACAACAAACTATTAAAGAGGGACGTTTAAAAAGAAATTTTTCACTCTTAAAACAAACTAGTTAAAATGACTAGAAAGAGTCAGCTGGGTGCAGCTATTACTCAAGTAATTTTTGACTATTTCTAGTCGTATTATGACTACTACACAGTCATTTCTGACTAGAATGCAGTACGATATAGGACTAGACATAATAGTCGCACCCAGCTGATCCTTGATCTGGTAAATCTAACTACTAGTTTGTTTTCAAAGTGTTGAATTGTTGCATTTTTGTGGAAATTAAAGACATTTCTAATCGCACCTGTGATACTTCTTAATCCTCATGGCAATCGCGTTGTGTCCATTGATAATTTTTCTTAATTCTGTATCTGTCTCTTTCTCTTCTCTCTTTCTCTCTCTCTCTGTCTCTCTATCTCTCTATCTCTTTCCTTTAATAGTTTCTTCCCTCTATCGCATTCTCATTCCAAGTGTTTCTTTTCCTGTTTGCTTTTGTTCTCTTCTTTTTTCTCCTCTCTCTCTCTCTCTCTCTCTCTCTCTCTCACTCACTCATTTCAGCCTCCTCGTGTAATTGCTGATATTGTTGTTGCCACATCATGTAATTTTCAACTATACGTTTTTAAAACAATTCGTTGATGCCATCTCAAAGATACTGGAGTGTACTTATTAAACGTGAACAGTCACGAAGAACTCTCCCAGTAATGCCTCAACTGTAGTACAAATGTTGTACTCCGGGATTCGTACTCTGTAGTCAATAGTATGGATTTCATTCATGGCGAGGGTTTCGAATCTCTTCCATTCGCACATTTCTCCCTTTTATTCTCCTTGTCACTACGCACCATCTTGATTTTTTCTTATATTTGCCGTGCGTCCACGGAAAGACCTTTCCCCTTACAATTCAATTGATTTCTCCTTGTACTGTTGTCGTTCAGGTTGAATTCCACACCTTTGAAGTCCCCGATGACACGTCAGATGATATATTTGCCAAAAACGGAGTTTGGACGCTGGAATCGTTACCGCCAAAAATCTTCGACCGTTCTACGTCTGCTGCCCGCACAACTTCACGGAAATTAAATACACGCTTCGGCTCAGAAGTAAGTCCTGAAGAAAAACATGCAAACAGAAGCCTCAGGAATGTTCCCTTTTATTCGTTTCCTTAAAGGCCAAGCAGGGTTATTGCTAGTGTTAGAGTTATGAGAAAATGAAATATAATACTGTCCATCTTTCTTCTGATAAAAAGGGAAAAGACGTTCACCTGAAATTCACTGAGACAGGAAAACATAAATCTGAATGTTATTTTGAAAATGCTGGTGTCATAATTATACATGAAGGTATTTCGTGTTTAGAATTTATATTTAGTATTTGAAAACAATCTGTAATATCTATAATCATCATTATCATAATAATTCACGCCCTCTTTCAATATTCCAGTACTGAGTATGATGAGAGGCATATTTTGTATTAAGCTTAGATTTTTTTAAAATTCTGCACATTTTGGCGAATGTTGTTTGCTATCTAAATAAGATATGAACCTACAACATTTCCGGGCACGAATTTTACTCACTCACGGGAACTCATCTTCCTCTGGAAATATTTGTCGCAACTTTGGTACTCGTGTTCCAATCCCTTGGTGAACACGAGACGAGCGTCATCATTCAGACGAACAACATCCCTGTGACTCCGATGTCGTACAAACAGATTTTCGTTGCATATCAAAAATTTCATGGATTATATAGGATTGCATTTTCGCGACAAAGTGACTTGTCGAATCTTCACCCTTGGATCTAACGATGCGCAATAAGCAACTTAGCTAACGATATTAATTTCTTTGCAGACCCAGTTCTGTTTTTAGGGTTACATTCTTCTTTCAAGGAATAAGAGCCCTGAAAAAGGGCTTTTGAGCTTCTCCTGAAGACAGTCAAAGCATACTCAGTGATCCTGATCGAAACATCGAGAATCAGAGCTCCTAGCGGATCTCACCGGCCATTTTCTGGACTCATTCCTATGAAAGAAGACATGATGTAACCATGAACTCTCTGTCTACAATAAAGTTTCTCCACCGTTAAAGCATCGCTGATACCTGATCATTGTTATTGATTGCTCTAACTTTAAATTTTTACTTATCATTTGAATGTGTAATAACTATTGTGGGAAATGTCATTTAGTATGGGCTTTGTTCGCTCTATCGTTTATCCTTTCCTTTCTTCATTATGTGAATTCAATGCTCCTCCGCATACATTTTGGTCATGTCAGTATTGTCTACTTCAACCATGTCAAACCGAAGCTGAATATAATGGATAGAGTTAATGTTACAATCGACTTTAGTTTAAGATTGAGGTTTAAGTTTACGGCCGGGGTTAGGGTTTGGGTCCAAGTTGAAGGTAGCGATTCGCTTATAGGGAATCTACCGGCGGGGGGTGCATTTATTGCCGGATCACGTGTCATAGAACCGACTCTAAAGATAACAATTCTTCGTCTTGCTTTGACAGGAGAGTCGGCTTTCTTCACCAAGGTGGTGGTCGTTCCTTCCGTGCTCCTCACCATGTTGATGGCACTCACTTTCTGGTCTCATCCGGATTCAGGTGAAAAGGTGACCTTAGCAATCAGCAATCTCCTCGCCATGATACTCTTCCAGCAGCTCGTCGCCGACAGCATGCCACCCATTGGGGACACCACATCCGTGCTCGGTGAGTTTTGCAAGACACCGTGCTTGGCGATATGCTAGCTTGCGTGTTGGGGCAGATTTTAACCCTGCACGTAATACTAGATGACGGGTCATTGCATTGCTAAGCTATCTATATTTGTCCAGGGACGAGGGTGTACTAAACTTCGACCCGGGAATTTTCAGTGTGACCATCATGCCTGCATTGTTTGATCACCCGGCTCTCCGACCAAATACTGACCGTCGTAATTAAGCCGAAGTGCCCTCCGGCCTAAATAGTCCATTTCATCATGCAGTCCTTTGCAGAGGTACTAAGCGATCATTAAAAATGTTTGCTTATTCTTCGTCAGTTCAGTTTATTATTATCTCTATGTTCACTTATATCTTCACCTTGTCATGTATGCTTACTTGTCTTTTTTTCCATATGGACAGCAAGTCATTCATAAGTAGTTCCCACCTGTTAGGGGAAAGAAGACGTTTTCCCCTTTTAATTTTGTATTCGAACGTTCAACTCTGATGATTTCTTGTTTAGAAAAAACAAGTTCAGATTGATTTTTTGGCCGCCACGCATATTCGTCTGAAAATTTACCGCTATCTAGAGAATATGCATGCTTCACACCATTACATCTCCTCGCACTCAAATTGCGAGCTTTATTGATTATTTTTGTCAATATATCAGACATTCTTACCTCTCAAACATTCTTTTCGTTCATTACTTTTATCTGTTATTCTCTCTTTCTCTCTCTCTCTCTCCCCCCCCCCCCCCCTCAGATATGGTTCGTATTAACTTTACCATCATGTAAACTTCCTTGTTCCCCTTCTTAACTTCAACCTTTTCTTGTCTTGCCTTTCGACTCGTCTTATCGTATATTCCATCATCCCATCTTCATATCTATCCTTTTTTTATTCATGTTTTTCACTTTTCTTCTTCCGTCCCCTTTTATAGGTCGATCTCTCTCTTACCTTGTTTTCAATTTATACTCATGAGTCATGACATGGCATTTATATTTAGTTCACTAAAACATTTCTTGAGGACTAACCATTCATTTCAAGTTTCACTTATTCAGACAATCCATTAGACTGTGACTGAAACTTGCCAAGGCCCGATCTCCACCCCCCCCCCCCCCCATCCTCATGATCCTCCAAACCCGGCAACATGAACTCTTGCACGGCACCAATGATACTCGTTATCCAAGAGATATTGATATACAATTAAAGCTTGAAGGGCGCACGTGTCATCCCGATACGTAAACCAATATGAGAGATTAAAAAAAAAGAAACTGGGCATTTGGAAATCAATATCTTCAATGAAATGCAATATGCACCCGTTTATTAGGGAAAAAAAATTTCAAATCTCAAAGCATTTGAGTATGAGTTCATGACCTCAGTAGAGAAGTGAAGGGGTTTGTTCAACATGTTTACTATTCTGGTATTGCTGGAGCGGGGGGGGGGGGGGGTCAACACGGTATTTCTCAATTTTTGTTCTCTTCTTCTTCTTCTTGTTTTTGTTTGCTTTTTCGTTTGTTTAATTTTGTTTGTATTTTTCTGTTTCTGTCTCCCTTTGTTTGTTTCATTTTGTTTGTTTCATTTCTTGTCCTATAATCGACTTTTCCTTCTCTAAAGATTTTATATAAGGAAATATATATATATATATATATATATATATATATATATATATATATATATATATATATATATATAGTTTCTACTATTTATTTATATAAATAGTACTTGAAAGTAATATTTATATTAATAAATAGCACTTCCAAGCTTTATTGAAAGCTTCTTGGAAGGTTGTGATGACGATATAAGTAGTAGGTGTCGGGGGGAAGGGGGCGGTCAAGATTTTGCTAAAAATAAAAGGAATACTAAAAGGGGAAGGGCACAGTGTATATAAGATAGTTGCTTTTAAAGGGGGACAGAAGCCCCTATACACCTCTAACGTCCGCCACTTATGGATATGCATTGCATATAGGGAAATGGAGAGTTTATTGAATGTATGAATCACTTGTAAATCATTTTTTTTTAATGAAAAAGGGTAAGTGTATATAAGATATACCTCAGTTGCTTTTTAAAGGGGCAGCAGCCCGTACCTCTTTTTTACATCCGCCACTAACGGATATTGCATGCATATAGCGAAATGGAATTTAATGGAATGTATTAATCACTTGTAAATCATATTTTATGAAAAACCCCACCCCCCCCCCCCCGAGAGCCAGAATGATTAAACTCTTTGTTGATGAGTATGTGTTAACGCCCTTATGGCTCTTGATGTCGACACATGATTGCATTTAGTGCGACATTCATGAGTTTACATTATGATCATTGGCATGCAATGGATCAATCAACGTACACAACTAAATGCCTGCATACATAAACAAAGCTCTGCTTGCTTATGGAATTATAGTTGCAATCAGATGAACGCTGAGTCATCTTCGTGAATTGCTTTCTATATGCTCTTTCTTATTCTCCTTCTTCTTCTTTTCCTTCTTCCTCCTCCTCCTCTTGTTCTTCTCCTTCTTCCTTTCTCATCCTCCTCAACCTCTTCCTCTTACCCCCTTTCCTCCTTCATTTTCCTCTTTTCATTGGTTATTGAGAATTTTACGGATTATTGCCACTACTTTTCCCAGTTTATTATGTCTGATGTCCTCAGACAGAAATATTTAAGTAAGCAAAAATTAGAATCAGTTTTAAACATCATTGATAGAGCCCCTCCCCCCCCCAAAAAAAAAAAAAAACACATCAACAAAACATGAAGGCAAAAAAGACTCTTTCAGTGTTGGAAAACTAGAATTTTTAAAGGCTTATGAATTTAGAGTTTGTAATAGAAGCAGTTTGCGAATTCTTATTGTCGCGGATTAGCATTTTCAATAATCGTTGCGTCGTAATAATCTTCTTTTTTTTCAAACTATATCTACAGACCCGCTTCAATTCTGACAATTGTTTCCTAGGTCATGTGCTCTTTACATTACGAACAGTCTCCTAGTTGTCTGGTAAGAGATATTGAAGAACACTACATTCCGTTCATTAAAAGGGCGAAACGGAGTTTTCACTTTACAAGCGATCAAAGGCCTGTAGTAATATTTCGAAATAAGCGCGAGATTACATCTTTTTCATTTTAGTTAACTCCTCAAATGTATATAGAAATATAATTCTATGAAAATATTTCATAGAATGAGTGGAAAAGCATAATGAGAGGTAACCAAAATACGGTCCTCTTTGTTCCTTAAAAAAATAACGTAAGGAAGTCTTTTAACTGAAATGCACAGTACATTATAATCACAGAGTCGTTATTTGCAGTGGTGGTATGCAGTGAAATACCGACAGATAAGACTACGAAGGAAAAATTGACCAAAACCTTGGAGTATGGGGACATATTTTTTCTTGAGATGGTGTGTAGTTATGGAGTAATCATCTGGTAATAGCTGAAGACAAATCGGATGTAGCAGGCTATATTGGCGCACGTTTGAGCTCACTGGATATTCCAAATGAATGCGATATTTCAGTTCGAAGGCACCTTTCATTCGTCTAGCTGTACTACGTCTAGAATCCTCGTACTTAACTTGGTCTAAATCCAGTCAAATGACATATTATCTGTCAAAAGCTGACTTGCTTGTCCTTTTAAAATAAATAAACAAACAAACAAACAAACAAATAAATGGGTTTTATTGATATTATTCTTGTCTTGCGCTGTGATTCTCTGTTATGTTAGATTTCAGAAAATGCAGAATATAAAAGTGTCTTATAGATGTAGGTAAATCAAGTATTGCCAAGCTGATGTGTAAACCACATTGTTTGAGTAATGAAAAGGTTATCACGTTCCTAGCGGTAGAATAAAAATATGTGATTGGTAATCACTGTGAACATTATGGTAAACACACAGTTCCTTGTGATTAACTCCACTGTTTACCGCATCAGGAGAGGGCAGTGTTTTCCCCTGGTATTGACTAGCCTGTTTTACATGAATATACACATGAACATGCAACACAAACCATTTTTCGTCTTTTTAACCATTATCTTTGGCAATGACTGCTAATCGCAGACCACTTATCGTTTCATGCACAGAACTTAGCAAGTCGAGAGATAGACACTTAGACAGTGAAGTTTAATCAAGAAATAGTCCCCGAAAGATTAAGTTTCCCCACTATAGAATATTGCGTTTCCTACAAGGTCTGCAACTCGTCACGAGTCCGTTCCCCGTACCACACATACTCGCACTTAATCTTGCATCAAACACCAATCGAAGTGTATCGATGACTTCAAATTTTACGAATATTTCCCGCCAAAAATTCAATCAAAGCGAATCGACTTCGTGTCCCTTCTAGGGACTTTGTAGCCTAGGGGTATTCCTCAACCAAGGAGCACAGATTTTAATGGAATATTTTTCTCGTCTTCTCTGATGACATGTTCCCTTGCAGTGGTACGTAATGATGAAAATATCAGGGCAGTAGCCCCTGGAAAGATGAGTATTGATCTGATGAAGTAGATCCGATTCATTTCATATCACGAGGCTTGTTTGAGTACTTCAGGCGATATTGGAAGTATTAATCACATTTCACCGTGAGGATGTCTTCTCTTGTATTTTCTTTATTACACTCGTCTTGGAATAATCTAAATTGTTTGAAAGCAAGGTATATATATATATGTGGGTCAAATTGTAATCACAAATATTTTTGGCATGCAGGAAGTTATTACATGATTTGAATGCATGGTGTATTTTCATAAGAATTTCCTTATGAAAAATACAGTAAAGAAAGAAATGATCAACTCAAAATTGATGTAATGGATGAAATGTATCTCGAATGACAAGATTCGACCAACATGAATCAAAGCCGTTCTTCTACCATTATACGATTTCTCAGTATTAATACAAAGAATACTTTGATGTTTATGGTTAACACTTCGTCCTGTAGAATTTTAAGAAGTCACCTTTAACAGCCAAAGGAAAAGCGTAACACTTTTGTGAATATAAAGTTTGATTAAATATAACTCAAAACTGATAACCATCAGTCCCCCCCCTCATTCAACTGTTCAGTCTAACGGTGACAATATTTTAAGTTGATTCCGACTTTTTCGCAATTTCATCATTTTAAGGATTATATTGATCTTGATTTTAGATTATATACACTCTTAGAAAAGTGTGGCATTAGAACCCTTTTGTCCCGTAATTAGAATATCCTGCAGAAAGAGCTTCTATAAAGGGTTCTTTATGTCCAATAACCCAAATGTTGCCTGTACAGCCAAATTGGTTCTAAAGACCTCTTTAGAATCCTTAGAGAACCTTATGGGCTATATAGTAATGGTTCTTTTAGAGGTTCCAAATGTGGAACAAAAAAGGTTTTAATCAGCACCATTTTTCTAGGCTCTGCATAATTTCTGCCATCTCAATTGGATAATGCTGAAATAAGTAAAGACTTGAATATTTCTTGAAAATACTTCCTTTTTTCGTTTCAAATTCTAAAATTGTGATTTCTGAGAACATTTTTCCAAGGCAAATATTTACGGGTCTCCCGCTTATTCGGTTTTTTTTTTCTTATGACGTGCGCACCCTTTTATCATTCCAATTTACGTGTAAAGTTCACTTTCACCATGACCTGCATCCATTTCTATCTCAGTCTATTCCTTC
>CM057152.1:15548006-15630734 GCA_029962745.1 Echinometra lucunter
GACAGATCCAGTGCAAAATTGCTGGTTAGCCTCCCCCACTCTGGGTTGTCTGTCAACAGAATATACCCACGAAACGTGTTAAGCTGCCAGAAAGCTTCAAATCTTGTCGCTACCTTCTCTTCCACTGACATGACTGACAACAAAACAAATCGTCGACTTTTCAAATTGCCTGCCTAGAAATGTAACACCTTATTGTGTTTGTTTTCTAAACATGGGGCGGTAATTTTCTCTGACACGTTTTCTTATGTTTTGCCTTGGACAGAAATAGACTCATCATAGAGCGGTTGTAATTCCCCATTCTCTCCTCGAGTGCAGATTTGAAGGGTTTTAACCCAGATTTGAGTCAACTGGGTTGGGAAAACTTATACCTCGACAATAAATCCATCAGTAAACTATTTTTCATACCTTCACTTCGATATTGGAGATATTGACGGACAGATCTGAAGTCTCATGTAGTTTAGAGACAGCGCAGCAGATTTATAATGTGATTGATGATTTGGTTCCCCGATGATATTAAGAAGAATTTTATCGTCAATTGTGGTCAAAGTTTACCGTTTCTCGTTAAAATGCGCATTGTTATTGCACGGAGGTGACATTTCAGTAGCAGTATTAAAAGCGAGCTGATAAAAATACGGATTTTCACTGAGGGAAAAAAATAAAGTAATCCCTTTTATAAAAAGATTTGATCCATATTTACGCAAAATGGAAGTAGATAACCTTTGATCCTTTGTATAATTTTCATTATCTGTATTCAGTTTACTTGCTAAATGAGATGATTAAAAAACGTATATAGCTTTATAGTCAGGCAATTGATTTTTAACATACTTTCCTTTAATGTTTTGTTTGAATCTCGTTAATTATCCCAGCTGCAGCAAAGGAATTCATACAGTTACCAGGAGACGTATGTCGTCTGCTTGTACAACGGCACTTGTGATTGGCATTTTCCCGCCATTATGACGAGCACCTGGTAGGTGGATTTACGGTACTTCCCCTTTCGACATACAGGCTTTGTGATCTCACATTCTGGACCATGGAGTGCTGACGTAACAATGGTAAGTCGAAGTTTTTACGATATGCCCTATACACAATCATCTACCAAGCATGCCTTTTCCCTTTTGTAAAAAGGAAAGGACTCTTGCCCCCCCCCCCCCCAAAAAAAATACTTTTGTAAAATCAACAATACGAGATGATAAGTTTGGAGTTTGAAGAAAGAAAATGTTCGTTTGGGGGGGGGGGAATGAAGAAAAATCGTTCTCGGACTATACCTCATTACGTATACCAGACTGGTGGTTAATGATTGCTGAAATATTGATATGAATATTAAAGAGGCCATCATAAAACGGTCGTAAAGCAGCTTTACATGAATAGGCATTGCCAGTGACATGAAAGAAGATGAAAAATGAAGGTTTGTTTTCAAGTGATCTTTATCAAAGCTCAAGACTGTGACCCTAAAGTATACATACCGATAACCTATGCTGAGAGCTTCGAACATATAAGTTAAGGATCAGATTAAGAGTGCCCCCTATGAATGATTCAAAAATCTTGGAGTCGTGAGGTACTGTGACGCTCTGTTCGAGTGTGTAATCGAAAAGGTTCGCGACTGAGCATAACATGAGAGCATTAATGTAAGGGGTTGGGGGACAAGGGATTCGAAGAGTTGGGAAAAGAGTCTAGCCTGGTCGAAATAATCGTCTCCTTCAAGGCTCTACTGACCAAGGCTTGACTTTGATGTGGGTGAGGACCTGTCTGATGCATCCTACTTTAAACAACTGCATGGATCCATGCAACTACAACAAACTATTAAAGAGGGACGTTTAAAAAGAAATTTTTCACTCTTAAAACAAACTAGTTAAAATGACTAGAAAGAGTCAGCTGGGTGCAGCTATTACTCAAGTAATTTTTGACTATTTTCTAGTCGTATTATGACTACTACACAGTCATTTCTGACTAGAATGCAGTACGATATAGGACTAGACATAATAGTCGCACCCAGCTGATCCTTGATCTGGTAAATCTAACTACTAGTTTGTTTTCAAAGTGTTGAATTGTTGCATTTTTGTGGAAATTAAAGACATTTCTAATCGCACCTGTGATACTTCTTAATCCTCATGGCAATCGCGTTGTGTCCATTGATAATTTTTCTTAATTCTGTATCTGTCTCTTTCTCTTCTCTCTTTCTCTCTCTCTCTGTCTCTCTATCTCTCTATCTCTTTCCTTTAATAGTTTCTTCCCTCTATCGCATTCTCATTCCAAGTGTTTCTTTTCCTGTTTGCTTTTGTTCTCTTCTTTTTTCTCCTCTCTCTCTCTCTCTCTCTCTCTCTCTCTCTCACTCACTCATTTCAGCCTCCTCGTGTAATTGCTGATATTGTTGTTGCCACATCATGTAATTTTCAACTATACGTTTTTAAAACAATTCGTTGATGCCATCTCAAAGATACTGGAGTGTACTTATTAAACGTGAACAGTCACGAAGAACTCTCCCAGTAATGCTCAACTGTAGTACAAATGTTGTACTCCGGGATTCGTACTCTGTAGTCAATAGTATGGATTTCATTCATGGCGAGGGTTTCGAATCTCTTCCATTCGCACATTTCTCCCTTTTTATTCTCCTTGTCACTACGCACCATCTTGATTTTTTTCTTATATTTGCCGTGCGTCCACGGAAAGACCTTTCCCCTTACCAATTCAATTGATTCTCCTTGTACTGTTGTCGTTCAGGTTGAATTCCACACCTTTGAAGTCCCCGATGACACGTCAGATGATATATTTGCCAAAAACGGAGTTTGGACGCTGGAATCGTTTACCGCCAAAAATCTCGACCGTTCTACGTCTGCTGCCCGCACAACTTCACGGAAATTAAATACACGCTTCGGCTCAGAAGTAAGTCCTGAAGAAAAACATGCAAACAGAAGCCTCAGGAATGTTCCCTTTTATTCGTTTCCTTAAAGGCCAAGCAGGGTTATTGCTAGTGTTAGAGTTATGAGAAAATGAAATATAATACTGTCCATCTTTCTTCTGATAAAAAGGGAAAAGACGTTCACCTGAAATTCACTGAGACAGGAAAACATAAATCTGAATGTTATTTTGAAAATGCTGGTGTCATAATTATACATGAAGGTATTTCGTGTTTAGAATTTATATTTAGTATTTGAAAACAATCTGTAATATCTATAATCATCATTATCATAATAATTCACGCCCTCTTTCCATATTCCAGTACTGAGTATGATGAGAGGCATATTTTGTATTAAGCTTAGATTTTTTAAAATTCTGCACATTTTGGCGAATGTTGTTTGCTATCTAAATAAGATATGAACCTACAACATTTCCGGGCACGAATTTTACTCACTCACGGGAAACTCATCTTCCTCTGGAAATATTTGTCGCAACTTTGGTACTCGTGTTCCAATCCCTTGGTGAACACGAGACGAGCGTCATCATTCAGACGAACAACATCCCTGTGACTCCGATGTCGTACAAACAGATTTTCGTTGCATATCAAAAATTTCATGGATTATATAGGATTGCATTTTCGCGACAAAGTGACTTGTCGAATCTTCACCCTTGGATCTAACGATGCGCAATAAGCAACTTAGCTAACGATATTAATTTCTTTGCAGACCCAGTTCTGTTTTTTAGGGTTACATTCTTCTTTCAAAGGAATAAGAGCCCTGAAAAAGGGCTTTTTGAGCTTCTCCTGAAGACAGTCAAAGCATACTCAGTGATCCTGATCGAAACATCGAGAATCAGAGCTCCTAGCGGATCTCACCGGCCATTTTCTGGACTCATTCCTATGAAAGAAGACATGATGTAACCATGAACTCTCTGTCTACAATAAAGTTTCTCCACCGTTAAGCATCGCTGATACCTGATCATTGTTATTGATTGCCCTTAACTTTAAATTTTTACTTATCATTTGAATGTGTAATAACTATTGTGGGAAATGTCATTTAGTAATGGGCTTTGTTCGCTCTATCGTTTATCCTTTCCTTTCTTCATTATGTGAATTCAATGCTCCTCCGCATACATTTTGGTCATGTCAGTATTGTCTACTTCAACCATGTCAAACCGAAGCTGAATATAATGGATAGAGTTAATGTTACAATCGACTTTTAGTTAAGATTGAGGTTTAAGTTTACGGCCGGGGTTAGGGTTTGGGTCCAAGTTGAAGGTAGCGATTCGCTTATAGGGAATCTACCGGCGGGGGTGCATTTATTGCCGGATCACGTGTCATAGAACCGACTCTAAAGATAACAATTCTTCGTCTTGCTTTGACAGGAGAGTCGGCTTTCTTCACCAAGGTGGTGGTCGTTCCTTCCGTGCTCCTCACCATGTTGATGGCACTCACTTTCTGGTCTCATCCGGATTCAGGTGAAAAGGTGACCTTAGCAATCAGCAATCTCCTCGCCATGATACTCTTCCAGCAGCTCGTCGCCGACAGCATGCCACCCATTGGGGACACCACATCCGTGCTCGGTGAGTTTGCAAGACACGTGCTTGGCGATATGCTAGCTTGCGTGTTGGGGCAGATTTTAACCCTGCACGTAATACTAGATGACGGGTCATTGCCATTGCTAAGCTATCTATATTTGTCCAGGGACGAGGTGGTACTAAACTTCGACCCGGGAATTTTCAGTGTGACCATCATGCCTGCATTGTTTGATCACCCGGCTCTCCGACCAAATACTGACCGGTCGTAATTAAGCCGAAGTGCCCTCCGGCCTAAATAGTCCATTTCATCATGCAGTCCTTTGCAGAGGTACTAAGCGATCATTAAAAATGTTTGCTTATTCTTCGTCAGTTCAGTTATTATTATCTCTATGTTCACTTATATCTTCACCTTGTCATGTATGCTTACTTGTCTTTTTTTCCATATGGACAGCAAGTCATTCATAAGTAGTCCCACCTGTTAGGGGAAAGAAGACGTTTTTCCCCTTTTTAATTTTGTATTCGAACGTTCAACTCTGATGATTTCTTGTTTAGAAAAACAAGTTCAGATTGATTTTTTGCCGCCACGCATATTCGTCTGAAAATTACCGCTATCTAGAGAATATGCATGCTTCACACCATTACATCTCCTCGCACTCAAATTGCGAGCTTTATTGATTATTTTTGTCAATATATCAGACATTCTTACCTCTCAAACATTCTTTTCGTTCATTACTTTTATCTGTTATTCTCTCTTTCTCTCTCTCTCTCTCTCCCCCCCCCCCCCCCCCTCTCAGATATGGCTCGCATTAACTTTACCATCATGTAAACTTCCTTGTTCCCCTTCTTAACTTCAACCTTTTCTTGTCTTGCCTTTCGACTCGTCTTATCGTATATTCCATCATCCCATCTTCATATCTATCCTTTTTTTATTCATGTTTTCACTTTTCTTCTCCGTCCCCTTTTATAGGTCGATCTCTCTCTTACCTTGTTTTCAATTTATACTCATGAGTCATGACATGGCATTTATATTTAGTTCACTAAAACATTTCTTGAGGACTAACCATTCATTTCAAGTTTCACTTATTCAGACAATCCATTAGACTGTGACTGAAACTTGCCAAGGCCCCATCTCCACCCCCCCCCCCCCCCATCCTCATGATCCTCCAAACCCGGCAACATGAACTCTTGCACGGCACCAATGATACTCGTTATCCAAGAGATATTGATATACAATTAAAGCTTGAAGGGCGCACGTGTCATCCCGATACGTAAACCAATATGAGAGATTAAAAAAAAGAAACTTGGGCATTTGGAAATCAATATCTTCAATGAAATGCAATATGCACCCGTTTATTAGGGAAAAAAAATTTCAAATCTCAAAAGCATTTGAGTATGAGTTCATGACCTCAGTAGAGAAGTGAAGGGGTTTGTTCAACATGTTTACTATTCTGGTATTGCTGGAGCGGGGGGGGGGGGGGGGGGTCAACACGTTATTTCTCAATTTTTGTTCTCTTCTTCTTCTTCTTGTTTTTGTTTGCTTTTTCGTTTGTTTAATTTTGTTTGTATTTTTTTCTGTTTCTGTCTCCCTTTTTTTGTTTTCATTTTGTTTGTTTCATTTCTTGTCTATAATCGACTTTTCCTTCTCTAAAGATTTTTATATAAGGAAATATATATATATATATATATATATATATATATATATATATATATATATATATATATATATATATAGTTTCTACTATTTATTTATATAAATAGTACTTGAAAGTAATATTTATATTAATAAATAGCACTTCCAAGCTTTTATTTGAAAGCTTCTTGGAAAGGTTGTGATGACGATATAAGTAGTAGGTGTCGGGGGGAAGGGGGCGGTCAAGATTTTGCTAAAAATAAAGGAATAAAAAGGGGAAGGGCACAGTGTATATAAGATAGTTGCTTTTAAAGGGGGACAGAAGCCCCTACCACCTTCTAACGTCCGCCACTTATGGATATGCATGCATATAGTGAAATGGAGTTTATTGAAATGTATGAATCACTTGTAAATCATTTTTTTTTAATGAAAAAGGGTAAGTGTATATAAGATATACCTCAGTTGCTTTTAAAGGGGGCAGCAGCCCGTACCTCTTTTTTACATCCGCCACTAACGGATATTGCATGCATATAGTGAAATGGAATTTAATGGAATGTATTAATCACTTGTAAATCATATTTCATGAAAAATTCACCCCCCCCCCCCCCGTGAGAGCCAGAACGATTAAACTCTTTGTTGATGAGTATGTGTTAACGCCCTTATGGCTCTTGATGTCGACACATGATTGCATTTAGTGCGACATTCATGAGATTTATATTATGATCATTGGCATGCAATGGATCAATCAACGTACACAACTAAATGCCTGCATACATAAACAAAGCTCTGCTTGCTTATGGAATTATAGTTGCAATCAACTGAACGCTGAGTCATCTTCGTGAATTGCTTTCTACATGCTCTTCCTTATTCTCCTTCTTCTTCTTTTCCTTCTTCCTCCTCCTCCTCTTGTTCTTCTTCTTCTTCCTTTCTCATCCTCCTCAACCTCTTCCTCTTCCCCCTTTCCTCCTTCATTTTCCTCTTTTCATTGGTGATTGAGATTTTACGGAATATTGCCACTACTTTCCCCAGTTTATTATGTCTGATGTCCCCTTAGACAGAAATATTTAAGTAAGCAAAAATTAGAATCAGTTTAAACATCATTGATAGAGCCTTCTCATTTATTTTTCGACATGGACCCCCCCCCAAAAAAAAAAAAAAACAACATCAACAAAACATGAAGGCAAAAAAGACTCTTTCAGTTTTGGAAAACTAGAATTTTTAAAGGTTTATGAATTTAGAGTTTGTAATAGAAGCAGTTTGCGAATTCTTATTGTCGCGGATTAGCATTTTCAATAATCGTTGCGTCGTAATAATCTTCTTTTTTATCAAACTATATCTACAGACCCGCTTCAATTCTGACAATTGTTTCCTAGGTCATGTGCTCGTTACATTACGAACAGTCTCCTAGTTGTCTAGTAAGAGATATTGAAGAACACTACATTCCGTTCATTAAAAAGGGCGAAACGGAGTTTTCACTTTACAAGCGATCAAAGGCCTATAGCAATATTTCGAAATAAGCGCGAGATTACTTCTTTTTCATTTCAATTAACTCCTCAAATGTATATAGAAATATAATTCTATGAAAATATTTCATAGAATGAGTGGAAAAGCATAATGAGAGGTAACCAAAATACGGTCCTCTTTGTTCCTTAAAAAAATAACGTAAGGAAGTCTTTTAACTGAAATGCACAGTACATTATAATCACAAAGTCGTTATTTGCAGTGGTGGTATGCAGTGAAATACCGACAGATAAGACTACGAAGGAAAAATTGACCAAAACCTTGGAGTATGGGGACATATTTTTTCTTGAGATGGTGTGTAGTTATGGAGTAATCATCTGGTAATAGCTGAAGACAAATCGGATGTAGCAGACTATATTGGCGCACTTTTGAGCTCACTGGATATTCCAAATGAATGCGATATTTCAGTTCGAAGGCACCTTTCATTCGTCTAGCTGTACTACGTCTAGAATCCACGTACTTAACTTGGTCTAAATCCAGTCAAATGACATATTATCTGTCAAAAGCTGACTTGCCTGTCCTTTTAAAACAAACAAACAAACAAACAAACAAACAAATAAACGGGTTTTATTGATATTATTCTTGTCTTGCGCTGTGATTCTCTGTTATGTTAGATTTCAGAAAATGCAGAATATTAAAAGTGTCTTATAGATGTAGGTAAATCAAGTATTGCCAAGCTGATGTGTAAACCACATTGTTTGAGTAATGAAAAGGTTATCACGTTCCTAGCGGTAGAATAAAAATATGTGATTGGTAATCACTGTGAACATTATGGTAAACACGCAGTTCCTTGTGATTAACTCCACTGTTTACCGCATCAGGAGAGGGCAGTGTTTTCCCCTGGTATTGACTAGCCTGTTTTACATGAATATACGCATGAACATGCAACACAAACCATTCTTTCGTCTTTTTAACCGTTATCTTTGGCAATGACTGCTAATCGCGGACCACTTATCGTTTCATGCACAGAACTTAGCAAGTCGAGAGATAGACACTTAGACAGTGAAGTTTAATCAAGAAATAGTCCCCGAAAGATTAAGTTTCCCCACTATATAGAATATTGCGTTTCCTACAAGGTCTGCAACTCGTCACGAGTCCATTCCCCGTACCACACATACACGCACTTAATCTTGCATCAAACACCAATCGAAGTGTATCGATGACTTCAAATTTTACGAATATATTTCCCGCCAAAAATTCAATCAAAGCGAATCGACTTCGTGTCCCTTCTAGGGACTTTGTAGCCTAGGGGTATTCCTCAACCAAGGAGCACAGATTTTAATGGAATATTTTTCTCGTCTTCTCTGATGACATGTTCCCTTGCAGTGGTACGTAATGATGAAAATATCAGGGCAGTAGCCCCTGGAAAGATGAGTATTGATCTGATGAAGTAGATCCGATTCATTTCATATCACGAGGCTTGTTTGAGTACTTCAGGCGATATTGGAAGTATTAATCACATTTCACCGTGAGGATGTCTTCTCTTGTATTTTGTTTATTACACTCGTCTTGGAATAATCTAAATTGTTTTGAAAGCAAGGTATATATATATGTGGGTCAAATTGTAATCACAAATATTTTTGGCATGCAGGAAGTTATTACATGATTTGAATGCATGGTGTATTTTCATAAGAATTTCCTTATAAAAATACAGTAAAGAAAGAAATGATCAACTCAAAATTGATGTAATGGAATGAAGTGTATCTCGAATGACAAGATTCGACTCAACATGAATCAAAGCCGTTCATTCTACCATTATACGATTTCTCAGTATTAATACAAAGAAGTATCTTTGATGTTTATGGTTAACACTTCGTCCTGTAAAATTTTAAGAAGTCACCTTTAACAGCCAAAGGAAAAGCGTAACACTTTTGTGAATATAAAGTTTGATTAAATATAACTCAAAACTGATAACCATCAGTCACCCCCCCCCCCATTCAACTGTTCAGTCTAATGGCGACAATATTTTAAGTTGATTCGGACTTTTTTCGCAACTTCATTCATTTTAAGGATTATATTGATCTTGATTTTAGATTATATACACTCTTAGAAAAGTATGCCATTTAGAACCCTTTTTGTCCCGTAATTAGAATATCCTGCAGAAAAGAGCTTCTATAAAGGGTTCTTTATTTCCAATAACCCAAAATGTTGCCTGCACAGCCAATATTAGTTCTAAAGACCTCTTTAGAATCCTTTAGAGAACCTTTATGGGCTATATAGTAATGGTTCTTTGAAAAACCTTTAGAGGTTCCAAATGTGGAACAAAAAAGGTTTTAATCAGCACCATTTTTCTAGGCTCTACATAACTTTTTGCCATCTCAATTGGATAATGCTGAAATAAGTAAAAACTTGAATAATTTCTTTGAAGATACTTCCTTTTTTCATTTCAAATTCTAAAATTGTGATTTCTTAGAACATTTTTCCGAAGGCAAACAGTTTTACGGGTCTCCCGCTTATTCGGTTTTTTTTTTTCTTATGACGTGCGCACCCTTTTATCATTCCAATTTACGTGTAAAGTTCACTTTCACCATGACCTGCATCCATTTCTATCTCAGTCTATTCCTTCGCCCTCTCTCTTTCTCTCTTAATCTCTCTCTCTCTCTCTCTCTCTCTCTCTCTCTCTCCTTTTTCGTTCATTCGTCTCATATTCCCTCGCTCCCGTCGCTCTTCTTTCATTTATTCCTCTCCTCGACCCGTCGAAACCGTCTGCAAGTTGTTCCACCCTGGCGGCGTTGGAAAACACGCCGAAAATGTCACAGGAGTTTAAAACCTTCAGCCGATTCCTTCCCTGACGAATGGGATTATTTATCCAGCTCGAGGAGCTGTGAGTCTTAGTCCCCCACTGATCTTCCCCTAAACGATATTTACAGTCGGAGATATTCAATCAGCATGGAATATATTCTAGTCTTCCCCGCGCTAAACACTCTAGGACATGGTATCCAATTAAGACAGCGTTTAGCAAACTCACATTGAGATTGGTCACGCGATACAGTATTGCACTCCCGTTTCTCTCGTTTCTTGAGACAATGTAACGAAAGAGGTGGCAAATCTATGATGAGAAATGCCTCTCATCCACTTATCACAAGTGCTATAATCCCTTAATTTCACCTCCGATTTTGTTTTGTGGAAGGATTTATAGCTCTGAACCATTCTATTTAATCACGTGTATCAGTATTGAATTCCAGTGTCTTCCGGGAAGGATGCACAAAATGTATCCTTATAATCATATCAGTTCCAATGTTAAGTATGTTCCAAGAGGGGGAAAAAAACAACCCCACCCTCCCCCTCCCCCGATATTGCTTTTATAACGTCAGTCAGTCCTCTCATTTCTTATTCAATGGGAACATTTTTCCATAGGGTCATAGAAGGTAGGGGCCAGGGGGACAACAGACAAAAGGGCATACTAGCATTTACTATGGATACAGGCAACTTAGAAGAACCCTGCCCTAGTCAGAGAACTACGAAATGTGATATTACAAAATGTTAGAAGGACCACGGGGTCTATCTAGACGACCTAAAGCAATTCTGTCAGTTCGCAGTAGTGACAATATTTACCGGAGGGAGTTATTTAGGACGAAGACATGATCAACATTGAGATGTCGCCAACAGACAGAAGTGTCATCTCAATCTGCGTAGACAGCATAAACAGCTTGGACGGAAGATGATCCCATTGATTTAAAGGTATTAATTTTAAGCTAATCAGTCTGATAACATAATATCTATTTTTCAAGACAGATCAAGGAGTGAAGCCGACGTCCATTTTTTTGCAATGATTCAACGGAAGTAATTTCTTGTCTTTGGAACATTCTGTTTTCTATATTCATTCTCCCACCCCCCCCCCCTCCTTAATGTCGTACAACCAAATTTTTACGGTGCAGTAACTTTATACTTCAATACATATCACCGACCAAAATGAGCTTCAAGATTTTATATGCTGTTTATTTGCTTATTTTATTTCAATAATTTGATAACAAACACTTATGGGGAATCTACAACAAAATGTGTTGATGTTAATATATTCCTTTAAAATAGAGAAGTTTCTCGTCATTCCGATTTGCTGCTCAAGTATCAGGACGATGTTCGTCCACATGAATGGTATCTTCACAATCGGGGGGGGGGGGGGGGGGGGGGGGCTATGTATAAGGAATTGTGATGCCAATCTTATTCACTTTCAACTGTTAATTGTTTATTAATTATGGCTTAAATGTAATCCGTCCTGCAGTGTACGTTTTTATTTTTGAACAGATAAAATAGCTAAAAGACATTCTTTATAACTAAAAAAAAACAAAAACAAAAAAACAATATAACAGTTTGGCAAGTAAATCTACTTTTCTTGCAACAGTCGTATTCAAGAAATGAGTTGAATGAAATTATGAAGTACCAAGACTGCCCATGCTGTATAGCCCGAATCTCATTATTCAGTTGTTCTTACGCCCCAAAACTTGAATCTGGATTTTGCTTTAATTTCCCTTTTCTAACCTTTTTCGAGAATCAGACACCTTCTAACCAAATTGTTTGAGTTGGAAGAAAGGTAGGTGCGATCAAATGTGCTGCGTAAAACTAGTTTAGTCCCTCTGATTGCTTTTTCATTGGCAAGCGATCCTATCGCCGATGTGTGCAAGCTTGGCAAGTATTCGTGTCGCGTTGCGTTCAAGACCGATTTATTTTCGTGAGGATACTGAACAAACAAAGCGCTTAAATTTCATCATTAGACGCAAAAACTGTGCCGTGAAACAACGTAATTGGGTCAAAAAATGCATTGAGTGTAGTGTGTGGAAAGGGGATAAAGTTTGTCTTCCTTAATACTGGTGGAATCTAATACAGCAGTACACCGCACCCCTGAAATTACAGTAGCCAAAAGTGCTGAAAAGCGTAGGTAAAGCGTAGTTGGAAAGAAAATATTGCAGTGCTCTAAAGCGTGCTCCATAGAGGAGGGCGGCCGCTGGGCCAGAGTTGTAAATATTGGAGATGCCGCAAGCAACAGACATAAGAAATATTCCGAGGATTATTGTGAGTGAAAACATCCAGTGTTTTCATCTCGTCAGTGGACTGTGTCGTTTAAAAACGGGAAGAGAGATGGAAGGAGAGGGTGATGGAGTGGGGGCGGTGGCAGAGAGAGGGGGCGGTAATGAGAGGGTCGGGAAAAAAGAGCGCCAAAAAATTAACAATGTTAAGAGAAAAGGGAGAGAAAGATGGATAGATAGATAGATAGATATATAGATAGATAGGTAGGTAGGTAGGTAGGTAGGTAGATATAACAAAAAGAAAAAGACATCGGGAAGAGCGATAAAAAGGTTGTTGGTTACTCAATGAACTGTTCGTGGGAACATGGGAATTTGTTAGTATATCAAAATTTGAGATAAACAGCTACGAAGGATCTAAGGAGTCCATGGAAAATTAATGAGTATAGTTGAATTGTTTGGGGAAGGGGGTAGGCATAGAATTTGGAAAATAAGTTTCGAATATGGCATGATGAAGATAATGGAATAGAGTACCCAGATAATGCAGTGTTGAACGAGAGAGAGAGAGAGAGAGAGAGAGAGAGAGAGAAAGAGAGAGAGAGAGAAGGAGAGAGGGAGAGGGGGAGGGGCGGGGAAGAAAAGAGAGTAGGACAAACAGGAATGGGTGATAGAAGGAGGTAGTCGATAGAGGTACAGAAATAGGCAGGGCAGTGGAGAAGGTATACAGATTATGGGAGAGGAAGGTAAGAAAAGAGATAGAGAGGGAGAAACACGGAGAGAGATGGATAAGAGAGAGGGGAGAGAAAGAGATGAAGAGGATG
The DNA here is from genome assembly GCA_029962745.1 of Echinometra lucunter. Taxonomy (NCBI): domain Eukaryota; kingdom Metazoa; phylum Echinodermata; class Echinoidea; order Camarodonta; family Echinometridae; genus Echinometra; species Echinometra lucunter. The sequence goes on from CM057152.1 coordinate 15,561,371, forward strand.
ATCGAGACACATGAGAGATGTGGATGGGAGGATGAGAGGATGGGGGGGGGGTGGGTGGGGAGAGAAAGGACTTTGTGGCAGATTAGCCTTGTGCTAAGCAAGTTATCCAATAGAGTCTACTACTATGCCGCAAAGGAAGAGAGGGGAGAGAGGGAAAAACCGTACAAAAGTGGAGAGAAAAAAACAAGAAATCTCGCATAAGACTGGAAAGAGAGAATCAAGAATCAAGCAAATAGAGAGAAATAGAAAATAGTTAACAAGCAATGAAATATCTGATTCTTGACGGGGGAGGGGGGGGGGGGGACATACCAACCTAAAATTGTACATGCATTATTGGAAGGAATTTACTGTTTGGATCCCATTTTTTGCATGGACGGTGACGGGGGCGTGGGTGATAGGGCAGCAGACGACCCTCTTTACTAGATCTTCCTAGTTCGTACACATTGTGATATCTATTTCGGGAAAGGGCAAACTGTTCTCCTTGCACCCCCCCCCCCCGTACAAAAAAACACGCTAATGTAAAGGTGGGTTAAGCATGGATGAACCAAGCTGTGTAGACGAATGCTACATGATAGGCACTGTTTAGCAGACAAATCAATGCGAACAGAGTAGAAAACCGATTACAAGTCGCAAGGTTACGACCGGGGGAAAACAAAAAATTGCGATAAAAATAGACTCCCAATATGCAAATATCGGGGCGCCAGTCTGGGAAACCAGACAACAATTCGTCGACCTTTAGGAGGTGTTTTCTGGATCTATAACGAACATTTTTACTATCCTTTTTGAAAGCTTTGAAATCATATTCCCGGAATGAGGTCTGGGTGATCTAAATACATTGTAAAAACGCTGTTTAAATTGGCGGTGTTTAAAATTGTGTTGTTTAAATTTTGAGCAATATTGTTTAAAAGACATACCCTGTATTGTAAACATACGTTGTTAAAAGCATCGAGCGAATTTCCAATTATATTGTTTAACAGTTTTAAACAATATCATTGGAAATTCGCTATAAAATATTAAACAACAAACTGTTTAAAGTTTAAACAACATTAGTTGATTAATAGTTTAAACAATTGTTGTTAATAGTTGTGACTGGCACAAACAGCGTTGCTTAAGATTTTTAAACAGTTTTTTTTTAAATATGTTTACTGTGTAGAAGAAGCGATGTAGCGGGTAGCTTATTTCCACCCCCCCCCCCCCCCCATTTTTTCCCAAAGAAAGACAAATGGAGAAAAATAATAAACATTGAAACAACTGTATTATACCTAGCTCCCCCTTCAGAGAAAAAAAATCTCTACTTTGGGTGCCATCAACGCACCTGCTTTATTTCTCATGGAGTGAAAAAAATAAGGGTATAACGACAAAAAGTATGCACTGGTGGGGACATACATGTAACAGAATTGACGGAGAGGGTATAGGGTTATGAAGCCGGGACATGCCGAAAGAAAGACAAAATCTTCCTTATATTGCGTGCACTTGCATCCTTCTTCAGCGCTTGAAAGTTGTTTAATATGCGTAGTATCGTCTTTAATTAAATCAAAATACCCACAGAAAGCGGCTTGTCACTGCCCTTCAGTAGCAAACACTATTATGGTCACATTACGGTGGCGTTAGGGGGAGTATAGAGAGATATTTCCTTACACATCAGCTGGGGGCTGACGCCATTGAGAAAGACGTACGGTATGGTATATGAGGTTGCGGTGGATTGGAAAGGTTATTAAAGCATTAAATGCCTGCACTGTCGCCGTATTATGAACCCATTGCTTTTTCTCATTCATCACGATCCAGAGGAGAATATCATAGAAATTTGTTGATAGTTTCGAATGATATGAAAGTGCAGAAATCATGAATAAATACATTGCAAAATATGGGGAAATGATAGTTCAGGAAAAGCACAGACTACTTAATGAAATTAGGCAAAAAATCAAAATAAAATTAAATGTTTTGGACATTATTTCATCGAAATGTGAGAAAGAGTAACCTTTACACGAAACCAAAATTTAAGAGAGGAAATATTCAGAAGTCTGTTTTATTTCCCTTTCTGGGTTACGTCACGTTTTTTGTTTGTTTGTTTGTTTGTTTGTACATTTTTTGTTGTTGGTTGAATGTGTATAATCAAATTTATGTAATATAATTTACCAGTATTTGGTGGGTATGAACCAGTGAATGAATCAATGATATAAACAGTAATAAGAATTCATCCCTGCTAAGAACAAAATATTGCGGAAAATGTCACAAGTCAGAGCTTTATACATCAGGCATTGGAAAAGGGGTAAACATACTTGCTGCACGAAATTATATTACTTTTCTACAATTAAACAAATATTTTTAAAAAAGGCTTAGATGAATATTTCATATAGTAATCATAAACATGAATAAGAGAGAAAGACAAAGGCACGAGAAAAAGAGGGAGGAAAGGGACAAAGAGAAGTAGGGGGACAAGAATGTATGAGACATATGTTTTTAATTAATTAAGTTCAATGAATACAATACAATGCAATATAAAACATATGTACAATATAAAACAAATGAAGTGAATTACAACTGTCATAATTTCTAATAGCGCCCTCTGAAATGACAACATTTCTAAATGTATACCGTACTTTTCCCCAGTGACGGAAATTACCAATTATCCGATAAATGCTCCTTATCAAGATATATCTATAATGATGTTATATTTAGATTCAGAAATACAGCTAGGTAGTCTCCTTAAGATTGCGAAGAACTGAGTTGCTATCTTTGGAAGCTAGACATAATTCGTCGCCATCCAAGATTCTTGCTGTTCCTCGGCACCTAGCATGCCTAGACTTGACATGATATTCTTCAAATCAGAAAATAAATTTACATTTCTTTTTTTTTCATGTCTTGGCTTTTAGACTGTTCTATCCCCAAACAAAATGTCTGCAACATATTGCATAGAGCATTGCACTTTCATGAGATTACCGAAATTGCGAAGTGGGTAAATGGTGTAGGATTGAGAATGTCACAATACATTCATGATGGATTCGGTTTACTATCTGGTTTTATTCAACGTGGGATGAAAGTGAAATGTTTCCGTGGGAGTAGCAAAAGGACATTTTTATTCGACGTCTCATCGCTAAAGATAATGGACCTCCGCGTGCATTGACTTTACATTGGCTTTTTAAATCGCAAATTGTAGGCATGGTTGGGGAACAATATTTCGTATCATTTCTTTTTGGAGGGTACACACTAAGAAAAAATTGCACCCTAAATGCAACACTGGCTGCCCCGGACGAAAAAAAGGTGCAAAAATGCACCTTTTTGTTCTTGTTTGCACCCTGAAATGCCCGTTTGTACCCTAAAAGGTGCAACTTTGCACCTTTTAGGGTGCAGAGATTTTTGCGTACAAAAAGGTGCAACTCTGCACCCTTTAGGGGGCAAAATGCCGCTAATTGCACCTTTAAAGGTGCAAAAGGCTTGTAAAAGGTGTAAATTTGCACCCGTTAAGGTGCTCCCAGTGTTGCATTTGAAGGGTGCAAGATTGCACCTTTTTTTCTTAGTGTGTAGGGGTGTGTTTGACTTCGTTTATCATATTCTTCCAAACAAAATAATGCTAGGGGAGGAAATGGAGTCCCGCATCATAAACCACCTCGCTTCACGACACTTCTCCAATACCTCCTTTTTACATTTCCTCTGCCTCTTATTATGATTTTCTCTTTCCAGTGTAACGTATGCAGCCCCTCGTCAACCAGTCTTTTGTTAAAATTTGTTTTGATTGTATCTTATATAGATCATGAGCATCCCCAATGACGTCCCATTCACGGTTACCATAGTGAATCAAGATAAAGTATCCGATTCGTTTTCTGTCCACCCCGACGCAAACAAAAAAGTGTGGTTTTGACTGAAATATAAAAGTATTAGTATTTCAATGTTCTCTCTTCTGCATCGTAATTGCGGAGCTGTGGTATATGCGTAGGAACCGTTCTGCGCATTTACCACTGCGTGGAAACATTGGGGTACATTATACGGATATGACGACCATTCAAGGGGATGTATTGATGTTCTGATGTTTTTCATATTCTTAGACACTGTTAGATATCATCACTTTGGTGATACTTTCTGCTTTTGATTATTCCAATAGCTTGGTCTGCATGATTGCTAACTGAACAGACAAAACACACACGCACACCCCACACACGCCCACACTCCTACACACAGACACACAGTGATTAAAAGCTGAATTTGTGAGACAAATCTAGAGCAAGAGCCAATAGGCGCCCAGCAGAGACAGATACCAGAGCCTTCACCATCGTCGTCGTCGTCGTCGTCGTTCGTCGTCATTGAGCTGTAGAACATAGGTACGCGCAGTCATCGTTCTGTGCTTCTCCACTTTAAGGATAAGGTCAGATTCTCATGACTAATAAGTTATGACGAATATAGGTAACACTTTTTTTTCTTTTCCTTCTTTTCAGTGACCTTCTTCTTCATCATGATTGCACTGGGCTGTGGAGCTGAGGTGCGCGCAGTCATCGTTCTGCGCTTCTCCTCTTTAAGGATAAGGTCAGATTCTCATGATTAATAAGTTATGACGAATATAGGTAAACACTTTTTTCTTTTTCTTCTTTTCAGTAACCTTCTTCTTCATCATGATTGCACTGGGCTGTGGAGCTGTGGTATGCGCAGTCATCGTTCTACGCATCTACCACAGTGGGGGTGAACGTCACATGCCAACATGGTTAAGATATCTCATCATCAAACGGCTACAGCGCATGCGCAAGAGAAGACACAGCCTGCCAGAAGTCGTCACAGTGGCAGAAAAACAACCCAGGGAATCCAAGTAAGGCTGGGTTTGATTTTGATTTGATTAGATTTCTTCAAAATGATATTAATCTTTAATTTATCAAGAATTACTAGTACGAAATTCCTCTCCTTGTATATTCAACATGTATTCAACATGTTATTGCAAAAAAAAAAATTAGATAAGAAAACTAATGGTTCATCCACGCTCTTAAGACACACGTTGTACTGAAATAATTGGTTGTGACAGTTTAACAGAGTAAACTGAAAATTTACCAAAGTTAGAACTATAATGGTGAAATAATTATTTCACTCTCATATTTTACACAGGTCTTACAGCGCAATTAATCTGGAGAGTCCAAACGGCAAAGGCAATCACATGATGCGTCAGGCCAACTCTCACTCTCACTCTCATTCTCATTCTCACTCCCACACGCACTCTCACTCGCACTCGCACGGTCACAACCACGGGCACAATCACAACCACGGCCACGTGCTCAGCCACGGCCACAACCACGGCAGCGACAGCGGAGGCGAGGAGGTGCACGACAACGAGAACAGCCAGCTGTACGAGCCCCAGCTCATCGACCACAAGCTCCAGATGAAGTCGCGCTTCCATCGACGCGACAGCAAGAACAAAGAGCTCAACGCCTTGCTCTGGCGAGAGTTCGCCCTCGCCCTCGACAAGGGACTGGGAATCTTCGTGGCCATGATCATCATAGGGGAATGTCTTTACGTCATGATCATCTTCATCGCCATGCCCAATTGGGACCTAATTAACATGAACCAAATTAATTAATTCGGTGTCGATCTTGTACAATAACGGCGGTGATGTCGATAACGACAGTGATGACGATAAAGACGTCACAGTGCTGGATACCAATAGAGTGCTACTATATGAAGAGACGATTGAACGAGCCACTAACTGTCGAAACTATAGTCTGCATGATTGTCGAATACTCGCAACTTAATATGGAATATCTCTTTTTCCACGACAAGAGGACTAAATTCGAGAGAACATTATCTCCGAGCTTACTCAAGATGTTTATATAGGCCTATCTCATGTAATAGCGGCGAATACGAAATGAATTATTATAAAATTACATGGCGCTTTTCGACTGTGTGTAGAGGTTTGTCGTATTCACTATTTATTGCTCCAAGGACATTATAGATGCATTGTACATGTATCTCATATGACTAGAAAAAAAACGACACATGACTCCGTTGAGATGAAGTTATCTGTTACTGTTGTTTCTCATGTTGGATCAAGTCTCAGAGCAGAAATATTGGATTTGAATATTATCATGCAACTATACGGATTAAAAAGCAGTTCAAGTTATAACGTGCATCGGCCAGAGACGCGTCGTTACAAGGAATTTTAGATGGGAAACAGGAGGGGGGGGGGTAGGAGCTTTACGACGAGTATAACTCTGATTCTTCCGTGCATGATGATCAGTAGTATAATATCTTGTTCTGTGAGATGATGTATGATATTATTATTTGTTGTTGTCGTTATGTTTGTTTCATGCGAAGGTGAGCTTAACAATGCGCTGGACGCAGCAGCAAGTAATCCCTTTTCTTGGGATGGAAAGGTTTTTTTATTTCTCTCTCTCTCTCTCTCTCTTTCTTTGATCATTTCCCTAGTAAAATTTAATTATTAGACGTTATTACTCGGTCATACACACTTAGAATGAAAGTTTCAGATGTGCCCCCTTAATGCAACACTGGCAGCACCTTTTTTGGGTGCAATCTTGCAACCTACATGAAAAAGGTGCAAAGATGCACCAATTTGTACTTGTTTACACCCGGAAAAGCCCGTCTGCACCCTGGTGCAACTATGCACCTTTAGGGGTGCAGAAATTTTTGTATTCAAATGGGTGCAAATTTTCACCTTCCCTAAAGGGTACAATTTTGCACCCTTACGGGTGCATAATGCTTCTTGAGGTGCAAAGTTGTAAACATAAAGACGCTCCCAGTGTTGTATTTGAAAGGTGTAAAATTGAACGTTTTATGCTAAGTGTGTATAGCCGAGCCGCCAAAGTAACAAGCGCTCAAGCTATATCAGGGGAGCGTTTCATGAAAGGACTTGTCGAATGTTTTATCCGACAAAGTCTGTTTTATCCGACAGTTGCCATAGTAACGATGCTTCTCAGCCAATCAAAATCAAGGAAAGATGTCAGATCTGACAGCTTGATGACATGCCCCCCAGGGCACCGTTTCGTGAAAGTTGTCCTTGGTTTTGATTGGCTGAGAAGCAATGATCACTGACTGTTGCAATGACAACTTCTCAGTGCTGACAACTTTCATGAAACGGTGCCCTGGTACCCATTTACACCTGGATCAAGAGAGGCAAATACAAACTACGTGTCTTGCCAAAGGATATTAGTGTCAGGCTGGGATTCGAACCCGTACCTTGTGATCTGCAGTCCGAAGTCAATATCCGCTATACCGCGACATCTCTACGGGTTGCAGAATGACATTGGTAATAACATTTAGGGCCCACAAGCAGAAATTCAACCTTGTACCAGCTTCACCAAACCGAATACACAATTTCATGAGGCCAACAGTCAAAAGCGCGTACGGGTAGAATGTGGCCCATTATTTTATTACTTCATGCTTTTCATTACGAACAAATTTTAGTTGTGTGTGATAATATGAAGTATCATTTTTGTGTTAATCTTTTATCATGTAATGCCTCGTGTTTATTAGTGTTCCAAATTTCGATAGAGTTGTAATAATATTTATTTATTTATTCATCTGTATGCTTATTTATTCAATTATTTATTTATTTACTATTCAATTATTTATTTGTTTATTTATTTATCTATTCATTTATCTATTTATCTGTCTTCTTTACTATTTATTCATTCACTCGTTCTTTTTTATTTTACTTTCGCCGAATGCTGTTCTAAAAGGGGGCAAACATTCTGTATTGAGGATTGCAGTTGTTTGTATATATTCATATATGTAATCATGGTGTTAAATCCAGTACGTCACTGCAATAACTATAATTATATGCCCATGACCAATAAATCACTTCTCAAATCTCCCTCGTGGAGTATGAGAGTAAAATCTTGGATACTCACAGGTACTCAACGAAAAATTAATGAAAATTTTTAATTGTTTTGTGAATATGTTTGTAAGTTCAATTTATCATTTTGAAATTTGTGATGTGTCGCTCATTTTTTAATATGCGGACAACTACTATGCATGTAAATACAGGAACAAATTTCCTTCCATAATTGGACTCTTGGAGCCGAGATGATGCTTGCCTGACATAGCATCGAATGTTAAGATGAGGCCTAACTGGTCAAGCGGTAAATTCAGTGTGCAATGTTGCAAAGAGGACTTGTCAATTTGTTTAATCTTATCTTAGGTACAGTCGAAATCAAGAATTGAGAAAAATGAATCTATTTCAATAATAACTATAACTAATAACGCAGGCAAGGTTCTTGCATAGCGGTATGCAAAGAAACCGAATGTATTTGATCTAAAGTGTCTTTACGACTCACTGCGGATTAACACATCGTGATGTTATAGATATTGTATTTTAATTCAGCTAGATATTTCTATTTTAGTTCTAATCCTTAATTCGGAAATGGACATTGCCGGGAATGTTGTTTTTAAGTCACCACTTTCGTAACTTCCATGTTATACCACCGATTAACACTTTTCACACAATGGCAAGTAAATAAATCATATCAATATTCGGAAATATCTTTTTTAAAACAGTTATATTTTGAAAAACGAGTGCTCCTCTCTGAATATATATATATACTTATCATATAAAGAAGCATTGTGAGTTTTGTAGAATTGTCATTATGTACCAAAGTGTATAATGGAATTGTACTAGCAATTTGCAAAGAGCCTATGTATAATAATGTAAATCTAAGGGATTGTATATAGTTTTATAACTTATACTATATGAAACAATGAGCTAAACGCTTTATTATTGTTGTCGTTTTCTTTCTTTCCTTTCTTTCTATTTTTTGCTCTGCCTCATTGTCACGTTGTCTCTCCTTTCCTCTCTGGGTCTAGTTTCTGACCGCACAAATTGTTTCTCTTAACATGATTTATCAAAGAATCCCGAGACTTGGACAACTTCACATTAAAAGAGAATGAAACCACGGGGAAAATAATTTTGAACGAAAAGAGGGGATAGAGGGAAGCAATTAAAAATTTTTAGATTGTCTCCATTATCTCTCAAGGTGCGGCTTGTCAGTCTCCTTAGCTCAAGATATATCATGGGACAATAACTTTGACCAACATATGTTGAGTTCACAAAGAGATAAGCAGCATCTTTAGAGATAATGGAGAAAATGTGAATTTTTGTGTACAAAACATATTAAGAGTTGTCCACAAAAACCTGCCATTTTGAAGCAACATTGCCAATTTGAGGATCGCCATAAAAATTAGATCGAGACTTTTCAAACTTTCATAACTTTCTCATTTCGTAACCGATTTTGATGAAACTTTTTTTACTGCTTCTCTCTATCCTCTCTCTCATTAAAATTGATTTTTTTTCCCCAGGGTTTCATTCCCCTTTAACAAAGTTAGCATCAGTTAAGATATCAGTCATATTCTTAGGTAATGCATTTCATCCTCTGGTTGAATGAATGAATTTTTTGCAAAAATCTATTTAATGAATTAGAATGGTATACATAAGGGCTATATAGTATTTCACAGAATTATCACCGATTGTGTTTCCAAAGTAATTAGAAACTAGTTATATGTATAATGCATCGAGACATTTTGTGACACATAATAGATTCAGTCATAGTCTTTCGTATAATACTTCTTTTTATTTCTTTTATGTATGTCTTTATTATTTCATATGTCTTGTTTAAAACTGTGAATTAATGGTTATTAGGCAGCATTTTAAAAATCAATTTGACGTGTATAACTTATGACGTCAGCATTGTTATGGAGGACTATATTAGGGTGGCGCATGAGGTGTTAACTATATAATGAATAGCCATGATCATGTTGATTGTAGCATAAAAACATATTAATTATTCGATTATTTATTTGTGGGAGTATTTTTCCTAGCTTCCGTTTGTGCTTTTCATTATTTTTTCATTCTCCTCCCAAAGAAATATACTTGTTATGGTTGTTCCTACTCTGATACTTACTAGTTATTTTGCATTTGTTCATATCGATTGCTGACTTTTTATTAGCATGTCGGTATAATAATGTTTCAAACTAATAAAAAATGTTATGCTATGTCATAAAACAAGATAAAGTGTCTTTTTTCCCCATTTTCTCATTTTACTTTCATTCATTAACTTTCAAAACTTACTGTCTGAATTTCTTGTATATTATTTCTGTATTATCTGATTATCCTCAATACCATTGTTATATTGGATTGGATTTAAAGGGAACCAAAACTCTGGGGAAAATAAATTTTAATGAAAAGAGGGGTAAAGAGAAGCATTTTTACAAAGTTCCATAAAAATCGGTTACGAAATGAGAAACTTATGAAAGTTTGAAAAGTCTCGATTTACTTTCCATGGCGATTCTTAAATTGGCAATGTTGCTTCAAAACTGCAGGTTTTTGTGGACAACTTTTAATATGTTTTTTACAGAAAATTTCTTATTTCCTCCATTATCTCTAAAGATGCCGCTGTCTCTTTGTGTACTCAACATATGTTGTTTCAAATACATTTTCGCCATGATATATGTTGAGCTAAGAAGGAGACAGGCTGCATCTTGAGAGATAATGGAGAAAATAATTATGAAATACAAAACATATTGGAGGATAGTCATAGAAATGAAATCGAGACTTTTCAAACTTTCATAACTTTCTAATTTTGTAACCAATTTAATGGAACTTTTCAAAAAATTGCTTCTCTCCATCCTCTTTTTCATTAAAACCGATTTTCCCCTGGGTTTTGGTTCCCTCTAACTTGATAATGTGGTCTTATTCCGCTTGATAAGTAGGCCCCAATCAGAACTTTGAAATTTCTTAGGAGTTGGTATGGAGACGATGAAGCAAGTTGGAAGAGATAATGTACATTGCCCTGTACAAAGATTGATATAAAAAAAAATATGGACGATCCTCTTTATCAAGGTCCCCCCCCCCCCCCCACGTGACCCCATAGATTCTCACCTCAATTTACGTTTCAAAAGATTAACAGCTGAAGAGAGGGGCTACAATGATCGTCACATTATAATTCTAATTTGAAAGTCGCTGGAATGCAAGCTTGCTGCAGTAAATCTCACTTTGAATAAGATGAAGCGCATGATTTGTACTTGTGTGTATAGAAGAGAGAGAGAGAGAGAGAGAGAGAGAGAGAGAGAGAGAGAGATCTGCCCACCTTTGCCACACCCCAGGCAAACTGCAAAAGACTGTTCGTTTTGATAGCCGAAAATATGAAATCCATATGTTATACCCGATGATATGGGCGCAGTGATAATTTTCAGATGCAACCTATTCTCCTTGGGTGACTGGGTGAGTGAAATACTTTTTAATGCATCATGGAACTTCATGTAATACATCGTGGAACTTCATGGTGGGCTTTGATACTTCAAAGATGGCCATAGGACACAATGTAGGATGATTCAGTGTGCAGTCTTTGGGACCATGGTACAACATACTCCCATCCCTCAACCACCACCCTCTCTTCGTGATGAACGGTGCACTGTGGCGTCACCGGGGCGTCGCCACTAACACAACGTGCGCTCTAGCTGCCTTAGACTTTGGCCTGGGTCGTCGTTAGTTTTCATCGGATCTGAGCATAGGTGTCCTTGATTAAAGGAAAGACTTTCATGGTAAGCCTTTTCATTTTTGTTATTTAAGAACATAATCATAATATACATAAACATCTTGAGCATTAATACTGCAATATCTCAGTCATAGTTATTGATCTCTATTCATTGATCTATCACATCTCGTGAAAGTCTCATCAAAAAGGTAACCTCTCCGCTGATTGTGTTAAAATGAACTTTCAAACACATCTATCACATAGTTTAGTTAATAAAAACTACTTTCGAAAATCACCTTAAGGCAGCTTCAATAGCCCTGGCTATCACCTTAGAAATGTGCGGACTTTACAATGGCTTATTACGTAATCCGAACATGATTAGTATGGGCAGTACAAGAGGCTTTTGAAATTCCACTTGAGTTGATTTTTCGGAAGTAGTTTGTATCGTGTTTTCTATAATTTCATGTAAAGTGGCTGCTTTAAGTGGTAAGTTTGTTGTGTATCGTCAATTCAAATGATGCTCGGCAAGACTTCCTTTTGCGACAGCCACCCAACTTGCAAGGTGTGCTTTATTCCGTTAGCATGTTTGGGTGGCTGTCGCAAAAGGAAGTCTTTCCAGATGCTCTCCTGTGCTATCATCTAGGTAGAAAAGTGCAAACACCACCTTAGCTTGGTATGTCTGATATTGGTTGAAACCAGTTAATTGAAACTGGATTTCATATTGTAGCATCTCGAATACTTACATTTTTAAACAAGCTATAGTCGAGTTGGCCGACAAGATCGATAAGATCCACCCCTAATATTATTACCAAAGTGGCATACCATATCAAAACGATAAACGACATGTCGGGCAAATGGGCAACAACAGATCTCTGTTTAAGCTCTGTTTAATCTATGCATAAATGCAAAAACATTAAACCAAGCCATTACAACCGATTTACAGCCGATTTATCAACGATAAAAAGTTGGACCCTTCAATTAGCACGATTATGTGAGGGAGAGGGAGAGAGGGGAGAGGTGAGACAGAGAGAGAGAGAGAGAGAGATAACATAATGCATTGTTAAAATCACATGGTAATCATAAAGTTTGAAATATAGATCAAAATTGGGGTACTCAAACTTCATGAGATCAGCATATTATTCCCTTTGCTATAAAATAATAAATTTAAGGTGGTAAATGGGAGAATACGTGCGGCAATGACCGTCAACATCCTATCAGTATGATCAAAGCCTGAAAATAATCTTTGACGGGTTATTTACTAAAGTGACAATTTGATCAGCGAGGCGACTCCAAAGTCCACATTTTGACATAAATGTAGTTCGAGAAACACATATATTATATGTTGGCCTTATATATAGAGCCCAAGGTATATTACTACTTTAGTGCAGGAATTCCGAAACATTTTGGAAGTCGGTTTGTGCGTCTTGTCGTTGAAATTTTAATTTGACTTGTCGGTTTCTGTGACGACCGCCCCATTATTTTTTACTGACACCGATTTGGAGGAATCCGTTGGAAATCCAAGATGGCACCTATTCAGGATGCAAACCCTGAGATTTATCTGACCATCCCGCCACAGAAAGGAGAGAAGAAACCTGGTCAACTAAGCGATCTACAGCTCAAACAGTACTTTCAAGAGGTTAGTATAATTTATTACCCGTTTACTAAATTGTATTCAAATTTATGCAGTTTCTAGGCAAAATTATACCAACTATTCAGTTCACCTGCTATTCATAAAGGCATCTGGATAGATGGGACCTAGTTCACATACATTAATTGGTGCCATATCCGGCAAGTCTTTGACAAGCTTCTTGGTAGTCAAGGGACAGTTTTGTTCAACAACTATGCGTAAATTAGTAATCAGGTATATTGATTTGTTATAGTAGTAGTACTATTCTGGTATTAGTACTATAGTAGTAGTAGAAGTAGTAGTAATAGTAGTAGCAGTAGTAGCAGTAGTAGCAGTAGTAGTAGCAGCAGCAGTAGTAGTAGTAGTAGTAGTAGTAGTAGTAGTAGTAGCAGCAGCAGCAGCAGCAGCAGCAGCAGTAGTAGTAATAGCAGCAGCAGCAGCAGCAGCAGCAGCAGTAGTAGTAGTAGTAGTAGTAGTAGTAGTAGTAGTAGTGGAAGTAGTAGTAGTAGTAGTAGTAGTGGAAGTAGTATGGCAGTAGTAGTAGCAGCAGCAGCAGCAGCAGCAGCAGCGGCAGCAGTAGTAGTAGTAGTAGTAGTAGTAGTAGTAGTAGTAGTAGTAGTAGTAGTAGTAGTAATGGAAGTAGTAGTAGTAGTGGAAGTAGTATGGCAGTAGTAGTAGCAGCAGCCGCAGCAGCAGCAGTAGTAGTAGTAGTAGTAGCAGTAGCAGCAGCAGTAGTAGTGGTGGTGGTGGTGGTGGTGGTGGTGGTGGTGGTAGTAGTAGTAGTAGTAGTAGTAGTAGTAGTAGTAGCAGCAGTAGTAGTAGTAGTAGTAGTAGTAGTAGTAGTAGTAGTAGTAGCAGTAGTAGTGGAAGTAGTAGTAGTAGTAGTAGTAGTAGTAGTAGTAGTAGTAGTAGCAGTAGTAGTAGTAGTAGTAGTAGTAGTAGTAGTAGTAGTAGTAGTAGAGTAGTAGTAGTAAGAGGAGTCATCGCCCTTTTTTATGTACATCCTAGGTTAATTTGAGTAAAGTGTGTGATGGTTTTTCGAAGGAACTCTCATCATAACAGCTTCCGAGAGGAAACTGAACCTTCAAAAAGATGCCTATTATTGAGTAAATGCCGAATTAGGTTCATGATTCAGAAAGCTTACAGCCATTGAACAAGCCCTTAACTTTTCTTTCCCTCAGGGTTACGTGATGGTACCAGATTTCTTCAAACCTGAAGAGCTTGACCCAGTACGTGAAGGGGTGAAAGGCGAGGTAGACATGATTGCAAATAAACTCTACGATGCAGGCAAAATCAAAGGTAATAGTGTCGTACAATATGACTCTCATCCGCAACAGTAAAAGTTTAAATATTAATCATAGTAAAATTTTATCTCGACCTCAGAAAAGTTATCAAACTCCGCTGAAACTGACGTGTCGGTTGCATGGGTCGTCGTTCCAGTGGGGCCCACAGGCACAAACAACTTTTCAGAACGCCCGCGAGACCCATTTTCAGTCTCGTGTCCAGTTTATCTCAGGGCCGTACCAGCCAAATTATTTGGGTTACCGTTCTTAGTGCCCCAAATTATACGAAAGTACTCCAGGTAAAATATGAAATGAATAGGGACTGAATTACCTTAAATGAGTGTAGTTGCATACTTGGCGAAGCGCGGGTCCAGTTATGAGATGGAAGGGTGGAAAGAAGGGGAGGGGGGTCTTGCTATAAAGTGGATGAAATGAGGGGAAACTGTCAGACAACAAAATAATGTCTTTTGATCAAGTACAATATCTTCTTCTTCTTCTTCTTCTTCTTATTCTTCTCTCTCTCTCTCTCTCTCTCTCTCTCTCTCTCTCTCTCTCTCTCTCTCCCTTTGTGTTTCCTTCTTCCCCTATCTTTTCTGCTTTCAAGCACAGGGGCTTTTGCCCCATGTGGATAATGCCTACAGTAAGGGGAAAATGCCCCTTTCATCGCCCCGCTCATTGTACAACAGACTGAAGTCGCCAGAACGTTAAACTTGATGTTTACAATGATAAAGTTTGTGGGCGTATCCATGACCTCTACAGATCATTTGTTGCTGGTCGGCTATACATTATCTGTAGGTAACAAGTGGGCATATTGCCCATACTGTTTGAGGCCAATAACGTGTGTGTGAGTAATACCATGAATACGGGTGCCTGATCTAAAGGAGATCGAGAGAGGGGAGAGGGGTGTGATGGCGGAGCAATCGAGGGAGAGAGAGAGGGAGAGAGAGAGAGAGAGACAGACAGACAGACAGAGAGAAAGAGAGAGACAGAGAGAAATTATACCCCCCAAAATTGAACCAAAATGTTTATCAAGACGGAATGAATATTCCTAACTCCCCATGATAAGACGTTAAAGCGCGGGAGTTTCCCACAAACATCCACTCCCCCCCCCCCCCCCCATCCCCTCTCCTGCACGGGGAAACAAATACAGCGCACTGATTTTGTATAAACCTCCATTTTCAAAATTATTTTTTGAATGTTTTATTCATGAAGTTTTCATCTGTGTATATTCTCCCGGGATATTATCTTCTCCCCACCGCTTTCATCTTTTGTAATTTTTGATCTATTCTATCTCATTCATTAGACAAATATGAGACCGTTGACCTGTTTCAGAGGATGACGTGCATTGAGAAAGAGTTTCCTGGTGCAGCCGTGCTTCTACACAAAGCTGGGAGACTTCCACAGGTTAGTTTACGAATTCAAGGGTGAACGTGAACCCCCCCCCCCCCCCCTCCTCCACCTGAAATTCCTCCACTCAATATTATTATTCTTGCAAATCAAGAATTCTCTGACGGGGGTTGTCAAAACCAATTATTGAAATAAAACAAGGTAGATTATTAACAAATATAACAAATAACTAACTAATTAACTTAACTTAATAAGTGATTAAGAAATATGTTTATTTATTAGTTGATTAGTGATGATTCATAAATTAATTAAAGATGTAAAATATTGCAAACTGGTCTGTAGAAATGGAATGTACTTTTAAAAATGTCGTGGTAAAATCAAAGTCTAGCTTTCTTTGTACTTCAATATAAATTACTGAATGAAAAAAGGAATTTAACAGTTAATAATAAGAATTGCTTAATCCTTTTAATCATTCTTTGTTATGACAGAGTTTCAAAGATCTCTGGACAGATGAGAGATTGCTGAATGTAATGGAACAGCTCATTGGACCTAACATTGCAGGACATCCAGTATGGAATCTACGAGTCAAGGTTAGGGCATTGTTTTGTTTGTTTGTTTTTTCTTTTGTCAGTTTTATTCTGAATTTCCTATTTTGTGTGTGGTGGTTTTTTTTTTTTTTTTTTTTTTTTTTTTTTTTCTTTGAGGGGTATTCGTTAATTTATTTATATCAACAAAATCGCGATGAATAATTGTTGGTAACTATAATTGTCTGAGAAAAGTCATAAATGCATTTTCCAGGAGTAAAGAAAAGGAAATTTATACCATGTGACTGGACTCATGGACATTCCATAAATACATTTTGTATCAATAATCTCCGAATTGTTATCCTTTTCCCTTTCCCAATAGACGCCACAGAATGAAGAAGCAGTAGTCCCTTGGCATCAAGGTAAATTTGAGATTTATTTTCGAATTATTTTCTTCTCTCACGCGCGTTCCCATACTGATCCTATTTTCCTCGAAAACAAAATACTGAACATTAAAGATCTCTATCTCTTCCAATTAGGTCATTTTATGCATAATTATAACAATGACATGCTTCCCTCCGTCTTTCAAAACATGTTTCCCAAAACTTCACAACTGACATACGAGTCGTAGCAAGTATATAAATTGTATGAGTTCACATTAATCTATGTTTTGAAAAAAAAAATGAAATATAAATGTCAATAGTGAATTGTATTTAATGTGTTGTCTTCTCCTTTTTTCTTATATATATATTTCAGTTAAAAAATTTGAACATAAGTTATGTTTACTATATTTATTTGAGGGATCCACACTCTACAAGCATTGCTTTTTAGTGGATCCCTCCATTTCCATAAGAGATTATACTGTATATTTTCTTTTGTCACTATATGAATAGTTATGTATGTTTGATTTTTTTTAATGATTTGTTATTTGTTTTTTGAAAATGAAAAATAAACTCTTGAACTCTTGAACTTGAGATATTTTTGAAATATAGTTTATTGATTTACAACTTAAACAACAGAATGCTTTTGATAGTTTTGACTAGAAAATAGCTTAATTCTATGATCCGACTTCCTTTCCATTTCATTTTATTTATCTGTCTATCTCTCTCTCGTCCCCTATCTATTTATCTATTCATCTGTTTTTCTATCTATCTGTCCGTCTGTCTATCTACCCGTCTTTCTATCTATCTCTCTATCTGCTTATCTATCTATCTGTCGATCTATCCATATATCTCTACATCCATCTGTTCATCTTGGCTTGTTTTCACTTTTTTGAATAGTAATTGCTGTAAACAATAATCATATCCCAGTTACCACTGTTTGATTTCGAACGTTAGCATTATCAAGATCACGAGTTTGGCATGTGTCAAATTCTTTTCATGTATGGTATGAAGACGTGATATTTCTTCATTTTCTTCGTGTCCAGATAACGCATACCTTGATCCTAACGCCCTCAACGTACTTCAAGTCACAGCCTGGATACCCCTCCTGGATGTCAACGCCAAAAATGGATGCATGCAAGTATATATCAGAAAAAATCATCAAAAGTCAATCTTGACACTGAATATAATAACGGCATGTAAATGCACTAAAATTTTCTTAATCTGTGATGTAACATATGGTATTCTTTTAAAAAGTAGAACAATGAAAATATTTCAACTCCTTTTTTTTTTTTTTTTTTTTACTCCTGTTATGCATGATTCAATGCTGCAATGAAAAAAAAAGGAACTTATAAGCCCATACTTCAGCAGCAAAACTGCTTGAATTGAGTCTTGATATGATTGTAATTGGTTAATATGAAATATTATACCGAATGTCCATAACTTGATTTGATTTGATTTTATTCATTTCCAAGTTCGATTACATGTATTCATTGATATCATTATCAGTTTGGAAGTTGCTGTTGTTCTTTGATGCAACGTAAATGAGCTTGAATAGGAATGTGAAATCCCCGTCTTCAATTAAAAACGAACATTCATGATCGATAGGTTGCTCGCAAAGGTCACAGAAAGGGGGTCACGGCCAAACATCGGTGTTGCGTGGGCGGGACGTGGTACGTTGAGGTGCTCGAAGAAGACATGGTAGAAACACTCGGCGTCGATATGGACAAGGACCTGGTGACCTGTGATCTGCCGTATGGGGGCGTCCTCTTCATGAACAACTGCGTCCCACATCGCAGGTGGGTGATAGATGTTCAATAAAATAATATCAAGATTTGAACAAATTGACAAATTAATGTCCGCAGAATGTTTGAAGGTTGATCTTCTGGAGGAATTTCTTTCCTGAAATATCAGTGTTGCAAAAATGTAAGCAGTGTATTGAAAAACGTGTAAGTAATTCGGTAAACATCGTAATATCTCTAACCTCCTCCTCCCTTAATTCCTCTTCTAATTTCTTTCTTTTTTTCTTTTTCTGTCTTTATTTTTTTTTTCAAATTTGTTTGTTTGCTTTATTCATTCATTTGTTTATTTGTTTATTTATTTACTTATTCACTTATTCACTCATTCATTTTTAGTGTGTGTGTTTTCTCTGTCTTTATTTCGTAAAATTACTAAAAGGCAAATCTCCTACATATTTGCCCCCAACTTGGATAAACTCAACACACTGTTCATTCAGTTATTATCATTTTTTAAAATTCATTATCACACCAGTCTAACCAATCTGTCTCAAAATATCCGATGGAGTCTTGATCTGAGATGGCAGCGGCCGGATAAACCGAACGGTTTCTATGGGATCAAGGATTGCATCTTGATGAGGAAAGAAGGCGAGCCGAACTACAAACCAAATTGGGCCGAGTATGAACAGACCGACCGCCATAGCCTCGCTAAGGTAATTTTAATTACTTAAATGTCTTGATGAGGTATAGGAAGGTTGTGAAGAGGAAGAGGAAGAGGAAGAGGAAGAGGAAGAAGAAGAGGAGGAAGAAGAAGAGGAGGAAGAAGAAGAAGAAGAAGAAGAAGAAGAAGAAGAAGAAGAAGAAGAAGAAGAAGAAGAAGAAGAAGAAGAAGAAGAAGAGGAAGAAGGAGGAGAAGAAGTGGGAGGAGGAAAAAAGGAAAGGAGGAGCATTGCATGATATTAGATTAAAGTCATGCGCTATGTAGATTTTTGAAAAATGATGCATGAAGGAGAAATTCTTAAAAGTTCCTGAATCTAAAAAGTTCCTGAAGATACAACTAACTAAAAATAACTAAAATTTAATATTTTCAGGATATCTTCAACCAAGTCAAAGACCCATCTTTGGATATTGAGAGTGATGATGCTGACTTCGATACCACGATCACGGGACCTTGGATGCAGCGATGGGACCTAGTCTTCCACAACAGACACACCAACAACTTTAAACCAGATGACAAATATAACTGGGTGAAGGCTTAGATGCAATAATAAATGATGTCTGACAGCCGTGTCTCGCCAAATCAGAGATTTCATGAACCCGATGAAAGGGATGACCAAATGCACTTAATACACCTCAAGCCTCGGTATTCTTGGGGCTAGATCCAATGAAAAAAAAACCTCATTTTCTTCGTGGAGTCAACATTTAGAGTTAATTTTTTAACCCATTGCTAACTGGGATCAGGTGGTCCATGTATTAAGTTTATGGGAATTTCAGAATTCAGTATTCAATGGTTTAAATAGTTTCCTTCATTCATCCCTCCTTAAGGATAAAATTTAAACATGAATTTACGGCAGTGTTTAGTTATTTGCCGGTATCGGTTTGTTTGGGTTTTTTTTTCATGTAAAAAAAGAAATCGTTCCTTTCTTTAAATCTTTGTGTTCTATTATGCATGGTTTAGGCACCTATCATCTATCTGTCATTTCTGCCTTTCTCATTTCTTGTACCCCTCCCCCTTTTCTTCATTTTTTTTGCCGTTATCGTGATAAAAATAGAATTAGACGAAACAATACCAAACGTGGGCATTGATGAAGCCTAATAAGTGCAATATCTTAATTGAATATTGCAGCTGCATTGATATAAATATATTTTCTTATTTCTTGTAATAAAAATGATAAAAATGGACTGTCAGAATGTATATTAACGAACTTTAACTCATATTAACTGATCATTATTCTTTTATATCTCATCCTTACAACAACAACAACAACAACGTGCTTTGGTGCGTTAAATGCAAAAATGTTTGATAAAAACGGAAAAGCAGTCAAGTAACGATAAATATACAAATATGTTTATTTGAGTAACGTGGAATTATCATCGTTATCTGTAATCCATATACGAAATCAGAAAATGTTGGTTTGATGAATATCGGTTTTATTGCAGTATAAATGTATATATATTTCTTCATTTACTATGTTTTTCGCATTATTTTTGTTATCATTCTCAGGAAAAGACTCAAATATACAATGAATGAATATAAAATAAAACAATTAACACTGAACCTACGACAATGAAATAATTGTGAATGTATCATAAAATATAATGTCATGCATAATACAATTTTTAAAATCCGAGGAATCGCTTTACGAAATCTGCAAGACTTCAACCAATGAAACTGGCAATTGGCCTTTTAATTTTTCAGTGGACTCGTAAGACACCTCTAGCCCACGATGTCGAGTCTTCTGACCACTTTTCATAGGGTTGACGAGATTGGCGATCATATTTCCTTATTTTGATTTTTTTCTTTTCTGTTTTTCCGTTTATGGGCTGTTAGTCTAATTCCACTGGGTAATTCCCATGGACGGGAAGTACACAATATAGCATAATAAATGTATTCTCATACACACATGTATAAAATGATACATATTAACCACAGTCCTTTATCTACCATCATAGCCGTGAATGTTATTCCGTCACAAAACTAGTAAAAGGGAAACCTGCCTTTTCCAATCAATTAGTAGAGAAATGATTATGGTTTGGTATATTTGTACAATTCACGCCAAATAGTGCATTTCTCCCTTTTCACATGATAGCAAAAATATGTTATGATACTGTGATATCGCCATGCATGAATAAATATCAATGATATCATTTGAGTGTCACTATCTCCATGCATTATATTAAAAAAATGCCATATTGCATTATCATAATATGTTTAGCTATGTTTAATTCATGAGATATTGCTAGGGATCATGGGTGTCAATGAGGGGGGGGGGGGGGGGGGGGGACAGGAGGATTCGTCCCCCAGACTTTTATAAGGTTAAGCAACAAAAAAGGGTTCTCCGCTTAATTTTGGGGGGTCTTTTTTGAGAGAGTGTCCCCCAAATATAAAACGGATTGAGGCCCCTGCTAGGGATAGTTGGGTTTCCTCAGTTTTTAAAGTAAAATACCCTATAATCGTTTACCTCTTTCCTTACATTGCAACATTCGACAAACATCTCTCTGATTTTTTAGAGCAAAAAAAAATCGAGACTAGTGCAACTCAATACTGCATATAAATTGTCACATTTTAATCTAGTCATTTATTTTGCACTCATGTACAGAATAGATTGCTTTACTCCTCTGGATTAATGTAGCCCAGGCCTATATGTTTATTGGTACGAAAGATCAATCTCAAAATCCACACAAGCTATTGGTATTTCTGCTGTTCACAGATTCAGTCTACATATTAATTATGATGAATAAATTGATTTTCCAAACTGAAAACAAACAAGTTTTGTACGAGTCTAATCTTTAAAAGTGCATGTGCAATGATCTTCAGTGCTAAGAATATCTGAAGAATGATATGTGATGAAAATGACATTGGACAAAATGTGGAGAAAGTAGAAGTATACAAAAATGAAGGGAAATTTTCTATGCTCTTTTTCTTCATTCATTTGATTGATTGATTGATTGATCGATTGATTAATTTAATCATTTACCTATTTATCTGTCTATTCATTCATTTATTATGGGGATGTAAGCCTACCATTACGACCATATAGCTGAATAAAAAATACAAGTCAAGGAAGGGGCGTTCGAGCTCATCTTCTTACGTCGACCTCATCCGCTGCCCCCCTCCCCCCTCTCTCTCTCTTTCATCTCCTTGAATGTTCTGTTATTCAATGTAGGGATGGGGTCCAAGTTCCCACAAAGGCCCCCCCCCCCACTTCATAGATTCTCCACTGGTCAATTATTAGTAATACACATATCTAGGTTCTTGTTTTCCGCAGTATTTAGCAAGGTTATCCGCTGAGAGAATCTCTATCCAGTAACCGTCTGGATCTTGGATGAAGGCAAGACCTTTCATTGGACCTAGAAAGACATTGGAAAGAAGAAGGATGCAAAAGAACGAAGAAAAAGTGAAAGAGAGAGAGAGAGAAAGAAAGAAAGAGAGGGGTTAAATTTCATTGAGAAATTATAATTGTAAGGTATGAGCACTGGATATATACGTTCCTTAATCTAGCCTTAAGCTTGGTGGCGATATTTAACATCATTATTCCCAAACACCCCCTCCCCATGGCCCCTCCCCCTGTTATTTAGCACTCTATCACCGTACCTGAGCATAAATTTACCAATATTTGACAGGAAAAAAAAATCAAATTATGTAGATGTTGCTTATTTCGTTTGTTTGCTCGTTTTTTGATTATCATTTTGCTTCCAATTTGTTTTTACTCGAGTTTAATGCATATTTTAAGTAACAAGATGACATCGGATTAAAAGCCGTTTTTATCTGTTCTTTCTTTACGTTGATTTTGTTTAGCCTCTTAACCTCTCTTAACAATATGAAACCATGACACTATACTATATAGATGAGTTTTAAAGCCAAACAGTTTACCTTCATCGGGTTGCATGATGAATTTAACTCCTAGTTTCTGAAATCTTTCACAGGCAACGTAAACATCTGGTACAGACAGCCCTATGTGACCTATAGCGGTAGGAAAGGAAATTAAACTTGTTTTCAAAATAATATTTTGTAGTTTTAATTTCAACTGGATATACTCCGACTATCATTTGTTACACCTTTTTTTTTCTTACAAAAATTGGTATAAGTGTCTTATATCATACCCACACGCAGGCCCCTGGGAGCCAGTGGTGCTGGGAGTGCTGCAGTCATGTTTGGCAGCAAGGTGACCACATCATTCCGATATATTATAGGTTAATGACAAAATAACACTTCTTTCATAGCAAGAATGGCTTCTCGGATCCTAAGTATTCCATTATAATAATAAAAGTTAACATCCGCGATATTGTTTGAAAATAATTTCTTGTGTTTTGTGTGAGAGGGGTACTTAGATTAGACTAAGAATGCAGCATTATGGTCGACAAATTTAAGTCTTACATCCCCTTTTTTATGTTGCCCGAATACTGAACCCGGTGTTGTCACTCTGTATTGACTTCGTGTACGCATGATCGTTCGAAATTTTGCGTAAAAAGGGGTCTTTTTTTTTTTTTTTTTTTTAGCATGTTCGCGATTTCGAAAAAAAAATGGTTGTTTTCAAGAGCTTGTACTCGAAATTGAAAAAAAAAAGGTGTTTTGAGCTTGTAAACCTCTACTCAAAACTGAAAAAAGGGTTGTATATATTTTTTTTTTCTGGTCCTTGTTTGTAAAAAGTGTACTTGGAATGCGAAAAATATGGGTGTTTTTTAAAGGCCAATTTGTACCCGTTTTGTGCCAAATAGGGGTAAAAATGGCTGATAAAAGAAACACCGCGAAAAAGGGGTCAAATTCTGGGTTGCCGAACGATTATGGTTACACCTTTGAATATAGAGTGACAACACCGGGATACTGAAACGCTGCTTACTTACGGTGCGGTATTAAACCTATCGGGGGCTCAGTACCCCTGCGAAAAAGAAAAAAGAAAAAAGTTCCCAGGGGTCTGCCCACACGTACCTACTTCTCTATATTCTTATTTGTTTCAAAGAGAAAACAGCAAAAAGTAGCCAACTGGTTATTTACTTACCAAATCCTTGAGGTTCGGTATTTCCGTTGTGGTAACCAGTAAAATTTTCGTCTAAGTCTGTGCCATAGATACTGAAGGGGAATGGGGAAAGGAAATAAAGCCGTTTTAAGATTTAATATCGACAGTTTTTTGTTTTGTTTTGTTTTGTTTTGTTTCTAAATTCTCGAAATTCACACTGGGGAGCGGTAGGGAGGGGGGGGGGGGGGGGTGAGGGGGTATACCAGCTCGATTATTATGTATAAACAGCAGCTAACACTCCTTCAGTGACTATTTTCAAAATCTGAATTACATATTATACTTCCATGCACGAAACCTTAACTAAATGGCATAATTTTTCTTTTGCTCAGTGTGCCCTCTATTGATCTTTTGCACAATAATCAGTACTTTTCTGCGACCATAAACTATCGTAGTGGCTTACTATCTGAGTTCGATGGTACCAGGTTGCATGAAGGTCCATCTAATTCTTTTTGTCTCGTCTTGTGGGATAGCAGACTCCTCGGCGTAACCAAGGAAGAATAAAGAAAACTTCCTCTCAGGGAAGTCCAGTCTGGTGAACAATCTGAAAAATGAAGAAATGAAAGGGGGCTGCGTGAGATTGAGTGGGTTATCATAATATCGCTGTCAAATATAGGCATCCTTTAAGCGCATAAACGGACATTCCTTTGAGAAGATTCGCCCATCTCCTACCTACCCCTATCCCCCACCTACGACGCCCGCCCCCTCCAATCAGAGAAAATCATAATTAAATGCTTGACTAGAGAATCAGGGTTTTTCCCCAATGTGTTGTTGAAAGTGAATTATCTTTGCAGGGGCGGAAATCCGTGTTGAAACGTGAAGGAATAACATCTGAAAATTCTAACAACGAAAGAAAGAAAGGGAACAAAGTAAAAGCAGGTCCACTGCAGATTTTTTTTCTGTTGTTTATTTTTTCAACAAGCAAACAAGCAAGCAAGCAAGCAAGAAAAAGAAATGAAAATAAAAGGAAAAGGTCATCGGCTTTTGAGGGCCCGTTTTTTTTTCCAATGATATGTCAAAGATTGCAAGGGGGCTTCCCCCGCTCCCCGATTTCTGCCAATGTTCCTGTGTCAGACTATTTTGTCCGTCATAAAGCATACGAAATGTTTTGAATGGAAGAGTATCAAGTTAGTACAGATTATTAATGACAGTAGGAGAATGGAAGATTATTCTTTTCATATTATACAAGTTATGTGTAAAGCCCTAAAACTTGTTTCCACTTCGATACTATAGTGAATGGATTTATTATTCATTACGATTATTACTAGCCAAAGCTTTTATTAGAACAAGAATCATTTTTTTTTTTTTTGGGGGGGGGGAATTATATTTTAGCAAACTTAAATAGATCAGATACATATACTAGCATTCGATTGCTTACCTCATGCCTAGCACACGTGTGTAGAAATCAAGAGATTTTCGAGGATCTCGAATGCGGAACATAGTTTGTTGCATGATGAAGCCCTGTGTGTTAAGTAGTAAATTAGGTTATGAGAATTTTTTTTCTTCTAAATTTAAGGTAGCATCAAGCACGTTAAAGAATATGAGAAATGGGAGAGGGAGGGAGAGAGAGAGAGAGAGAGAGAGAGAGAGAGAGAGAGAGAGAAAGAGAGAGAGAATGCTGCTATATAAACCATATTATAGTGGATTTCAACTTGCATGTAGGCGTTTCGCATATTCTATCACATTTTTTTTGTGAACTGGACTTTTGAGTTCTGACACTGATGGTAGCAAGATATTTCAACACTACTCACTAGGATAGCAATTAATTTATACAAGCACTACATGAAATTAAAATCAAAACCATTTACCTTCGTAGCTGGATCAGGCGTTGAACAGAATTGACTGACCTGATCCACTGGCAATGAATTCACCTCCTTTGCCATAGTTGCCTAAATATTTCTGCAACTGTACCACTGCGAAAGAAATGACTGCTCCAAATCACTTCTCTTGCCCATGTACAGAGTATACCTTTAGGTGGCTGATATTTTTGTATCTCACATGTACATCCGTGATGAAGTAGTATTGTCTGCATTATAGTTTTCATACTTCTATAGTTTGATACATGTAGGTTACTTTTCACAGATGACTGAATCTGAATAAAATTCAGGAAATGAGACAAGGTCACCGACAATTTATTTTTCAGACCGACAAGTTCACTTTTGAACCGGAAAAAAAAAATGTTGTGTTAATCATTGATGCCAGTACATAGCATGTTTGTCATAAGCACTCGTTCATACTTTTGTCAGAATGTGAGATACAAATTACATGTATGTTATTGAAATTTAGAATGATAGGTGATTGTATTTTTAAAGAAGGGGCCACCGTACGGTGATACGGATAGACAAATGAAATTGAATGCTGCATAAATGAAGGGGAGATACAGATTTCGAGAGTATGAGTGAGAGAGAGAGAGAGAGAGAGAGAGAGAGAGAGAGAGAGAAAGATAGAGAACGGAAAAAAGAGAGAGCGAGAGAGAGAGAGAGAGAGAGGGGGAGGGAGAGAGGGAGAGGGGGAATGGAGAGGAGTAAAGTGTTGAATTTGCCCTTGATGTATTAAATGTAAATGTATTACAGCAAGTCATCACGGCCCCTCGGCACTCACGTTCTTTCTTTTTTTACCCACCCCCTCCCCTCTCTCTTCTCTCTTTCGCTCTCACAACACACTGCACACAGGTCACAATCAAGTTAAAAAATACAAATCTCTTGGGACATACATCTGTCACTTTCTTATCTTTCATTTATTTCTTTTCTTCGATAAAAAAAATGTTTTCCGCCATTTTCCATTGAAGAATACATGTGTGGGTATTATTTAAACACAACATATCACTATTTGAATTTATGATTCACTTTAATTTTTTACATCTTACACAAATAAATTTCAGGACTAGACCAATGTAAAATCTTACTATAGAACTTATGATACCTACTATGACATGCTATACAATGAAAGCATAATTCATCTAAGCTCTCACGACATTCATCAATATGTCAGAAATCAAAGCATCTAGCCAATTATTACATCATACATGTACATGTATATATGTAATGTCAGTACAAAATTTAAAGGCATTGGCAGCGACAAAAAAAGAAAGAAAAAAAATCAAACCATATTTATTAACTGAATTGAATTGAACTGAATTTGAATTGAATTTATTTAAACAGGTAAAACTTACATCAGTCAAAAGACTGCTCTTCCGCAAGTCCGTGAACATAAAATAAATCATATGAATCAAATTAAATAAAACAAAAGTCAAAGCACAAAACAAATAAATCATATGGCACAATGAAATTGAAATAATGAATGATATGAAGTAATGATAATGAGCTAATAATGCAAACTTAAAACTTAAAAAGGAATACTGATGAGCATTTTGTTGGCAGAATTTGTTCAAATTATACATGAGATGTCAGACAAAGAGCTTGAAATATCTCTATCGTGGGGCTAAATATATTCACTGTAATTTGATTCCACATCAAAAGGAAAATACTATGAATAATACTGCAACTGCATCATCAATCAACTGATGAAAAGTTATAATCCACAAATCATACTCATAGACAAAGTATTGTTTTACAAACAATTTTGTTACATGCTGAATAAGAATGGTCATCTTAATCAAATAGCTCTGTTGGGTCATTCAAGCAGGTTGCGTCAAATTTTGGGACATACCAGAACTAAAAAAAAAAAAGTTTCATTTGAACCAGGCATGTATCTGCCAATAATGACTTTAGCGAAAAAATGGTGTCCATCAAGATTCACTTCTCAAGCATCAGGGTGTATTGCAATTTCAGAGCTGCGGGTCTATTGTCAATGATATAGGCTATTATAATATTATTTGTTTTGCAACAAGTCTATAAAACATGTCCCATTTAAATGTGGATTACTATGGTAGGGGGCCCATCTCACACTCACACATCAAAACTTCGCCACATCTGAATTGATCTTCATTGTGAAATGAAACTGTCGATACCTCCGATAGATGGACATCATGAGATTTTTGTGCGCCAACCTGGTTGAATGACCCTGTTACTTTTACTCCAAAACAGTGGTAAAACTGGTAATGACCAATGCATGTTGTCGACTGTGGGTCTCTTGAATGACAACAATTGACAGTATCAGTACTGCCATCCAATCACAAAAGGAAGCAACTCTGTAGAATGAGTTTCTAGTAAGTGAAGAAAACATTCCACTGTTTTATGAGGAAATCTATGGAATTGCTTCATTTTCATATGTCTAAATTTCGAAAATCATGAGTCATGATCACGTGACCTCGATTTCTTCACCATCATGTAGAGCATACCACAAAAGTATCTCAAATCAAGAAAACGTCATTTCTGAAAAAAAAAATCAGAGTTGCCTCCTTCTGTCACTGGACGGCAGAGTAGTGAGCAGCATTTATATCAATCTGTAACCATAACACACACTAATTGTAGATCCATATGATTGGACAAGATGTATTCAAAAGTCATTTTATACTAGCAGTTTAGAATTTAGAATTGAGCAAATTTTTAACAAGAACCATCCTGCTCAATCCATAAATTTTCTGCAGATAGGTTCTAGCAGCTAGGGCAATATAAATAAACCAATTTAATCTGGGAAGAAAACATGAAACAAAACACCTTTTTTCAGAAAATTATAACATCTGAAGGTATCTACTCTATTTCTGTCTGAATGCATTTTCATAAAGGTGTGGTTCAGTTTAATTAGTTTATTTTCACTGTACTGAAATGAGCAACCAGTATTTCAGTCTGTTTGAAGTTCATGCACTTTTGTATATAACTGAGAAATAGAAATGAGGCCTAGCACCTTTTTCAAAACACCAAAGGAGAATCATTTCATCCAAATTTTCTGATATCTTTTTCTCTCCATAATTTCTTAGATAAATTCAGGTACAATGCAATCACTTGAATGGTTACTCAGAAGTACCCTTCTCCTTCTCCTTCTGGCACCTGGCACTATTTCAGACATCGGTGGATAGTGTGCGGTGGATAGTGTGTGCATATACAACACCTGTATATCCAACTTATAAAGAATGAATGCTTTCTGTTACTCAAGCTTTGCCAGGTTATTGGCATTAAGGATCTCAATCCAGTAGCCATCGGGATCTTGGATGAAAGCCAGTCCCTTCATTTTACCTGAAAAAAAAAAAGAAAATTAAAGACATTGGCTAACTTTGTGAGTAGCTGATTTAAATAATTCTCAAACTAAGATGAAACATGTGTATGAGTACTTGTATTTGTACTTAAAAACCCTGAAACTAACCATAATTTGGAATGAAAAAGTGTAAGTTAGACGCAAACAGTGATTTTATTATTCTTCGTCTCACGAGACAATCACTAAGAGGACCACTTTGCTTGAATTTGAAAATGCCGTTATGTGCCTCCCGCCGCGTGATACGCCAATACACATAGTACGGTAAGGTGAGTCATACGCGCATGCGCACTCCTTATGTCTATTCTGTGCAACCGACCCTCGTATATTTTTCAAACATTGGTTCACATTTTTTATATTTATAAATACTTCCTGTTGATATTATACTTGGAAACTTTCAGACTGGTATTTTTACACTATAACCCTTATGTTTATCCCATTTTCAAGTAACAAAACAAGATTTTTTTTAATCATAACAATGTTAACCAATGTCTTTAATGGTAAATTCAAACAATTAACTATTCTCCACAAGAAAACAAAGAACAAACGCATACATGCACCGGGCATCAAAGCCCAGCAAGGAATGAGTTATTAATTGAAAGAGTATAGAGTAGTTAGACAATTAATCCTCACACATTAGTCCTTATACTCCTGCCTACGTCAAATAACATTGGGGGGGGGATTCAACCAGTGGTTACTGAAGAGGATATGGGAGATTCAGTAACCTTGTATCCATACTTATGGATCAAGTACCTAAATTCAAAGTCTAAACCATAAGTAGTACAAAATTGTGCCCTTTCAAAGTTTCCAAAAGGAGAAAATACATATTCATGAGGTTCATTAAATCTAATTCAAAAACAAAAGGACCTCGATGGTTGCGTATTTGTTTCAGTCTTATTCAAAATTACTTTCTTTATTTGCAAATTAAGTGGAATTAGCATTGTTACATACATATATGCCAAAAAGGAACTGTATAAGTCATTTCATTCTTAGACAAAATACTGCTTAAAAAATCCTAGAATGACTGCAAATTTCAGGAAAATTCACTCTGTAAATATTATTTGACTTTGAAGGTATAGCACAAGTCTGTTCAAAACCAATCTCACCTGCATCAGGTTTTTTGACAAAGTTAACCCCTAGCTTCTCAAATCTCTCACAGGCAGCATACACATCAGGTACAGACAAACCAATATGACCTGTGAACCAGCAAGAAACAAGGATTATAACGTAAATGATATTTTGGTGAACTTTATAATATACAAGTACTTTTACTTTAACCTTTTCAAAAGAAATGTTTCTGTATAATTTTCTCAATTAAATGATACGCTTGTTCATAGGTGCTCTAATTTGTATGCTGGGCCATACAATTTAAAGGACTTATTGGATGTGCTAGACATATTAAATTACATTAATCAGTTATAGATTTACCAATGCCACAGTACAGTCAAGGGGCTTGTTCACATGTGAAGCTGTAAGCCCCTGGTAAACCCTGCATTTTTTTGCGTGTTAATGAATGGTATAAGAGGGGAAAAAAAAAAGAACTGCTGATGAGGCAAGAGACATCTTTTTGGCCTCCTGACGGCAAAAGGTGTGGACCACTCAAATTCTTATAAAATCAATGCGAAATATGATGTCACAAGATTTTTCTCCACAAATGTCAGCAAAGCTCTCTTTTATTTGAGCTTAAACTATCACTGACATGTTGATGCACATTCATTTTTATAAGTGGCACTCTGCAGGGGTTTGGCACTGCATATCTGAATGAGCCTTCATGTAGGGTTTTTTTTTTTCTCTTCCTCACATGTCAGCTACTCACCAAATCCCTTAGGTTCTTTGTTGCCATTATGGTAGCCTTCAAACTTATCATCTGTATCCGTCCCATAGTTACTGGAGAAAAATAACAAAAACAAAGAGAGAAAGAGAAAGATTGACAAGATTAATAGATAAAGAAATTTTATTGCATAAAATTTATCTTTATGCTTATTCTTGATTTATTCATTCTATAGTTACTGCAAACACAATTAAGAACAAAGAGAGGGAGAGAGGGAGGCAGAGAGAGAGAGAGAGAGAGAGAGAGAGAAAGGGGGAGGGGGAGGGAGAGACAAGACTGATAAGGCGTCTTATCTTTATGTCGTTGTGCGAAAGAACATTCTGGAACGCAAAATAAGAAATTATTGAAAATCAAATTTTTCAAACAATGATTGATAATTTCACAGGAAGCATGTAGACCTTGTAAGTTGATAAAAATCTTCTAGTGGCATGATCTTTGCTAAAATTCTATTCCAATTTGTCAAAATAGATACTTTAATTTTTGCATTTTTGGATTTTGTGTTCCAGATGCATTTTTTCGCACAACGACATAAAGGTAAAATGGCTGAATTAGGAAGAAGTTCTATCATATCAAATTTACTCATATACTTATTCTTTAAATACAAAATATGTGATTAAAATGATTAAAATGATTAAACATCACCAGCCAGTGGGTGGGTGCAGGGTGCAGGAAGGGGGGAGTTCCTCCCCCCCCCCCCCCCCCTTAGAGAATAAACACCTCAAATAACATAGTAGCAAAGCTTCTCGTTCAATAATATATTTTCAAGAACTTTCAACAACTTTATTTTGCCAGTACAATATAGTTCTTTCTCTGAGAGTAAGGTATTGATCATTTATAGTCATTATGAGTCAACATGTTTTTGTAACAAAAAAAATGTTATATTTCTCTCTTAGTTTGGGAAGTTTTTAATTTTCATTAAACTGAATGGTTCCCTCTTTCTTGTCAGAAATGAAGCTAAAAAGTTTTTAGTTGGAATCCAAATTTCAAGTTCTATATTTTCAGAAACTTGTACCTTTCCTCTACTAGAGTGCAACTTAGCATGTTGGATACTGGAACCGGATAGACCCTGTATGAAGTCTACGGAAATAAGAAAATTTAGTAGTCTACGGGTTAAAATACAAACAGGACACAAAAAGCCACCAGAATATATTCTTTTACAAAATAATAGGATTATTATGTGGAATCCATTTCTCCTGTAAGGCCCTGTCACATATTAGCGAATAGAGCTAACGAATGCCTAGCGAACAGCTATTTTTCGGAAAAGTCCAGATACCCTCAAAACGCTCAAATTCTTGGCCACAATAGGGTTCTAAATTTTTCAACATGTCTAAAATAGAAAATCGGCTCCAGCGTATCTCTGCGAACACCTAAGAACAGCTAACGAATACCACGAACGAATGGCAACGAACACGAACGCATGTCCAACTTTTCGAATACGTTAGGCATTCATTGGCTCGATTCGCTTATATGTGACGGGGCCTTTAAATTGACAAGTCAACTAACATGCCTCTCACCATTTTTATCTCTTACAAAAAGGACAGTAGACTTGCAATGCCACCCCACCTCCCCCCCCCCAACTCTGGTGATTATGATGACAAGTCTTACTATGTGAGTTCTATGGTTCCTGGCTGCAAGAAGGTCCACTTTACCCTCTCTTTTTCATCTTTGGGGATATCTGCTTCATCTGCATAGCCCAAGAAGTACAGGGTAAACTGCATTGAAGGGAAGTCAAGCCTAGTCAGCAACCTGCAATACATAGAGAGGGGGGGGAAAAAAAGAAGAAAAAAAAAAAGACGAATAATAAAAGTGGTAACTCCAGCTATGGCACTAGTCAGAATGAATGTCTAACAGCAATACTAAAAGGAAACAAGAAACATTCCTTCTGCCATACTAGGTTTCTAGGTTTTGCTTTACCTTCATACTGGACTACAGTCGGCAGTATTCAGAAACGAAAACAGAACCCTAAAGGACTTGAATCTCACAAACCTTTATAATCTGGATTACTGAATATTCATTTAATAATTTTAAATCTACATGTATAATGAATTTCATGGGTTCTTGTTTGATGCTCTATTAGGAGTCCACAATAGAGCCAGGGCAGCCTTCGGACAAAATAAATCATATTAAAAATGTTTTTCACTCTTCACACTTTCACAGACAATGAACTTCGTACCATTTTTCTTGAAACTTCACATTTCCAATCTTTATTACCTGAATAATTATTCTGGAGAGAGTGAACATTATGTACATGTATTTCACCATGGCATCATTTCACACCCAGCTGATATCTATACTCACTTATGGAATGATAGACTCCGATTGGGTTTCCCCACTTCACAAAAGAGATATTTCCCCATTATAAACTCTGTATTTGAAGAGGGCATTTCATCTGAACTTCAGCCACTACATTTTGATCCAGAGACACTTCTTTTTTTCAGTATCTAATATTTGTGCTTTTCAATTAGGTCCCATCCCATTCATGGGTGGTATCCTTTGTTTTATCGAGATTTTATCTCATCTTACATACATCCATATATGATGCAATAGCCCATATTAAATGTTGAGCACTATAATCTTGTTCATCAAATAAAATTGCTTTTAACCAGTAGGTGGGGAAAAATATAATGATTTTTTTTTTTATTAGTACAACACTATATATGGGGGCACGTGTGTGTACTGTCGTGTGTTGCGAACAATGCTGTATGTATGTTTGCTGGGATATTCCTCGACATGTACATCACTGCACTGCAAAACACATCCCTTCACATAATCTGTATGTAAGTGTGTCATTAACTGAACTGAAATTTATTTCACATTTTCCCTCCCCCCCCCCCATTACCGGTAACAAGAAATTTGCAGTTCTGTTATTTTGAGGAAATATGGCAAGCTATGAAGATAAGTTGATTTTTGCCATTAAAAAAATGTACCTCATTCCAAGGACTCTGGTGTAGAAATCAAGTGACTTGCGTGGATCTTTAATTCTGTACATAGTCTGCTGCATAATAAATCCCTGAAAAATCAACAGAAAAGAAGTGAAGCAGTATTTTACACTAGTATAGCTCTAGATTTTGCAACAATATTATAAATTACCAAAAAATAAGATCTGTATAATAAAAATAAAAGCAATTACAATTTAATCATCACCAAGTTAAGAGTAAGACATTCTATTTTCCTTCCAGGACAGGAGTGTAAGTAGTCAAATCTGCTTGTACTTAGACTGAAATAAATTCAGTCAAATATCTCGAAGTGCAGATCATTCAGTGAACAATATTGCAATTTAGATTCTGTATAGGCCTGGGGGGGGGGGGGGAGATGTCTAATTTAGGCTTGTGTAAGTTACGTCCGGATACATCAGGGTGTACATCACTTTCTGAAAAGCACCCTAAACAGGTATTTAAGTAGAAGTGGTTTTGATACAGTGCTTAACAGGAAAACTTGTCTAAAATCTCTGATTTTTATACCCGTAACAGTGATTTTATTCAGGAATTGCATCTCTGAATTTGATACCGAAGTTTTTTGACAACATTCTATAGTGGAAACAAGTAACAGCATCCCTGCTCAACCCATTTTGGAACCTGTGCAGCAATTGACTGCAGATCTCCGGAAATAGCAGAGGAAGAAGACGAAGAAGAAGAAGCTGTTTTAGATACAGTAAAATGTGTAATATAATGCACGTTACGTGCCTGATGCTGAAATTTGAAAAGTTTCTTTATTTATGCATTTTCATATAAGCAGATGATATACAGGCCTCAATGGGGTACAGTGTACACACAGGTCTTAACTGTACTATACAGCCACATGCGTGTGTCTTTACCTTAATGGCCTCATGGTTGTATCCACAGCGTCGACATGACATACTCTGCACCGCGACAGCTATCGCTAGTGTGTATGTATGCACTGCACAAGCGACGTGTAAATTCATGCGACGGTGTGTTGCCAAACCCCAAACCTTGGATCGTCACGAAGGTTTTATCTCTTGAAATTCACTGAAATACAAACAATATTGTACTATATTGTCACCTGCTTGCTGACTAGGTGAGAATGAGGTGAAACTATTGTTTTATATAATAAGTGAAATCGAGAGATAAAACCTTCGTGACGATCCAAGTTTTGCAAGTCGCAACACATAGCATCGCACGTAAACATCGCTTGTGCAGCAGTGCAGTGCACACTAGCGATAGCTCAGCTGTCGTGGCATAGACTTCAAGTGGGAATTCAGACGAGTGCTGTATCCTCATGTCGATGCTGTGAATACAACCACACGCGTGTGGCCGTAAGGGAAAGACACACGCATGTGGCTGTATACACTGCCTAACTGTAAAGTGTTATTTAATGTTATATTTTTAGCATAACTGATTTTAACTTTGGAATAATCATTCAAAAATTCAACCAATATTATTTACTTCGTTAGTCTTACTAGACTAACACTAACAGTTAGAGTTAGAACAATTTAAAATTACCTGAGTTGATGCATCAGGCACAGAGCAGCACGCACCTACTTCCTCAGCTGGGAGAGAATTCTTTGGTTCAGTCATATTTTATTATCAATTTAATTACGTACAAATGAAAACATAAATGTATCCCAAAAAATCGAAAGAACCCGATCCACACTGTTATTAGTGTTCTGCAGAGTCATGTAGATCTATCAACATGATCAAAGGTTGGTATATATGGATAGCGAGTCGAGCGAGTCACGTGACACTGGTCTATCAGGTGACGTATCAGGTGACCTAAAAATCCAAATTACACGGACGTACATGTTCTAGTGTCTGGACATGTTGGATGGAACACCACACGGCACACGGGTCAAAAATTCAAAGTTTTTTCCACCGATGATGTGACGTTGGGTAGCACGGTAAGTAAGTGGAAACGCATGAAAGCATGTTTTTGTGATTCTGTATAAATACGGTACCGTACTACCATGACTACAGTCAGACAGTGGGATTGTGAGGAAGAGGAATTTCTGAGTGAGACTGAGAGACTGTGAGTGTGACTGTGAGACTGATGACTGTGGCTGATAGTGATGCAGAAGTATGGTTTAGAATTACCAAACTAAAAGTTTCTGTCTCTCTGTCGTCGGCCGTTCCACTGAGACCACTGTACATCTGGCTCCACTATACCCTCCGTACATAGGGCTTATGTCGAAAGGGTGCATGCGCGGAGCGTGATGGGAGTGGGGAGGGAACGGGGATGGCCGCCGCCACCTTTCGAGAGAAGCTCCCCCGGTTGTCTCGAAAGGGTGGGTTGCGTGTGGGGAGTGAAATTAACGCACCCATTCGTGGAAACCGGGGGGGGGGGGGGGGGGGGGGCTTGTCTCGAAAGGGTGTGTTGAGTAGTCTGATGTACCAGCCGTTTTTTGTTAGGCAGTGTATACAGCCACACGCGTGTGTCTTTACCTTACGGCCACACGCGTGTGGTTGTATCCACAGCATCCACATGAGGATACAGTCACACTCAACTGAATTCCCACTTATACTCTGCGCCGCTACAGCTATCGCTAGTGTGTATGTATGCACTGCACAAGCGATGTGTAAATTCATGCGACAGTGTGTTGCCAAACCCCAAAACTTGGATCGTCACGAAGGTTTTATCTCTTGAAATTCACTGAAATACAAACAATATTGTACTATATTGTCACCTGCTTGCTGACCAGGTGAGAATGAAGTGAAAATATTGTTTGTATAATAAGTGAAATCGAGAGGTAAAACCTTCGTGATGATCCAAGTTTTGCAAGTCGCAACACATACCATCGCATGAGTACACATTGCTTGTGCAGTGCAGTGCACAATAGCGATAGCTGTCGCGGCACAGACTTCAAGTGGGAATTCAGACAAGTGTGGCTGTATCCTCATATCGATGCTGTGGATACAACCACACGCGTGTGGCCGTAAGGTAAAGACACACGCGTGTGGCTGTATACACTGCCTTTTTGTTAATGGAAGTAAAAAAAAAAAAAAAAAGTAGGAAAGGAGACAGGCAGTTGGCTATCACCTGACAGGGGTGTCCAAGGCAGGCTCTGATCCGGGAGGGGGGGGGCCATTTTGGGTATCTAGGCCCCCCCCCCCCCCCCCCCCCCCCCCCCCCCCCCGAAAGAGAAAGGGCCTCCCAAAAAAGAAGAACGCGGCAATGGGAAATGTAATGTACAACCTTTTTTTTTTTTTGTTTTTTTTTTTTTTTACTTGTAGCGAAATTTTTGGACCTGTAATAGGATAGGATAATAGGATAATAGGATAATAGGATATGCCTACTCCCCTAATACGTTTTTTACGACAAATGCAAAAAAACTTTTTATGCACCCCCCCATGCCTACTCCCCTAATACGTTTTTTACGACAAACGCAAAAAAAACTTTTCATTTTTTTGCAAGTGTATGTGTGTGCATATGTGTGTGTGTGTGGGTGCATAAGATTGCTTCTGCGTTCTTGAATGTAAGAATACTCATGAACAAAATGCATATTCCCTTTTTTTTCTTTTTATTTGGGGGGGGGGTGGGGCATCCATTTCTCCCGTTTTATGCATCCCACCATAATATTCTAGCAGACAGAAAAGAGGAACTCTTTCCCTCATATATATTTTGGGGATCGTTGGACACCCCCTCCCCCCCCCCCCCCCCAGGTGATAGCCAACCGCCTTTCTCCTTTCCTACTTTTAAAAAAACATTTTTTTTTTTACTTACATTAACAAAAAAAACGGCTGGTACATCAGACTACTCAACACACCCTTTCGAAACAAGCCCCCCCCGGTTTCCACGAATGGGTGCGTTAATTTCACTCCCACACGCAACCCACCCTTTCAAGACAACCGGGGGGGCTTCTCGCGAAAGGGTGCGGCCATCCCCGTTCCCTCCCCGCTCCCATCCCGCTCCGCGCACGCACCCTTTCGACATAAGCCGTACATAGAGACTGAATTATTGTCTGTCATGCTGTTGTATGTGGATGATCGCAGTAATCACTGGTCACCCTACTGGTCGATGCAGTCAAGTGAGACAATACCCATGAATGCATAATTCAGGCCTGTCACCAAGTTTTTTCCTTTTAACTTCAAAGCGAAAATGATAACTTCAGAAAATATGTAACTTAGATCTCTGCTTACGAGCTTCTTCAAAAACCATGCTTTATCTAGATCTACCTGAATGTTTTCGATGTGTAATTGTTGTCAGCCATCTTGAATCAAACTAATAAATATTCATTCGAATAGTCACAATCGATCTCATTTCTAAAAAGTGCGAGCGTGCTTTAGCTGTACACATTAAATTTTAATATTCATATGCTCACTCTAAAAAAGCTTGCTCTGGTTGGATACCAATTTTTCAAGGGAGGAGCCTAGCAGCTGAATTTCAGCCGTGATATCTTCCCTGTTGTGCCTATAATACGGTGTGTGTGTGGGGAAGGTTGAGAAATGTCAGTTATAATAAATAATTCCCCAGAACAGACGGTTATTTCTGTCTAGGTTTTGTGTAACTATACAAGCCAGTATTCAAAATTCTTGAGAACTCTTGACAAAAAGTGTGATTACATTGTGTGCATTATGTAGCCATGGCATATGGTTTCCTCACTAAAATTTATGTTAACTTAAAGTAAGATTATTACTTTATGTCATACCAGTAATTAAATTTAGTTTAACAACTTACAACTTACAAAAAAAATGATAATTTATTGCGTCGTCTGGCCACTATACCTGAAATTTCCATGCGATAATGGCAGAAATACCCATATGCAGCCTGCACACACCCTCATACATTTTTTTCATTTTGAGAGTGAGCGAAGCAAGCAAGCCAAAAATTAGCACTTCTTGCTATGATAAAAGAAGCCATCAAAATACACTCTAGGCCTATAAGATGTTTAAATGATAGGCCTATATTTGGTCACCTCACTAAAATAGAAAAAAAATCAAACTTCACAAATTGAGGTGCCCCATGTCTGTGCAGTGCCCAGGCCCCCATCTCTGTGCATATGCTTAACTGCACGATTCTAACATCACAAAAGGCGCAATGAACAAAGAATCTTCATATCATTTTTCTTTGAGATATATTTATTAGTGCAAAAATTAGGAAAAACTGATGAGTAGGGCTGGAAATTTGGGTATTTTTTTAAATTGGGTACCCGTCCAAATTTTGGGCAGGAACCCGGTTACCCAAAAATGGTAATGTACGTCAGAAAAAAAATGATCTAAATGTCCCTATAAATATGCTTAAATTTTCAGATTTATAGCAGCTAAAGAATTTCAGGAAATATGAATTCCTTGCTAATGTTGAAATATACTATATGTAGTTATTTCCATCCAATTCAGCTTAAGATTGCCTCTTTATATCGAAATCTGGTGTAAAAATGGAGAGATCATGCGAGCCACCATTTTGTTTTTTGAGTGATTAAATCATTTGGTTCAAGTACAATCATTTTGGAATAATTAATGGCTCCCTAAAAAAGTTTCATTCAAATCATACCAATTTAATAATTTTGGAAGACAAAATATATTTTCTCTTATTCTTATACCCCCTGGTTTTATTCAAAAGTTTATATTTAGTTAGTATAATCAGTTTTGATGCACTGTTGGAATTAGGGGTTGTCACTGGCTGTACGCAGTGTAGGCTAGCTGGCTTGCTGGTAATTCAAGTCAAGGAGAAAAAACCTAAATGCATTTACAAGATCATAACATAATTCCTTTTAAACTATAAAAAATACATTGGAAGAGACAATAATCACTTGATAATTCCGCAAGGAGATACATTGCCTCGATAAACAATTCCATTATCACCCAAGAAATGACAGAAAAATAATTAAATAATTATATATTTCAGGATTTACTTGGCATATTAATCAAAACGCTGCTGTAAGTCCAGATTATTGAGCTCATGAATCCCCTTCACTGCACCCTCTACGTTAAAGAAGACAAGTCAGACATGTTGATAAGTGCCAGTAAATCCTCAAATAAAATTATTTTTTTCTGCCATTCCTTGGGAAGCTATTGAATTATTGTCCAAGTCAAGTATCTCCTTGTATCTACTTGAACCAGATTATTTCATCACTCATAAAACAAAATGGTGGCTCACACGATCTCTCTCCAATTTTTACACCGGATTTTGCTCTAAAGAAGCAAGATATGGACATTAATCATCACCTAAATCGGATGGAAATAACTTCATATGATATATTTCATTGTTAGCCAAGGTATTCATAATTCCTTGAAATTATTTAGCTGCTATAAATTTGGAAATTTAGGCATATTCATAGGGACATTTAGATCATGTTTTTTTTTG
Organism: Echinometra lucunter; assembly: GCA_029962745.1. Classification (NCBI taxonomy): domain Eukaryota; kingdom Metazoa; phylum Echinodermata; class Echinoidea; order Camarodonta; family Echinometridae; genus Echinometra; species Echinometra lucunter. Next base: position 15,601,699 of record CM057152.1, read on the forward strand.
TTTTTTTTGTATCATTGTTTGGGAAATGAGTATCAGATTTTGGTCCCAGGTTCCGAAGCTCTCGGGCGGGGCCTGGGTATCTGGGAATTAGTCACAGCCCTAGACATTAGTAATGCAAGTCAGAAGCTACGGAACGTTTTTGAAAGTGGGGGGGGGGGGGGGGGGGGGGGGGGGGGCTGCGCATACAAACCAGGAAAATCACTTCTGGGTTTTTGTACAGAGGCAAATGTGTCTACTCAAAAAAGTGGGGGCCCCCCCCCCCCCCCCAGCTCCTATGGTTCTGCAGCCCCTGCAAGTGAGCTATCAGTGGAAAGGACTAAAGTTAGTAACCTTAGAATAGTAACTCTTTGAATTATCTTTATTTTGATACACACTGTGTATATTCCTCCTTCACTTTAAGAGGGGGCAAGGCTGTTGTGGGATCATACTTTATTCTTCTCCATTAATCTTTCTGATTTTAGCTCTTTTCTGCTTTCAATATATAGTCTTTGTGAGTAATTATGAGGCAAAAAGTTCCCATATCATTTTTTTTTTTTGGGGGGGGTACTTTTTTCTTGTTACTGAATTTTTTAGAAAAGGGAAATTAAAAAGATTTTAAAATGCTGGTATTTATACAGTAGCATTGTGAAGGAAACAGTCCCTGACCTATTTAGAAAAAGTTGATGATGTACATTTGTATAAGAAATGAATGCGTATGTAGTTTTAGAATGACCCTGTCTCTTACTCTCTTTGCAAAGAAATAGGTGCATGAAATCACACACAAATTTCATTTTAGGTGGGTGGCATCGTCCCTAGAGAGAGGGTGCCGGGAGGGAGGAGTTCCTTTGTCATTGTTCCTTGTCTGCTCCATCTCTTCCTATGTTCTCTCACTTTTTTCTCTTTTTTTTTTTTTTGGGGGGGGGGGGGTTAGGCTTTTTCATGAGGGCAACTGCCCCCCCCCCCCCCCATTGCCCCTAGCTATGTTAATGCATAATGTAGACTGAATGTGGTTTAAACACTCTAGCTATTTACATCACATTTCAGAAATAAGGGGGTTTGCAAAGAAAAATGAAAGAACAGGGTAGGTTTGTCCGTTGTATGAATGACAAATTCCCATTCTGTTTTGTTTATTGTAAATGCTTTCAACCCAGGGTCGGCCTCCAGGAAACCAACTTCACAGTGTTTTACCCATTCGTGACAGGAATTATTTAAAGCCTAATTTGATCAGCTTTTATTCTTCAAATTGGCAACACCAACATTTTTATTTTATTGCTACATTTTTCTGATTAAAACATGTATCTGAAATGAATATAAATTGACAGAAATTATGATGAGAAGTAAAAAAGTTGCCAATTTGCAGGGAAAAACAGTGATTTTAAACTTTCTATCACATTGCTAATTTAAGGATTTTAATGCTTACTTTCCTTTTAAAAATTTTCAGCATCAAACAACGAATATTGACGCAACCAAAATGGGCACAGTTTGTGTAGAATTTTTTGCTCTTTCTGCTCATGTATTTGGTATGATTTTTAGGGCTTTGCATCAAGAGATATTAGGCCAAACCACAAAATGTGGACCTATGTCACGAATGGGTTAATTTGATAAAACGACAAATACTGAGTGAAGTTGGTCCACACTTCTTGCTGAAAATACAAAAAAAAATTCACCTCAAAATATAGATGGAGACAAAAGGTAGGGGCAAAAGATAAAAGTTAGAAATTGGTTTCGAGTCGAAAATGCCGCCATTATAACACATCATCAGGGGAACATTCATGCCAGCAGAAAAGGCTGGCATGAAAACTGACAATAAACAGGGCCAGAATGCAGCACCCTAACTAAAATCATTTATCACTAATTATGTTAGTGATGTTAATGATTTACTCTATTAGACTAATCCCTACAGCCCCCCAGCTGTATTCTGGCCCTGCGTGCGATAATGTCGCCACTGACCATTGCTAGCAAGTATTCCCTTATATACCTCCCAACTTATAAACGCTTTTGGTCCCAGTTAGTAAAAAAATGAGCAAAAGAGCTCACCCCTTCCTGCTGTCTTTTGCATAAACATGATGGGCTATTTGCATATGGATAGCCCAAATTTGTTTGATAATGAGATTCACTCCTGGCATGAATGTATTATACCCAGGGAAGAGAAAGAATGCAATGTCATGCATATACAATAGGGCTTTCAGGCATTCTCCCCTCTTAAATACTGAATGACAATAGTGGCAAACTTAGTAATGCCTTTATTTGATTGGGTTCAGTAGGGCAAGGTACTAAAAGCATTTGGCTCATTGTATTGAAGAAATCCTCTGCTAGTGGATATAGCAATTAATTCTATTTTTTATCCAGATGTTCTCCCATTATTGTTTGCCATGTTTTGTTTAATTTTTTTTGGTTTCATTTTAAACTGTGAAAATAGAAATTCAGGAATAATCTAATGGAGATTTATTTTATCCCCGGGTATGCAGTATTTTGGACGCTGCATCACATTTGTGTGCTCAAAATTGGCCATGTTTCTTGACTTATTCTGTGCATGATTCGTGTGGTAAACAGAATCATTGTATATTTATGCGGCAGCACACTTTTCAATGGGAAAAGTGCATTTTTACAAGATTGATGTGTCCTTGCAGTGAAAAACAGTTCAGTTTCTCGAAAACTAAAAGTTTAAATACCATGGAACTTTTACCACAGATAGAATTTTACTTTTACTTTTATTTTCTGCAGAAAAATCAAAATCGAAATTTCGACCCCAGATCGACGGATACGACAGCTCAGATGATTGTCGATGAATTGTCTGAAGACTAGTTAGAGCCATGATGAGAAAAGTCTATTTCATTCATATGCATAGAAAATGCCACCTTTCATGCAAAAAATCCTGATCTGTGTGTAAAGTGAATGAGTGCGCAGACATGAGAACCTTCATTGTTTGCAATGTCAAATTGACACCATCGCCTTTTCTTGTGAAAATGACATTGTTCTTACTCGAATTTTGATGAGATTTTCAGCACAATTACCCTCTAATAATGTTAGAATTAGCTTGGAGAAGCGTTCCGTGGTGTTATATTCTGACATCCACAGAACGCTTGGATTGGCATAGATAGGCCCCAACGGAGATTCATGTCAACAAAGTACAAGGCCCAGAAAATTTAACTTTCCCATGCCCTGTCAACCCTGGAAACTAGCTTCCAAGTGATCAGCCTGATAAAATCTAGCTCTAAGTTTAGAATCTACATACGGTATCTGAAATGAAAAATATTGAATTTTGATTGACTATAGACCCTTTCCGAAGATTCCCACACTTGATGAATTTCCATTTCAATAGAATGACCTCTAACATCGTTAGATTGCCTACATCTGTTACATACTTACCAACACTGAAGAATGAAAAAGCGGTAGATTACTATTTTTTGTTGTTTTTAGTACAGTGAGGTATGTGGTTAAATTCCATGAAAAGCGGTAGTTTACCGCCTAAATAGGTAGAGTTGGCAAGTATACCGTTAGTCTAGGCCAAAGGCGAAAGAGCGGTGCAGCGTTGTAACATGATGCACGATACTGATTCAGTGGCACACTCTCGCACGTAGAGATCACGTATCACATGGCAACAGTAAAATGAACGGGTCTTTACTCGATCAAGTCCTGTGTAGCACCGACTTTAACAAGTGGAACTTGAACATCATAAATTAACAACCAATCAGAGAGATGAAAAATGGAGTAGTCAGACATAACAGAAGGATGCAAGTAGAAGAGGGAACCAGTAGACAGCATTGAAGGGTGATCATGAGGTGTTATGAATATATATTCATGAGAACTAAAACAATAGAACCATGTGCTGTGGAAGTGGAATGATAATGAGAGCTGTGTATGAGGGTGGAGAGAGGAATGAGGTCATGAAGGTTAAATGTAAATGGTATGCAAAGCAAGAAGTAGGCCTATGGCATTGCGCAGCAGAGTATGAAAACAGAAAATAGAAAACCAATTTCAGTTGCTACAAAATATACCTTTTAAGCATAAAATATCAAGTGAAGCCTGCAAATGGTCCTGTAAAATACTTTTAGGTTTAAATTCCACATTTCATGTATGGAGACAGGACATTTGCTCCTGTCTTAATATCTCCGAAGACATGGGGTTAGGGTTACAGCTTTGATAGGGGGTTTTGGTTCAGAATGATGTGCGGATAAGGACTAAGGTTTGTGTTAGGTTTGGGGTTTAGGTTTTATTTTTTACTGAGCATGCATATTTTCCATGGTAGCAATTGTCATCGGAGCAAATGTCATGGAACCACCGGTATTTATGGTTAACAGGTCACTGAAGAAGAGGATCTTTCACTGCAGCTTGCTGATTATTATTCTATTTCTCATTAAAGTAGACATTCATTGATTTAAAAACTGACTCATTTTTCATAATTGCATAGGTGAAGCTTAGATTGAACAAGTTTGTCAAAATACATCGTTTAGAAATATTCGAAGTATTAATTATTATCCCTTTGGAGGGGGAAAAAAGAGGAAAAAAAAAATACATGTAAGCATATAAGAGAAAGTTGAAACAAATCTTGTGAAACTTTATAATGCAAACTGAGTAGCTATATCTATTCTTTGTCTTTGTTATTTTTCTTGCATTTATTGGATCTTTTTTTCACTATTTCCTTTATATATATATGTAGATATATTATGGATAAACAGTATGTACTTTGTAATGTAGGAGGACTTCACCTTTCAAGCCCTAAGGCTTCTTTAGTCTCTCCTTTTCTTGAAACTCATATTTGCTCATGTTCTATTAAAATGTTTCGACTGTTCAACTGTTTTCAAGAATGATAAACTTTCAACTTCAACTTCAGCTATTAAAAAAGTGACCCTTTTCTTTAAAAAAAAGCAGGCGCTAAAATACAGCCCCGATATAGCACCTGAAGAGCTCTCCAAACACCGCTGAGATGAGTGACGTCACGGGCGGGATGTTAATTACACAAGCAGACGATGTCCCATAACATCTCAGACACTTTCAGTGCCTATTTTGTCGTCCTCTATTCAGTTATTTCTTTCACTTCAGTAGCGTCAGTCTAAATGTTTAATCTATTCTTTTCCCTTAACCCTGTGCATGGTATCATTTAGATGGAAAATGAGGCGTTATACAGTGATAAAGGAATCAACAAAATAGACGTAATTGCATTTTCAGCTGCACACACTGCGCTATGTTCGGCGTTTCAAGAGGGAGCGACTACCGTCCATGCAATTATTCCACGGGCTTTTCAATTTGAAATTGTGGTTTCTTTGATTGTTCATTAACTCTTATCCTCTATATTTACAAAAATGAGATTTCAGTTATTAGAATTGGTTCCATTTCCTTTTTAGAATGGTGTAAAAATGAGCATGTTAAAATACACTAAATTCTTTATTATTTGAGAAATAATTGCACTGCAGTTATGTTCATTCGGTATGGGAAGTCGTCTGCTTGGACAGGGTTGAACCCGTTCGTGATGTCAGTAAAACATCATTATTTTTTTTGGCGAATCGCTCCTATATCACAGATGCTGGGAGGTGGTTTTATTTGTATCATTTTTAAATTACCTGATACGTAGTTGACGTAAAACTGATACGATTGCTATCTGTTAGCTTTCCAGTTTCTAGTGATACAACATTTGCCATATTTGTGATTTTCTTTGAATGTGTACTTTAATCATTTTCTTTCTTGTGATACTTTTAGTTTTAAGAGAAAAATATTTAAACACCATTCCATACCCTTAAGATAACTAAGATATCAAAGGAAAAATTGGTATTTTGCAGCGCCAGAAGTGTCATCCCCAAAGCATGTGTGATGTTAGTGACTCGCACGATTTTCAGAACCATAATATACTTTAAACGAAACCGCAGTACAAGCAGGCTGAGCCACTGTGCCTGTCTGGTTGCAGTGTGCACAGCCTGTTTGTGTTATTCCCATCACACAACAGGCAATAAGTCAAACTTGATATCATTTCCTGAGACAATAGAATGAAATGAGCTATATTCCAGCCATCCACATATATAGCCATTGAAGAAGTATGAAAACAGAAAATGGTGATTTAGGTCTGGATTATTGGATGTACTTGTATGTCATTGTTAGTAACTCACCAATTGAGGCCTTCGAATGGCTACAACAAACCTCTTTTTCTGAAATTGTGCAAAAAGTGGCCATTATGCACCATTTCCATACTTTTATTTACCGGTACATCTTTCTTTTTAAATTAATTCTGAAAAACTCTGATTCTCAGGGAGCAATAAGAGGTTGCTTTCAACAAGTTTCTCTAATTTTACTCAATGATTAGGATGCAGGATATATGTCACCAGAGTCTTCTCTGGTATTGTGATATTGTGGAAGTGGTATGTGTGGTTTCTGGATTTCAAGTTATAAAAATTTTCTTCTATTTGATTGACAGTCTTGTGGGTTCTTATTAGTTAAGTGAAATGTACATTTCAAATTAAAAGGATTTCACTTCATAATACATTGAATATTTATGAAAAATGCTGTTTTTAATACATGGATTATGGCTAAACTTTGCTTTGTTTTGTACAGGTATTCTTTTTGCAATGAATGGAATGCAACAACAGGGTGTACTGAATGTCTGAATGTGGTGTAGCCAAGCAGCTTAAAGATGGCAGAGTTCGGTGCCGGCAAACTACAGGGGATGGGAAATACTACACAAGAACAGGTGAAGAAGCTCTAAGAGTAACAGAGAGAGAGATAGAAAAGAAAATAATAACTCTTTTCCTTTTTTTTGAAAAATCCCAGGGTTCATAGGGGTCAGGGAATTTCTGGAAAGTCAGGGAATTGGAAATTCTTTTTTCCAGAAGCAAAAAATCAGGGAAAGTCAGGGAATTTGTCAGTTTCTTCTTAAAAGTCATGGAAAATCATTTATTCAAGATATTTTTCATGTTAATAAATTTGCTCTCTGGCCAGCCCTGCATTCATGGCACTCAGATCAGCTTTGAAATTCTTTTAATCAGCGTGCATTTTAAATAAGTTTTGCATCACATGTGATCGATGAGTCATGGAAACTTGCATTTTTCTGCCCTGGAAAGTCCTGGAAAGTCATGGAATTTTGAAAATGTATAAGTGTATGAACCCTGATTATCCTCATATGGTGCTCTGGCATAAACTTTTTAAAATGTTACATGTATAGAGTTAGGGTTTCAAATGGTTTTCAGGTTAGATAAAGGGTTTGGGTGAGGTTTAATGTTGGCAGAGGACTTGAATGAAGAAAATTGTTAAAGCTCGATATTGACTGTTGAAGAATTGTCATCAGGGCACAAGTTATACAGTGCCAGAAGTTAATTAGTCAACTTCCCAGTACATCTTCATAAAGGTTTTAAAGGTTACAAATACGATTAGAGACTTTAATTAGGTAATAAATGTAGGAGTCAGGGATGAAGACTTCCATTTGATCTTGACATAAATTCTCTACTTTCTTCATCTTTTCTTGACAGGACAAAGGATTTGAGTGCTCTGCGTGCAAGATGAGATTCAGCTTTAAAACAAACCTGCATCGCCACAAGCGAACTATCCATAAAGGTGAGACAGTGAGAGAGAGGACCTCCTGCATCTTTCCTGGATGCTCTGCAAAGTTTTATCATCAGACTAAACTCTTGTCTCATCTGGAGCTGGCTCATGGCAAAAATACTGGCAAGACAGAACTGACCTTTTCCTCAATGGATGAGTTTCTCGTGTGGAAGTTGCAGGAGGAAGCAGAGAATTTTGTATGTTTTACGAAACAGCGTGGAGACATTGACCATCTTTCAGTCACCCATCACCACTACATCTGTCAAAGAGATGGGAGCTCCAGAAGCCACACGTCCAAGAAGCAGCCAGGCAGAAAAACAAATAGGAAACTTCGGAAGGGGGTCGTTAAAACAGACTTGCTTTGTCCAGCCAGAATGTTAGTCAAACAATGCAAGAAGTCTGGGCGAGTGAATGTTTCATATTACAAGACCCACTCGCACTCTGTGTCACCCGATGATGCATTGCACCATCCTCTCCCCAAATCTGTGCGGAAGGAAATCAAGAACAAGCTGGAGTCTGGTGTCACAGTTAGTCAGATCTACCAGGAGTTTCAAAACCAAAGTAATAATACCCTTCTGCCCACACCAACAATTCATGACAACAGACTGAAGTTTGTCAATAAAGCTCAGATTCGTGCTATCCAACGACGTCTTCAAAAGAATACCACCGAAAATGCCCAGTCACAATCGGAGACTGCACTGAATGTTGTTGTTGAGGTCCTTCAAATTGCTGACACCTGTAATGCCAGGATTGACAGAGAAAGTACGGACATAGATGCTGACTTAGAAGCACAAATCCCAGAGCGGCAAAACATCCAATTACCGGTAAATGCAGACAGTAGGAGCATAACTCAAGAACTACTCTTTTCGGAGCCTGTGATGAATCCTTTGTGTGGGCCGATAGTGCCCTTAGATTATAGAACCAGGCTACAAGGAATGTTGAATGAGATCTTAGTCTTGATGGAGAATGAAAATGTTAGGAAGACTATGCTGCCCTGTGTGATAGGTAACCTGGAAAGCATGCTCTCTCTTTGCCGCCAAGAAGTAAAGTCCCTCAGTGTTAGGAATGATGTTGAAGTACTCCCGTTGGAAAAACAAAGTTAGCATCGTGGAAGCAGTGTTCAATTCAAATTTTGCAATATCTTTGATCATTTATTACTGTAGTAAGATTGATCTTGATTTCCAGTAATGGAACTTGTTCCATCATTATACGCTGTACATATTGATTAAGGAATCAGCTGGCAAGCTTATGCAAACGGCTGCTTTTATAGAATTTGCTTCAAATCCAAGCTGAGACTGAGAGAGATGCTCAGCTAGCCCTGGTCCTGGCTCTCTGGTGGAGAATTTAAGTGGGACATTTTGAACTCCTCCATGCGCAACATGTTGACTCTTTTGTGTCTTGCCCACAAATATTCGCAGTGGCCTCGCGCCCCCTCGCTTGTATGGATCAGCATCTGTGGAAGAATATGAAGTGTTAAAAATTTGGACACAACAATATTGCCCTTTCCCAAAAGTGCAGAAACGCTTGTGTGTTTAGGAATGATTAAGATAGTGAATGGATCCTTCAAGAATATGCTGAAAGGTTGCAGAATCAATGCAGGTTCACTAAATTTGCTTTCTTGACCATGTCCTAGTGCAAGCCAGGTTTTATAGCAATTGAAAGTTCTTGCTCTGCACAGACGAAAAGCTCTTGATCCTCTTTATTTTGTGGTTTGTATGTATTTACATCAATAAAAACACAGTTCCTTGAATGCACAATGCATGTATGCCAGCTCAGCAAAATTTCATAACGATAATCACAATGGCAAGTATCCCTAAAAGCCCTTGCTTTTCCAGTGCTTTGTGATTCTGAATGTTCATAATGGAGGTCGTAATCCTGCACACTTGTTTCAATATTCCAAAAGTCCATTATTCTGGAATTTCATATTTCTGAAATTATGCCCGCAATTCGAAGAATGAAATAGCATCATTAAACTTCTAATCTTCCTAATTCTAAATATGATGTAGAGGTCAAACTTTTTTTTTTCTCAAAATTCAAGGAGCCTTGGAATTATGAACCATTGGAGTTGTGAACCCTATTTTATTTTCCACAATTTGAAACCTTATAAACCTATTATAATCCTGCAGAAAATTACACATCACCAAACACAAGTGTCGAGACACCGACACCATCCTTTACCGATTGTAGAATTTGTGACATTATGGCTTTACAGCTGATGTGACAGATAAAATACTTTATTTCAGGACAGGCTCCCAGACTAATTGTCACCTCATTTTAGAGTTAATTTATAGACCGGCCATCTCAATCATAAGAAAACTTGTCAGTCTGAACCTAACGTAGCCACTGGAGATGGCCCTCAGGGTCCTGCAAAAGGGCCCCAATGTTCAGTTGATTTCACCCAATTTAACATATGCACCACAAATTCCATTCTTGATCATATATCAAAAAATATGTGAAATTGATTACTATGGATGGGCTCCTGGCATATTTGTGTTTGAACTATATTGTATTATTGAATTTGTAGCAATGTTTGGTGTAATTTGGATGCAAATGAATTATGTATTAAGTTTATAAATCCTCCTGATGTACATGTACAAGGCATGTAATTTATATCTCCTGCAACTAATTTGTGCATGCTGCCCTCTTGTGCTCAGTACATCAGTTTTTTCTTCTTCCAGATCCAGATGTATTTCCTGTGGTTCCTTGTTTTATATTACTGAATATGAATCATAACTGAGGGCATTCATGATATATTCTTTCACCTTTGCCATAGTCCTCCATTTTAATTGCAGTATTGTATGAATGAAAGAAAGAAATCAAACAACTTTTATTTTGTTTTTTGAGGGTTTTAAATGTGAGGTCTTTTATGCATGTTCATGTTTAAAAAATATATTGTTGGTATGTTTTATTGGGGCTTACCGAAACATCTATTTGTTTTGAGAAAGAAATTCAATTTCTTTTTGTTTTGTTGTTTTTAAATTATATTTTGGACTGAAAATATCTGATTGGTACATTGTGTTTGAGACTCTGATCTGGATTTATCCATTTATTTACCTCTTTTCACTTCTCTTGTTTTGTCATATCATACCAATCTCAGTTTTCATCCCCCTCTATCCTCTCTCTCCTTCTTGTTTTCTCTCCTTTCTCCACTCCTCCCTGTTAACTCTTTGATTTTTTTTTTCTCTCTCCATCTCTCCCTCCCCCTTCTCTCTCCATTCTGTTTATGTCTGACCCATATGTATTTCTACCATTTTCTATTCCCCCTCCCCCCCGACATTAATCTCTCCACAAAATAAACCATATTAATAACTAAATAGCGCATTCGTAAGTTAATTTTAGTGCATCATGTACATGTACTTTATTGACAAATTGCAACAAGACAAAGCAAATGGCAACTTCAGCAAGAGCTGTAGAAAAGAAACGATCACTAAATAGAGAAATAAATAAAACACAAAACAAATGCACCAAAAGAATGAAAATAAATATTTTTGTAATGTGATGTCTATAAATGCTGATCCTGAATTAATAACTGTAAGCCATTAAAATCTTCAATTTCACTAATTTTGAAATGGTAATAAAATGCCCTAAGCACAATTTTGACGGGCATGCAAACGGTTTGCAATGGATTTGAACGTCAAAAGGATGTTATTATTAATTCGGCAGAATTTCAAAAAAGTTTGAAATTTCTTGTGAACAACTGATGATGCAAGTTTGGCCATCTTTCAACGGATAAAATGTGAATGCTGGATTGTGCCCTTTTTTCGACATTTGCATTCTTTGCAAAACATTTGTGTGCCTGGGAAAACGATGCTTTAGCAGAATGACCTTGAAATGTATAAAAAAAGAGAAAAAGGTCGCGTCCGGTTGATTTCTGTCATGCAGTGTTCCTGTGTATAACTAAAAACTTGAAAAACATTTTGGCATGAATTCACAAAGGTGGTTTAAATTAGACCATGGTTTAGGCAAATTTTGTGGTGTAAGTGCGCTTGATTTAGCGTGTACACTAAGAAAGGTCCAATGATAAACGCGCGCGTGTGGCAAGCTAAATTTACGCTTGCTGTCATGGTTTAGACCACGGTTTATGTAAATTCATGCTTAGATTAATTTACATAAACCATGGTCTAAACCATGGCAACAAGTGTAAATCTAGCGCCCTTTGCCACATGCGCATTTGTACCACAAAATTTGCCTAAACCATGGTCTGAATTTAAACCACCTTTGTGAATTCCAGCCTCTGAGTACTGTGGAAGTAATACCACAGTTTGTTCTTTTTTTGTCAGAAATTCATGCATGTATGAATACACGAACCACGAACAATAAATAGTACCCAAAAAATGCAAATTTTGAATTTGCACACTTTGAAAAGATCTTACGGTATAAAACTTCCCCAATGCAAGAATAAATACACTTTTCACTGTACAAATTGTAGCCTATCAAAAATATTCATTTACACAATAGCATCTAACCTTCTTTCAAGCATTAGAAAAATTTTAAAAAAATTATTAAAGCAAAAAGACAATACCTCCGGCACCACCTTCAGTGGGCGGATGCATAAAAAGCAAATATCAGCACAGAACTACATCAAGATCACAAAACCTCCATGTAATGCAATTGGAGGTAAATTTCCTTTTGAAAAAAACCTGTCAAAACTTCTTTCACACAATCTGCCTGCTGTTTCTGTACTTCATATACTTTGATGTGTACACTCTCCCCTCCCCCTTCCTCAGACCAAATTAACAACATCAAATTTGCACATCTAACATTCTCTAAATTTACATGAATAAATTTGATTGTTGTTGCACTGTTACGTCTAAAGTCCTGGGCTGGTATTCTGAAAATTGTTTTATCTTATTTTTACTGTTTCAATTGTCATAACTTGTGATTGGTTTGAACTGCGCAATGAACGGTGTGAGCCAATGGTGCACACAATTTCTGATAAGATAAAAGATACAATTTTCAGAATACGGCCCCTATTTGGTAATCATCTAACTTCTTTTGTTAGAAGTTTTTTTTTTTTTCTTACCCATGGATGGGTTTAAATTTGAGCAGAATATGGGTTTTCATTTCTTTGTGCTTTCTTTTCTTCATCAGTCCATCTGTAAGTCTCAGCAATAAATAAAAAAATACATTAAACTTCTGATTGGTGGCTATATAATACATATACATGACATTACATCATAGAATGAAGATAAATGTAAATCAATTTCCCTAACAAAAGGACATGACATCTTTGGTACAAAAATTTGCAAAAAACAAAACAAGATTGCACAAACGTCATTATCCGTCCCAAAGAAATAAATCAACCTCCACAATGTCGTGACAATCCAGTCACAAATATCCCACATTCAAGACATTTGCAAACTGTCAACTACACTAATGATGAATTTTTTAGCACCATGTCTTTACTCAAAAATAGCAACTTCTTAATTCAACTCTGTTCATAACAAATTTTCTGCTTAACCTTAAATGAGGCAATCACAAACATTGGCAAAAAGCCCTCTAAGCTCAGCTAGCCGTACTTTCTTTTTCATATATAATCAGCCCTGGTGAATGACAATCCCTAATCTCTAAACAAAAAAAAGGAAATTCAGAAAAAAAAAAATTGTACAGTGGAACCTCGTTATAAAGAACACTGTTATAACAAGGTAATTTTGCCGGTCCCTATGTATCTCTTTGTTTTTTAGCCCTGATATAAAGAGGAAATTTCCCTGGTCCAGAGGAATTTGTTATAATGAGGTTCACCTGTATAAAGAATCCCTTAAACAATAAGACCTTTATTAAACAAAGTGAGGAATTTGTGCCCAGATTTCAGCTAAAAATAGAGAAGGTATCAGAAATTACAAAAACTCCTACGATTTCTATCAGTACCATAAACGTAATGTTAAAATTCACAGTTGGCATAAAATTTTAGTCAAGAACTTGCAAAACTATACTGAGTACTGTAAGGATAAAATTGTTTTTAAAAACTCATCGCTTCTCTGGACAGTTTCATCATTCTCCTATGCTGACTAAGATCACACAAAATCAATTGTATCTGGTAACTTTGAAGTTCAAATTTCCTCAATTTGCAGAGATTCCTTTGATGGCATATGCTCCTTTTCCTCTTCCTTCTGAATAGAGCCCTTACTGTTTCCAATGGAGGTTTGTCTAGTTTCTGCTTCACCATCTTTAAAGCTTGGCTCATTGTTATTCTTAAGAGCCATCTCTTGCTCATAAAGCATTTGAAGTGTCTGAAGATTTCCACAGAGGCTGTTTGTCCTGCTTAAAGCAACAGACATGCGCGAGTTCCTTCGCTCACTTACAGCACCACTGGTCCTCACTGATCCCTTTTTGCACGGCCTCCAAAAGCACCTGAAAATTCGCTTGAACGCTGCTCGGAAGTCCTGATTGCGAAAGGCGTAGATCCAAGGATTGAGGCAACTGTTCAGCAAGAGCAACAGTCCTGAATAGTTGTGCATTGTCAGGAATTTAGCACATGCTTTGCAGAAGACCTCAACCACCACCGTAGTGATGAAAGTACCCCAGGTTAACGTGAAGACTCCTAGAATCAGAGCCAGTGTCTTCCAGTACTTACTTCCTTTAAAAATGTTATAGTTTTTGATGGCACCAGGGAAAAGGGAGAACTGTACAGCGGAAATTGCTCTGGTATGGTGCCTTGCTACCAGCATCACACGACAATAACAGAAGAACATACACACCAAGGCTGGTAGGAAGATGGCTATCACTTGGGCAAGGGAGGTGTAGTTGTGGTAGAAGTTCAGTGCACACAGCATCTCCATACTGGTACCTGGAAGAGGTATGTACCATCCTATCAGAGGGATGATGGATATGATGGTGACGTAGATCCATACCAGCAGGCAGATAACAGCAATGTGGAATGATGTGATGCGGGAAGAGTACTTAAGAGGTTCTACCAGCGCAGAGTAGCGGTCGTAGGCGATGATGCTGAGGCTGAGCACCGAGACTCCACTGAAGAGCGACATGAGGCAGTAAGGCAGTAAGCAGAACACCCCTCCTGACTCACTCAAGAAGTTGAATGTAAACATGAGAAGGGTCATGATGGCCACACCTACGTCAGCCACGGCAAGGTTCACAAGAATGTAGTTGGGCGGTATCTGCAGCCTCTTAAACTTTGCGACCGAGACGATGATAAGGATGTTGCCAACAAAGGTGATGGTCATGAGGATGAAGATGATGCCAAGGGCAATGTAGGACTGAAACCCCAATCGGACTCATCACCTTTGGGAAAGGGTGTGGTCGGTACACCCTGATTGCTGCCATTGCTGTGGAGAAGATGGGAGGTGGGTGTGGCTGTGGACTCTTGCATGATGATAACAATGGCCTGATCCTCACTGAAGTTGGTGAGTGATGAGGAGAGCTGTAGCTGCTTCATTTCTAGTCATTCCTTACTCTCTCATTAGGTCAGCAGTCATTGGAAGATAAGATAGTCAACTAGGTTCAGTTAGCCCCAATGGAGAAGAGGGAGGATCTGAAAGACAAAAGAAGAAAACTGATTAAGTCTTAAGAGTTTCGAAAAATGTTGCTTTCCAAAAAAAAATTTCATCCTTACAATGGCATTAAAAGCTTCATCATTACCAAACAAAGACTGATCAGAATGACAAACACATATCAACTGAACTCAGTGATCATTTACAATAACAGTTTCTCCAATCATTGTGAGTCATGTTTTAGTTAATCATAGTTCAACAATGCTCATTCAACTTCTTGTCCTCTCACATTTCCTATGCAGTCTACATTCAAGACTCCATTCGATATTTGTGTCTTGAGTGGACATATCTTTCATCAAATCAAATTAGCTGAGGCAAAGATAGTAACCGTGGATGTGAAACGTGCGGATGCAGGCCTTGGGTTACAACAGAAGATGAAAACAACATCAGGGTTCATGACTCCTTTGCATGTCATGTCTAAGCCACTAGACCGGTTTTATAAGGAGCATAGACTTCCACCAGAAGGTGAACAAAAAGGATCTGCAATATTCAAAGATATTATTTCCAAACTTGGCACAGAGCCCTACCCAAGCCACAAATTCCCTAAATAGCAGTGCCCTGACGCAACTTAGGAAATAAACTGTTCTTTGATGAGTCTGAAATGTGGCAAAATTAACAATGACTGGACTCCAATGCTATTTTGGTAAGAGATGCTTCCGTCACAACAGCATATGTTTGTGCTATTCTTCAATCACATACTTTAGTTTTAAGAGCTAAAGGTGCTTTTCAAGATCATCACCATCTTAATATCTAAATGGCATGATATAAAATAAATTCACTTTGTGATCACTAGTAAGCTGATCAAGGAAAGAAAATATCCCTCCCCCTTCCCAGAAAAATAATCTCCAGTTCTCCCGACAGCAAAATAAGGCAGATTTAGCGAAGTCAGGCAAATGTTCTTTGTTGGGATTCTACATTACGACACACCCTAACACTGATATTGCAGACTAGTATAATCCTTATCTGTAATGTTCATTACATGTATCCATTCAGAGCTGAAAGGCACTTAAATGCAACATACATTATGTGCATCCAGACATATATTCTGTCATAATTTCAATCAGCAAAGAGGTAATAAAATCTAATTTCATTTTATGTCTTAAAGCATTTTCCAAATGGCTAAGTTTACCCTGAACCCCCCCCCCCCCCCCCCCCCCCCGGACTAAGCGTCTGGGAGTTTGATAATTCAGTGGTCTTTGGGTTAATCCATGAAATTGGAAATACAACTTTGTTTCACGTTTATTTTAACAGTAACTTTTCACATCGTACAGAGCAGGCTACACAATGGCAATGAATGACTCATCCCTACCTTTTCCCTTCCCACCCCCAGTGCAAGTGTCGCTCAAAATGACGATTGTTGTTAATGTCAAGCATAAAAGATTATGTAGAGGACATCTTCAATTACAAAGTATTAATGAATTTAATAAGAATTTGTTTCGGGATGTTAATACAATCATCAACACAATATAAGCCTTGGAATGGAAAGAGAAAGGTTTTGCAGCTGTTACAAACCATATCTAAAACTGGCTTTGAAATCTAAATGGATCCAAATGTATTTTTGGAGTAAATATGCCCTCTAGATTTTGCTGATATGAAATAGTAATGGGCAGATAAGGAAATGTACCAAAATAGAACTGAGTCAAAGGAAGGTGTGGATTTTATGACTATTTGTGGATTCTTTCCATCAATCTTCGCTGAATGCTGTGGGCATTTAATAGTCTTAATTGCTCAGCCCCATATGAAGCCGATCAGTCTTCACCACCTTCATGTCACAAACACATGCAGGCTGTACATTCCTACACTTACAGAGTTTTACCTTTTATTTTTTTTAAAGGAAAAAAATATTGCCCAAGAGAAAGGGCACTGTACTGTCTTACATACAAAGCTCAATGCCACTTTTTGCCAACACTAATAGATCTGATAACAATTAAAATGAGTTGTGGTGTTGTGTTACCATTTGCCACTCAAGGAAGCCACATCTTTGTAGCATTTTTATTTCAACCACGCCTAGCGGGCAGCAGAGGCTTATGATGTGTATACTGTAACAGGTTATTGAAACAAACTTATGGGCATTTAAAGTACACCATTGGTGAAATGTATGCACAATAAGTGTAAATTACATGATCTAACAAAAACGTCATATCACTTTTGAAAGACGTTTTTAGGCAGGTCAAATGTCATGAGATTTTTCATTGAGAGGACAGTCCACAGATGCCAAAGTATTAATATACACATGCATATATGTATTGCATAAGCATTTATGTACAGTAAACACAGCAGGATTTTCTTTAATTCTAAATCATTACTGGGCTGACCAGCCATCTAATTTCTCTCAAATCCATCCATAATTGCCTAATCTAAAGAGGTTTGAGCTCCTAGACTAGCCTTATTATCCTTGTCCTGAGTGACCTCAGATGGTGTGTCTATTTATAGACTGGCCTTGCCCAAAGGATGGATGGGAAGAGGTCATGAGAGGGTCATCATTTATTCCAATGACCCACGAGAGTGCAAGAGACTGGGGAATAAGAACCATTTCTGGTCAACTACTACTGTTCTATCCTCGCATCCCTTTCCAATGCCCCTATATGTTTTGTACTGCCAAGGGTGTTTGAAAATTTCTGTCACTTTTTTACTTCTTCCAAAAGCCAAAGACCTTTGGAAAAAGGTCTGGGGGATTGTTTTGTTGTTGTTGTTTTTTTTCTTGTTTTATAAATGAATAGGTGCTTGATACTGCAAAAATAGCATTGAACACGGACATACTTCAGCTTTCCAACATGCACTCATGTTTTATAAATCTATGCATGCTACGGTTATCAAGGGATAATTACAGTGGATTTAAAGCAGCAAGGTACAAGTCGTAATTATGACTTGTATTACAGGAAATGTGCACTATTTTAATTGATGTCAGGAATCCTAAATAAAGCAATTTAATGCCACAAACAGCCCTCATAGATTTACATGTAGCTATAAAAAGCCGTACTTGAGCCAAAAATACAGGACAGGAGACACAAGCTTTGGACAATGGCCTTTAAAAAAATTGGTAATATATTCTAAATATGCAGTTCATGTGTATGTTTTTCAATATTCAGTGCCTAAATGTAGTTAGTTGTTCTTGGCAAAGAATTAAAAATGTATGGACAGAATTCTTGATAAAAGACTACAGGTGTGACTGCAGTCATTAGACATAAAGAAAAGAGGGGGTGGGGAAATTATCAAACATGTATGAAGGAGATAGTGCAAAGCACAGAGGATCATCAAATGATGACAGAAAAAGTTACTGTCAATCATATATGTTTAGAAATTCAGCTTACTAGAAACTAAAGATATACACAATGTGATGAGAAGGCAAAAATGTAAAGAAAAAAGCAGTGATAAACATGTGATAAACACATGCAGGCATGAATAGAAAATATAAATGGAATAAAATATTGGGTAAACAAGATAAAGAAAATATGTCCTAATAAGACAAGAGAGCTGCATGTAGATTTGATCACAAATAACTGCCATTTTTGGTAGGATTCTGGAAGCAAAGTCATGCATTTCACAAACAAAATAAGACCTAGTTTACACAGGAAATGTCTCCACCCAAGTCCATATCAAGGCATCTTTGTTGTTACAATAAAAACAAACCAGATGCCTATTAGACCGAAGCAACCACTTATCTGTGATTACAAAGGCAAATGCAACTTTTCACAACTTCCCTATATAGGCATAATCATCGGACAAGATAGATCACCTAGCTAATTCCTTTCCAAGGTATGATTAGGATGTATGTGATCTATTTATAGTGATTTCAGTTGTGATCATTCTATTTGTAGATGTTATCATCAAGGGCAGTCACAAGGACAACAAAACACACCAAACCCTGGCTGGATGGACTCATACCTCAAGTAAGGAAGTACATCAGGAATGTAATCATTTCCATTGCATCAGCAATGCTAAGAGAACGTGTTGATCCATCTGAGTGTGTGTGTGAGAGTGTTGTGTGTCATTCGCGTAATAGATGTTAATTACTTGTCACTTCATTGTACCTTCATTCAAAGAGGCCAGAACTAATTGACGTGATTCATTATTGAATACCACGCGTGCCAACATGGCAGGCTATCAAACTCTCAAATCCTTCCTCTCTGTAGTCTGTATTCTTCCATCTTTAATTACTCTTCAACAGCAGATAGTCCAGAGCACTGTCAATTCACACTTTATGGACGTGACATGGACTCGCTTTAGATTACATAATTTATTTTGATTCACTCAAACAGAGTCCAGCAAAATAAGCAGACAATACCATATAACTTTTTCATAACCAACCTGACCTTTTAGACCCTACAAATGCTTTGACAAACTTGTTTCTCTGGGCTGTCAAAAACCAAGGCAAGGTTTTGACTCAAATGGAATTCAAGCTCACATCAGAATCAGATCTATATTTCAGATCACCTACTTATCAAAGGTGACCTCTTTTCAATCAACTGCACTTTCTATAGTGCACCATGAGTCACACAGATAACACAAACAAACTGTTGCATTTTTTCAGGAAAATGCAAAAATATAGGCCTACAGCATTGTGCTTTATATTATCTTTGAAAATTTTATATTCAAATTCAACAATCTCATGTAGAAATATTCAACAGTCTCTAAAAAAATAGTATATAATATAATTTATGTTTATGAAGGAAAAAAGAGGACATTTCTAACTGGGGGGGGGGGGGGGGGCTCCACCATAAAAAAGAATGACTATTGTAAAAAACTGGTAGCCAAATGAATAAATCAAGGGGTATAAGGGGCATTATAGGGGTAGTTATTTTTGTTTGAATTGCCAATAAATGAAGGTGCAAAATTAAAATCATTTTGGTATTCCAGGATAATCCCTCCTACAGTTTTGTTTGCAAGTCTAAATCAATTCTGATACTGCCAGGTGATGTGACCTGAATAGTGCGGGGGATAATTGAAAAAGCACTGATTGTTTACACGATATCCTACACACAACATACAGAAGGCTAATATCTGGTGGCAATGCTGCAATACCGGCTCTGGCAAGCTTCCACGACTTTTTTTTTTCTTTTAAAATTTAATTATTTTTGGGTGGAAAGGGGTGGATTAAAAAGGTGTATCTAGGCCAGTTGAAGGTGAACTGCATCTGGTGCAGTTCGCCTATGGATTCTTATCTTTCATTTTTCAATTTCATGATGAAAAAATTAATTATCCTTAGATTCGACTGATAAATCTGCCATACGATAACGAATAATGTATTTTTCTAAATTCATCACAAAGCGTACAGTATATTATTCATACAAAGGACAAAGGATTTCATTAGAATGTGTGCTATGTCCACATGGTGACAAATTCATTAACTCATTAATAGAGTCATTGTCTGTTGTCCTGAGAAATGTTATGTAATTATGTGTTGACAACAAAAGGGGCTACAAAGACAAGGGAATCCAGCAGGAGAAGTCAGTTCACATTTGATGGGAAAGGTGAGAGACACTGTAGCTACAGTAGAAAGAAAGTGGGGATGGGGGGGGGGGCCTTGCCATATGGAGCTCTTTACACCACCATTCCAAGGTTGACACAAGTCAGAAAGGTGATTACATCAAGGAATTATTACACAACATACTAATACATGTAACTCTTAGGCTATATACATGTTAGCTTATGTTAATAATGTATTTTTTTTTTTTCTAAAGATCAGCTAAAACAATATTTCGAATTTATTTTGCTTGCCTTTCCGAAGCTGGAATAATGCTCCTCTGGGCCAAACTTTTCAAGATTTATGACAAGGAAAAAAAATACGACCCCACATTATGAATATGACGTTCTGACCCCCCCCCCCCCCCAAAAAAAAAATAAATAAATAAATAAATAAATAAATGTACAAATAAATACCCCCAAAACAAACAAATTTTAGCATCATTTAACATATCAGAGTTCTAGTAATTATTGGAATTTCACATTTCAACATAACTACAAACTAAATTAATACTGTGGACAAAAAGACTAACAGAACTTAAGAATTCCACCCAGGCAGATTACCACAGCTGCACTTAAGCTAGTTAATACATATACATGTGCATTATGTCTGGCTAAAGTGAAACATTTTTATCTAGATTGAGGCTTTACAACAGTCTTTAGAGGCCGTGTATTTATATCCCAACTTAATTGGAGAAGAAATAGTGTGTATCAACTTTCATTTCAGTGTAGATAATGTTATATAGTTTCACAACCATCATAACTTAAACACAAATATCAAATATATATGATAAAATCATTTCTAAAAGCTAGATTTACAATGAAAGCAAACCTTAAGCTCTCTGAAGAAAGTGTGAACAAAAAATGAGAATGCATGTATGTATGAATGAATAATATATTTACAGTGATCTTAAATGACACAAAACAATAAAAGCAGAACTTATCTACATCAGAATGGATGAAAGTGTAACTTACCAGAATGATCAAAATAGAGTATATTCCATCAAGTCAGATAATCTTTCATATAATCCACCGAGACTATCACATTGAAAGGAAAAATCCACCAAGAAATATTTCCCTTCACAGAAAAATATTGTTGTGAATTACTCCAAGATATTTGGCAAATAGTAGAATAAGAAACCAGGGCGAGGTACAAATAATGGTTTGGTTTGAAAGTCATCAAGTGATACTAACACTTTCCATACCAGCCAGGCATCTAATTCTGATCTCATGTAGCCTCCACTCACTTTTACTTGCCAATCTGCAGGCTCATATCCAAACACACTCGCACATAATCACCATAGAGAAGGAATCCTGGCTCCTGATTGGCTAATGCCTGGCTGCCTGCCCAGACTGAAGCTCCACCCACTAGTTTCCTGTTATAGACAGCATGCTATTTTTAGAAGCGGTTTCGCTTGCTGTATGCAGCCTGGGACATCATTAGCATTTCGATCAACGGCAGGCAATGTTGAAAGTGTCAGAAAAAAAAAATCAAATCCTAACCACTGGCATTGTTTGCACTGAAACTGAGAGCCTCAACATATGTGTAGTCTCAAAATGGGTTCATACAATTCCATGATTTACTGATGCTCAATCTTAAATTCAATTTTAATTTTTACTGTATTGGTGTGACAATAAAACAAATTACAAAATTCATAAATGACAGTATGTCACTACTACTGCTGCTGCTGCTACTAATAATAATTAAGAAAAGTAAAAGAAAGTATTTGCAAATACAAAATAAGATGTTGATGAATTATATTAATAATATTATTTTCTTTTTAAATGCATTCTTACTCACATATGTACATGAAGTGTTTTATAGTGCTATATCTAATCAGAATTTATATATATATATGCAAAGTATTAAAGGGGGTACCCAATGCTGAAACAATGTTAGTTCATTTAAAAGAGCATGATTTTATTAGCAGAAAATCATCTGCCTAAAATTTTTTTCAAAGTCATGTTGCCAAGGAAACCCCCAAATGTGGTAAGATTTCAGGATATTTTTGACCCCTCAGCTGTGACCCAGTTTCAACTGGGTACCCACTTTGACGTCAAAATACCGTCAAAGTGGGTATCTTGTTGTGCAATTCTAGCAAAATGCGCGCAAGGTATAATACATATTGTACAGTCTAGCGCGCAGCACAACTGCAATGCGCGAAGCTGGGTACCCACTTTTACGTCATACCTCATACTCAAATTTTTTGGTCAACTCTTGACTTTTTATGAGAAAATTAGCCAAAATGCATTGATTTCGATTGAAAATCATCAAATTTTTAATATTATTCTTCTTAGAATTCTAGACTTGATCATATATAAAAAAAAATTGAGCATTGTGTAATCACTTTAATACATCATTGGGCATATGTTACTGAAAAACAAACACACAAACAAAAAAACCCCTAACATACTACCTGTAGTTGCATATCAGAGTAATATGTGGAAGATCAAAATCAAATATTTAATTTTTAATAAGTAGTAGAAAATTTATATCAAATGCCTGAAAAAAATACAGATAAAATATCTCTCACTTTTACATCAGATATATTTGACTGAAATGAAAGTCTAGAATTTAAAAAAAGGCACTGCAAATGAAATTCAGTGGGAACTCAAATTTGCACTAAATAACCTATGTTTGTTCAAGCCTCCCCAATATCGAATGATGAAAAACTCCCATTAAAAGAAAAGAGAAATATACTTCCACTTGTACGTGACTGAACAACAGCTGATGGTCACAATATCCTCTTGTACAAATGTTAAAGATTAGTATATTTACATTTTGTGACTTTAGGTTGGAGAGAGCAATTTTTTATATCACGCACAAATTGACAGGCTGCATTGATACAGTAAAATGAAGAAAATCACTGATATGCACAACAAACAGTCAGACATGTCATGAATTAAACCTCTCTATAAAGACCACCACTGTAGTATTAACCCCCACTGTCTTCTAGGAAAGACAAAATACTTTTAGAAGTTGTCAACGAAAATCTGCCAGTCAATAGTGGTTACCTCCTCTATTTTCCTTGGATGACCTTTCTAAGCATGAACATTAAATTCTCAAAGTATGTGATATGTCTAAACAGCATTGCCAAGTTCAAAATGCTACATTATCTTACAAGAGAGTCAAAATTATTGTTTTTTGAGAAAAATTATCGTACACATACAGCTGACTCTATAGTACATACACTATGCATACGAATAACAGCCCCACGACTTCAGGGAAACTCATTCTGATTAGCTGCAAGTTCAATATTGTGCGTAGATGGCTGGAGGCCTAATAAAACAACACATGTATAAACCTTATGCAAAGTATTCATGGACATTGAAAGTTACAAGATAAGCAAAATATACTCTTCCCTCTGTGTTCATTTCAAAATACTTTGAGACGTGGGTGCACAAAAAAGGATCAAATTGAGTACGATAGGCCTATTATAATCAGTACCTGTTCATTGAGAGTGAGAGAACATAGGAAGAGAAGGAGCAGACAAGGAATGATGACAAAGAAACGTCAAATTATAATCAGTACCTCTTCATTGCTAAAAATGTAAAATTATCATACATTTGACCTTTTGGGGAATTATTGATCATACATCATACGGAGGGCCAAATTATCGTACAAATACGATAATTATCATACATCTGGCAATGCTGTGTCTAAATCAAATTCTCTTCTTTACAAAAAAAAGTTCTAAAATGTTCTAAACAAGGAGTTACATAAATTCTAAAATAAGCCTCACCAAAAAGGGCAGACCAAGTATTTAGAAGAAAAAAAAAAGTAATTACAATATATGTTTAAATGCTCATTTAACATTTAAAGGAGGTGAGGGGGAGTCAGCCATGCCCCATCCTTAAACCCACAAGTAATTTTATGCTGATATGCATGATGCCAGTGTTTTTAAGGAGTGCTACCTGAAGGCTACTGCAGAGGAAGGGAATAACCTTACATAATTTGATTTGGATTTATACCTCATGTAATTCTGAGAAGGCAGGATACATATATTTCGTTAAGGTCAGATTACAAGGTGATTTAAGGCTACAGATGCAGCACAGGTATAGTCTGCAATTACTAAGCACAAATATCAAAAGGTAAAAAAATATACATGTAGAGGCCTTACTTTAAAAAAAAAAAAAATCATCTATTTATTTCTATTCTTTTAGATTATGAAGTAATTTTCATACTTTATTCCTTTCATTAGATCCCTTTTATGTATTTTTGTCCCACTACATGTATGGTTAAATAAATAAATCTTGAAATCTTGGAAATGGTAACATTATAGATTAATTAATTTTTCATCTACTCACAAATCATTGCATGGATTAATATCAAATATATTTCCATACCAAGATGTCTATGTAAAAATAATAGAGATAACAGATAAACAGTACATTTAAAATCTGAAGTTTTGTTTGTTTGTTTGTTTGTTTTTTGCATTATACTTTTTGCCAAGAAAGCACCTACAACTTTTTAAAAAATGAGAAAATTTATAATTTAAAAAGTCTTTAGAATGCAATACTGGATATAGAAATCTAAGACTACAGTCATTAATTTTTGCCAAGTCCAGAACAAACACAGTTTCAACCTAAACTTCTCACAAATTTCACCCAAATCATCTGACCAGGTCTATGACTGCAGACTATTCACGGTGACTCTTTCATCAAGTCTCTCTTCCCCCTGCCAGTCATAACAGATACACTATCCATTCTAATATAACTTCCTGGAATATTACTTACCCTACCGTCCCTTCACCCTAAAGATACAAATCTATAGCGGGGTACAGAGATAATATCAAAGAGGAAGGATTATGTTTATATGATGACATCATAGGGAAACTTGTAGCCTAAATCTACTGCTGATGTAAACACAGCCTCATTCACTCTAGCATCCAATCTAGAAATAGAAATATAGTTCAAAGAGGTTTGTATTACAGCATCAACAGAACTTTCCTAGAATCATCCTAATGAAATGTCACATACAACATGCGACAATTGAGGCCTCATCTTCTAGCATCACGAACAGGTTTCCGAGGTGTTTGCAGAATAGAAGATTCTGAGAATGTGCCAGCAAAAATTTTCCCCTTGTGAGGTGTTCTTCTTCCAAGTCATAGATTCTCAGAGGGACAAATAAAAAAGTGAGAGAACATAGGAAGAGAAGAAGCAGACAAGAAACAATGACAAAGAAACGTCAAAGCTTCACGCCGGAAGGAGACCCCCCCCCCCCCCCCCGGGAGCTCTACTCAACAGTTAAATCCTCATTGTTAATTCATACAATCAGTTAAGAGTGAATATATACATATACTTGCTGCATGAACAGAACTTTCCTAGAATTCTGCACCTAGAAACATAGTATTAGGCGCGTTATGAATGTGCTGTATATTATTATTATTATTATTACTATTATTATTATTATTATTACTATTATTATTATTATTATTGAATTATTATAATTATTAATTATTATTATTATTGTTATTATCATAAAAATTCACAAAAAACTTGCTACCACTAAGGAATTATCTTCCAATATCACAAACAAGTTCTTGAAATATGCCAGCAAAAATCTGAACTGTGGTTTCAGATTTAATGAATTTATCATTTGAACAAGTGAAACGCCCTTGGCGGTCTTGCCTGCATTACGCAAATCGTCATGGCAGCATTCTGATTGGTAGTAAAAAAATATATATATATATATGTTGGGGCACATGAGGGGTGCTAACCCTGATTCCTGTAAATACTTTGGAGACAATGTCCAAAACATTTTGAAAATGAGGATAATAATATAAATCAACTGACCTCAAACGAAATTTGACCTTCGTTGAAATTTATTCCCAATGATTTATCATACTTCATAACCCTTCTGAAGAAGCTTCATGGAATTCAAATTACTGCTACTTAACCTTATTAACAGGTTAAAGGGGGTACCCAATGCTGAAACAATGTTAGCTCATTTAAAAGAGCATGATTTTATTAGCAGAAAATCATCTGCCTAAAGTTTTTTAAAAAGTCGTGTTGCCAAGGAAACCCCCAAATGTGGTAAGATTTCAGGATATTTTTGACCCCTCAACTGTGACCCAGTTTCAACTGGGTACCCACTTTGACGTCAAAATGACGTCAAAGTGGGTACCTTGTCGCGCACTTCTAGCAAAATGCGCGCAAGGTATAATACATATTGTACAGGCTAGCGCGCAGGACAACTGCAATGCGCGAAGCTGGGTACCCACTTTTACGTCATACCTTATACTCAAATTTTTGGGTCAACTCTTGACTTTTTACGAGAAAATTAGCCAAAACGCATTGATTTCGATGAAAAATCATCAAATTTGTAATGTTATTCTTCTTAGAATTCTATTCCCGATCATATATCAAAAAAAAATTTACCATTGTGTAATCACTTTAAGTTTTTGCAACATAATTCAAGGTAATTAATTTGGGGTTTAGAAATAGAGTACCGAAGTGTGACGTCATCAAATTTTGTTTTTTGCATTTGAGCATTTTCATGACTACATTCTGGCAGAGCATGATGAGAAACCTCAACACACCTAATTTGACATGAATCGGTTCACAGTGGCCACATGAATGCCTAATTATCCTCACTGAAATCAGTGTAAATTGGCCTGGTTCATAACTGTTTCGAACCTGGCCAATTTACACTGATTTCAATGGGGCTAGGTAGGTATTCATGTGGCCTCATATCGGGTCCCCATGAGCAGATTCCCATAAAATTTGGGCTGTGGATGATTTTCATCATGCTCCATCGAGACATGGTATCCGAATTTCTGAACTTCCAAGAAAATTTTTTGTGATGTCATCGCTTCGGTGCTCTATACAAATTATTTTCTGACAAGCTAAAGTAAAGTGGTTTTAAAACCTTACGATTTAAAATGTTGAGGTTTTAACTTCAATTTTAAAACTATGACCGCCCGTGTGAACATAGCTTCTGTGAGTGGGAAGATATAAGCTAAACTCCTTTTGGCTCTTAACAGACAACATTTCCACGTAAAATCACACTCCAGAACTACCGATGAACAGACCTGGGGGCTGTGACATGTTCCTCTATGTTCTCAGCACATCACTGTAATCAAAACAAGCGGCTTAGATTAACAAGTCTGATGACTAACTCTGACACAGATTCTATGATTACGTGAAGCATTGGTTGTCTCTGTATGGGAACTTCCCAGAAACTATGTGTATATTCAGCAAAAGTGAAATAGCCGCTGATAACTCTCCTCTCAATAATTCAATTGTGAGTTTACAGGTCGATCATCGAGACTAGATGAGGCGTCTACAGAAAGTGTCACACCTCAATCTAGGCTAATACACTTTCTCCGAAATCAATAAATCAAGTCTAAAGGGAAAGTCCACCCTAGAAGTTTCACTGTTTCAATAAAAGGAGATAAATTTGAACAGCATTTTGAAAAAGAAATGAGCAAAATTGGTCAAAGAATAAGAAAATTACACTCATTTACATTTTCTAGTAACTTACTCTCGGCTCTGCAAATTGGCAACACTGATGACATCATATGCGAGCAGGTCTCCATTCACTTTGTACATGAAATTTCACATTTTCTCAATTTTCTTGGAAGTTACACATTTTCTTACCCCATAGTCTGTTATGTAAAAAGCAATTCTTCTGAACATACATTGACTATGGGGGTCAGAAAATGCGTAACCTCCAAGAAAATAAAGAAAATGTGAAATTTCATGTACAAAGTGAATGGGGACCTGCTCACATATGATGTCATCAGTGTTGCCAATTTGCAGAGTGAGAGTAGTTTACTAGAAAATGTAAATGAGTGTAATTTTCTTATTCTTTGACCGATTTTGCTCATTTCTTTTTTAAAATGTTGTTCAAATTTATCTCCTTTTATTGGAACAGTGAAATTTCCAGGGTGGACTTACCCTTTAAAAAAGAAGCAAATCACATCTACCAGTTTTTTAAGAGGCGAAGGAGGATATTTTTAAGGCCCCTAGGGTTCTGCTCGAAAGAAAAGATTAATGAATATTAGTAGCTGCATCTATCTGTATGATGTATGCTATTTTATCTCTGTTCAGTTTGATAGTAAATTCTGAAAGAAATTTTCCGCTTAGCCTTAATTCTGAGAAGGGGCAATGATCATTTGATTAAAGTATAAATTTCAAAATTGTTTTTTTAGGGGGTGACTATTATTCAGATACAGATTTCAATCTTTTAGATTTAGAGGATTAAAGTCGCTTTCATATGGGGTATAACAGCTTTAAAATTATTGTCGAAATACAAGTTATGCAATAACTAAATTAGTAAGACGAAGGTTAAAAGTAAGACTCAAAGAAAACATATTTAAGTATTTGGCAAATAATAGAAGAATGAAATGATCGGAAATGATAAAAAGAAATATAAAGGTTTCAACATAAAAACCTTCAATGAAATACCTCAATATGTAGGTCAAGTAGGTTCACATCCCAACCATCCCGAAAGCCAGAAAGTCCTTAAAAGAAGTGTTTATGCCCTCATCAGCTGATAACACACATGCCCATTTCAATCCACTGAAGTCCGCTGTACCATGCTGGTAATCTGAA
>CM057152.1:15631234-15873312 GCA_029962745.1 Echinometra lucunter
TGGTAATCTGAATCACTAAGAAATTTGGAGAGTCACTTTCCTACTAAGTTGGAAGCTGCATGCTTCTCACTCTGTTTTCGACTTTGTTACGCCAAGCACTGTGTTCTAACTGGACTACTTCTGTAGTCCAGGACAAAGCTGCAGGTAGAAGGGAAAAAAGCTCTTTGGGTTTCCAGGAGAGAGATTAACTCTTACTGCTCACATGCTGACCCCTTGACTACTGAATTGACATACTCCCATAGATTTACTACAGGGACCTTCCAGTTAGCATATATGGGTTAAGAAGCTATTGAGTACCTCCATCTCCCCTGAACTTGACCTGTGTTAACACAATATTGTTACTCCCACACATAAACCTCCTTCAATCCCTGCAGGTCCCAACAATCCTTTTGTCTCGCAAGACAAAGGATCTCCTAAGCTTTTAATCCTTCAACTTGACCATCCTCTTCCTAAGAGGTATTATGACTTGAGTGAAATCAATGATGCCTCTACCAGCCAGTTTAAAAGCCTTCTTTTGTCTTGATGCTCATTCATACACTTATTTTTAGAACAGCAGGCCCCAAAATACCTTACCCCCACGTAAACTCTCATCAATCCCTACTGCTCCCAACAATCTTTTGTCTTGTGAGACAACAGATCTCCTAATCCTTTTAATCCCTCAATTTGACCATCTTCTTTCTAGGTGGCATTTACATGCATGACTTGAAGGGAATCATTGATACCACACTATCAGCACTTAAAAGTCTTCTTTAGTCTTGATGCTCTTTCAAACACTTATTTTTAGCAACAGCATAGCCCCCCAAATAATAGGATTCAACCTACTCTTATCAAGGCATACCGGTACGTACACTGTAATCACATGGTTGAATAATTATGGTTATCTACTTGCTATTCCTGCATGTGTATCAAAATACAACCATAATCACAAATACTGGTACATCTTTCAACTGCCATTCTGACAGCCAGCCATAGTATTTATTTCAAGTTCAAGTTCAAGTTCAAGTTCAGGTTTTATTTCCAATATAACACAAGACATAATTTTTTTTTCTTCTTTAAACAGAAATATCGTAAATTAACATACATTTTTTTCCTCTTATTAACATCAAAACAAATTAAATGTCTGCTCGACATAGTGTATTAAAAGAAAGAAAAATGATATTGAAAAGAGAAATCCACAAAAAAGCAATGCTTGTAGTGACGTGGATTCCTCAAGAAAGAAAAAGGAAAGTAAAGAAAAGAAAACAGAAGAATGTATGATACAGAGGTAGGTGAAACAGCAGTATATATCACACTTGCAGATTCAGTCACACAGTGAGGACTCCGCCAGACGAACGATGCGTTGCGCATTTGAGACAATTAAAGAAGAGAAAGGACAATAGGAAAAGGGAGAAATAAGACAAGATAACATAAGACAAGATGAGACGAAAGGGACAAGACAAGAAAAGACAAGACAAACAGACAGGAAACACAAGGGAAAAAGGAGAAAATAGCAAGAAATTAAAAAGAGGAAAGGGGAGATGGGCTGCCACAGACCAACATGACATAACATGACCGACAACCAGACTGAAATATAAAAAGAAAGACAGGTGGGAATTTCGTATGTATAGAATGTGCGATGACCTTGATTGGACCTAACCAAAATTGAAATCTCAGTTCCATAGCTAACTGTTGTAAGAATGAAGCAGGAAAAGTTTGAGCTTATGTTTAAATGCATTCAAAGAGACACTATCTTTAATATCATTACTAAGGGAGTTCCAGAATTTGGGACCGTTGTATATGAATGTGTTTTTGGCTAGTAAAGTTCTGCAGAAAGGTAAATGAAATTCGTAAGAGCGTCTCGTGGGATAGTTATGGTAAGATTGATTTTTAAGGAACATGGCATCAAAAATATGGGGAAGAGCATTATTATTATAGTTGTACATAAATTGCCCTAACTGGAATAAATACAGGTCTCTGACTTTCAATGATTTACTCTCAAAGAACAATGGATCTGTGTGTGAAAGGAAGGCAGAGCTATGAATAACACGAAGTGCCTTTTTTTTTGCAAAAGTAACAATCTGTCTAATAGATACTGATGGGTATTTCCCCAAGCAGGAATCCCATAATTCAAATAGGGTAAAATAAAGATGAATATTTGTAAGATAGTAGCAAAGAAAGTAAACTATGTTTAATGAAAGATATCAAACACCTGTTTCTGCAAAACATTATAATACATTCTGTAGAAGTCAATAATTATAAAAGTTTGTCTATTCATACTACTGATAGCATACATGTCCCTGTACATACGTTTGAGGGGGGCTAATGGGAGATATTAAAAAAGGGTCACCAAACATGAAAACAGACTTTCATGACATTTTTTCTTTCATTTCAGAGCACAAATTGAAAGAAAAATTCTCTTGGCAAGCATTTTTTTTTTCTATATCTAAATTCTGAATTAAAAAATACAACTTCCAAAATGATGATATCACAACATTCTTCATTAAAAGCAGGAGACAGGGAGAGACCCAAATACACTTTGTGATTAAAGCTCTCAAAAACATAACCCGGCCTGTCCATATCTGTTTCCAAGAATAAACAAAAAACGCTGAGACTCGGCAGTCAATTAACAGCTCTGCTTACCGTTTGCTCCTTCCGGCATCCTTTTCATCCCTCTCCAAGATATTCAGAGACACGACTACCCAATCAGAAGCTACGATTACCATCAAGGGACTGCTGTTCATCAAGACAGGGTTTCCTATATTCCCATTGTCTATCGGCAATGATTTCAACCTCTCCCATGAAGCTTTCAGTGAAGAAAAACACCTTAATTTCATCAGAGTACAGAGCAGTAATCTGTTATTTCCTTGTTCTTGGAAATCTTCTATATATGTACTTGATATATACTTCCCTGCATTTATCATTTCAAAACAAATCTGCCTCTTTCTTATGCACGATCACCTTCCAAAGCAAAGAGCTAAGAAATGAGGCAAACCTGTGTATTTGCCTAACACATGAGCTTAGGAATATGGGGAGGTTTTTTCACCCACAAGTACCTGAAAACGTGAAAGCTTATTAAAATCAACCTGACATTTTCATTGATCAGGAAACTTTTTGCCATCCCAAAAGCTATCTCACTTGCATTTCCATAACCTAAATACTGTCATCATATTTCCACTAATCTTATCACAAAAGAAAAAATCTGATCAGTAATGAGTTGATATCTTCATCAGATACCATATGAGAGTACAAATATGTGCATTCTGTATCACTGTATCAGAGTATCTACAATATGCTCATGCTGATGAATTTGGTTTTGAAAAGAAAATAATGACAATTGTTCTTTTGATATTTTTGTTAAATTCTACTTTCCTAAGTGCAGTACTGATACTGGAAATCACTCTATAGATATCACTTAAAGGCATTGGCTAACTTTGTGAGTAGCTGATTTAAAAAATTCTCAAACTAAGATGAAACATGTGTATGAGTACTTGTATTTGTACTAAAAAACCCTGAAACCAACCATAATTTGGAATGAATAAGTATAAGTTAGACGCAAACGGCGATTTTATTATCCTTCGTCTCACGAGACAATAAGAGGACTACTTTGCTTGAATTTGAAAATGCCGTTATGTGCCTCCTGCCGCATGATACGCCAATACACACAGTACGGTAAGGTGAGTCACATGCGCATGCGCACTCCTTATGTCTATTCTGTGCAACCGACCCTCGTATATTTTCCAAACATTGGTTCACATTTTTTATATTTAAAAATACTTCTTGTGGATATTATACTTTGAAACTTTCAGACTAGTATTTTTACACTATAACCCTTATGTTTATCCCATTTTCAAGTAACAAAACAAGATTTTTTAAAATCATAACAATGTTAACCAATATCTTTAAGCATACTAGCTATTTCTGAATTTCACTAGTGAAATGGTGAAGTGGAAAGCTAATCAATGTATTTAATTGTATGACTGTGCACTGATGTGAAAAGAATGCTCAAGGAGTTAAGTGAACACTAATAGCAGTATTCTATCTTTCATTCAGAACTTATGTACATCTCTCTCTCTAATAAAAACTTGTCCAGAAACTGCATCATAATTAGGGTTTGTGCTTACCAACCAACTGAGGGCAGTGACACCCTTTACATGAGTTCTTGAGCTCTTGGTTGCATTAATATACTAGAAAGTATGATTTAGCATCATTGTGATTTTCCATGTCAAAGAGTGCTGATCTCAAAAACATTTTGAAAACTGACTCTGGACCAAAAAAAATGCATGGTTTAAAAACACAGCCCTAGATTACCTAAACATCCTGATGAAATTGAGCTGCTTTGTTCCTAACCTATCATACAAAAAAAAAAAGCTTCTACAATTGAGAGTAAGATGAAGAAGCTCTAATCCCTTGTCTAAGGTAAATTACACTCTGGGAGGACACGGAACAGAGAGTGGCTTTTGGCTTGATAGATCTGTCAGTGACTTCTCCATTAGGGAGCCTATTTCAAGAGCCTATTTTTAGCGCCAGCTTACAGCTTTTCCCTGGTTTCCTTACCACTCAGACCCTCAGTGTTTTGACCATGTTCACCTAGGTGTTCTGCATTTTCAGTCAAAAGGAGTCGAGATGAAGAGGGGGTAGGAAGGCATGGATAGTTAAGCAAGATAAGCTGATGAAAGCAAGTCAATTTTCTGTTATTTAAAATGATTCTTAGCACACAAAAAGTCAAAATTAGAATGTCAGTGACCAATCTGCCTCTCACCATATCAAGACAACAGTTTGATCATGCATATTCATATTACCACCAGGTTTATGTTGTTAGTGTTGTCTCCAAAGGAAGACGTAGAAGATGGATCGATTCTCAAGCACACAAACCGCCAAATTTGGAATGCTAATGACACTCTTATCTCTATTAAACGAATTCTGACCCTCATAGAGCATAGTAATTAAACCATAAATCAAGTCTGTCATTTGAAATAATGAATGATTGAGACATTCAAAACCATTTTCAAGAAAGAAAGAAAGAAAAAAAAACTGCTTATAATGATTTCAGTCTAGGCCTCTGGTTTTTATAAACTAATAACTAAAGGAAACATTTAATGGGAGCTAATTATAAACCAAACCACATATCTCACTTCTATTGTATGTTGCCCAGGCACATCTGCACATTGCAAGATGCCTTTCGGGAGGCAAGAGGGAAACCCCCTATTCCCCATAGCAGAGGCGTGCAAAACTTGGCCATGTATTGATTACAGGTTGCTCAGCTAGGTAGCATCCTTTGCAATTTCTGTTGGAAGAGAATCCAAATGGAAGTGCGTGGTCACAGAAAGAATTCAATGAAATAAGGGGTGATGTCTGTTATTCCGAAGGTTCGTTATTCCGAACGTTTGTTATTCCAAAGGATCGTTATACCGAAACACACAAATTGCGTATACCTAGATGTTCGTTAGTCTGAAATTGAAAAGGGGTTCCTTAATCCGAACATTTGTGGCGTTATTATGAATGTTCGTTATTCCGAAGGTTCGTTAATCCAAAAATGAAAGAAGGTTCATTAGACCGAAAATGAAATAAGGTTCGTTAGTCCGAAAATAACCAACAAACTAAATAAACTTTATTTTACTTTCGGACTAACGAACCTTTGGAATAACAAACCTTATTTCGTTTTTCGGATTAACGGACCTTCGGAATGATGAACCTTTTTTTCATTTCTGGAATAACGAACCTTATTTCATTTTCGGACTAACAAACATCACGAAAAATGAACCTTCGGACTAAAGAACCTTCGGACTAATGAACCTTCGTAATAAGAGTCTGTAACCGGTATTAAGCTGACACAAAGAATTAGTTAAGTGGCTGATGAAGAAAAGAGAAAATTTGTAGGGCTCAAGTTAACTTCCAAATTATTAATAACAAAAAGGAGATATAAAACTGAAAACTAATTGTGAAAAGAAATAACATTTAGCATTTTCCTTTTACAATTACAATGTCCTTTTGAGTCACCTGCTATTCCAAAGCATTGTAAAGTTTTGTTTTTGTTTTATTATTTTCACTTACATTTGAGAGCATTTTACCACTGAAATGAAAACCACATACTGAATTTAAAATGCTCTACTACTCTTACCGGTAAAATTCACAATAACTTTTTACTTTTAACCTGTTACAACATCATCTGCAGCAATAATATAATTGTTACAATTTTTTTCTTCCTTTACAAAAATACTGTTTTGTTGGTGTTGTTGCTATTGTGACTGTGGATATAATTCCAAATAATTATCATTCTATCATCATCATTAATGGTAATTTTCAGACTCAGTACCATACAGAACTTATTTATACCCATTATACAGATGACATTTTGGTTGAAGTCTGAGATGGACGATTTTTCTAAGAAAACGATAACAACCTGCAGCAAGAAAATTAACCTATCTATTTATGATCATCTATTCTAACTCTGCCATTTTTAGAATATTTTTCTATATATGGAAACTGAAAAAACAGCAAAACAGTGACACAACAGAATCGACTACCCTATTTCTGTAAGGCTCCTCATGTAATTAAGATCACTGGATAGCCTTGAACGGGTGAAATATGAGAAGGGCACACCTAGGACTCACAATGTTTGAGGGTTTTTTTTATCAGAAAATGGTTTCATTTTTAATCCCCTGATGAAGTGAAGAATCCATTTTTTTTTTGTTTCAACAGGATGGATCTTTGCTATGCTTCCTCGAGTTTCTTTTACACTTTTGTCTACCTCCACATTCAAGGTACTCAAATATCATACCAATCATATATTTGGAATACAAAATAGCTAGATTATAAGGGTAATTTCTTTACTGTTTAAGGCCAGTATGAAAATAAACAGGAAGAAAGCAACTGATTTACCAATTTCTAGTTAACCCAAAATATTGACAGGAAAAGTGAAAAATTCTCACAAACAAGTCATTAAAGTATCACATATCAATTTTGCCTCAAGCGGTGCATTATATGCATCTTTCTAGCTCTCTGTGACATTTAGCAAAGGGCCAAAATAGCACTGCTTGAGGCCCAGAGAAGTGAGCAAACATGATAAGCAAATATTTTTTTAATTACAGTGATCTTAAGACCCATGGGAATACTGTTAACATGGCTTCAGGCAACTACCAACTAAATTGATCACGTATTTTCGATGTATCCAGTGAAATTATAACAGCTCAGATACTAAAGTTATGATCTTAAAAGGGGGGGGGGGGGGGGGGGGTATGGCTCACAGTAAAAAGGATTTAACTGTAATCACATTCATTAAAATAATGATAAAGACTCTTTTTGAAGGTTGTTAACAATACATGGCTAATTTGTTGATCTGCAAAGTTCTTGATTTAACTGATAGAACACATATTCAAATTTGAAAATTAATGATTTACAAAACAAAAATACTGCAAATGAATGGAGTGAAGGAACGAAAACAATTTTCTGCTTCGGTAACCATATACGCAGCCAAAACAATCTGCATAACCTTTTAAAAGTGGACAAAAGACAAGAAACAGGATAACAAAATTAGCAAGAGGTGTTGGCAGATGACAACCCCAAAGGAAGGGTGAAGTTTCTAGGTTGTTTGCTATTTTTAAAGAGACAAATTCCTAGGGACAGAGGTAATTTCGTTGACGTGGCTGAGAATTCTACCCCCTGTCCATAAATGAATGCAAATGGATCTCAGGAGAATGAGAGGTATAATACCTTTTGGAGTAATTTCGTTAAGCAAGCCTTGAATTGTTAACGGTAGGTAGACTTCATTGCCGCAGATGCAGGTGCACTTTGTCTACTCCAAGGAGAGTGGGTATAAGACAGAAATAACCACCGGGGAAAGCTGCATGAACAGTTTTCCATTACTTTAAAATCTTGACATTGGAAAAAGTAAGCTAATCATCATGGGAAACAACTTGCTAAAAACAGCTTTATATGCTTTGGTAGATAACAATCAGAAAAGTTGCAACACAGAAGAAAGAGGTAGAAAAGTAAGGCAAATTTTAGTGTTGGCCCTGGGATGTTGGCTTCTTTCCACATTTGAAAGGGAAATGAAATTCATGAGATAACACCCACGGTGATAGAAAAGGATTAAAAAATTACTTTTTAATTCCATTTAATTTCATTTATTCTATTTCATTTTCCCATTTTATTAAATTTCACTTCCTTTCATTTAATTAATACAATTGTTTTGTTTATTTTTTTTTCTTTAATTTCATTGATTCTATTTTATGTATTTCATCTTATCTTACCTTATCTTATCTTATCCTATTCATTTCATCTTATCTTTTCTATTTCATTTCTTATTTCTTTTTGTTTTATTTTGAATGAAAGCATACAAATATTCTCACATCTGCTCTGTACCGATGCCGACTATAGATGCAAAATTTCCCATTAGAAGAGAAAAACTTCCACCCCAATTTGCAGCTTTGCAGCACATGGTATAAATTCAACGAACCAAAAAATATTACAGCTACTTTTTGTTTCAGTATTTTAATTTATGATCCAATGATGCTAACTACTGAACAAATGTGACCCTCCACTACGAAGTGACCAATAAGTCCCAATAATAGTTTTAGAGTAAAGAGCTAAAATATAGAGAGCTTGGGGTTGATAAGTTGATTATAGGTGTCTTTTAAAAAATATTTTCTGATAGTTCATTAACTGATCTGCCATCTGAACAAAGTGGGGAGCAATCTACAATGTAGAATTGTGGTTTTGTCTTCATTTAAAAGTACCACTTTGGAGGGAATTTTGCAATAAAAGTATGCCAGCTTTACGGGTAAAACCTTCACTTTAATATGTGTACCTAACCCATAAGTTATTCCCCTCTGTAGCTTTGAAAATCTAAATAAGCAGAGAAGTATATCTTCTTTTAAATCTATTCCAAGTTTGAGCATAATCTGATAATCCCTTCATAGTCTATACTTAGGAATTTTCATTCCATCTTTTAGTTAGACAGAAAACAGGACACCAAGTATTATAGGCATCCCTGAATTGTCACTCCTCTTTAAATCCTGCTTTTCTCTATTGTTCTGCGTGGTTAGCCTGTCTGACAAGCTCTCATTCTCATTGTAATTTCAAGGGTCTGCATGGTCTTGACAAGGCAAGCTATACCATTCAAAGCTTAGACTCCAAGCTCTCAAATTATTTCATAATGTAAACATGTGAATTTCCAACTTATTGGTCATTTTCACTTGCTCTAAGAATGCAATTTAAAAAAAAATAACAGCATATCTGATGAAAAGAAGTGGAAATTCAAAGCTTGCATTCATCCATTTGCATCTGCAGATTACAAGGGCTGAAGCCATTCATTCACTAAAAACAAAGTGTGTATTGGATAATATGATGAATGGCTTATGATAATAATAATTAATAAAATCATTTACTGAGGGCAGAAACCATGTCCTATATTATTCTACTGCCACTGCAAGAGCTCCCAAATGCCTCTGCCACAAAATGCTACGATTCAGAGCATGGATAAGAATGGAAGCTGAAATAGGTGCTCACAGTCATACTAAAAGATACGCCTTGCAGTAACGCACAAGAAATATCAGACTCTGAGATCAACTTTTACACTACTGCATGATTCTTCGTAAAGAGTGCATGCTTGTGGTAACTCTCTTACGACATTGGCAGTGAGAACACGTGATACACAGGCTGACTCTTATGTCACTGCACAGATGGGTCATTATTACAGTAATCAAGCAATTGTTAGGAGTACATACATCCACTCAACAGTTCAATTACAATAAGGGTTGGTCTTCTGATTGATTTGGCAAGACGCCCAATGGATGTAATTGGTTAGATTAGTTCCCAGATTGAATACATTCGCGTTTCAAGGAATCCCTAACCCTGCGGACAGTGTTGAATAATTCCTTGTCCCATCTGGATCATAAATGCAAGGAGTCTTCACTTACCTAGTTCTTCATTTTATACCCCTAGCTGTGTCTCAGTTAAATATTGTAACTTTGATAGTCCAGAAGGATATAAACTTTCATCCTTGAATTCTAATTAATGGTATACTGTACAGTAAAAGAGGACAGTAAGTTTTTAGGTCAGCCCAACTAATATCTGTGTCCAGAAATCAATTTCTTAATTAACTGCTAACAACTATAAAATTGTGGTTTCTAGACGAGACAGCTTGCTTATTCACTAATAACCTTCTTCAAAGTCAACATTTACAAGTGAACTTTAAAGTTTTATGGATTTCATTTTAATAGCCTTTACATCAAAAGCCAAAATGGTAGGATAAGTGCTATGAGAATTCTCATATGTCAACTGAGAAAAATACCATTGGATTCCTGTAGCCTAAGTGGTTGAAAAATTGCATTCTGGAAAAGTATGACTTTAAAGAAAATTCTAGCTATATATCAGCCACAATGGTACAAATAGCAACCCTACTGTACCTAAAGTTTAAATTCTGCAGCCAATGCAAATTATGCCTGTTGCATCCTCAGCCATTGTTAGGCAATAGTTAAAAATTCAAACTAGCAAGACAAACTTAATTAATCACTGACAGCACCATATAACGTCTTTGCCTGCTTTACACTATACACATATTCCATGTCAAAGACTGTGTGGGTTTGCCCTAGGGGACAGACACATCACTAATAAGTATCCTAGATTCCTTGCTCTTCTGAAGTTCAACAATTTACTGGCAAAAGGGGGTTTTCTACTAATTCTCAAGGGACAGAAAACCGTTAAGTGAGATGTGAGTGTAATGAAGACACTCTGCAGATCAGTGTCTCTCTCCACACTCACAGCGACTGAGATACAACACTCTGATAAAGGATATCATCTGTGACATAACATCGATTTGTGTTGCATCATCAGTGACAATAAATGATGAAACTGAAATATCAACAAGTTTCCATACCTATCTTATCTTACTTTTTACCACAGTGCACAAATAAGCTTGAAGCCTTTCTCTTTAGCCCTACTAATTTCTTTTGTATCACTCTTCTCCATCCTCTTCAAATTTGCTTATACTGCCGTAAATGCACAGAAAGTGCCTTTATCTTTGTCTTCCTTCTACATTTCTCTCTATTGCGTTAAAATTAGTCAGAAGTCCATTTTCGTGTATTTGAATATATGTTTGTATATAAATTTTATACAAAGAAATCTTTGAAAGATCTAACAAATTGGCCACTACCAAAATATTAAGAGGAAGCAAATAAGTAAAGATGAAGTGAAACGAGTCCAAACAAATAGCAAACCAATACTGCCAAAATCACTTCCATAAACAAATCCACTGATTTATCATGCCAGGAAAAGCTAAGAAGTTTGAGAGAATATTCAGAAATAGGTAAAAATCCATGAGCAATGATTTTAATCAGAGTTTGAAATGGATTATAAAACATAGCTTGCATGCAGCTTTATTTGCAAAATGGTCTATAAAATGGAGAAACCAAGCATTAATTAATTACATCCTGCATAACACATCTACTGATTAGCTGTGACTGATGCGATGGGTAATTCGGAGAAAACTTAGTCATTATCTTGGAAGCATCCTGTACAAACCTGAACAAACACAGACATTTTATTAGTTTTGTTTATATCATACCCATTTTATTATGTTACACATTTTTGCTTTTGCTTTTGATATTAAACAGAATGTGCTGAGATATTCTATATCTATTTTTGCTTTGTAGAAGAAAGGACACTCTTTGAGATATTTTTATTTTTATTTTTATCTTTATCTAAAACAAAAGCTTGAAATCAAGACACTCCAATTTTAATTACAGAAGGGATGTTTCAATAAATGAGACATAGAATACAAAATCCTTTTGTTTCATACTACATTGCAGTTGGAATACTAGTTGGAACACACATGACATTGTATTGCCTTCCCAAAACTTCACGCTAAGCACACAAGTATTTCCCAAAACTTCACGCTAAGCACACAAGTATTAACTGGAGAAATAACATGAATATACATCGTAATCAAAAGCGCTAGTTGGACCTACATGTATGTGGCAGTCACATGAATAGTATTATTTTAGTTAGGGGTGCAAACTGGAGGAAGACCAAACTTTCTTGCTGTCAAGGGTACCACAAAAAGTGTTTAGTTTAACCCATAGCAGTACAGAGCTTTCTTGAGGTCTGAATTAATCATCTTCAATCCTCAAATTGGCAATACAAATTATTATTTTCCACTTCTACATAGCTTGAAAAAAATAAATATGTAAATAACATAAACCAAAATGAAATATAATTGTAAAATTGAATCAGAAATTGCCAATTTGAACACAGAAGAAGTGATTATCTATTATTCACTGTGTTGCCAATTTGCAACATACTGGCTCAGCTCAGCTGGCAATCAGATGTTCAATTCATAAGTCTGCATAATACCTAAGCACAAAACTGAATGCATGAATCCTAATGTCTATGCAGGTCTCCGGTCTATGAGTCAAAGTATAGTACACTGGAGTGGTAAAAACTATACTCTGGATGTGACATCACAAGTTAATTTGCATTACAGCAGTAGATACTATTTTCCATCACATGATAGACAATGGATAAATCAACTATGCTACCTGTTTCATGGAAGGTATAATTTGGTGTATTATTTTCTAAGCTGGGAAGTGTAATACTTTGCCATCTACCAAAGATACAAAAAAGGGCATTTGAACTGGCTATAAAAAATTGTAATACCATTGATTGTTTCCCCTTCAAATTCCATTCTAAGATGAATGCTTTTAAATGGTGTAGTGGTTCATGTAACTGACTCTCAATCAGAGGAATGAGGGTTTGAATCCCAGTGTGGCATTAACATGTCTTGGCAAAAAAAATAATCCTTCTTTAACTTTGCCACTCTCCTGCCAGGTATTAAATGGGTACCCTGTATGATGCAAAAGTCAGTTAAATTGGCATGTGTGTGCCGGGGGGGGGGGGGGGGGGGGGGGCACTCGACCCCAAAAGTAGTAGGTATGTGCCGTGGGAAAGACAAAAAAACAGGGGCTTTGAAACGGGCTTCAGAACGACAAATGTTTGTGAAAACAGGTCTTTGGAACGGTTCGCCTGCGTGTGAGTGCATATGTATTCCTATTGAACAGGCATGCGTGCATGCAGCTAGCCTGGCAGCACGAGCACCGGATGTGCTCGCGCAGAGGCGATGGTCGGACAGCGCTGGCTGGCCTACGTGCGAAACGGTGCGGGCCGCTTTTCACCAAAAATGAAGCTCATTAACGGAGCAATGCAGCCGGAACAAAAAACATGCTATGCTTTGGAACGGATTTCTTTCTTCTTTTTTTCTCGATAAGAAGAAAATGCTATGCTTTGGAACAGAAATCTAGGTCTGAAAAAGGGGGTTGTCAAAGCGGCACGTCCCTGTACCACCAATACATGTGAGTGCCCCCACCCGGGGTGTGCGCCCGTGAAATGGTGCCTGGCTGGAACACTCCTGAGGGAGTGGAGATGCACTTTACGTGGGGAACAGAGATTGAATCTGTTTAGCTGGGTAATAATGATTCCATGTAAAGCACTTGGAAATATAGCATTAAATGTTTTATCAATGTAACTGTTATTGTTCCTTAGATCACAATGGCATGAGGATGCTGTCCAAATATGAGCAAGAAAGGCATAAAGAAGCTCAGTCGTGGGCTTTCATGGGGAATTTGACACCACTGTGGTGCTTACTGGTGTTGTGATTATGATCCACTCCCCGTGAAAGCCCACGACTGGGTGTCTTTAATTATTCTCACACAAATTCATTCTGTCTCTCAACAGATGATTATCATAAGTCTAACAACTGAAGTCCTAAAAAACTTCATGTGTGAGTAAAAAAATAAATACAACAGCCACAGGAAATGAATAAGTAAGTGGGTAGAAGCTAAAACAAGGAAGGAATATGGACAGAACAAAAATAACATTGTGAAATGAGAGAAACATGATCAAGAAAATAAAGGAAACAGAAAGGGAGACCAAAGAATGAGAGAGGGGAAAAATGAACATTAGATGATGTCCATATATGGCCATAAATTATGGCTCATATGCCATTAAAGGATGGTATAAGGTGAGAAAGAAGCAAGGTGACGGTGGTGACACAGAGGGAGGGAGAAGAGAGAAGATCAGAGGGGGAGGAAGAAGAAGAGTGCGTCACAGGACTGTGGAGCTCTTGGTATCGAGTTCGAGTTCCGCAGCGACACTAATGTCCTTTGACAAGATATGAATCTACA
This sequence comes from Echinometra lucunter, assembly GCA_029962745.1. NCBI lineage: Eukaryota > Metazoa > Echinodermata > Echinoidea > Camarodonta > Echinometridae > Echinometra > Echinometra lucunter. The sequence continues at coordinate 15,645,391 of CM057152.1, forward strand.
TTTGCCACTCTACACCCAGGTGTGAATGGGTACCGGCAGGAAGGAATTCCTTGAACGCTGTGAGCACCAACATTGATAGCCGAGCTGAGCCAAGGTAATACTTGAGTGCCTTGAGCACCTTCTCTGGTGGATATGTGCACTATATAAATATCCAGTATTGTTATTATCATTATTGAGAGAGATAAAAGACAAAGAGAAATAGAATGATAGACAGAGAGCATACAATAAATAAGCAAACAATATGCACATTTAGAAGAAGAAACAGGGGCGAGAAGAGACACAATCATGAAAAAGATCAGATTAAAAGAGGGTTTGAGTAAAAATAGAAGAATGCAGGGCTTTTATTCACTTTACAAAATTCTAATTGAAGCAGAGAGTGACAAACCTCACACCACAACCCTGGTAAAAAAAGAAAGTCCAACACTCTCAGAAGAGGATATTTCATTTTGACCGAGAGAACGCCACCGATCAGGACTGGCTGCTGTTTCTATATTTAGCATCCGTCTACACCTATCTCTGTTTAATCAGAGTAATTCAAGTAGTCTGCAACGATGGGAATGGACACAGTGAGTCATAACACGCTTTATGTGTGACTGGGAATGAAAGGCATTCACACTTGCTTCAAATCTTGCAGGCCGAAAATTGTACTTTCAGGTACACTGAGGTATTTTGCCTTTTACTGGGTAAGAAATATGTTCAAACTTCGTTGCAGTCTTCTAGGCATATGTTGGTAATTTCAGACAACTTGAGAGAGATCATTACTATGCTATGTCAAAGCACAATGATCAAAAGTGGCACTTGGAATTAATATGAGTTGTTGATTATTCCCTTAGAGGACACACAGAAATATAGTGCTTATGATATATCATTATAAAGTTATCTGAAAATCATTCTCTTGGGCCACACCTTGTTTATAAAGCTACAATTCAATCCTTTTTTAGACAAACATTGTACATTTTTCGATCATCTCACGTAGCCAAAATAAAATATACAGGAAAAAATCGAAATGCTGCATTCTAGGTAGGAAGATCGCCATATCTGATCGTTTCTTAATACTTCTTTAGGAATGCTGCATTTATTTTCTGCATGGAAACAGGCCCGGCAAATACCCTCCACTGGGTATTTGCGTAGCTGAAACGTGATTGCTTTTCCCGTTGATGGGGACAGAGAGAGAGAGAGAGAGAGAGAGATGACTATCTGGAAAGGTACTCTGCTCTAAGAACTGGTGTTGATGCTGGGACAAAAAGATTCAACTGACAAGATGAAACAAGGAACAGAGAGTGACAAGACTGGTCCACAGGAACTGACGGCTGAACTCTATCTCACCCTGTGTACTTTTTCCTCCCTTGTACTTTCCTATCTCATCTGGTTTTCACTTACAGTAATAGGATCTAATTTTAGATTCTCTTCTAACTATGCCTGCTTAATTTCCTGGAGATGCATATATACAGTGTTGATGTTAAATCTAGATGTCGACCACATTTCTTTTATTTAGGTTTACAATGTTCCAAATTGAAACACTGTAAACCTAAAAATAAAAAGAAGCTGTTTCACTCTGGAGTCTAAATGTGTTATCTGTTATATCATTCCGGAAAATTACTGTAACCCTTTTAGGGAAAATGATTATTGGCGGGTGAGGGTCATGGTTTACAATGATCGTAAAATGATGGACAAAAGCATCATTTTGGGCACGAGACTTTCTTAAATATTTAAAGTGATTTTAGTGAAGGAGCCTACCCTCCCTAAATATGTATGTAACCATGATAATGAACAGAAATTCAATTGAAGGAGTCAGTCTTCAGCCACTTTAAGGCAAAATCCAATTTCACACTCTTTACTACAATGCATTTTTTACAATTTCAATAATCAAATCACTGAAGTTCACATTGCTACTATTTCAACAAAAGACAACTCTCTCTCTGCCATGGCAAGTTTAATGTTTTTCCCCTAGCGGCACTGGCCTTTGGCCACATACACACCCAATGGACAGTTCTCAGGCGTAAAACAAAAACAATATCACAATTGTCCCAGCCAGCATCCCACCCCAGAGATCCCTGTACTAGAGCTGGTGAAAAACTTGTGCAGCCACATCAGATACTGAAAAAAAAATAGATGAAGAATGCAGCATACTATCACAGAGCATAAGCTTGTGACACATGAATCACAAGCTAAAACTGAAAAATTCTTGAAATATAGCACAGCTTTGTCTACAACCATGCCTCACCGACACTCCTAAGAAATATGAATTTGAAATTAGGAAAATGTTAGCATGTCTGGTCATATTATTGAAATAAAAAATATTTTTAAAAATTAAAAGGGACTGTCATTGATGCTGTAATTATCGTTTTCAACGATTCAAATTTTGATAGTATTCACATAAACACATATCATCGGCAGTCATCTAAACCGTCGTATATAGCTATACGATATGTGGAAACATTATTTCAAAAAAATCAAGTCTTAATCTAACCATATATTCCCACCTTTCATGCCAAGCCATCCCAGATATTCATTTCCTATAAAAATATATGACAGGGATGTTAAGGATCTCTTCTTAAAAACAGTATCTTTATTCTGACTTAAAATCAAGAATTGGAGAAGAAATTGCAAGAGAGCTAGATGCACGTATATTTGGTTTAGGAGACAAGCTTTCCACTGTATAAAAACGCCATAGTTGACACAACACTTGTGAGTGCACTTTTGATGCGCGCAGTCAACCAAACTTTCGTATCGCCTTGCGACAGTACACTTTTCAATGGGAAAAGGGCATTTTTTACAATACTGATATGTCCATGCATTAAACACATCTTAATATAGAATTCAACTTCTACTTTTATTTTCCACAGAAAACTAAAAATAGATATTCAGACCCCAGACAGACGGATATGACAGAAAGTCGATGATATGTGTAGGAAAGGTATACTGCACAAAATCTGCAGAGAATCTTTTCTTCACAGTGTGTTAATGCTTGGACAAAAAAATACAGTCTTAAAAAATTGTGTAGTTTGTGAGAGGACAATTAGGTAAATCTGTCAATATCTCATTCACTTCAACCTTGTTCACAAAAATGATAAGCGTTGTCGTAAAGAGGGTAGTAACATATAAGTGCCTGTGTGATATCAATCATTATCATCCAGGTACCCACATTCTACATGAATGTACACAGTGCTTAAAATCTACACTTTCTACTTTGTGGTTTATTATCAGTTTCACTTTCAGCGCATAAACATCTCTATCAAGAAATATCATTCTTAAAGGCATTGGTTAACATTATTTTAAAAACTCATTCTGCTACTTAAAAACAGGATAAACATAAGGGTTATAGTGTAAAAATACCAGTCTGAAAGTTTCAAAGTGTAATATCCAAAGGAAGTATTTTTAAATATTAGAAAGAACCAAAGTTCGAAAAATATATCGAGTCGGTTGCACAGACTAGACATAAGGAGTGGGCATGCACACATGGCTCACTGGAATGTACTGTGTGTATTGGTGTATCACGCAGAAGGAGGCAAATAATGGTATTTTTAAACTCAAGCAAACGGTCCTCTTATTTATTGTCTCTGAGACCAAAAATAATAGAATTGCAGTTTGCATCTTACTAACAAATTTTCATTCCAAATTAGGGTTGGTTTCAGGGTTTTTTAGTACAAATACAAGTACTCATAAACATGTTTCATCTAGTTGGAGAATTTTTTAAATCGGCTGCTCACAAAGTAAGCCAATGCCTTTAAAGTGATTACACAGTGGTTAAAAATTTTTAATATATGATCAAAAATAGAATTCTAAGAACAATAACATTAAAGATTTGATGATTTTCAATAAAAATCAATGCATTTTGGCAAATTATTTGTGATTAGTCAAGGGTTGACCTAAAAATTTGAGTATGAGGTATGACGTAGATGTGGTTAACCCAGCTTCGGGCATTGCAGTTGTGGCGCACACTAGACTGTACAATATGTATTATACATTGCACGCATTTTGCTAGAATTGCGCAACAAGGTAACCACAATGACGTCATTGTGGGTACACAATTGAAACTGGGACACAGCTGAGGGGCCAAAAACAGGCTGAAATCGTACCATATTTTGGGTTTTCTTGGCAACACAACTTTTTTAATACTTTAGGCAGATGATTTTCTGCTAATAAAATCATGCTCTTTTAAATGAAGGAACATTGTTTCAGCATAGGATACCCCCTTTAATCTTTATTTGGGGTCATATCCTTGATAGCTACCATATTGCCATAACATTCATTGTTACTATGTTTTTAGAAATTACCATGTGATTAATCTATTAATAACCACAGAGTTTCACTTCTGAAACCAAACCCTAACACTAAGTTAATTTGAGTGATGGTAACTCTTGTAACAGCAAAGAAGAAAACAAGAAAAACAATTACGCTGCCTAAGTGACCAGTCTGACACTTAGTCTTAACATACGGGGGTAAAATACATCGTATGTAAAGGTGATTAGTTTAAAGCTCTTAACTGATTCAGTTTTAAAGTAAATTTTAGGATTCCCTTTCAAAATAATATCACACAACTTTTTCACAGCTTCAAAAGCAGCAGCAGCAAAAACAAAACAAACATATGAACAATCAAACAAACCTCCAAAATAATGGATAGTGGGCCCTTTGTGAACCCAATGTTCCAATGCATTTTTGATATCAAATATCTGTGCAATTATTTTGAATGGTAGCCAGATTTTATTTCATATCAATAACTTTAACTTAATAGGACCATAAAATTAAATACACAGTATCAGCCGAAGGGCACATACTAAATTCATGCCAAGTTGTATGGATTTTCGTAGGTTGTGCAAAAGGTTAAGACTACCTTTAAAGGATAGCTTATTAAAAACGCACAGATTTCTTTCAACTTCTGCGGAGAGAATACAATGTTACAGTACGCCGGGCATCATTGGGAAATTGTCCTAGTTAAGAAATTCATACTTCAAACAGCTGCAAATTTTGTTCAATAGCGAGTTTTCGCTCAGCGACGTATGGAGCTTTCAGCGACGCAGGAGTGATGGGAAGCTACGTCTGTCGCTCTCGAACAAGCCTCGTCTATTTACGGTTTTTGCTCATTCATGATCACAGACGTAAGTAAACTGTATTACGTAACCACGCTACAAGCACGCTGATTGGTTGCTGCTTTCATCGAAAAATTTGTGGCACTTCGAGCGGCCTCAATGTGAACAGACGTAAATTTGGCCAAGGCTCGTTCTAGTTTTCAACTCAAGAACGGTCAGCCCGCTGTTGCTATAGTACTTCTCGATTTTTTGCACATGAACTGCAGATTCTACGTCCGCGTTGAGGTTGCCAAAACAGCCTTATATTCATGTCTATGCCTCATGGAATGTATATGTTACTACACTAACTGTAAAATCATTGGGTGATGTTGGTTATTCCGAAGGTTCGTTATTCCGAAGATTCAAATACTCCGAAGGTTCATTATTCCGAAGGTTCGCTATTCCGAAGGTTCATTATTCCGAAGGTTCATTATTTCAAAAATGAAATAAGGTTCGTTATTCCAAGGTTCGTTAGTCCGAAAATGAAATAAGGTTTGTTATTCCGAAGGTCCGTTAATCCGAAAATGAATCAAGGTTCGTTATTCCGAAGGCTCGTTAATCTGAAAATGAAATAAGGTTCGTTAGTCAGAAAATGAAATAAGGTTCGTTAGTCCGAAAAGGAAATAAGGTTCGTTAGTCCGAAAAGGAAATAAGGTTCGTTAGTCCGAAAAGGAAATAAGGTTCGTTAGTCCGAAAAGGAAATAAGGTTCGTTAGTCCGAAAAGGAAATAAGGTTCGTTAGTCCGAAAAGGAAATAAGGTTCGTTAGTCCGGAAAATGAAATAAGTTTCGTTAATCCGAAAATGAAATAGCCTAAGGTTCGTTAGTCCAAATATGAAATAAGGTTCGTTAATCCGAAAATGAATAAGGTTCGTTAGTCCGAAAGTGAAATAAGGTTCGTTAGTCTGAAAATAAAATAAGGTTCGTTGTCCGAAAATGAACTAAAGTTCGTTATTCCGAAAATGATATGAGGTCCGTTATTCCGAAAATGAAATAAGATTCGTTAATCCGAAAATGAAATAAACTTCTTAAGTAACAAATACAGTGTTTTAATTAAAAAATAATAGGATTTTACACAAAAAAATATTGGTATAGTCTCAGCGGAGGATGATACATGACAATTTTTCGGCAGAGCATATGTTGCATCAAAAAATGGCATGGATCAAGAATTCTGATTTTGATTTTATCTGAGCTATTGCCACCTGAGCGAATGGATTTAGAGTGTTGGGGGCTGTTTGTGGGTCATCCGTAGCTTACCTCCAGGCAAGAGGGATTTTTTTTTTGGGGGGGGAATATTTTATTCTGGGTTTTTTCGAGGGGGGGGGGTGTCATTATTTATTTTAACAACTTCTGCTGCTAACAATAATGATAATAACGATAAACATTGATGATATTAGTAATAATAACGATGATAAAACAAAAATATATGAATAAGAATGATAATGATGGTAGTAATGGTGATAATACTATTAATCATGGTAAAAATGATAACAGCAATTATATAATTATTGTTTTTATTTCATTATCATTATCACATTGGATTTGAAGAGGTATTGCATTCCAGTTCATTTCCCCGGAACAGCATGTGTGCGGGTGTGTGTGTTTTGTTTGCCGGGTGTGTGTATGTGTATGTAGAGGTGTCGTATAGTCATGTGGTTTAAGGCGCTTGACTGTAGACGTGAAGGTCCAGGGTTCGAACCCCGGCATGCACTAAAGCCCTTGAACAAGGCATTTTATCTACATTGCTGTTTTACCGTATTTCAAATAAAGTGATGTGCTATATGCATATTGATACCAACGTGTGCATGTTTTGTTACAAAATGTGTGTGCTGAGACGGTGGGGTTAGGTTTGTACATAGAACCCTGAAATCATTGTTTCGATGCATGCCAATCTCACATATGTACGCCCCTGCCCTATGGCATCCCCTATAAAAGTTGGCCACACTAGCTACGGATGGCTGTTTTGCCCCCCCCCCCATCCCCCCCAAAAAGGGGGCATCGATCCCCCTGTTTGGGGTGTTAAACACTCCTTCTATTCTGGTCCAAACAAACCCCCTCCCGCCTCCGCAGAGCGACATTTTTAAGGTTTACAAGTGGTAAACATCTAATCGAGAATGGATCTTTGAACATGGACAAAACAATGAAAAAATGCATGAACCCCCCCCCCCCCCCCCCCCGACATTAACAGGACTGGCGAAGAGCAGTAAACACAACATCAGTTCTTGCATGGATTCAGGATTGAAAATGAACTAGCCCCATAAGCCTATGATCACCCCCTTTGAAAGAATCCTGCGTACGTGTATGCCCCTGGTCACAATAGATCAGCCCCCCCATAACAATTGAATAGAAAGGGTGATTCTCCCAATGCCCGTCCTACCCGGCTTTCCAGACCTTGCCACAGATTACTGTATTTTCGGACTAACAAACTTTATTTCATTTTCGGAATAACAAACCTTATTTCATTTTTGGATTAACGAACCTTATTTCATTTTCAGACTAACGAACCTTATTTCATTTTTGGACTAACGAACCTTATTTCATTTTCGGACTATCGAACCTTCGGAATAAGGAACCTTATTTAATTTTTCGGATAAACGAACCTTCGGAATAACGAACCTTATTTCATTTTTGGACTAACAAACCTTCGGAATAACTCCACAAATGTTCGGATTAATGAACCCTTTTTCTTTTTCGGACTAACGAACATCTAGGTATACTCAATTTGCGTGTTTCGGAATAACGAACCTTTGGAATAACAAACCTTCGGAATAACAAACCTTTGGAATAACGAGCTGTACCCAAATCATTAACAGGACAGAAAAATAGTTCTCCACTGAAGGTATAATTTGTAATTATCTCAGGAAAGGGAAAGGAAGGATAGGAAGAAGAAGTCAGCTAAACGATTAAAAGTTCTTTTGGAGCATGCAAAATGGTTACAGTTCATTATTCCGAAGGTTTGTTATTCCAAAGGTTCGTTAGTCCGAAGGTTCATTAGTCCGAAAATGAAATAAGGTTCATCATTCCGAAGGTTCGTTAGTCTGAAAATGAAATAAGGTTTGTTAGTCCAAAGGTTCGTTAGACCGAAAATGAAATTAGGTTCGTCATTCCAAAGGTTTGTTAATCCCAAAACAAAATAAGGTTCGTTAGTCTGAAAAATCCTATTTCATTTCCGGATTAACGAATCTTCGGAATAAAAAACCTTATTTCATTTTTGGATTAATGAACCTTTGGAATAACAAACCTTCGGAATAACGAACATCACCCTGCAAAATACATATGATTCTGATTGATTTGTTTCTAGTTTAAAAAAACACTCTTCTTTGCAGAAAATTTTGTTTCACATCCGTTGCTCTGTGGTTTATTGCATCTTGATTTCATTTACCAAGCATGCTATCAATAACATTACAACAAACATTAATGTAATAACAAAATGAACTCAAGGACAATTTCCGTACTCATATTGTATTGCCCAGAGAAATTATGTTCAAATTATGTTAAAGGATATTGTAATGTTTGCACATTACCAGAGGCAATGCAGACACCTCTTAGATTTGCCTTGTGTTGAGTTTTCAGGTCTCTCAGGCCTTGTCCGTTCATTGTTAAGCAAAAAAAGTTACTGAATTCTATCCTACTACAATCATTATTACATGTTGACACTCAACATTTTAAGTATGTATTATTGCAGGCTGTGATACTTTGGAATTTATTCCCACTTTAGACTTATTTTTATTTCAAATGTTTTAGCCCGTAGAAAACTAAGCCAAAGAAAACTCTTGCTAGGTCTATGGATATGCATATACTACTGAGATCAAATGTCACTCAACTAGTTAATCCACTTGTTGCATGCTTTATCACCTACATGTACTTTGTTGCCTGGTATAGTTCCAATGAGAAGACATTCTTTTACCAGTTCAATAAGTGAGAATGTTGATAGACAACTAACATGAGTATATCAGGGGAGCATTTCATGAAGAGTTTTTTTGGTGATTTTCACTGACAACTGTCATAAGCTACTGAAAATCCTTGCATCTGATTGGCTGAGAGCAAATTAGTCAGTGAAAATCACCGACAAGACTGTTCATGAAATGCTTCCCAGGGGGCAGGATGGAAAGGATTATAGAAACAAGAAATAAGAGCCTATGAAACTTATACCTACAGTCAATCAATCAATCAACAAATTATCTCTTTTTTTTTGTTTCATACTGTCTGAATATATGAGAATCATGATTTGAAAGGCAAAAATCTAAAATCTTTGTATGAAACAGACTGCTTGTTTAAATCTTGCTACATTATGTAGTGAGAGCAGGAAGGGCATAACTCATGTAGGGTTCACATCCTCGGCTTCCTGACTCTCAAGGGAGATCCTGTAGACTCTAAAATACACCCAAACATATGTAATGATGTGCTATCAGAGCCAGAAAGATGCTAACTTGTACACCTGAACATAGACATTTACGTCATTCTGGTATTCAAGGGATGCCTTAATCTCCGAAATACACCCAAATATATGTAATGGGGTATGCTCACTGCCAGAATCATACACTTTGAAATATAGTTAATGCCCTTCTGGTTCTCAGGTGAATACATGTGACCATCCACTCACATGATGGCTGCAATAAAAACAAAAACAGAATATGATCCTAAGAGAATCATGAAGAATCTCTTCTGAACGTGGCACAAGGTTAAAATTCCAGTCCATCACACTATTCAACACACGTGAAATGGCTTCACATGGTAAACAGTCATTGTTTAAACACCATTTTCACAATTTTAAAAACATCACTTTTGGTACTAAGTTTCTAGATATCAAATGATAAAAATTCTAATTATGGGTATAAATTGATCGTGCAAAAGCAAAAATCAATATCAGAAACAGATAGCAATCTGTTCTTGGAACAGCACCTATATTTAGCCACCTCATTAAATTGCTCGTCTATAAAAACATTCTCACGCACTGAAAAAAAGTGTTGATGTTTTTTCATACTAGAAATAGAAGTGGGTGGTGGCAGCCTATTTTGGTAATGGAAAATAGTGAGGGTGAATTCATTTTATTACTGAGAAAGTATTTTGAAGACACATCATACTTTTGTTTGACTTTTAAGAAATTTGCACACATGAATTGCTGTTGTGTGACATTACATTTTGATGAGTGCATAAAGTACAAAGATATATATTGTAAAATACATGTTACACCTGAATGGTAACAAGGCCAGGGGATGGTTTCACAAAGATTTAAGTTTGACTAAAGTCGCACTTAATTTCCTACTTGTGTGCTGTATATTACGCGTCACCCCACTAGTCAGATTATGCTCAGGGGACGCGCACTATTGGAAGTCTATCAATGAGATTACGCGTTAAATACCGGATGCGCATTGGCGCTTAAGCACAACTCTAGTCAAACTTAACTCTTTGTGAAACACCCCCCAGGTTTCCTATGTCTGTGTCATGAGCAGCTATGTGCATAGTACAGGACCTAATGGGTAAAGTGATTACACAATGGTACAAAAAAATTGATATATGATATTCTAAGAAGAATAACATTAAAAATATGATGATTTTTCAATGCATTTTGGCTAATTTTCTCATAAAAAGTCAAGAGTTGACCAAAAAATTTGAGTATAAGGTACGACGTAAAAGTGGGTACCCAGCTTCGCACATTACAGTTGTGCTGCGCGCTAGACTGTACAATATGTATTATACCTTGTGCGCATTTTGCTAGAATTGCGCGACAAGGTACCCACTTTGACGTCAAAGTGGGTACCCAGTTGAAATTGGGTCACAGCTGAGGGGTCAAAAATATCCTGATTTCTTACCACATTTGGGGGTTTCTGTAAAGCGCTTAGACACGCCTCAGAGAGATGTATTGGGCGCTATATAAATGCAGAATATTTTTATTATTATTATTATATTTCCTTGACAACACAACGTTTTAAAAAACTTTAGGCAGATGATTTTCTGCTGATAAAATCATGCTCTTTTAAATGAACTAACATTGTTTCAGCATTGGGTACCCCCTTTAACCCATTGAACATTATTTGATTTTAGTATAACACACAATTACCATAGAACCTAGACCAAGTTATTTCTCTCTTCGTGTTCAATGGGTTAATATTATACTTCAGACCCTTACTGCCTATAAACTAGATTTGGATCATCAATCAAAAGTAGAGTATCAACTTCAAACATAATTCCCTGGGAGTCCCATCAGTGACCACATCAGTATTCAAAAGTGAATATTAGGTGCTTTCACACCTACCCAATCAGAAAAAATTACCTCATATTTTGCCAGTGTGAATCAAAAGTACTCATAATATCCCCGAAGAAAAATTCTCGTAGTTTGGGGTATTTTCTCAAATCAAGCGTACTATCTCCAAGGTCACAGGGATATTTGCGATGTGAAAGCAAATTATGAGAACTTCTATCCCATCGAATAATAGTGCATGAACCGTGATGCACATGCTCATAACTACGAGAACTTTTCCATAGAGGGCTGGTTCGAGGTGGTGTGAATGCACGAATTAGCGGGTACTTTGGGGCCTGAAAATGTTCTCGTAATTTACGGGTATTTTCCTGACTGGGTAGGTGTGAAAGCGTCTATGGAGTGTTCTCAAATAAGATAAGATCCCCATATTTTCACTCACCTTGGTAGTCACGTCCGTAATGACTTAATTTTTTTTTCAGAGAGTATATACATACCTGGATTCATTTCATTCAGCTTGCTGTAATGCTTGCGGAATCGATCCAGAAAATCTTCTGTGAGTTGGGCACTTTCATCCCACTTGTTCTTCTCAATGCTGGTAAGCGTTGTCAGATTCTCCACATACTGCAACAAAACCTTCAGGAACCTAAACAAAAAATATAGGAAAACAGTGAAAATATACCTCTTGAAGTAGAATAAGGAATACAATAATTTCACGTGTAAAGAAGAAATAAAGTACTTTGCACATGGAAATTTTTAAACATCACTTTAACACTGTCAAAAATTCAACTCTAACCTGTGGCAAATGTATTGCAAATTTAAATTCTGTTTAGATTGCAATAAGAAATTCTATAAATTCTACCGATTTCAGTTTTTATAAAATAGCACTGGGTGTTAGAATTGCCAAATAATAGTTCATTGGTTTCTTCAAGGAGTTTAAAACAAAAATGACAGCTAAACTTTTTGTACCTCCATTATATCTAAACCCCATTTACCAAAAAATAGTAAACTGCTTATTTCTCCTGTTTATTTCACTAAAGTGTACCAATCACCTTTAAGAAAATATTTTTTTGTACAGCTACTATGTGTGAAATACCCCCCCAAACCCCCCCCCCCCCCAACATTCTAGAGGTTAATAGTTACAGAGCTTAAAAGAATAAAGGATATCATAGGACCAAGATTTGTGGAATTGAATATAGCTGTTTCAAGTTCAAGTTCAGGTTTTATTTCCAATATAACACAAGACATACATTTTTTTTTCTTCTTTTAAACAGAAATATCGTAAATTAACATACATTTTTTTCCTCTTATTAACATCAAAACAAATTAAATGTCTGCTTGACATAGTGTATTAAAAGAAAAAAAAAATGATATTGGAAAAGAGAAATCCACAATTAGATTAGAAATAGCATTTTGATTCCATAAAAGCTCTAAATTAATGGGTGGGCATATGCATATGTTAACTACACCCCGTTTAAATCTACCAAAAATATGAGGTAACCTCCGGAGGTTACCTCATGTCATCCTTTGTCCACTGTAGATTTAAACGGTCTCGGCACAAAGGACAAAGCACGAAGGCGAGTTAAACGTGAGGTGAAAATCCCGCTAGACGGCCTAGCACGACACGGCACAACTTCCTCAGTCATCCAGCGTGATCCCCTGTTTGAGCATAGATTTAAACGCTCGCGGGGTAGAAAAAGGAAGTCCTCTCGTCCGAACGTGCGCTTAGGTGAGCACATGTAAACAATGAGGCCGATTTGGCGAACATGTATTGGCAAAAACAGGGGGTTTCACCTTAAGCTTTCAATAAAGTGCCCATAAAAAGTTTTTAAAAAGATTTTCATTCTGTATGTTGATCATTCTAATGTTTTTTTTTTTAATGACAAATACTGATATATTCAATGTATAAGCAACTAGCTGCATACACCCGTATGCTGTTTGCACACGTTCGAGTTAAGTATAAGTGTGTCTCTGTAGCTGTCGAAGTCGAGTTCGCAAATGAAAGATTAATTTATGAAGTAACACAATTACGTACGGTAGGCCTACTTCTATTATTTCTCCTTTATTTCAACCTTCATTGCAATATTGTGTTTGGGACGCCCCTGGGCATGAACTGGACATATGAGGAGGAGAGGTCTCTCCTCCAAATAAGGAGTGAAGAGGAGGTTGTCCAGCAAATAAACGGGACGTCCAGGGACACAGCTGTTTACGACAGTGCAGCGCGCGCTTTTCCCCAGCTGGACATTTTACCATGACAATGAAACTCGCGATTACTGCATATGTGTGTTCTCATTAAACGGTCCTCACTTTTGTTTCCTTGTGTTTGAGAAGGAATTTCACCCTGACTTTACCCGAGACAGTCATCTGGTGTGACATCAAGTGATGTAGATTTAAACGGGGTATACGTTGGTAAGCTACATGTACATAGCACAATCTATACTTTCACTAAAAATATGTCACTTGTTTCAGAAACAGCATTCTTGGGAACTCCTTGATCTGTGAGTACTAATCAGTACATTCCAAATGTTTAGTTTCGTATGGAGACTATTAATCAGGGTTTGGGATTATGGAGTAGGTATAGTGAGGAGATGCACTGGCTATTCAGGGCACCAGCTTGATGACTTCCCTACAAAATCTGGGTGATCTTTGTGATAAACCCATGGAATAACAAAATTCACTAGTCAAATGGCTAACAGGCCATTTTTAAAGGTTTTTTTGTGGGGGGGGGGAATACTCATAGTCTAAATTGCTCTACTTCTGATATCTACACATTTTCTAGTAAGGAATTTTTCACACTTTCTCCCCTTCCCTCAGTTATTTGCCATCATATACTTTTGATAACATGACCATTGTTTTGTTTTCTACAGTGTGTACACTAAAAGAGGTGGATGAGTTCTCTTTTGAAAGAAGCCATACATAGTGATTACTCTATGGTTGTTGACAAATAAGTTGTTGATAAATCAAAGAAACACCAGTTATTAGGTGGGAACAAGTTCAGATAAAATGAAAAAAAAGTTATATTTCTGGCATATATATAAACAAATAAAAACACAAACTACCGAATGACATCATTTCTTCAAAAATATATGCTGTTGTATGGTTTCCTCAATTTCATCAATACCTTGTCATAAAATTTCAGATGTACTCTAAAGCTTTCACGTGGGGGTTGTACATCATATCAATCAATTTTGTGCTAAGGTATAGCTTAGCAAAATGGTGTGGTACTAAAAGATGCGTAAAGAATATAACATGAATATTGTGGTCTGTGTTGTTTGCGTCTAGATGTACTATGCCATTCACTAAGCTACCTAACCCTGAACCAAAAACTTTAAACCTTAACCCTAAAACAAGCCAATTTGATCATTAAATGATTTTGAAAAAAGTGATACTTTGCATGGCTTCTTCCCCCCCCCCCCCCCCACCACCCATGGGACCCACCCCTCAAAACCATCATTGATTCTTTGGGTCATACGTTTTTTACCAACAAATCTCATATCAATGGTAAAGAAAATAACTTTATAACCTTCCCTTGCACAAAAACATGAGCAGTTACAATATGCCAGCAAGTTGATTAGTAATTCATATGAAGATGAGGGATTGTACTTTATATGGTTTCTCTTCCCCTAAAAACAAAATAATTATAGGTCACACTTGTTTACCAACAATGTTCATATCTTTAAAAAAAGAAAATAACATTGCAGTCTTCATGTATATACAAAACAAAAAACAAAAAACATTATAACCCTCCCTTGTGCAAAAACATCAACAGTTACAATATGCTAGCAAGTTATTCATTTAAAGATGAAGGATTGTACTTTATATAGTTTCTTTTCCCCTAAAACAAAAATAATTATTGGTCAATCTTGTTTACCAACAAAATTTGTATTAAAAAAAAAAAGAAAATAAAATTTACAAATGTCCTGTATATGCAAAAAAAAAATTACGTTATAACCTTCCCTTGCACAAAACAAGCTAGTAAGCTGATCAGTAATTAATTTGAAGATGAAGGATGGTACTTTTTATGCTTTCTTCTTGCCCCTAAAACAACAAAAATATAGGTCACAAATTTTAACCAACAAAGTTCATATCTGTGAACAAGAAAATAACATTGCAACCTTCCAGTATATGCAGAAAAAAAAGTTAAAGTTACAAACTCTGCCATATTGATCATCAAATCATCTGTGGATAAAAAATACACTTTGTATTGCTTGTTTACCCTAACAAAGAAAAACTCTTTGTCCCAATCTTAATCAAAAACGCTAAAATCTGCAGGAAACAACACTGTATCCTTCTCCTTGCCTGCAACTTATTTCTAAATCTGAAGTAATTGTAGCAAAAAAAAAAGGGGGGGGGGGGAGGAGAAGATTTTGTATGGATTCTTTACCCTAATAAACAATGACCCTTTGGGTTATATTTGTTTGTCAATATGTCCATGAGAAGAAAACAACAGTGTAACCTTTCACTGTGTGAGCACAAAATAAAGAAGAAGAAAAAAAAAAGAGAAAAATTATGAAGGATGCATGTGATTGAAATGTGATCCCTCTATCATTTGTACACATGTAATGATACTTTGTATGGCTTCTTGTCATAGAAAATGGAATGTCATTTTCTTGTTTACTAACAAAATCCATATTAAACAGAAAGAAAATGACATTGTTGCTTTCCTGTACATATTTACTATGTGTGCAAAAAAAAGGAGAAGACTCCTACTAAAATCATGAAAGAGCTCACAGAAATGAGATATTTTCTTTTCATTAATAAATTGGAAAGAAAGAGATACTGAAAGAGGCAACAGAAGCAGGAGAGAAAGACAGAGAGAGAGAGAGAGAGTGAGTGAGTGAGAAGCGACGACAGGAGGGATCAGGACATTCATTTGAAATGGAAACACAACAGCCTTAACCTTAAAACCATATATATTAAAAAAACAAAGATAAAAGTATCTGATAGCATACATCACAATTCCTAGCACATCACAAATACACACATACAAAGTAAATGATTAAGTGCCAACTTTTTATAGAGCCCTGAAAAATTATTCATTTTCTTTTTATCAAATGTTTGATATATCATAACTAAATTTTAGATGTTTTCCCCTCTTTGAATAAGCTGTAGTTAGTGTGTCATATGTTTGTGTCTGGCAATCAAGATGTACAGGTGTTGTTAAAACACTTATCAGGTAATGCATAACACTAATGACACATCTCAGCTGTTAGCATATGATCATTACATACACATGTATTTGAATGTGACCTTGTTTGTAAGCAACAAATGTGGCACAATAACTCATTAAGAATGCCCCCAATTGGAGTTTAGACAGGAATTCAAAATATCATTAGTTTACTTTCAGGGCTTTCCAGTTTCTTCCAGGGCTTTCCAGTTTCTTCCAGGTATGCATTTTTGAAGGTACATGCCTGCAGGCAGAAATATGTTTCTGCAATACTGCTGCAGCAAAACTAAGTAATCACCAATAATTGGTTGTTCTTTCAAGGTAAACTGAAATGTCTTAGCTCTAGAGAAACACAATGTGCAATGAAATAATAATCAACCAGAAAATTCATGGTTTGTTCTAAGTCTCCGGTGTTAAAACATCTACTACATTCTTGAGCCAGTCAGACTTACTTTCACATTGTAAAATGTATCCACATAAAATCAACTATTTCTTGAAGTAATTTTCACAAGATGGGTAATTTGAAGGGTTGGAGACAACAGAAGAATCCTTTTGAAAACTACTCTCTAAATCAAAACAAAAATGTAATCGTAGCATGACTCAAAATCTGTCAACATGATGTCTGTATGTACAGTACTTCTGAATTTAGATGAATGTACATTTCAAATGACTTATGTGGACAGGCCTCTTAACCTGTTGATTACTAAATTTTCTTCTTCCCTTATACCCCTTTCAATGTGAGCTCTTCCCTGTTACCCGTTGAAGTTCACTGCTTAATTTTACAAGCACGCATTCCTCATTTCACCGACAAAGAAAAAAGTGTCTCCTTTCAAACTGCCTTCTCTTCGCCGGAGCTCTGCCTGAAGTACAGCAGGCTGGGGTCATTCTAGCGTACATGAGGAGCCGGCCATCGGCAGCTCAGCGCGTGTAATCTCAGTACAGGT
The DNA here is from genome assembly GCA_029962745.1 of Echinometra lucunter. Lineage (NCBI taxonomy): Eukaryota > Metazoa > Echinodermata > Echinoidea > Camarodonta > Echinometridae > Echinometra > Echinometra lucunter. The sequence goes on from CM057152.1 coordinate 15,662,768, forward strand.
GGAAATGGGAATTGACCTCTGACGTCATCAAGCGGCGAAACTCGTAGCGTCCCATTCACGCTGCCAAATTTAAGTGGGTAAACCGCTTCCCTGCTTAACTTCACCACCTCTTCTCCACCTCATGAGGTGGAGAAGTTACCCGCTTAAGTTCAACGGGGAAGTTTTCACCTGCGCCTTTCATACTGCACCTTTCACCACCTTTCACCACCTTTCCCTGCTTAAGTTCAACGGGGAAGAGCTCACTGTGAAAGGGGTATTAGGCTCAATACATGGGTCATCTGGTTCCAGTAGGCAATGGGTTAATATGTAGGTTTAAAGAAACATTAAGCTCTCCTGACCAGGTGACAAAAATATTTCTTAAAAACTCATTAAGTATTGCAACAAACATCCTGTAAACAAAGTGCATAAACAACAACACTACAAACTTCCTGTAAATAAGACCGATATGACAACACCACCTGAATCTTTGTGCACTTCCTGCAAACATGTCAAATTAGACTGCTAGTGAGTTTCCTGTCAATTAAATATGACAACCTAACTGCAGTAAACATAATGAAACAGAAACTGTTCGCATCCATTCTGTACACAAAACTAAGTGAAGATATCACACATCAAACTTTGAATGCCAGTTACAAACTTGCTTCAAAAAGATGTTAAATGTTTCAATTCATTTTTATGTTCTTCCTTTCTCTTGTTTCATGTACCAATAGGGAAACTGATATTTGGGTCAACAGAAAAAAAAAATACCTAGACAAAATACAAGCAAATATTGACAAAACAAGAGACAACTGGCAGATGACAAAATAATTGAACTTAATGTACAGAAAACTACAGTTCTACATACCATCATCAAGATATAAACCCTCCAACTCTTAGCAATTACGAATGAAAGAAAGTCTCTATCAAAATGTACGAATGATGTTGAAAGAAAGTCTCTATTAAAATGTACATGAAACTCATTTGATGTAAATGTGTAATTTTCTTTTACCCTGACATCCAAGAATCAGTTAACCAGATCTAGACGATAAAACCAAACCAAGAAACCCTACCATCCATCCTCAATACTCATTAGATCCCACAACTACTGCTTCGTATTTTCTCCTTGCTAATGACCTTAATGACCTAACAATGACAAACCATCTGTGGACTATAAACCCTCTATTAAAGGTATGACCGCCTTACCAGCGCTGTTCATCAACACCACCTTTTTATTGACCGGAAGACTTGAAGTGTCTTTGCCAGTCTTTAGGAGGAAATGGGTACTTCCATAATCAGGGCAAGAATGATATCCACTGACCATTTGGAAAATGAAGAGGAAGTCTGTACCATTTCTTGATAATAAACCTTCTACAATTTGAACAGTTATCCTGTTGAGGCTTCCTTGAAGATCCTCCTCAAGTAAAAGTTTGCAAACTCTGACCAAATTACAGTTCAGCTAATAAAACATAACTGCTGCTTTCCACAAGAAAATTATTTTCAGTAATATCTTTCTAGTTGCTTTCTGGTACCAGAACAGCACTGAGACATGGACTTAAAGTAATCATAAATTAATTGTATCAAACAATGTACCCATTTTGGCACATGTATATGGACTAAAAGTAATCATAAATCAGTTATATCAAACAGCATACCCATTTACAGACCAATGGAATGTAAACAAGTTAAGAAAATTTTACTAAAAGTCATATTAAGGTAAATGAAATGAACATTTATCGTATACTTAGTGCATACATCTTAGGCACTTGGTTGGGGCAACTAGCTCAATTTTTTTTCCTTAATCTCTGTGCTCATAACTCAGCTAAATCATATATTTTCCACCCACATCATGACATTATCAAAGGCCAAGTCCACACCAAGATGAAGTGCATTTCAATAAAAAAAAAAAGTCCAAACAAAACAGCGAAAATTTGATGAAAATTGGATGTAAAATAAGAAAGCTATGATTCTTTTTATTTTTGCTATTTTTTCGCAAAACAGTTCTTGAACAGTCGATATGAACATTCAGTGAGTTGATGTCATATACTCACAATTTTCCACACATTATGTATACAGAAATGAAGAAATTTCATATTAAGTCATATATATGTAGACATGAAGGATGACTTTCCAGTTTTAGTAAAAAAAAAAATGAAAATTTTCTTTAAATTTTTGTATAGATTATTATGGAGTGAGTGTAGACATCATCAACTCATTCCTTGAATATTCATATAAACTGTGCAAGAACTGTTTTGCGAAAAAATTGAGAAACTTTGAAATTTCATAACTTCTTTATTTTGCATCTGATTTTCAGCAAATCGTCACTGTTTTGTTTGGAATTTTTTATTCTTTTTATTGAAATGAACTTCATCTTGCTGAGGACTTGGGCTTTAACAGGTTGCCCTTAATATTCAGTGTAACTTTTTGTTTGATTTTGTGGCAATTTACCTTCATTCCTCACAAAATTAAGAAACTTGGTACCCTTCCAGACATGTATACAGTTTAATTTGAGCTTAAAAATAAATTGCAAGCACATGCAACAAAAAAGCATGACTGAAGCATACACTATCCACTAACAAAAACAAAATTATATCTTCAAAAATGTGCATGCATATGAATGAAACTTTACCCTTTGACCTTTCAAAAGATCCCTACATACATGAATAAAACAAGATGTATTTCAAATTGATCAAAATCAATATGTCTGTCTAGCCAGGCCTTTTGTTAGCATTTTAATGTTAACAGCCAATCCCATTTCATTTGACAATTAAAAAGCGCATGATATTCCATCAGAACAGAAAACAATACAGTCCCTGCATACGTATACATGGGATGCATGGTTGCTACAGGTAATGCATGAACCTCGTTAAGAGCTGTTAATTAACCCGCCCAACATCCTGCTGCCATTTTATCAGCAAATCATAATGAGAAGAATGTTGTCCAGTCAAAGAAGACAGGCATACATGTCTGCTGCAAGGGCTTCCTAATGACTAGTATCATTAGATACCCTTTTCTGACCAATAAACCTTGGCAAGTCAGTACAGGTCAGTCTAAGTTGACTGATTCTCCTTAAAAAAAAAACTGCCTTGCCCCCCCCCCCCCCCCCCATCTCTCTGTCTTTCTACCTCATTATCTCACACAAAATACATGAAAGAAAAATGTTATGAAAAAAAAAGAAACTCATGAAAGCATAACTTCAACACCACGTTGATAAAACATTATTCATTAAACTAGGATCATGCTTTTGATACATTCCTAGCAGAATATTGCTAGCATACAAAACTTTTCAATATCATTATCAATTTGATTTTTAGAATGAATAGATAGCATACCACTTTAACCATCCTTAAGGCTTTGTCAAAAATTCTGCAGCAAACTGCAAGAAGACATCATGGCAGTTTCTGTGTACTACATGAGGATGAGAGATGGAATAAAGCTCCTACGTGTGGTAACATACGAAAACATCGAGAAGCACTGTACACTTTGAAAAACCTGCAAGTAATTGGAACAGTTCACCGAACTACATGTGCCTTCATTTTGATAGTAAGTATCATGTTCATTGCGCCAAAAATATAAAACCTTGTCCTTCCTCTTTATCCAAGATGGGTTCGAGGTGAAACCCAGATCACTATTTATGTAAAGATGAATAATACATAGGGAAACGTGACTAAAAATCAATTTTAATGAAAGTTGTGGTACATGTACGTATTTGTATCCTATACGTGACACAGAAAATGTTAAACCAACGTCCATCATGCCTTTCTCCCATTTTTTCTATGATAGTGAAACCTCTTATATTAAAGACACGTTTTATTAAACATGCTCTGAAGAAAACCCTCCACAATTCTACGACAAAAATTGCTGTAATACAATTATTTCAGGAGCTTCGACTGTTTCTTGTCAATGCTAACAGCAAGATCCAGGTCTCCTTGGGGTCTTGAATTAAGACGGCAATCAAAATCTTCTGAGCTATACAATCATGTAGAAAATGAGGCTATGATTATACAAAAGTGAGCTAAAAATAGACAAATGCACACCATCAAGGTCTCCCCCTCATTGAAATGGTGGAACAAAAATGATAGCAATTGTTCTCTTCTCAATTGATTCCTTCACTAAGAGAGGGAGTGAGAGAAACAGACAGATAGAAAGAGAAAGAGAACATTAGAGAGAAAAGGAGGAACAGAGAGAGCTCCATCCCCCCCTCCCAATACAGACACACACATACCCCCACAGACAGAGAGGTAAAGAGGGGTACACAGAAAGACAGAACAACACAAAGAACAGGACAAAAGAAGAAAGACAGAGAGGCAGAGACAGAGAGAGAGAGAGAGGGAAAGAGTGAAATGTTTCTACAAATAGAATCTACATTTACTCCCTATTCAATTAAATGACGTCAAACGAAACAATGCATATTGTCTCTGCCAATAAATGGTAGATTAATGCAGCATACTGCTCAATTATCACAGTTCATTTATCCCCTAGTGTCAAACATGGACACGTTTCAGACTGGCTTCAGACTCTTTTCTTCTTTGAAATACATGTAATTCAATACTGTGCCCTAAACATGTCGATCAAAATTTATATTTAATAAAAGGTACTAACCAAATTATGTCTATCTTTATATTCTAGAGCCATTAAGATCACAAAGAAAAGTAAACACAAATTGAATTATAACCTCTTTAAAATGCATCACTGATATTTCCAATGGCATAACATAAAGTGGCTTAAAATCAACCTTTCGAAATACAAAAAATATTCACTTTTTTCAATCATACATACATTTTTTCCACAACAAACTAGATGAAAACATTTCTGGTCAGTTTTCTTTTCACTTAAATACTATAAGACAGCATTATTTCAAATATCCAAAAGACAAATGTCAAAATCATGAAACTAATCCCCATGAAATTATCGAAAATTACTACCATAATTTTCAAAATAAAGGTAAAAAAGACAAAGGAACAGGAAGAAAACAACAGCTATACTATGTTTAATCATTTTAACCATTTCTTTTCTACTTCTCATCTAATTTACAATTCAATTGTCTGTTGTGTTTAATAAACAAGGATGGCATGTATATATTCCACTCTCAAGACTTCCGTGAACATAGACGTGGACAGAAAAATGTGTCTACTCCCCATATATATCACAAAGAAGAATAGAATGAATAATTCTGATAACATGACTCTATCAAGTGAAGGTATCAAACTCTCATTTCCTATAGGGTTAATTGGTAGAAGTGGTGGTAAATTATGCATTAATACCAAAGAAAGTGTGAATAATCGGGCCTTAATCCATATCAAATGACTCTATCTTGGGAAAACATGAATGAAATTCATACTTGAAAGTGCACAGAAGTACCTGTATTCTCTTGATTCACAGCACAAATAAAAAGAGTGTGAACAATCTTAATATCTAAATCTTATCTCAAGAATATATTAACCTCATACTGTACCTGAGGTTAGCCAGAACTACTAGTCTATATTCTTTTGTCACAATACATAAATACATGACACCCTATTGCTTTCTCACAAAGATATTTTCCCTCTGCCTCATCGAACTAGTGATTCCTAAACTACACCCAGGTGGATGAGAGTTGTGAAAGACTTAACTTACTTGATGGTTGGTAAAAGTGACTGTCTACTCTCTCTTCTAATATCACAAAATTAATAAGAAATGTGTGAACACCCCTGACACCATGACCATATCTTCTGAAGATAGTGACTTGCCGACTTTAAGAACCTCATACTTACTTGATGGTTGGTAAAGGTGATTGTTTAATCTCTTCTTGTCTAATACTACAACTAAGAGAAATGTGAACAATCCTGATACTATCACTCTTTTCTTCTGAAGATATTAATATGCTGCCTTTGGAAGCCTTATGCTTACTTAATGGTTGGTAAAGGTGATTGTCTCCTCTCTTCTTGTCTAATACCACAACTAACTAAAAAAAGCATGAACTACCCTGACATTATAACTCTATCTTCTGAACATATTAATTTGCTGACTCCAAAAACTTCTACTTACTTGACAGGTGGTAAAAGTGATTGTCTCTTCTCTTCTTTTCCAATACCACAAATATGGAAAGTGTGAACAATCCTGATACCATGATCTATGTTCTGAAGATAATAACCAGCTGCCTTCGGGAACCTTATACTCACTTGACGGTTGGTAAAGGTAATTGTCTTTAATCTTCTTGTCTAATACCACAAATATGAACAATCCTGATACTATGACTCTATCTTCTAAAGATATTAATTGCCTTCGGGAACCTTATACTTACTTGACGGTTGGTTAAGGTAATTTCTACTCTCTTCTTGTCTAATACCACAACTAAAAGAAGTGTGAACAACTCTGACACCATAACTCTATCTTCTGAAGATATTAACATGCTGCCTTTGGGAACCTTATACTTACTTGATGGTTGGTAAAGGTGATTGTCTACTCTCTTCTTGTATTATACCACAAATAGGAGAAGTGTGAACAATCCTGATTCCATCACTCTATCTTTTGAAGATATTAACATGCTGCCTTTGGAACCTACTACTTACCTGACGGTTGGTAAAGGTGATTGTCTACTCTCTTCTTGTGTAATACCATAAATAAGAAATGTGTGAACAACCCCTGCACAATTAGCCTATCTTCTAAAAACATTAACTTAATGCCTTTCACAAAAAAAAAATAATAATTTGTTTACAGCTATTATGTGTGAAATAAACCCCTAAAATTAACCTGGTATTCTAGATGTTAGAGGTTAAGGAGTTTGGAGAAAATAAAGGATAACATAAAACCATAACACCCAGAATTGAATGGGTGTTCAATTCCGCAATCATCCTACTTCATACTCAAGTGTATGCTTACATCCACTAGTCTACCTCACTAATTACTTATATTTGAGCTCATAAATCATTATATCTTTTTAGAGAAGTAATATCTAAAGCTCATATTTTGAACATAGCACAATGACACTGAACTGCTAATATATAGAGCAAAATGTCTTTTGGCGATTGATACACTTAAAGCCAAAGGCAATAAGGACAAATGCATATACTCACTTGATGGTTGGAGTGTAAAGCTTGCCTAACATACTGACTTGGTTGATTAAAGACAGATGTGAGGTGAGCAGAAGAAGAGAAAATCTCAAACCAGTCCCAATTCTTGGTATTCTGTATCATGTAAAAATACAAAATAAATAGAGAGTAAAATATATTTCTAAATATCTATATTGAAAGTAATAAATCAAACACATCTACATAATCTACCTCAAAACTAGAAATATCTGTTGCCATGGAAAGGAAGTGTATGCCCCAGGTTGTTGTGAAATCTCTGCCATGCAATATAACATAGAAGGGTTATTCCATGAAATATCATACAGCCCCCCCCCCCTTCCGCTGTGAGATGGGGTTAAAAGCCCCCACCTAGCCCTATCAAATGAATCAAACAGAATCAAAATCTGCTGCAAAATAGAGGAGAAGTAGCATTTTTCTTTCATTAGAATAAATTGGCTTAATTAATGAATTTCAATATTCTGTGTAAAAGTTTTGAAGCCTCCCACCAAGCCTATCAAATAAAACAAACAGAATCAAAATGTGTGAAATAGAGAAGTAGCATTTGGGGAGAGAAGGACTTTGGATAGCATTACCCTTTAGCCAGGGTAATAAAAACAGAATCAAAATCGTCTGCAAAATAGAGGAGAAACAACATTTTCTGTAATTTTGAATAAATCTGCATGCATTTGCATAATTGATGATTCACACATTTCCGAATAGAGTTAGAAAGCCATAACCTAGCGTTATCAGTCAGAGCAATCAGAATCAAAATCAGCCAAGAAATGACAGAGAAGCAAATTAATCATTTTGAGCACATTTGACCTTTGACCTACATATGTGACTTATGATCCCCTAATAACGTTGCGGTCCCTGTAAGGCATCTACCATCCAAGTTAAGTTACAAATGGGCTTATGGTATTGAAGTTACCAACTCTCAGTAGAAACTTGCAGGCAAAATTTAACATTTGACTTCATTTGACCATTTGACCATTGACCTGCATGGATGATATTTGGCCACCAAAATAATTGAGATCCCAATAAAGCATCTACCATCCATGTTTGGTTACTAATGGGGAAATGGTTGCAAAGTTATTTAAGTTTCATGTGCATGGTAGAGATAGAAATATGACATGGTAGCTGCCTGTGACCCTGAAAAAGGCGGAACACTGGGGGCAACATCACCAAAACTTATAGTGGTCGAGATTTGACTATGAAGCAATTTTGTACAAAATTTGATTTGAATGAAATCCGTCAAGAAATGTGGCCAGTGCACACAAGCAGACCCTCTATATTAGACCTTTTTGTGTATAAAGACGGAATAAGCAAGGGCATTACCACCAAAAGTTATACATCTAGGCGGCTAGATTTTTTTAAATAATACACCTCCACACTAAATTTGAATAAAATCCATCGAAAACATGGCCAATATCACGCACACAAATGTGACACAGCGGACATGATGACATAATAATGCTGAATCCAAAGTATCCTCCGGTACTACATACGGGGGGGGGGGGGGGGGGTACAATAAAGGTTTTTTCTTTGCTCCCTTGCAAATTCTAGTAATGGAATGAAAAGCAGATACATGTAATGAATTTGTTTGATAAGGAACTAAACATGACAAACAATACCACTGGTAGAATATCTGCATAAAAATAGAATTCATCGCTTTATCCACTGGCAGAGGATTTCTTCAATACAATGAGCCAAGTGCTTTTAGAACCTTGCCCTACTGAACCCAATCAAACAAAGGCATTACCAAGTTTGCTACTATTGTCATTCAGTATTTAAGAGGGAAGAATGCCTGAAAGCCCTATTGTATATGCATGACATTGCATTCTTTCTCTTCCCTGGGTATAATACATTCATGCCAGGAGTGAATCTATTATCAAGCAAATTTGGGCTATCCATATGCAAATAGCCTGTCATGTTTATGCAAAAGACAGCAGGAAGGGGTGAGCTCTTTTACTGATTTCTTTACTAACTGGGACCAAAAACGTTTATAAGTTGGGAGGTATATAAGGGGATGCTTGCTAGCAATGGTCAGTGGCGACATTATCGCACGCAGGGCCAGAATACAGCTGGGGGGCTGTAGGGGTTAGTCTAATAGAGTAAATCATTAACATCACTAACATAATTAGTGATAAATGATTTTAGTTAGTGTGCTGTATTCTGGCCCTGTTTATTGTCAGTTTTCATGCCAGCCTTTTCCGCTGGCATGAATGTTCCCCTGATGATGTGTTATAATGGCGGCATTTTCGACTCGAAACCAATTTCTTAATTCTATCTTTTGCCCCCTACCTTTTGCCTCCATCAATTTTCTGAGGTGAAATTTTTGTTTTGATACTTTCAGCAAGAAGTGTAGACCAACTTCAATCACTACTAATGTACATCATCAAATTTTCTAAATAGGTCAGGGAGTGTTTCCTTCAAAATGCTACTGTATAAATACCAGCATTGTAAAATCTTTAAAATAGATGGGAAATCCCTACTTTAAAAAACGCAGTAACAAGAAAAAATATCCCCCCCCCCTCCAAAAAAAAAGAATGAGATGAGAACATTTTGCCTCATAACTCCTCACAAAGACTATAAATTGAAAGCAGAAAAGAGGTAAAATCAGAAAGATTAATAGAGAAGAATAAAGTATGATCCCACAACAACCCTGCCCCCTCTTAAAGTGAAGGTGGGATACACACAGTGTGTAACAAAATAAAGGTAATTCAAAGAGTTACTCTTCTAAGGTTACTTTAGTCCTTTCCACTGATACCTCACTTGCATTACTAAAACCCTAACTAGTCTTAAAACAATTCTTTGATGATCATCCGAACTTTCCTATCCGTCAATCAGGGGGCTGTTTCATGAAATAAGTCTAACTTCTTGGTCATCCCATAGAAACGTGTGTTGTAGAGTTAACACACGTTTCAATGGGATGTCCATGAACTTAGACTTATGACGATTTCATGAAACGCAGCCCTGGGGTCAAAATAAAAGTAAAATTTGAATTCTATATGTGGTAGAAGTTCCATGATATAAAAACTTTTGTTTTTCGAGAAATCAAAATGTTTTCAATGCAAGGACATATCAATCTTGTTAAAAATGCACTTTCCCCCATTGAAAAGTGTACTACCGCATAGATATACAATGATTCAGTTGACCGCATGAATCATGCACAAAATTCGTCAAGCATGGCCAGTTTCACGCACACAAATGTGATGCGGCAGCGTAACACTGCTGAAACTAAAGTATCCTCCAGTACTACATACTACATAAAATCACCATTAGATTTCACAAAGAAAACACAACTTTTCTAGTCCATAAGAAAAAACATTCATTCTTAAAATTTTGTTTAATGATTATTCAAATCTTTAACAAATAGTTCATCTCTAATGCAAAAAGAATGAAACAATGATAATCAACATAAATGTTATAAAAACAATGAAGTGTATTTTGTCTTGGAACATCAAGATGCTTATTAGAATTCTAGTATCTTTATTTTCAAAGAGAGTTCTATTTCATCTTCACATAACATACAAACTAGATTAGTGATGCAAACAAGTGTATAGTTGTTACTGATACAAGCAGTTCTTAGAACTCAGCAGTTATTTCCAGAACTTTGAGTGTATTGATTCTAACGACAGACATCAAGATTCGCTCCGATAAAAAACAACTGCCCGTCCACTTCAAAGATAAGTGGGAACCTTGAGAGGAGAGAGGAGAGTTGGTCTGTTTGGAGCAAGAAAGGCATTAACACTGTTTAAAATGATGTGAGCTAACTCCTTTCTAGCTTGGAAATAGACAAATGCTTATACAACTCTCTCATCAAAACACCTTTTTTTTTGTCAGATTGGTGGGGGGGGGGGTATGGGAAGTCAAAAGAAAGCTAAATGAAAAGACGGAATCACGATAAACATCCTTGCAACTTGTCTCTGTCCGTGCTAACCACTTGTGGTGAATGATGCAATATTTTGATGCGAGAGTTTGGCTGAATTTCTGTTGCAGTGGGAATGATTTATGTTGACCTGGGAATGATTACGAAAGGATAGTACCATGATCACTTTGGCTAGCATGATAAATGTGTGAAAGGGGCTACGAATTCAATCTCACTTGGAAAGGGGGTTTTCTTCACAGCAGACACAGGAACGTGAAATAAATGAGGTGGGAATGGAAAACAGAATCTGCAACAAAATCCGCTTAAAGGAGCAGGGCAATTCAAAGCACGTGTTGGGAGGTTGTTGCATGATATTTAGCATTTCCATGCGATGATGCCATCAGTTTCTTCAAGGCCGAGGGAAATTCAGTAGTTAAAGAATGAGCACAGGTCCAGGACTGTTTGCACTGCCATTGTCATTATTCTCATTCCCTCTTCTTTTTCAAGTAAATGAAGATTGCTCATTTTGGAATTTTAAATTGATGTGAATGTTTAATGTTTTAATATGTCTTTTTTTCAACTCTGATGTATTTTATCAGATGATTTCTTATGTTACTTTTTGATATTGTAAATTCAACGTGATTCAGCTTTTAGCTGTTACTTTGAATGTTTTTAATAAATACCAGAATGAAAATACCGGAATGAAATATCAAAATGCATAATCCAAGTGATTGGTATACTTCAAAGACTGGAACATTTTAATCAAAGAGTTACGTCTGGTAACTCCTGAGTCTTATTATAGTTTAGACACAGTAAAACATATCTTTTTAAAAGTAAACCAGATGTATGCATAAATCTCTTTGACATTTCAAAAATGGTTTCAATTATTTGATCATATCGATCATTTCATATGGAATTCAGTGGCTCCCATTTCTTCCCAATGAAAATGTATGCCTGATCTTTACTTTACCTCGATGCACTGTAATAATCCGGAATTCCAGATTATTATTACTACATAAAATATCCCCTTCACAAGTGTGTTTTTGTTTTATTTTACAGGAGTTCAGCCACATACATGTAGCATATCATTTTCCTATATAGACACATAGTCAAGCTTTATGGAAATTCACTCTTAAATTTTAACCTTTAAAACACACATAAATTTTTTCCAAGAATCCTAGCCCAATCCATGTCAGGTTTAATTTTCAGTAGGTTAAGAAAAGGTGAGGAAGCAAAGAGAAGAAGGTAATCCCTAATATGGAACTTGAAACCATAAGAGCAGATGTCAGAATACATTTCTCTGAAGTTGAAGCTCCCATTAAAGGGGGGGGGGGGGAGAGAGAGAGAGAAAAGGTTATATATAAAAACACAGGTATCTTGTGTTATTTCAATATTCAGGAGTACTAAAGTCAATCACTGAATCCAATCATAAGCCACTACACCGAAATGAGCATAGTGTTATTTGAAATCCAGGAGCAGACTGAGAATCCAGTACTCATAATGTGAGCTAGGGAAGAAAAAAACTTCATGAATATGCTTTGAAGCATACCTCAATAATTCACAATTATGGTGTTTATAATAAAATAATTTTTTAAAAAATAAAATAAACTCTACAATGAGGTACAAATAATAAAAAACAAGATGACAGAAGACAGAAAAAGGGTTTTACAGCAGAAAAGAGACTGAAGGGAAAATGGTATGAGCTAGAGGAACGGGGGAGAATAAGATAGCAAGAGTGTTTAAGACTAAGAGAAGAAAACAAGTGAAAACACGAGAGAGGGGAGAAAAGAGAGAGAGATAGAGAGGGGAGTAGGAGGTGTGAGAAAGAAAGAGACAGGAAGATATTGCATCATGGGATGAGCGTGCACGTGCAGCTACACGCACTGCAATTGATAGGAGAGGATACAGTTGCATGATTGCGGGATGAGCCGTGATTAGATAAACCCTTACCAAGGAACCCTATCACTTGCCAATCCCCAGACGGACTGACCCGAAGGATACACACTACATATAATGGACATCATGTCCTGATCGCCAAAAAAAAAGGGATTTTTCCCTCATCATGGTCCACTGGGATATTATGCAATCAGCCAAACCCAGATGGTCAATCATAGATTAATGAAATTTGCATTACACAATTGATAAGATTTTACATAAAACTTGACCTGTGGCAATTTCAATAGTCTAATGCATCACTTTTTGAAATATTTCAATAAAACAAATCAAATATGATTCTGAAAAATAATGAAAGATTTGAAAGGGGTCAAGTTTGAAATACTGTGCTTTATTTGCAATACTCATTGGTGCATAAATGGAGTCTTATGAAGCAGGAATTTTAAAACAAATTTTGAAGAAAAAAAATGCTGATTTTTTTCATAGAGCTTATGGTTCTAATTCTTTATAATGACCCTCGAAATTGAAATGTAATCTAAGGTTAAAGTTTGGGACTTCTTTGATTTCTTAGGAATGTGAATGTCTATCTTATCAACTATTGAATAAACCCTCCAATTTGAATATTACTTCCGGGCAGTGTAGTGCCTTTTATTTTGTATTCTTTATTAGCTTATCCATTACACACTATGAGCCATGTACGACATAGGGTCTATGATATATTTCTTTTGTCTGGTTATATATTTAAGAGCTCATAACTCTGTAGCACCTTACATATCTCACAAGATGAAATTAACTCCTGAACGTATCATGATAAATAAGAATCAAAACACAAGATGGTGGCTTTTTTTTCGTAATAAGGGCAAAATGTGATATTTACACAACTGCCATTTTTTTTTAAATGTGAGACCCCTTCTGCCTAAGCAAAAAGGAAAAAAATAAAATAAGTAAGTAAATAAATAAATAAATAAAAATAAATAAATACTAACATAAATAAATACAAACATAAATAAATACAAACATAAATGAATATATGAAAATAGCTAACTAACTAAACAAGTAAATGAAAATAATATAAGTATTATGTCTCTCAGCTATCTGGAAGTATTGAAACCGATATTTCCAAAGATACATGTAGATATATGAGAATTATATTGGAGATCCATATTTTGACATATACTTGACTGTAAGCAGTGATGCCCCTATTTGGATTAGTCAACATTTATCCATCTGTCTAGCTAACACCATACCAGACAATCTGAAGGCCATTTCCTCTAAAATTGCTCTTCCACTATTAATAATTACATCTAATTCCAATCAATTAAAACAGGCCTTGTTTACTTGTACTTCTCACACTGTCATCTACTATTCCACACCATATACAGGTAGAGGGCGAATCAAGCATGTAATATTACTCCTAATTGCTTTTCCTAATCCCAAATTGGTTTGCCTGACATTGCCCTTGAAAATTTACCAGCTCATCAACGCCTTAATTTTTGTGTTATTTCCTTCGGTTAGTGTGTAATGGGAATGGCTCCATGCTCCAACAATAGAAAGTTATTCTATTACAGAATACCACGCCCTTCTTTTACGACCTAGAGCTGGTATTGTTGTATGGAGCTATTACAAGCACCGGTCTTTATCCGGTTTCAATAAAACGACATCCTTCTGTAATCTAGCACTGTGCGAAGAGGTCGAATTTCAAACTTGAAAGTATGAAAGCAAGTTGAAAGTTGGATGAGGACGTCATATTTTTCAAAATAATTAAATGAAGTCTTGTGACACAGATCTCTCTAGCTTCTCTACACTTATCCATGAATCTGCCCAGTCCCTTATTTGGCTTTATTCTCTTTTGTTTAGCCTTTTTTCTTTATCAAACTAGGTGCTCGAAAAACCCCAAACTGGACACGTTTTATTGCTAATATAAAAAGTCATAACTCAATTTAGACCGAGGTCTACACAGCGTAAAGTTTGAAAGATGCCAGACATGTCAAAATACTGCAATAGTGCCATAGTCTACAGGAATTTAATGCATACATTGGGATAAATAAAATATTTTATGATTGTAAAGACTTCTTTCTCCTGAAAATATCAATAAACATATTTCTTATATTTGGTTCTAGGACAATTACCCCCCCCCCCCCCCCCCGAGGACAATTACTCCCAGAACAGACCCATTCAAATTTGCTCATGTAAACTGTGTCAATAGAACCTGCTTTTTTGTGAGTGTGCTGAACTAATGGTGAACAGTTATGGGTAACCCAACAAAGTGTCTGTTTGGAGCTAGAATGGCCTTAATTCATTTCATTTTACATAGACTTAATGCTCTTCTGGCTCCAAACAGACAGGTGCTATTAGCATTCTCACTTATCTGTGCGTTATAAGATACAGAAAGGAAACCAACCTTTATACGCCTGGTTAATTACCCTCTCCAACTCAAATAATTACAGCCAGGATATTACTCCCAAAGACAATAACCCCCCAGACAATTGCCCCCCCCCCATGATGATTACCCTGATGACAATAATTACTCCTGCACAATCATCTCCTGGACAGTTATCCCCAGGAGCTAATTATGCTAGGGACTAACTCTTCAAAGGAGGAGAAGGTAATTCTCCTAGAGGGTAATCATCCAGGGGGTAATTGTCCTAGAGGGTAATCATCCTGGGGGGAGTTGTCCTAGAGGGTAATCATCATGGGGGTAGTTGTCCTAGAGGGTAATCATCCAGGGGGTAGTTGTCCTGGAGGGTTATCATCCAGGGGGTAGTTGTCCTAGAGGATAATCATCCTGGGGGTAGTTGTCCTGGAGGGTGATCATCCTGGGGGTAGTTGTCCTAAAGGGTAATCATCCTGGGGGCAGTTGTCCTAGAGGGTAATCATCCTGGAGGGTAATCATCCTGGGGGTAGTTGTCCTAGAGGGTTATCATCCTGGGGGTTGTTGTCCTGGAGGGTAATCATCCTGGGGTAGTTGTCCTGGAGGGTAATCATCCTGGGGTAGTTGTCCTGGATGGTAATCATCCTGGGGGTTGTTGTCCTAGAGGGTTATCATCCTGGGGGTTGTTGTCCTGGAGGGTAATCATCCTGGGGTAGTTGTCCTGGATGGTAATCATCCTGGGGTAGTTGTCCTGGAGGGTAATCATCCTGGGGGTAGTTGTCCTAGAGGGTTATCATCCTGGGGGTTGTTGTCCTGGAGGGTAATCATCCTGGGGTAGTTGTCCTGGATGGTAATCATCCTGGGGGTTGTTGTCCTGGAGGGTAATCATCCTGGGGATAGTTGTCCTAGAGGGTAATCATCCTGGAGGTAATTGTCCGGGGATATTTGTCAGGATACTTTTTCATATGACATTCTCAACTAATGCATACATCTTCCTCACTTATGCAACTTTTCAAACAAACAAACAAAAAAATATATATATATATTGGCATATGCTTGAGGGTACCATCCAAGAGCTTGGAACATGTAATTCCAACTCCAAGGGAAGTTTTCATCAACATTTTGAACCTTTGTAAAGGCAGATAGATTTAGGTAAACTCCAAAATCTTATCCATTGCCTAACATTTCTCATTTGGCATATAAATCCCCAAAGATTTTTATATTCATACTCCTGCCATGTATAATCTTCGCAACTTTATACCACATAACTGCTGCAGGCAAACACAATATGTGGGGGAGGAGATCAATTTAGCTCTTGCAATCTAAAAAAAGCTCCAGTAATTTTCAAAAGGAGCTCTGGAAAAGGAATATGAATAAATTACCCCAGAAGAAACATAACCTTTTCAGGACACAGAGAAACATTTCTGTGAAACCCAAAAAAGGTGTGTTTACATTTCCAGGTGTATAAAATTTCTATCAAATATCTCTGATTTTTTTTTCATTTGTTATTTTCTTCCTCCTGTTTTCTATT
Source organism: Echinometra lucunter (assembly GCA_029962745.1). Lineage (NCBI taxonomy): Eukaryota > Metazoa > Echinodermata > Echinoidea > Camarodonta > Echinometridae > Echinometra > Echinometra lucunter. The sequence goes on from CM057152.1 coordinate 15,679,456, forward strand.
GATCTGTTCTAAGAGAGTATACCAATTTATAAGTTATTGAAATAGCAAAATCATTATATTCTTAATTCTATTAAAGTATAAAAGGATGTTTTTAAACATGTAAAACCCTTCACAGTAAAGAATACATTTGAAAAAGGGTTCATAGCAACTTTTCCATATACAGTGTGTCCCAGAAAAAACGAAACTGAGATGTAGCGATGTTTATTCATATCTTAATCACAATTATGATTAATAACTAATACATATTTGTAAAGCTTAGACCCTCTTCTTTCATTAGAGACCACTCATGTGATACATACTTAACGCATGATTGAATAACAACAATATGAAGAAGGGCTACCAAAAAGTCTTTTGCACAACTATATCTCAAATTCAAAGAGATAGATATGAAAATATTTCTGTTAGTGTGATATGAAAATAATACTTCTGAACAGTTCATTTTCTGCTCTTTAATATGACTCCTCAGTGGATGAAAATGACTCGGGGATGACTAAGCTCTGTTCGTGTAAAGTGGTGCTTGCATTTCCATGATTTATTACCTGAATCTGATTGCATTTGGTTGGTAGGTATGTGCTGCGGGCGAGACAAAAAATGGGGGCTTTGGAACGGGCTTATTGTGAAAAGGAGGGTCTTCGGAATGGCCTTCGGAACTACAAATGTTTGTGAAAACGGGGGTCTTTGGAACGGTTCGCCTGTGTGTGAGTGCGTATGCATCCCTATGGAACGGGCATACGTGCATGCAGCTAGCCCGGCGGCACGGGCGCCGGGTGCGCTCGCGCAGAAGCGATGGTCGGACAGCGTTCTGCGGGCCGCTTTTCACCAAAAATGCAGCTCATTGTAGGGGATCAAAGCGGCCAGAACGGCGTAACGAAAAATATGCGAAGCTTTGGAACGAATTTCTTTCTTCTTTTTTCTCGATAAGAAGAAAATGCTATGCTTTGGAACGGCTTTCTTTGTTCTTTTTCTCAATAAGATAAAAATGCTATGCTTTGGAACGGAAATTTGAGTGTAAAAATGGGGGTCTTCTCCGCGGCACATACCCACCACGCATTATATACTGAGTGCCCCCCCCCGGGGACAAAAGACTTCATGCATGGTTGATCATCAAGAAAATAGAGTGGTGAGTACAAAACCTCACAAAAATGATAACAGCTGATTAATAATGAAGTATGTTTTCATTAACATAATTCACCTTGCAGTTAACAACAGATTGATCAACGAGTGTTTCTAGTAACAAAATATGGACGTTCTGAGCTCGAGAGCCTTCAGCAAGTTGCTGATGTTGCTGTCTGTCTAGCAGTGTCATTTCTGGTTTAATTTTTGAAGAGCTTTTATGGAAAGTTTGACAGCTATGCAGTGGTGTTTGACTTAATGAATTTATTAGATGAACAAACTGCCATAACATCAACACAAACACACATACAGAGGGAGCGATAGGAAGTGTGAGGGGGTGAATAGTTAGTGGTTTGGAGTACCGAGTGGGGTTAAGGATGGGATGGGGATTAGGAGGAGGGTGGGAGGGATGGGTTTTAACATGCAAATAATCAGTTATGTAGTACTGTTTCACTAAATCTATCCATCAGATGAAGAAACGACAATAACACAATAAACACTCCACCACACACACATAACGAGGGAGGAAGAGGGAGCTTGGGGGAATGTGGAGTTTGGGTTCCCGGAGGAATTGGGGATGGGGGTGGGGTGGGGTGGTGATGGTCAATGAGGATGAGGAGGTTGGGATAGGAGGAGTCTCTACACGAGGATTGAACCCACGACCTCCCGTTCATGAGGTGGACGCTCTATCAATTGAGCCAACATGCCCGGTCGTACTACTTGTGTGATGAATACCTACAAAAGTTCATGTCAGCTTTCATCTGTGTCAGGTTCGCATCTACGTCATTCCTTTTTGATTGAATTTTCTCTCTGTGTCTTACAACAAAGGTACAGCCAGGTTTCTGTTTCTATAAACAGTGTGAATGAGTTATTGTGCATGGCAACAAGAGATGAAATCTTCATTCCACCATATCTCCTTTCTGATCCTTAGGTGATCTTACAAGATGGATCAAACAATTTCGACAAGCAGCTGTAAAACTATATTGTGTTCACAGAGAAGTATTTTGTTTTATTTTTCTAAAGATAATATTCATGTTCTGCTTTGTCTTTGTTCTTTTAAGTCCTCACTCCCCAGCATCCCAGAACTTAATTATGTTCTGCACTTGAGTACAGCATTGGTTTCAAACTAATCAACCTTGTATGACTCTATTATTCAAAGTACCACTATTCAAAATACTACTATCAATCATGCATTACTCAGCATATAACTTCCCATCATCTATGCCCTCGCCTTATAATCCAAACTTTACTCCTATCTCTTGGATCTACATCCACTTAGTATACATTATGTATCCAATTAGGAAAGAGCTCCTTTTATGACATAGAGTGCAAAATAAAAGTTATGGCATTCTGATGTCACATTTGAATAGAATAATTACCCTATTTTCTACCCGTATAGCAAAATCCATCAAGTTCATTGAAATCAGAATCAATTAGTGATGTATGCATGCATCCATCCCCTCAGTATCAGGACAACGCCCCCGTGGACTGGGGGAGTTGTCCTCGGGGAGTTGTTGTCTGGGAAAGGTGTCCTCCGGGGAGAATTGCCCTCAGGGTAGCAGCTATCCTCTGGGGGAGCTGTGCTCCTGGGGGAGTTGTAATAGAACCCCATCCCACACTATTTTGAAAAAGAAAAATTCAGATGAAAGTATGATCTTTGACTCCAATAGAATGTTTAAATTTGCCTCTTAGAAGCTTTTTTGTTTGTATGTCTATATAACTAGAATTTCATACAATGCATTTTGGAGGATGGGGGGGGGGGGGGGAATATGCCACAATAATTGTGATTTTTCTTTTCTTTGGGGAACTCTTCAAGCAGTGATAAATTTCTCACTGATTATACTTATACTATGAACACTTACTGTAGGACAGATAATGTGATATTTCAAAGGTAAATATGACCAACGGTAATAAAAAAGGGGGAAAACGGCACAGTGGTTTTGATATCATTAGCTCATGAATGAAAGAGACCTTTTTATTTCTTCTATTCACATTCACTTTTGAAGTCTGGATATGCTACTAGTGCTATCTTCCTTCCATATGTTTGTTACAACTATTTGTCCCTGTTTTCATGATGTGACGGATATGAGGAAAATCACAAATTTTTCAATTTTGAGTTTTTTGCATTTTTGGACATCTTTCACTAACATCTTGAACTTCACAGCGTTTCACACCGCAATAATGTCTGATTACGTAACCATGGCAATGACATCAACACAAAAATACCTAGCAAAAGGATTTTCTGTTTTCACGAGTTTTACGTGTGCGACTGAGTTCTGTCACTTCGTGAAAAAAATAAAAGAGCGCCTCTTCGATTTGAATACGTGATTGCACACGATTAGGTCAAATGCGTGCTCATAAAGTCCCATTTGTTTAACACCTGTGCGGCTGAGATCCGTCACTCCGTGAAAACAAAATCACAGTGGGACCTTGAATTTTGTGTTTTCATGAAATGACGGCAATGTTTACACCTCGTTTTCTTCTAAAATATAAAAGGAATATGTAAATGATTAATAATGAACATTGTCCAGAATATGCCCTAGACGAGGATATAAAATTTATTCATCCCATCCTTCATACATTAAAGAGGTTAAGATTGAGGTTTGAAACTTTGAAAGCAATTTACTAAAAACTAACTTTTTTTAAGTTGCGCGCTCATCTGTCACTTCGTGAAAACAGGGATGAATTGTCACAGCAGGTGAAATACTGATACTAGAACTACTGATGAACTTCTTGTCACGAATTTGGTTTCTTCCACTGTTTGACCCCGTCATACCTATCCCTGACTCTTTTCATGTTTATCACAGTTGGTTGAACACAATTTTTTGAGGAAAGTGATGTTCAGCCCTCCTAAATCCATAAAATCCATTCAGTTTATGGAAAGAATTGGCATCAACCAACATTAGTCAGCACATTATGTGAAAATACCGGGTAGTCGTTTTTCGGGCATTAAACAGTAATTTTTTAACATTTCTTGCTTCATCATTAAAAATGTTCTCACTCAACCATGACACAATTTCAATAAACATCAACAGCACTTAAACAACACCAGAAAAAGCTTGTTTCACAGATTCCCCAAAATGACTCATGTGACTTTTGAAAAGTGACATTTTTGCCTTTAATGTCTGCTCACTCATGCATGACTTGATATATCAATCTCATTTTCACACCGGAGTTAGGCAATAAGCGTAGGAACACTCCTGCCAATTATTTTTCTCAAAAATTCTTTGTTAAAAAGTTATGCTGTTTTGAATTAGGGGGGAGTTACTTTTTTTGTTGTGTTTAGTAACTTTGCCATCAGTGGTAACTTTCATGGAATACTGGATTTTGATTGGTTGTTGAGCAACGTTACCATGGTAGTTACTGTTGATGGCAAAGTTACTATAATAGCAAATTTTTATGCAATGGCCCCCTGGGATACCTATTTTTCATTCAAGTGTCTGGTTTACTTATAATTATCACCTTTTAAGAAACACTGATAAAGCCCACAATAAATACACACAGAATAGAATTTGATTTTTAAACAAACCCAAAGTACAAGAAAACTAAAATCCAAAATATTTCCACTACACAGTTCTGCATGGCTATAAATAGAGTTAGGTGATATTGTGTTGTTCTCCCTGCCAAACTTTCAAAAAGGAAGTGTTTCTTTCATGACCCGTCTGGCAGGAAAATTTAGGTTTTTCAAAACACCTGTGGTATTTTCCCTCCCTTTTCCCTGCGTTTTTCCATATAATTTATTTGTTCCTTTCACATTCAACCTCATACTGACAATGGCTGGGTTCATTTTGCTTTATGCAACTTTTACTTATGCTTGATAAGAAGGCCATATACCTCATTATGTTGGAAGAAGACATCAGCTAAATGTAATCTAGAATAAACTTTGATGGTAAAAAAACAAAACAAGAAAAGGTCAACTTCTGTACGGAAATTCAAAGACACTGAATGACGCCTGAATATTTTGATACGAATGACACCTGAATATTCTAATTTCAATCTTTAACTATTTTATGTCATCTACCATAATTTCATATCCTACACAAACTCATACAGGCATTAAAATGGCATGAAATTAGTTGATATGAAATAAGCCCCCCCCCCCCCTCTCTCTCTCTCTCTCTCTCTCTGACATTCAACCTCATACTGACAATGGCTTGGTTCATTTTGCTTTATGTAACTTTTACTTGTGCTTGATAAGAAGGTCATATACCTCATTATATAGAGAAAAAAAACATCAGCTAAATGAAATTGAAATAAACTCTGATGGGAAAAACAAAATTAAAAATGGTCAAATTTTGCACAGAACTTCAAAAACACTGAATGACACCTGAATATTCTAATATTAATCTTAATCTATATTATGTCATCTGCCATATTTTCACATCCTACACAAACACATACAGGCAATAACACTGCAAGAAATTAGTTCATTTAAAATACCCCCCCCCCTCTCTCTCTCTCTCTCTCTCTCTCTCTCTCTCTCTTTCTCTCTCTCTCTCTCTCTTTCTCTGACTTATTTCTCTCCACACATCACACCTCTTGGTATTTTCTATATTCGTTTTTTTTTTAATACTTCCATTTCTCTTTTTCAATTTCTATCAAAATATCTTTGTTAGCAAAAGTAATCTTTGTCAAGTTGAAAATGGCAATGACATATTGTAGAACCATGTTTGGTGTTGATTCTATATCAGTCAAATGCTTGATAATAATAATAATAATAATAATAATAATAATAATAATAATAATAATAATAATAATAATAATAATAATAATAATAATAATAATAATAATAATAATAATAATAATAATAATAATAATAATAATAATAATAATAATAATAATAATAATAATAATAATGAAAATATTAATGCACTACATATACATCTCTAAAGATGCTCAAGTTGCATGCAAATAATTTCAATTAAACACCTGAACAGAAATCAACATAAATAAAGTTACAGAAATAAGAGTTGACCTAAGAATACGGAAATTTAGCATTATGGATTAAGCATTTCACTGGGTTTTGGCAATTAAGATCAGTAAACTACTTTATCTTAATGGTAAAATGATAAACCAACATGCCTTTAAATTGCACACACAATGTACCTTCATTAGTGATACCACTAAGGGAAAATGACTAATACAAAGTCATAACCTCAAGATTTGAACAGGATTCCAACTTTGTCAGAACAAAAGACATTTTGACTTTGAGGTAAATTTTCAACAATGACTCATATTCTCATATAAAAAAAGAATACTTTTGATATGAAAATATCTGAGAGTGTTCATATTCTCAGCCACATGAAATTATAGAGACTGTAAATCATTTTTCTGAAATCTTAATTTCATATGTAATATTTTTTTTAAATCCACAAAATTTGACCATGTCATTATTATATGTAAATTCAATACCAGTAAACTTTTTATTTTATAATTTCCAAATATTGATTCTCTAACCGCGATCATAACCCATAGGTGATATGTGGCTTTTTTCCTTTCTCTATCCTTTTCATTACTGGGAAAACGTATCTGAGGCAAACATACAGGATACCATTTACTGGTATTCTATCCAAAAAATAAGAAAATACACAGGTACTGAAAATAGATGTGTGGTTTTGGTTTTTCTCTTTCCTGTTCAATTTCCTTCATGAATTGCAAAAGCCCATTTGAGATGTAAAACACAGATAATCTATGAAAGATCAAGATATAAAATACCAAATAATGTAATTTATCAAATGAAAGATAATTGAAAGCAGCATAAGAAGAAAAATCGAACTCCTAGTACAAACCTCTTCAGGATAGGAAACTGCAACTTCATTTGATTTCCTGCCCATTGCAAATACTTCACTCTGTCTTTAACCCCCTGTTCAGACACAAAACGTTCATACCAAAACTCGAGAAAGAAACATCTATAAAATTTTCATTGTAAAGCCTACTGACCATTCAGATACACATCCCGACCTCTCAGAAAAAACGTCATATAGATGCGCATTTTTCTACTGTGCATGTTGTCATGGCAAGGTCATGTCTCCCTCGACCATGCTCATGTTGAGCCCTGCCCAGTTATACTGTTCTATGGTCCCCATACGTTCTGCCACACCCAGACCATGATTCTTTATCGAGTTTTAGTTTGAAACAAGGCTCAGACCCTAGTTTCGTTATACGACATTTCTTTATACATGTACATCATTTTGTTAGTGTTCAGACACACAAATCCATTGTACAGCTATCTCGTTTCGGTATAGCTATACAGTTTTGGTATAGCCATAAAACAATTTTTTTGTGTCTGAACACGGGGTAAGTCTTTAAGTTTAAGTGCAATGGCTTTAGGAGATAATTGGTTAAAATAACCACTTTGCTATCATTTTCAGCCACTAATCTGAAACATTCCAGAATAATCTAATGACTGGTCGATGGGCAAGTTTAGCCTTGACTTGAATGCGTGAGTGATCAGTGAAGTCATAGCCAGCAAAAAGGAAGGCACCTGTTAACTCATTTCAGGGGTTGGTCGATCCCTGGGGGGTGGTGGCGAGGGGGAGGAGTTCCCTAGCAGAGGGGTCTGGGGGTGCAGTGGGGAACAGCCTATTCCCAAAAGGGGCAATATTTGGTATCAATGGTGGAATAGGGGTATCTGATTAAGGGTTGGTTACTCCCTTGGGTAGCGAGGGTGATTGCAGATAGAGGAACGGTAAAGGCTGTGTCATTCTATCCTTTAAATATTGTCATTACGGGGGCGTTGCTGAAAGTGTTTTAAGAAGTGGTGCAAGAGGAAGGAATAGCAATGGCTACCAGCCTCTCTTCTTTTTTTATTATAGGATAACATCATGTATAAGTGAGGAAAAAGAGGTTTCCAATTAAGGGATGGTGGTCCTCAGGGTAATGAGGTAGATTAAGAGATAAAGAGACCGGAACAGGCTGTGCAATTCAATCCTGCATTGGTTGGATTGTGGTGGACCGTACTTCTAATTGCATCCAAAGGGGTGGATCACATACTGTCTTCTAATGAAGACTGCCACCACCGATTGCAATACTGATTAAGGCAATGCAAATCGTCCTTGATTTCCAAGAATTAAAAACATATTTAGAAGGCAAATCACCACATTCAGCAATAATACGGAAGGAACAAAATTGTGCAAGTGCAGGAAAAAAAAATGAAGAAAAAAAAATCAATGAAGAGACATCACAGCAAATTTGCTTAAAATCTAAAAATGAAATTCATGTTTTAGTGTGTATAATTTTCAACATTTCTTATTTTTTGCCGGTTTGGATCTCTGTTACACCATTCCTTCATATAGCTCTTTACCTGTATGAATCATTAATACCCACGAGAAATCTCTGTAACTCCACTGGGGATATACTCAACCACTTCTTAATGATTGCACCCTTCCTCACAGTCTATGAGGGCAGTCTTTAGCCCTATTGTCACAACCCCGTCACCACACCTAAAACCCCAAATCATCATTTCCTCTTTTCCCACTGCAGTCTATTAGCCACTAATCACTTAATTAATTGTCCGTAATTTCGGCCCTGTGGAATTTGGAGAAAGAGCGGGGGCGTTAAAAGACATACATAGCCTATCTGGGCTTTATACTTCATCAGGATTCGCAAGGTGTCATTCCCATTATTGATGACAGGTTGCGTAGAAACAATTGACAGAGTTTTGTTTCCATTTGCTGGTAATAAAGCAGGGATTTGAAAAATTGATTCTCTGAAATGGAACTTGATGAACGCAAAGTGAGAATGTAACTGACGTATGACTTCATGTTATAAATTGGCAACGACCTTACCTGCAAAGCATTCACCATCAATGGTTGAGTGTTTTGCAAATTTCCCACGACAGGTGCAGGAGTTTCGATGAATAAGAAATTATGAATAAGAAGATTGGAAATTATATCTGAAGTAAGGAGTGCAGGAGTTTTGATGAATAAAAATCACGACCAAGAAGATTGGAAATTGTATTTGAAGTAATTTATTCCATACATAATCATTCTAACCGAGACTATTTTCAATACATATAGACTAGAAATTGAAGGGGAAAACAAAAAGCTTGGGGAAAACATGAACAATTCTTAGAAAACCAAAACTGGATTCCTTTAGAAAATGCAAGAAGCGCTTGTCTTTTGAAGCCTTTATGTTTAACACAACAATTTTAAATATTGATGGTACAGTAACAGTTATCTGAATTCTAATTTGCTCTGGTCTTGTTGTTCTTTATCTTTTGAAGCATGAATTCTATATGATCTACAGATATCCTCTTTGTCACATCTTTTAAAATGCTTTAATCCTTTGATTTTTCTTACACTTTCACTAATCTATTTCTCCCATTATCATGTATGTGTTGAAGCCAACTTAATCCTAAGAGTGAATTCCCCTTTCAATAAGTCATGGGGTCATGAAACCTTTGTTTTAGGTGTACAATTTGGAAAGAGAAAAACCAGTGTTCCTTTTAACTTTGAGTCATCCCTGCAACCCATACGCTTCTGATGAAATATTCCGGTCGGTGAAGTATCATCCAGTATCATTATAACATATCAAATAGAACAGATACAGAAATGATGGTTATCAGACAACTCACATGCGGTAGTGTTTCGTTATATTTACAGGCCAAAATGAGAACCATTTTTACAGGAAGTGGCATATTTGCCATCGACCCGATGGCAGGTTTTTATTTTTTCACAAATTCTACTATTTCCACGGACTTGTAGGGGGGCGAAGGGAGAGAGGGATGTATATATAGACTCGGAGGAAGCTGTAAGTTGGGCACACTTAAGTGACAGATTTGATCATGGCTGAACAGGAGATGTAGGCAGAGGATTTGGCAAACTGCACCCAAAATACTGATGACTCTATCCTGACTTTGAACCAAGATAACCTGGCAAATCAGGCCGTTTTGGTTTGGCAATTATTTATCGCTTGTTTCTGCATGGTAGTTAATCAAAGTCCTCGAAAGCCATTTCCTTAGCCATCACTTCAAACTATACCATAATAAATAAAAACTTGCCAGCAGTGATTACGGAATACTTCAGTTAATTACATGTATAAATCATATGAAGCTACAAATATTCCCATATATTTTACTTAAATTTAGCTCACACAGTCCAAGAATCAGCAGTCACCGAGGATCATCAAAAACTATACCTGTTGCCAATTAATCTAGACACTCAGAGGCACTTTCATGTTTGTGTTTTCATATGTATTTCAGATATGGGTAAATCAATTTGTTAACAATGCGCTTTGATCAATCATCAATTGTCTACAAATATACAAATTTAAACTTTTCTCTGTGACTTTTTTTACATGTCTAGTTCTGCTGTGTTCATGTACATTTCCTTTACTTTTCATAAAATGATGCTTTTACTCAATGGCTTTGGCCAACAATCCAAACTGTTGTAGAAGGTATTTATTCACTGTTTAATTGTAATCATATATTAATCACCACTTCACAATGATAGATATGACCCTAAAAGAAATGTAAAAAGTCAGTTATGTGAACTTTGTATTACAGTGTACAAGAAGTGAATGAGAATTTTTTTTCTTTTTTTTTTTGAGGGGGGTTAATGCATGAATGAGACCTACAGATTACCTGTCTATAAAGACCAAAGGCTCCCTAGAACAGTCTCTATATACAAGTTTCACTGTATACAAAAATGAAATCAAACATGCTCACAAGTAAATGCAACAGGTTAATCCATTGAGCACAATGTGATTTTGGTATAACACACATTTTCCATAGACCCCTGCTCAAGTTATCTTGGGCATCATATTCAATGGGTTTCAAGCTTTATAAGCTTGTGTTGCAGCACCTTTGTGTGTTCATTATGAGTACTCCGGTTCTGTGTACTCTATTATGTATCTGCTGTATGTGTATTCTGATATTATGAACATGCATGAATAAATAAATAAATGAATTAATTAATCAATTAATGAAACAATATAATAAATAAACTCTTGGCTCGTGGTGTCTATAAAATGTGGGACAGAACCATTATTTCCTGTTTGATTTATGATCCAAAGAGACCATACATACAAGACGATGATCTCCGAGCCTGGTCACATGACAGAAAGCAGGATTTGGCAGCATTGTGAATGTTGTGGAAAAAGATATTACCCAGACATGACTTGCTTTGATGGATAAGGCATTATTATTAGACTACATGCCTTGGAGCACAGCCAGTGTTGCTTAACTTGTGAGTAGGATTGCACTATGATGTTACTCACATGATTATTTCAATTTCTGGTGCAAGACCAGTCATGTTTACTTTCAGTTCTAGAGTACAAGTGACAGGAACAAGAGCAATCTTGTTTTTCACTGTATACATGGATCTGCCCCAGGTTACGATATTAATTTGTTGATGCCTTATAATCCTCCCAGATGCTTAAAGTGATTACACAATGGTATTTGTTTTTTTAGATATATGATCGAGAATAGAATTCTAAGAAGAATAATATTAAAAATTTGATGATTTTCAGTGGAAATCAATGCATTTTGGCTAATTTTCTCATAAAAAGTCAAGAGTTGACCAAAAAATTTGAGTATGAGGTATGACGTAAAAGTGGGTACCCAGCTTCGCGCATTGCAGTTGTGCTGCACGCTATACTGTACAATATGTATTAAACCTTGCGCGCATTTTGCTAGAAGTGCGCGACAAGGTACCCACTTTGACGTCATTTTGACGTAAAAGTGGGTACCCAGTTGAAACTGGGTCACAGCTGAGGGGTCAAAAATATCCTGAAATCTTATCACATTTGGGGGTTTCCTTGGCAACACGATTTTTAAAAAAACTTTAGGCAGATGATTTTCTGCTAATAAAATCATGCTCTTTTAAATGAGCTAACATTGTTTCAGCATTAGGTACCCCCTTTAAGATCATCTGATTCTAAATTGCATGTTGTCCCAAAAACTAAGAAATCATGGGGGGATCGGTCATTTGCACATGCTGGACCTTATCTATGGAATCAATTGCCACAAGAAATTTGTTATATTTCAAGTGTAGAATGTTTTTAAGAATGCCCTCAAAACTCACCTGTTCAAAATTGCTTTCCAGTAATCTACTTTCACACTGTTGTTGTTCTTCTTTTTTTTCCCCTTTTTTTTCCTTCTTCTTCCTGTACTTTTTCTTTAGTGTAATAATTTCTTCTTCTCAATTGCACCTTGAGCACATTAGTCATGTGGAATTGGCGCAATATAAATACCCTGTATTATTATTATTATCATTATTATTATTGCCATGATATGTTCAGTTACTACAAACTGTTTTTTTTTTTTTTGGTATTATCAATCTATCCACCTGATATAATTTATGAGAAAATCATCAAGAGATCGAGTTGTGCATTATCAAAGGCAATTAGTAAAATAGCAATGAATTAAGTAAATGGTAGTTGATTAGGTAATTAATTGTTGAACACAAAATGAAAATACCCCGCAATTATTCCATTAAAAAAATAGAATTTCAATCATCGGAGAATTTATGCAAGATAGATAGGTCGATTTCAATGGGTTAATGGGGACCAATTGCCAATAGGGACCAATTGGTTTTTAATGGGTAGATTTCAATGGGTTAATAATAAAAAAAACTGGACAGACAGCCCGAAGGCTGAAAAGTCAAGTGTACATAAATCATGAACAATATCAAATTGCAAACATTTGAAATTAAAAATAGGCAATAGCATGAATAAACATGGCTGATTATAAACATTTAAACAAGAAAGAGGAACAGAAATTGATATAAAAAGGAGGGAGGAAAGGCAGCAGAGAGAGAAGAGGAAGAAGAAGAAGAAGAAGAAGAAGAAGAAGACATAGAAAAAAGAAGAAGTAGAAGTAAAAGTAGAAGAAGAAGAAGAAGAAGAAGAAGAAGAAGAAGAAGAAGAAGAAGAAGAAGAAGAAGAAGAAGAAGAAGAAGAAGAAGAAGAAGAAGAAGGAGAAGAGGAAGAAGAAGAAGAAGGAGAAGAAGAAGAAGAAGCTTACAAAGACAAGAGAGAGGGAAGAAATATAATATCGACATAAAACAATATATAGTTGATCAATGAAACATGTACAAATGTCATGAATCTATAAGAGAAAAGAATTTGGTATAAAAACATAAAAAGGCCCAACAAATGACAAAATGCTAAAATGCTAGCTGGCTCTGTGAATATCATGTACATGTATAAAGAAGACGAAGGGAATATATGATGCAGAAGAAGGGCAAGGAAGATACGCGAAAGAAAGGAGAAAAGATAAAAGAAAAAGAAAAAGAGAACCAAAGAAACAACATGACAGAAGAAGAAAGGGACATGAGAAAGAGGGTAGTAGAAAAAGGAAATGGTCAATAAATGAAGCAAAACAGAATAGAGGAAGGAGAGTTGAGGTAAAGATAAAAAGATAGGGAGAGAAAGACAAAGAAAAGGAGGGAGGGAGAAAGGGATAGAGGAGGAGGCATCAACATAACTTCCAATACATGAAGAATCATAAAAAACAGGTTGAATTGATCCATCTAAAGTGTGCAAATCTGAACATTTAAGGAAATCAAGCAATAAAAACTGGTTTAAAAATTCGAATTAAAACATTATGGGCAAAGTAGGACGGTAAGTAGATCGAGATATCACAATTTATACATGAAATTAAGCAACATAATCCATAATTAACTTAATAGGAGATGAAAGAGAAATAGGAAAAGAAGAGCTATACGAAGTTGGTAATAAAGTAGAGAAGAGAAAAGGGAGAAAAGACAGAAAGAAATGTAAGGGGAGTTAAAAAGAAGATAGGAAGGCAGACGTAGGGTCATGAAGGATGAAAACAAGAGGTCAAATAGAGAAAGACGAGAAAAGGAAAAAGGTGAAAATAAGAAGCAAAGAGGCATTGGCAAGATATGCATATACATGCACATGATAAAACCCATAATCACACTAAGTTGAGAACAGATACGATATGCGGTATCGCAGATTGTTTATATCTGCGAGTTCTACAAAGTGGTGTGTCCAGGCATTCAGAATTTCTTAGCTGAAGTCTAGAGCGGGACTGCAACTGTCTGGTAGGGGGGAGCAAATCGCGATGACGCTCAGATCTCAGCCTCCTCGTTCTTTAAGTGTTGAGACACCATACAAGGCAAGCTGTTCAGCATACGGCAAGACATTCGGGAATGCAATACAATGCAAGCTCACTTCTGAACGCGTTCTAGTTCTTCAGTCTGGGCTGTAGTTAAACTAGAACTCCAAACTGGCGATCCGAACTCTAATAGTGGGTATATATAGGTCTTGTAGATGGTCACAAGATCATTCACATTTGCACCATGCTTCTTCAGAACACTGAAGATGTACAATTGCCGTGCGGTCATGAGCTCAACCTGACGATCAAACTTGAGATTAGACTGTATCGTGATTCTGAGTAACACCATGGATTCCACCCATTCTAAATGGCAATCATTGATGTGAAGAGGCACTTTAGGAGGGAGAGATTTCATGAAGCTATTAAACTGCATGGCCTTACATTTCTCAGGTTTTAGTTTCATGTCAGTACCTGGTATTAATGAATTGCTCAATGTAAAGAAATATTCTTTAAAACATAAAGAAATGTTTGATAGCTAAATGCCAATGTGCCTAATGAAATGAGTAAAATGTTCATGTTAAAACCCCCCCCCCCCCCCCCCCACCCAAATGCATCACTACCATACCATGATATCCTGGTATATTCCAATATTAAGTTATTATCTCTATTCATAAATAACCACCAAAAAAAAGATGAATATGATTGCATCTTCTATGAATGCCTATATTCAGTTTATGGCTCAAACTGTTCTTGAATAGACCTGTTTACTAATATATTCAAATTTATACAAGTTTCCTTCCCTTGGTTACCAACTATTCAGTTCATCTGTTATGCACAATGGCATCTAAATAAATGGAATCCAGTTTGCAGGTAGTTGTTGCTATGTCGGGCAAGCCTCTGGAAAGCTTCTTAGTTGTCAAGAGAAACTTTTGTTCAAGAAGTAAGCATGAAATTAGTAAACTATTATGGTGATAACCAGAAAAACCTATTATTACATGTTAACAACCAAAAAGTCTATTCACTTGTCTCCTTAAGGTCATAGATACAAATAGTTAGAAAGAGGGACAGACAGATGGAAGGAAAACCAGAAAACATAATGCCCCCACCACCTCCTTCAGTGGGTGGAGGCACAAAAATTTCCTGATCGAGAGAGTCTGAAGTTCCTCACAGAGAATCCTAAGGATCACACCTCCAAGATAGATAGGTAGTGATCAACGCATCAAGAAAAGAGAGTAATCTGGAGGGGTGCATAGGCTACCCCCTTTTTGGCAAATTGCCACGGTCAATGACCCACAGTTAATGAGTACATGAAATCCTTGAAAAGAAAAACCGCATGAATAATTAGAATGACAAAGAACATCCGTACATTGGCATACGTCAATCAAAGATTAAGCAATTTTCATAACTGTGTATCATGTATCTATATCAAGGTTTCTGGATAGTCTATGTCCTCTGACCTTGTTATACAAGACTTCCTCAAGGCTACATACCTAGAGCTAACAAGACTGCAAAGACTTACAAGAAATTAACCGAAGGATAAGTTCAATACCATATTGTATTGCCTATCATGTTCATTTACTACATGTACAGAATATGCAGAATAGTATTATTATTATTATTATGTACATCATCGCAATTTTCACACATTCCTAAAGGTAATGGACAGGGTTCACCCATTGCCTACTAGAACCGGGAGACACCTGTATTAAGCCTATGGGAAGGAGAGAATTCCGTAGTCAACAGGTTAATGGAAATTTCCTTAAGACTGATTTTTCAAAGTATTTGGGGTCCTGGTAGGGTATACTGTGAATGAATGATGTACAAAGCATTCTGTAATGCTGAATTAATTATTGATTTAGTCTCTGTATTGTCAGAAGAATTCCATTCAAAATTAAAGTGAAAAAACAAAGAGTAAAACAAAGTGTGTCATATTTTTGTCTCCTGTGGGTTTAAAAAGTTACAGAAACCAAAGGATAAATCAGTGGATTCAATGTCTTTTAGCATCTCAACTGATTTCACTTCAAAATAATGTCTGTGATTTTTGATAAGCAGTCTTTTGTACTTGTCAAGATAAATATTTCCCCAAAACTGACTGAGGTTCTAAAGTAATTTACCATTCATCATCAATCTTTCATCTTTTATCTCATACGCTTCACTACCCATAATACTCTGCAACTTTACTGACATCAAGCCATAGTATGCATGTACACATACATGTATCTTAATTTTGCTCCGAAACATTTCATAATTCCTGCCTGCACTTGGGATAACAATACAGCTGAATATTTTCCATATCAAGGTGAAATCAAATTAAAATTCAATCCACCATTACACAAGCCTGGAATATGCACTGAATATAAATAGGATATCCCACACAATGCGAGAGAGTGTTCCAATCTGCAAACTCTCCATAGCCTGAGAATGGCAACTGGTATAAATCATAATGTAATCAATATCAAGGTTTCGATATACTGCAGGCAATCCATTAGATCTGAGTAATCACAAATTTATAAATAGAAATGATTGCTTAGGTATACAAACAAAGAACAAATCACAGTCGAGGGCATTTTCATTCCTAAATTATTCAGTCACTATATCATGGAGAGTTTGGGACAGGTTTCACCAAGGTACTTGTAGCGATTACAAATCGAAAACAACCGCTATATTGAGCAGAATACATCAATCACAATGTATGCATGAAAGGTCTGAAAATGAACTACATTTTATTTGTCCACTTGGCACAGGTACCCTAGTTCAGTGGGTCCTAGGTTCAAATCCCTGCTGCAGCACTACTGTCTCGAGTATCATCAACTCTTTATTCTACATTTGCCTCTTTCTATCCTGGAAAGAAGACAAAATCTGCAAGAAATAAATTACCTTATTAAACTCGAAATAATTATATTCCATGATTTTTCTCCAAAGAGTACAGATATATTGCTTGTAGGCTTTCAATGAATAAACAAGAGCAATTACTTCTGTATGAAGTAGAAAAGTTAATCCAATGGCTAAGTGAACATGGTGGCCAGCCCCTGTGGTAAGTCTATGGAAATAAGATAATTGATTTCCTTCTTTATAGTCTTTATAGTTTGCAACTCAAGAAGTTGGAATGGTATATAAAATAACATAAAACATATTTCCATAAAATGCATGATCAACAACAATACAACTTATACATACATGTACAAAAGACTATTGCAAAACAGTCCTGCTAAATCTAAGCCACTTATACCGCTTTCACACCAAGGTACGGTCGCTGGGTACAGTCGCAGAGACCGTACCCAGCGACCAATCGAACCATGGTGTGAAAGCATTTCATCATACTCAGTGACCGATGCAAACTTGATGTGAAAGCACATCGTGCTCTGCGATCGATTGAAATGCAATGACCCCCCATACATGCCCACGTGCTATCTCTACTTCCGACTCTGCAGAAATTAGAGTGTAAAAAGGAAATTCATCTCTGGATGGCAGTGTCCAATATCATGCAAGATAATGAACAATTCAAATGCAACATATAACAGGCTGCATGAACAGTTACAATGATCACAAAGGAATCATTATATTAATTGATTTACACCTGCTCATTCTAATCATCTGAGGGTGCAAAAGGCTATAAATAATCCATCCACTAAAAGAAAATGTCTGGATTCTTATAGGTTTGATAAAAGCTTAATTGCTTCAAATTTCATTAGTACAGGGATTCTCTGTAACCGTCATATAACCAACTATAAAACAGAATAAGCATTATGTAATTATTCTATTAAGGATAGTTGCCGGGAATCCTCAGCAATTTCCTCCTGGACTATCCTCCCAGGCGGGAACCAAGAACTAACCCTTAATGCAATTAACATGTAGGTAAATGCCTAGCTAATTGAGGTGATTTATAAGGATATAAAGTTTTGTCGAGGAGGGGGTAAATTGACAAGGGGTGCTTGCCCGAAGGGTTATGGTTCAGGGGTAACTGTTCTGATACCTGTATGTGCAGTGGAAAAACTCAGAAACAGCAATATTCTTATGTTTCAAGCTACTTCAACTGCTTCTTCCTTATTGTGAACTGTACCCAAAGCAACAATCTGTATTCATAATTCTCTTTCAGATTCCCATGATCAATGACATGTGGTGATAATAAGCTTGCATATAATGCCTTTTTTTTTAAAGGAAAAGATGAATTTATGGAACTTCACAACATGCATACCATTACATTAATATGACTCACTTACCCAAAAAGAGACTTGATTTTGGAGCTCGAGGCATAACTGCATTGAGGCCAATGAACCCAGCAGATGACGCACAAGTGTCAATGACCTACTGCATCATTCCCCAGAATTTTCCCAACAAATTAACACCACCAGGTTGGTGACAGCCACCTGTACCAGAGTCACTGTTAGCACTATTAAAAGGATTTTTATATTCTTTTCTACAAACTACATGTATGAAGGTGTACAGCATACGCTGTTGTTCCTGTCCTGTTTTTGGTTTGAGATGCTGAAAGAATTAAACAACCTGTTGGTAACCGTTAAGGTTTTGCATCAATTAATTACTACTGCCTAATTCTGGACCTCATCCAACAGATGGGATTCAGATCTAAAATTTGAACCAAGGTTATCATCGGAGATCAATGGTTGACTGATGATGAGCTTTCATCATTTCATCCAATAGTCTTTCTGAGGATTTTTTCTTTCTTTCTTTCTTTCTTTCTTTCTTTCTTTCTTTCTTTCTTTTATTTTGTTCTTGTTGTTTCCAAAAATATGCATCTATAATAATTCTTACTGCTCGTTGTATTCAACATGAAAGATCCATTTCACCATTTCTTCACAAGATCGAAAATTCACAGCTTCAAAATTTTCAATTTCTGAAAGGAAACAAAGAGCACCAACAAAAGCAGATTTCATGAAGGGTGAATCATTTCTAAATGACTAAAATTAATTATCATTGATTCAGCAGCTAAGTTAAAGCAAAGTAATGTGATTGATTGGATTAATAATTTATTGAGAGAGAAAAGAAAGACATTAAAATAGTAACATTCAACTTGAAATACAGAACCAAACAAAAACTATATCTCCACTTTCAATCTGAGAGCAATGATACCATGCAAGTGTAAGAGGAAATTGGCAAGGATCTGCTGCCCTTCATACAATCCCACTGATGATCTGATAAATGCAACGTGTAACATGGTTTGCTCCATGGATATAAGGCCTGAGGTTCTGATGGGGTTTAGATTTTCTTCTCGCAAGGAAATAAGAAATGTGTAAGATTAGCATAATTTCACTCATGTCATCACGATTTAATCCCAGCCTATTAAAGCTTTCTCTAACAGTGACATGAAATGCACTGATGTCAATGACCCAGACAGCGGGTTGAGTAATATTAGGGGCTAAGACAAGGAAAGAAGACTGTCTAACCTTATCCAGGATCAAAGACTTTTAAAATCTGAGTATATGTCTTTTAGTTCAGTTGAACCTGTGGTGTTATCAATTTATTAATTTATTTATTCATTCATAAATTTATTTATTTATTTATTCATTTATTTTTTCATTCATCAATTCATTTACTTAATTATCATCCATTTATTTTAAAAATCTGCTTTCAGCAATCTATGTTAATAAGCAAAGCTAGTAGCACACTGCATGCAACTTAAGCCATAACCTCTTTTACTCATTGAGTACAGTTTGACTTCAATATACTGGGCAATTTCCATAAACCCTAGCCCAAGTTTATTCGGGCTTAGTGTTCAGCAGGTTAACAAGAATGTAGGAGACGTACAGTTGTATCTTGCATGTAGTCTTGTCTGCATGCATTATTATAACTCTATTTTGTATGAGTTATCCTTCCTTCTGCTGAAATATTCTATCTTCTGCTTTCAATTTCTGATGTCTACAACCATTTTCCTGATGGCCCACAGGATTCACGTTACAGATTATTTTGCTACATTTGATACATCTTCTCATTCGGTACATGTTTAGCCTTGCAAATGGGATATTCGTAAGCATCAAAGCGTCCGCGTGCAGCATTGATATCTTCTTATGTCATGCAATGCATCTTAATCAGCATGAAATATGGCAAAATGTCAACTGTGATGCTATCAAATAATGCTCAAATCTACTCAAAGCCTGAGCGAAGAGTTCAGTGACTGAGCTCTGACAATCTACCCAAATCAGCATGAACATTCATCTTCAAGCATGCGAGAATCAGTACGAAATGAAATTAATCTCCTTGACTGTTTCAGAGGACAGTGACCAAATAAGTGACTGGAAAGCAGAGTCCGCCTCCTGTCTGCCTACTTGAGTTAAGCCTTAGAAAACCAACATCGTAAAGATTCACCACTGGATTATTGAATCCGCTGGTGAATCTCCATTAGCCCAATGAGCTCCAGCTTGAGATAATGAACAGACTGGCCCTTCTCAAGGAAAAAGATAGAGTTGAAGTTCACTGTTTCAATTAGCCCAAGTCAAACAATCACTACTTTCTACAGGGATATGTTCAATCTAAGAGAGCAAATTTTCACCAGAACATTATAGCCTGTTAGTGGTTCAAATAGTCCCTTTCTTTATAAAAAATATTAAAAAATTAAAAAAAAAAAAGAAAAAGACTGATTTTGATTGAAATAATAACCCAAGATGATATACTAGGTTTTCCAGTGAAACAGCCTGCTATCAGCACCTTCACTTTTAAAACCAAGGGCCTGTAACATAAAGAGATACAATCAATCAGGTGTGATATTTGTGATTTATGCAAAACAAAATTAGCAGGCTACTTTAAAGGTTTGGGCTGATAAAAACGGACCCCAAGTTCAGGTCTCAAGTTCTTCGAGTGCATGATGATCAGTCAACGCAACACTTGTCCAGGGTCTTAGGTCCCATTTTAATTGGGTGTCAAGGACACTGTACAAATTCTCTTCTAATTTCTCAACTACCCTTTCAAAACGAACATCCTGTTCTCTAATTCGATCAACAGAAGTTGCAATCGGCTGAAGCTCTCTTATGGTTCACTGCAACTATATTTAGGGTGATCATGGATGATAAAAGATGCCTGCATCTGTCTCTGATTTGTGTGCATTAATTCTTTTACATCATCTTTGGTCATGCCAGAGTTCAAACTCAGAAGGGTCTGACAATTGACCTGGTAAATCACAGTACCATGAAGTAGGAGGACAGCTAATCATTTCCCACCCAATTACCTTTCTTTTGTCTCATATACTCCATACTTTTATCCTCTGATCAGTCTTGGCTTCATATGACTATGGGGGAATTTGTAATCTTTTTTTTAAATGTTACGTTAATTAAAATATTTGAAGATAAGACAGCATAGAAAATTACTGATAAAACAACTTGAAAGTAATTAATACTTTGTTTACACAGTGACTCGGCTCGAGTGTTGAATCCTCAAGCAGGGTCGAACGCTGCGAAGAGGGCAACTGTGATCGTGTTTATACCAAAACGAAAAAGGAGAGTTCGACACGGCCCACGGATCACGAACGAAAGTAGAATTGACGTCACAAATGCGGGAAATTTGCCTCCGACTACATTTTTCCACAACGTTCACAACAAAATACGTTAAACACTGAACACCAAGAGTGAGGCTTGGTTACATTAGTTATAAAACTGCCGTGGTGACAGCACTATATTAAATATATGGAAGAATAAGTAATGCAAGGATCATACCAAATTTAGTGATATACCATACAAACAATTTAATGAGCAAGAGTAGAATTTCACGATCCCTAAAAAGAGTATTTTTTACCTCAGGAAATCGAGCGAAGGTAGGGGCACAGCAAGGACAAGAGAGCTATCTCGCGTGATACTGGATGCGGCTATTCCGTGTTTGACCTTGGTCACGAGGGTTCGATACGGCTTTCTGTTTACACACAAAAAAATTGACGAGTCTGACTCGGCTCGCGGGTTGAAACCTATGATTCTGGTGGATCAAAAAAACAGTGTTCAACATGGCTCGCGGATCACACTGATCACGTTTACACAACATAAAACTGCCGTGCTTAGCATGGGTTGTGTGTTGAACCCCCGAGCCGAGTCACTGTGTAAACAAGGTATCTATAACTTTTCAAACATGTCTTCTAGCACTTATCAAAATCTGATTACAATGTTGGCTCACAAAGTTTTATTTACAAGTTGATTTTACTCTGACTGATTCAAAATCTAAATGCGATGAGTGGGAAAATTTTGTGTGTGTGAATTTTATCTATTCCCTTTCTTCTGTCAGCTTGAAATAAAGATCTGAATTTCATTCAGTAAATTAAAAAAAAATTATTATTTTTTGTTTATCTTTATCCATCATTCTATCTCTCTCTCTCTCTCTCTCTCTCCTTCTCCTCTTTTTTTTCGTTACTCAACATCCAAAAGCTACTTTTCTATTTTGCCTATTAAAGTCAAGAAGTTGCTAGATCTTTTAAATTTGTTTCCAAGATTTGTTATCTAACAACAAAAAATCTTAACTGACTTATAGAAGGCACCAGAAAGGCAAGCTCCACGTAAACAAGTTAACAACTAAGAAGTTAAAATGACATCAAGATAGTAATGTTAACCCACTGAACATGATTTGATTTCAGTATTTACACACATTTGCCACAGAACCTACCCCAAGTATCTTGAGCGTAATAGTAGCAAACAGGTTAACATGAAGAAATTCAAGATGAAAAGGAAGCTGCCTTCCTCAACTTAGGCAACTCTGAGAGCTACAAATCATCTACTGAGGGCCAGGGCACTATATAAAGCTGTGTTAAGTATATAAAAAGGGTTACTTAAATGGAGTTTCAAGATGAAGCTATTACCATGTCACAGTGATTAACTTTGGCGAGGGTAATGGCCTAGATGTTAATGGCCTGAACGGCATACCCTAGACTTGATCAATCTACTCTTTCCACCTGCACATCGTCTCTGACTGATTCATTCGAAACTAATGGCTGTCTCTTTGTCTACCGATGGAAATGCTGCTCTAATTTAAGGTCAAGGATGGCTCAGGCTTGGTTTGAGACTATAATCTAAAAATCTAAATGAACGTCAACTGCCTTTGGCACATCAACGACGGTTTGACAGCTGTAGCTACTTGGGGAGGGGGGTGTCAATTTAACTATTAATTCAATTAATTGTCAGGTTGTTCTCTGTGTCATATACTTCCAATTTCTTCTCTCTTATCTACAAAAAAAAATTACTTCAGAACTTCAGAAGTTTGACCTCAGTATTCCATACTAATTGTTCAATTTCAATGGATTTGTCTCAAGCAAGCGAAGCATTCTATAGACTTTAATACAGAAAATTATAGAATTTGAGGATTGCTGTGAATTCTAAACAGCAATTTTACCCTGGACCTAATGGGGTTCCATTTCCCTGGTAAATCAAACAAATCTGCCCTTCAGTAAGCTAGTATGCCTGCAGGTAAAATAAAACAAAAACAAAAAAAAACAGGGGATCTACGGCTTCAGTCCTACCCTGACTTATAGTGAATAAGGATTATTTCCAAATTGTAAAGGGTGTTCAGATATGGGGCAACATGTCCCTGCAATAAATCCCCATAACATTCTTAGTGTTCAGATATGGTGCGGTGTTGTGGCGCCACTAATGTTCATGAATGCACATTAACACGTCAACTCTGAAAGAAAAGAGAAATTTGTCAAAACTTGCGAAGACAAAGTCATGGCATCATATTTTGCACTAACTTTTTAAAAGGAATTTGATTGGTGCGCATTTCTTTTTTGCAGCCATGCAGCAAAAAAAAAAAAAAGTGTCCTGCCTCATACCCCACTGAGTACTGACACTAAAATGTTGCGAGGATTTGTTTCGGGGACATGTCGCCTCATATCTGACACCCCTTAAGGGTAACAGTGAGCAGTCTTGAGTTGAACCTAGAACCTGCCACCTCTTTAATAGACACTGCCACATCAACTGAGACACAGCAACTCCCTCCATAATCCTCCTTTATAATCCACTTTGAACCTCTGCTCATAAAAATGTAGTGCATCATAATGTGTCCCTGTCAGCTGTCATTGCTAAAAAAAAAAAATAAAAAAATGTTCAAAGATAAAAGAGTGCATCAGTTGTCATGGTTTATCATGCCTTCTTGCATGCAAACAACTAATCAGTACTAAAAATATTTGCACGCAGGATAATCTGATAAAATTATTCCATATATGAAGTGCTTAAATTAGGATTAAGAGGCTTTTACCTTCACACATTTCTGACCCTCCATGCTGGAAGTTATAAGTAATCTGGACAATAACACTTCCTTCGAAACTCATGAAGATTTTTTACTCAACCAAAAACACATTAACTGAAGAAAGTGGAGAGGTTGATCATGTCTTTGATTGCTTTCTGAGAGGCTTTTCCTTTCCTAATTGTAAGTTTGCGCAGTATCTAATATGTCTAAGACTATAGTCATAATGTAGTTAGTTCAACAAAACTTGGATTTTTTTTTTCAGTAATAATGATATTTGACCTATACGGGTTGTGGCTTTAGCAAACTTGATTGGACATCAAGGATATATACCTGGCCTCGGGTGCATCTTCTTGACTGACTTGAAAAGAGAAACAACATTCTTTTGTCCAAAATGTCAACGACTTCTGTTATGTTGTAGTATCAAAGATAACTCTTGTCCTCACAGATAATTATTTTTATGTAAGCACCCGTTTTTCCTTCCAATGTAAAGTGCATAGAGAATTAAGCTTTAATTATTGTGCTAAATAATCAAAAGTTATTATCATTATTATTAAACTCACTGTAGACCATTCTCTGGCTAACTCTTACCTGATAAAGACAACAGTTCTTGTGCTTAACTTATCAAGGGTAGTGGTTTGGGCTTAACCTATTAATGGCAGCAGCTTGAGCTACTTCATCAGATGTCAAGGAATACCATCTTTGTCTGACATGCATCTGCAACATGGACTCTAAGACTGACTTGGACAGAAATAAAACATTCGCCTGAAAAAAAATGTCACTGACTTCTGTTATCCGGGAAGTGGGAGAGGGGAGAGGGGGGAGAGAGGAGAGGGGGTAGAGGGTGGGTGGAGGGGAGGGGAGGGGGAAGTCAGTATAATTCCTGTCATACATGTGACCAGAGATTTTTAAAAATCACCCTAAACAAGTTCTTTCTGATGGTCAAAATCAGCCCATTTTCCAGCTTTTTTAAGCCTCTTCCTGAAAAAAACCAACCTTAACAAATTTAACCTCCTTGAACATACCTTAAACGAATGCAACTACACAAAGTGCAGACTAAGGATGGGGAAAAGGATCGAAAACGTGTTAACAAACTAAAAAAAAATACCCTCTTTCCTGATTTTTTGCCTTCTTCCACAGTGACGCTCCTTATCGGGCAAAAACTACCCTTGTTACACATTTTTCTGGTCACGCATGTGTACAGCAATATATTTTACTAGCACCCCTCCCACCCCTGCAGGGTCTGTTAGTTTGCAGTACGAATGGTAATTCCTTGGCTGAATGTTCCCTGATCAAGTTGAGATTTCATAACCTTCATCCATCAAAAGTAGTGGCTTGAGCTATTTGACTGAATGTTTAGGACAATAATCCTGGTCTCACGTGCATCTGCAACGTAAACTTTTTGACCTACTTGGACAGAGATACAACATACTAGATTAAAAAAATGTCAATGACTTCTGTATATTACAGTATCAAGGGTAATTCCTTGGCAAGTCATTCCTTGGCTGAATGTTACCTGACTAACATGAGATTTCATAAGATTCAACCATTGAGGGTAGTGACTTGAGTTACTTGAGTAGATGTTCAGGACTATAAAACCTGATCTCACGTGCATCTGCAACGTGAATTCTTGACTGACTTGGACAGGGATGCACCATTCTTCGTCCAACATGTCAACAATTCTGTTATGTTGTATAATATCGAGGGTAATTCCTCGCAATTGGCAGGCCATTCTTCGGCTGACCCTTAGCTGACTTAGATGAGGGTTCTTGAGCTTAGCTCATCAAGAGTAGCAGCTTGAGCTTCTTGATTGGATGTCAAGGACTACAGGATTTCACAACAAGAAAATTATGACCACATCCTCCAGGCACTGTGACCCTCTTTTAGACTACCGATATCGAGGGTTCCAAGTAAATTCAGTAGAAAAATTCCACAAGAGTTAATACCTGACTGATAAGAAGCTATGACAATACGATTAATCATACCTTAAAAAAAACCAAAGATCTTCTCTCCTAAGTGGATAATCTCAGTGTCTTTCCATCCTTGGTTCAAACTTCAAAGATCTGAGGATGCTGTTCAACTCATAAATCAGGGGAGTTGGCCACTTTCCCAGGTACTCTTCTGATGTTTCTTTCCACTGATCTAGATTATGGCATGATGAATTATGCCCCTGATCTAGATCTTGAGCCAGAACTCTCTTTGACAGACAGCTGTGAGGCTGTCTAGGGCCACAGGTCTATGGTCACATGTCTCTGCCTCACTCCATTCAAGGCTCTAGGATGCCAACAATAGTGGAAGGTGAATATGACCTTCAGAATGTTGAACATGATCTAATTCTTCGGTGATCTTATTCTTTTGCAATGTTTATATCCTAAATTATTAACAATTATTCGAATCTATGATTATTCACATCATAAAAATCCCCTTTAGAATTTGACTGACGCCTGAATTTGAGACATTGCCCTGTTCAGATAATCTGCACAAAATTCTTGAATTTACTATTTGGTCATAATACATGAACTTTATGGCCAGAATGCACAAAATACATGTAGGTTTACATGTAGGTCTAAACCATGGATGAAACCTGTGTTGTGGACGAAATTACTGTCAGCACACTGGACGAGGACATGGTCACATGCTCACACCCCCTCCCCCCATCCCCCAAATTGTATGTGTATTTCCCACTGTTGAGTAATGTGATGAACACCCATTCATTCACACAAGGGTGCCTCCCTGAGTCTACTTTGTTCATTTGTACTAAAAATTCAGAT
The DNA here is from genome assembly GCA_029962745.1 of Echinometra lucunter. Classification (NCBI taxonomy): domain Eukaryota; kingdom Metazoa; phylum Echinodermata; class Echinoidea; order Camarodonta; family Echinometridae; genus Echinometra; species Echinometra lucunter. The sequence goes on from CM057152.1 coordinate 15,706,528, forward strand.
TAAATTTAACAACCAAGATGATCCTTATAAACCTTTGAAAAAAATAGTTTGTAATAACTGGAAAATAGTGCCTAAAGAATACATACATGTAATTCTTATTTACTATTTTCTTATTTCTTACTTACTAGCTACAGATGATATTTTTTTCAAGTGACTGGTACACTTTCAGCAACATCCTTGGCCTAATTGAGGTAAATCTACATGTACATGGGCATGTATATCCTGCCCTCACATAGGTACACATTCGCATTAAGTAATTCTTTGCTTGACCCTACATGTACTTTAATCTAGGCCTATCCCTTAAAAAACTTTTGACATCACAAGCCAACTGTTTCAAAGATTTAGGGACAGGGCTTCCAACAATGATGACATCGACAAGATGTTCTGGGCCCCGTTTCATAAAACTTGTAATCAGTTACAACTGCCACATTTCCATGACAAATTTGCTCTCAGCCAATTACATGCAAAGATCTCAGTAGTTTATAACAGTTACTTCAACTTGTTATTGACAACAAGTCTTATGAAACGGGGCCCTGGTGTGCATAAAATCATCATACATATACGCATTATCAAGGTGAGCAGACATGTCTATTGAACTATTAGCATCATAAGACAATACTGACAAAAATTACTTTCCATGTTTCATGACTGAAAAGATAAATTTAAATTAAATAAAGAGAATGAGAGTGCTTTCATTTGAATCACGGAGTTGAGAGTTGATCTAGCTCAGTTATTGAATGTGTCATCTGAAATAGGCTTTTGAAATCCACCCTTCATAATAATCAAAAGGAAAATCTTTAGAGTATTTCTGTTTCTACATTAAGCTGTATGGCAAGAAATAATCAATCCTGTTCCTGCCTTAAAATATAAAAAAATATTCTAAACTTTCTGTATCCCTCCCCTACTCCCCTTTTCCGAAACAAAGAAAAGAAAAATCATTTCTATTTTTGCATTCTTTTTAACAAAAATTTAGAAGCACTGAACATACGGGAAAGACATTATTAATACAGAGGAGCCAAAGACAAAAAACAACAACCCCTTCCATAATGAATTGACGTCAAGTTGCTAGAAAAGTTCATGAAAGTTGTTTCACACAACGTCATGATACTGAAGAATGACGCAATCTAGCTGTTTATACATCGTTGGATTGCTTCCTTATTCTGTGGCAGTTTATCCTCTGAGTCATAACACTATATGCTTCAAGTTCACTGGCATGTAATATCTTGTCTGGCTTCAAAGGAGGAAATGAATTAAATCTATTGAAAGATACCATAGATTTGCCACACAATGTAGCATTTAACTTCTTCAGGGCTGCCAACCTTGGGTGAGCGTTTGGAGGGAGACACTGCGAGGGAGCGAAGCGACCGAGCCAGGGGAAAGGTGTGGAAGGGGGGTGTGTCCCCCCCCCCCCTTCCACGGTAGGGAGCTTTGACAATTTTACATTTCAAAGTGCAGTCTGGTGCATACTTTAGTCACCATTCCAACACATACATAGAAGCAGCACTATTGTACTATTCTGAATTGAATAAGTAATGTATGCCTTCTCAACTGTCCTAAAGTTGTAAAAAAATCGCGGGGGGGGGGGGGGGGGAGATCATTTACTCATGGTGTCCTAGAGCGGCCTTCCAGAAAACATCAAAAATTGTTTAACCTCTGACTCCTTGAATCATGTAAAAACAGTGAACTGTTCAATTCTTAATTATTTCGATATGCGCCTCAAATTGAGAACTCCACAGATTGGATTTGGTGCTAAATAAGTTACAATTATTATTGTCATCATTATTATTATTATTATCATTATTATCACTATCTTTAATATCATTAAGCATTATTATTTTCATTATTATTATTATTATTTATGATTCTATTATATATCAGCTATTGATATTATTACTATTGTTACTATTATCAGCTAAATTGATGTACAATGAGGACATAGACCTCTACAGGATTAATTAAATCTGTGACAAAAAGAAAAAAATCCCCACACAACAGCTACAGAGATCACGGAATCTCAACGCTCACATAGCCAGCAAACTTACCAGGAAAGATCCTGCTGTCCAGCCGAAGAGGGATATGCTGGCTATTTATTACAATTGGTGTTCAATCAAGCGCAAACTCTAAGCCACGCGGCCGCTCCAGGCTGCGGCGCTGGGGTGCGCTGCCGCACATCACAGCCATGACGTCTGGCCAGAGTTACAAAATCTCGTCATAGTCGTCACACGTCCACGCACTATAGTATACTACCTGCTATAAACCAATCATAATTCAATAGCTCGTCTTTGCATGGGACCGAAAACGTGGGAAAATCCTCAAATTTGGGGCTTGGGCATATCAAGATATCAGATATTTTGGAGACATTTTTTTTTTTTTACTCTCTATTTTTGGGGTTCAGCATAAGCATTTGTTTATCAGAGTGCGACAGTCAGAACTGGGTGAATTGCATGAGTCTCACACTCAATGCATGAGAGTTGGCAGCCCTGTCTTAAATTTGGAGTAAAATACTTAGCCAAAATATTGAATTGAATACCATATTTTGCTAAGTATTTCATATAAGTAAAAAACTAAGAAAAATACTCATATTTCTGACTTACGTATTGAATTAAATACTGGCCCTGGTAATTAGCTTTCCATAGAATTTCATATTCAAGAGGTATGCATAAAATTAGTAAACAGGTCAACTTAAAGTTTGTCAGGAATAGAATAAAAACAAAACAAACAAATGAGCCCATCTTCTTTAAGAATTTTGTTTTGAAAAGCCTCAAATCAGGACCCCAAAAGGTACATCCAATTTCAGCATGGTCATGAATTTCACTTTCACTGTCACGGTACAGCTCTCCTTAAAGTTGCATGCCCAAAGATCATGGCCTGGGGAACATAAACTGTCTCTCATGCAAAATGTGGAGACACACTCCTAAATCTGTTCTCTTAAACCAGGTGTGCCCTCTGTTCAGAATGAAATAAAATGTACAATGATTGTTGAAAAGGTTTAAACTCCTAAAACCCTCATGTATTTTCTGTATTTTTCTCATATCCAAAGTAAAAGACACGGGAGACGGATACTTCTATTAAAGCAAATCTCATATTGACGTCATGCGGATTTAAGTTCACCTACAATATCATGAAATACATACTGAAGTTACTTCCTCAAAATCTCTTTCTAAATATGACTCACAAATATTGACTTGAAGAGAACATGACCTAGGATACAGATTTATTCTGGCCTGGTAAAGGAAATACAGCAGCCTGAAAATACAGCGATGTCCTTCAGTTCATCACCCTAAATTCTTTCCAGTCACTGCTGGCACAACACTACTGAAAAATGCAAAACATTATCAATTCACTGTAGAGGACAGCCTAAATTTTTTATGCTTTGCATCCAAAATTAGGTAGCTCAGCAAAATGCAGAGGTACAAAAAGAAGATCACCTTTTTGGTTCCATTTTATTTCACTATTAGAGAACTACCTTTAATCTAAATCACTTTCCAGACATGTGAGGATAAATGAATGTACAGAATATAAATGTGCAATATTGCACAGGAAGAAAAAGATATTACTAGAGGAATTATCTCCCAAATTATGCTAGAGTATTATGGAAACCAATAATGCAAAGCGATAGCTGGATCAGTAATTCCCATCACGATCATGCATGAACACCCCCCCCCCCCAAAAAAAAAGAAAGAAAACGATCACCCACTAATGATAATTGCAGAAATGACATTTAGTGATGTTCAATACATGCTAATAGTCACCCATTAAAATAATGAAAGGCTGCGCACATCAGAAAAACAATTTTAAAATGAATCCTCGACCGTGCGCGGTCGAAATTTATGCCTCCGCCATTGCCAGATCGGAAATATATGGCACATTCATGTTGATTTTTTTATTTTCATGTATAAAATGACATCTTTGACCTTGTGACCCCTCAAATCTAATGAGACTACTATGAGACTTCCATATGCATACATGAGCCAAGTTTTGAGATGAACCGTCACAGAGTTGTTAAGTTATCACAAGAACAAGCAATTTTCATGTATTTAATGACCTCTATGACCTTTGACATTTAATCGTGAGACCCAAAAATCTAATTAGAACATTGTCCCTCCTATATGCATACATGAATCAAGTTTGAAGTTGATCCATCAAATGGTTGTTAAGTTATCGCGAGAACACACCATTTCTATGTACACAATGACCTCTATGACCTTTGACCTTTGACCTTGAGACTCCAAAATCTAATCAGATCATTGTCCCTTCCATATGCATACATGAGCCAAATTTGAAGTTGATCCGTCAAACGATTCTTAAGTTATCGCAAGAACGAAAACGGGACGGACGGACGACACGAAAACATAATGCCTCCTGCAACCACCTACGGTGGGCGGAGGCATAAAAATCCACAAATAATACTATTCCAATATTTGATAGACTGTGGGGGCACAGTTGGGGAGAGGGGGATTATTTATCTTTTCCAGCATCTACGCAATTAGCTAGGTAATTAATTAGACAGGTGTTGAAAAAAATAAAAAATAAAAATATCCCACCATCCTTCTTGGTTGAATGAGTTTCATACTCTGCATGCAATACCATTTGTACACACTGTAGATATCGTCACAACTCCTACAGGAACCGAGTGGTCCCTGTAATTAACCTATTGGAATTCAGTAGATTAAACAGCATCTGCACAACAAAAGTACTGTAAACTACAGTGGATGTAAGAATGAAGGAAACATTTAAAATTTGAAAATATATGCTGACAAATTGGTTTTAGATGAATACAAGAAAAGAGATAAAATGAGAGGCAAGGATAGTAGTAAATCCTTTGATTTCTCCTCTCCTTTAATATCTGTGATTCTCAGGTAATGTGAACTATGGTATAAATCAGATCTCTAGCATTCACAGTGGAAATAAATATCAAGCTCTTAATGAACATTTATATTGTTTACAACTAAATTATAAGTCTAATAATAGGGAAAGGATAACAAGGCTTGATCTTTAAAAAATTAAGAAATACCACTTCACAGACAACAACCAGTAGGCTACTGAAGTACCAAGTGATGTCTTATCTACAAAGAAGAGTTACGGCAACACTTCATAAAAGGAAACACCCAAGCTGGCCAGCCCCAACCGGTTTAGAGTCACCCAGTACCCTATCCACAAGCATCGATGATCTCACTTTGAGTATGATATTGCTACTACGGAGAATATAGAGTACTTGAGTGACATCTGTCATTTACCATAATATGATACAAGACTACTTCATTAACATCCATGTGAATCACAGTTCAATGGCCTTTAGCTTGAAGGGCAGAAATGTATTAAAGATGATTATTCATGAATTGCCATTTGTGCATCTTGCTTTCAACATAATTGTAATTAAAGTCTCACTTTCTAAGTGGCCTCGAAAAGTACTGCTCGGAGCTTCAGTTCCAACTCCCCTAACATTCAGCAAAAGAGATACATGAACTGGGAATATTTGCAGCTGCACTTTCTATCAATCTAGAGCAAAATCACCTTCACTTTCCCTTTAAACTAGGACAAGTGTGTCCTAGAGTTGCTAATGCAGACCATATCTATGTAGACATGCATCTGAACTGCATGGTTAGCCTAGCGCCATCTCGTTGCCATACAGCAGAAGGAATCACCTCTCGGGGGATGCCTTATCAAGCCTGATCTGGAAGTATTCAATTTACCTCCCACTCGAAAGGAGGCATAACCAAGGGAAGATTTTGGAAGGAGGCAGGAAAATACATGCCCCTACATGTAGCGTACATGACAGGGGATACAAATGGCTTGGACAGGAGAAATTGATGCATCATTTTATCCCTATATTGGGATCTTCCAGTGTGATTGGCTTTCAGTTATGGGAACTTTTGAATCATTCCTCATACCAAATCCTTTACAAAGTCTGCAGAAAGGATAAACGTTTGAAACAGGTCAAAATAACTCTTCCCCTCTGTTTTCAGTATATTCCTTCACTGCCTCTTTCTCCATTGCATTTAACTTCCCTTTATATACCCCTCAGGTTTTCTCTTTGCATTCCTATTTAAAGCTTCTGAGACAAACCACAAACCAATCAGCAATCTTTGGAAAGCCTAAATATACCACTATGTTCCAATGACAGAAGGGCCAGAAGCGGGTTTTACTAGATGTTATATATTCAGGCTGCAAAAATAGAAATGAAACTTCATGATCAATATTTTCTGATGGATATGTATCCCTTGAGAGTGCTCCTATTTCTTTTATTTTTTAACATGACAGATGACAAGGATTTATCTCTTTACATAATCCAATCTGCTGCCATGGCAACAATGCTGTATTAGAAATTAACTCTTCCTAGAGCACTTATATACTGAGTAAAGATATGCAATTGACATTTATGAGGAAGATGCCACAATAACCGCACATTTTTCTACGCTCATTTGCTGTAAACAAGCTATGAATGTGAAGGCTGCAGTATTTTTTCAAACATTAGCTAAAATGCCAAGGTAAAAGACACTCTGAAGGAGATGAAACAGATTAAAAACACTTTTCCCATTCAAACAGCTCAGAGGCAGAATCCTTCTTTCTGCATTTCAAAAATCCTGATAAAATAAAAAAAACAAGGCTGAACTATAATCACACAACTACTTACTGCTGCCAAGAGCATTGGTTAAAACTATTGTCTGGGAGTTGATCATAGGGTTAACGAACCTATTAACCCACTGAATACTATAAAGCTTGAGATACTGTAACTTAGGCAGGGGTCTATGGAAAATGCGTGTTTTATCAAAATTAAATTGTGTTCAACTGGTTAAACACCTAGTCTTGTAAATGCATTTTGATTATTAATGATCACTGAAGAAAGCATTTGTACACTAGGGTTAGGACTACTGAAGACTCCATGCCAAATTATATGATCCCACTTTTACAAATGGGAGTAAGAACCACACCCCCATCCCCTACCCCTTGGGCTATCCCCCGTGAGCTACCCCAACTCCTGTAAACAGCCATCGTCACTCTTGCTCCTAATTCAGCCAAGGTTATGAAGGTCATAAGGCAACCATGCAGAGCGGTGCAGAGAAGGTCTACAGGAAGAGGATTATTTCCTTCAGCCTGTAACATGAAACCCCCAGCCTAGACCAGCCCTTCCTCCAAGCTCCAATCCTCACCCATAAATGTTTTATTACAATTGTTTGAAAAGCAGAGATATCTGATACACATGAGTTAATTAATGTTTCCTGGTTTTGTGGTCTCACTGACTTTCACATTCCTTTTCTTAGATAAAGTCAGTAAAATATCTTGTCCTATTTACTTTCTTTCTACTCTGAAAGGTCTTGTGCCCTGCTATATAACTATTTTCGTCTGTTTGCCTTAAAACCATGGTGATAAAAAAATCATTTCCTTCAACCATCTTGGTACTGTTTCTGTAAATGACCCGGTACATGTACATGGCTATTATTTCCATTTTTCCCTATGTAGTATGGACTGGATTTGATCTTTATGGTGCGTTTTACTATCCAACTGATATGTTGATAAAAGAAAATATATATTGGCCTCAAAAAAGGTTGCACGAAACATGCTCTAGCAACAATTTCTCCAAAGTCAACATTCTACATCATATCTGTCTGGAATCTGTACAGTTTATTGGTGAAAATAACATCACGCAATGAAATACAACTCCCACTGGCCTCATGTAACTGAGCAGAGCACCATCGGGGGGAACATCTGACGTAACGATCCATATACAGTCACAGGTGCTATTCACTGAGTATGACATCATACCCAAAAGAGTGTACTGTATTGTTACATCATGAATTTGTGCAGAGATCTATTGTTTTAAGGGGGCGGGGATATGTCATTATTCTGGCAAATTTATGGCAAGTTTGTATCCATGCAATGCATTCACTGACTACATGCATGTCTAAAATGTTGTGATCAATAAATACATCAGTGGTTTTTATATTTACTAAAGATGACAGATATAAACCAAATACATACTGCCTCTGTTCAAGGTCTGGTTGAACTATGGTGCCCTCAGTGACGTGAATGTGACAATTTTCTTACAAGGCTGCACCCCTCAGGAAAGTGGTTGCTTTCAGTTCATTTTGGGTACCATAGTAACCAGACCCTTTCACAGCCGTACATATTTGTATACTAACTCTATTCCTAACTTCAACCCTGACCCAACCCTGACCCAACTATGTCTAACCCATAGACATATAATAAATTTACTAGACGAAAAGCAGCACACGCGGATATCATTACGCGAATGGCATTAAGCCCCGCCTCTTTCGGATCATTTGAAGGGGCTGATAAGCACCCGTTATTGCCACGATATCGATAACATGGTTGCATCTTTTGTAGGTATCAGTTTTATTGTGACACTATGATTTAATACGCATATATTGCTCATTTATTGCATTAACTGCGCATGCGGTAAGCTGATGTGTGTAGTGTTTCATAACGCGTACAAACAAATGCTACTAGTTGGAAACATCTTACAAAATGAATTATTCATTTTTTACTATGAATATTGACGGTGCTTCGGTCGGCCGTCTAATGAATCTGGACAAAATGGCGGAGCTTTAGGGGCCTGGTCTAACCTCAACCCTAAAGGTTCATTCAGATATCCAGCAGCTAACCACCACAGAAAACACCAGTTGTTGTTTTTTTTTTTTTGGGGGGGGGGATTCTCACTTCACCACTTTTGAGATGCACATGAACTAGTCAATAATAGTTTATGCTCAAATAAAGAGAGTTTTGTCAAAAGTTGCATGGACAAACCTGTGACATCATAATTTGTGCTAACTTTACAAAAATTTGATTGGTCCACAACACTTTGCTGTTAGGAGGCATAAAAGAGGAGGCAAAAAAGATGCTTTTTTCCTTTGCCCCCCCCCCATATCACATTACATTATGTGCACAAAAAAAAGAGTGGGGATTTACCATTGGGGTGTGACATATGTGAACAAGCTTTAACCCTTATCCATAATCTAACCTAAAATAAAAATAATCATAATCCTTTGCCCTGGACAAAAAATAGTTTGGAGCAACTGCCACAAGAGCAAATGCCAGAGCACCCACAAAAAGGGTACAAGATATACAATGCTTCCTTTTTTATTTGCTTACAGCTATATATGGAAAGAAATTTATAGAGCATGATTTTAAAAAAGGAGAGAGATCCATCGCATCCATTGCCATTTATTGACATTGATGAAGAACCACAATAGTGTCAATTTGGAAAGGTAGGAAAACAAAATACAAACAAACAACAAACAAACAAACAAACAAAAACACACTCACTTGTTTAGAAAACGCTGATAGTTTGTTCTCTGTCTCGATCTGAGCTCTTTGCCCTGCCATTGGCTAAACCTCATGGCTGCTAGGCTACGGATCTGGTCACTGACCTTTAGACATTCAGCTGCAATGCGATGCAGAAGTCCAGTCACCTCCAGTTCTTTGCGAGGCCTAAATAGGGTCTGAAGATGAAGACTATCGAGATGGCTTGTGAGAGGTTCCATGCCTTGGAAAGGGTGGATGATGCTGCAAAAGTGAAGAAAAAAAACCCCAATGTTATCCTTCTTACACAAAAATGGGAGATAACACTAAGTTTGCATTATCAAAAATGTCTCTCCAACTGAAAAAAATAAAACATAAAATCCATTTTCTTCCCCTTAAAAATATGCAAATGATAAGCATGTAGATGACAGATACAAACAAGTTACCCATTTGAAACCTTTCTATGTGCTAAATCAGAGGTTTTACATTATCTAAGGTCATATGTCATAAACTCACCCCCCCAAAAAAAAAAAAAAAAAAAAAAGATTGGTGCTGTTACTATTTGTGGTTTCAAATTGAAGTATTTCTTAATTTTTATCAGAACCATAAAGGCTATCACAATAAGTTTGGTATCTTCTTAAAACTGTAATAATATCCTATTAGCCTGCAAATTTTCATAGGTACAGGTAATATATAACTTGAATTACAGCAGTTTTAAAGGCTAGGGGGTGATGCCAGAAGTGGTGCCATATGTATGATGGGGGGACCATAGTTCGCGCACATTTTCATTTTTTAATGAAGGCAATTTTTGATCCATAATTTCTCAATTTTTACCAAAAATTACTCTGATTTAAATGACACCAAAGGCAAAGCAAAGTTTTAGATTTCAAATAGGCGCAAGAAGAACATGTTATTTACGAAGAATTCCAGAGATATCGCGATCGCAAAATTCGATGTCGTATCGCAACGTCCGGACCTGGAAAAGTGTTACAAAAATAACGAGACCTAACTTCGCGCACGCCCGTTTTCAAGTGATTAATACAAAATAAAGATCCATAAAAGGTAAGATAAGTGCATTACTAGGAAGGCAAAATGCCACTGAATAATTTAATACCACATTTTACTTACAATTTTGATGGCATCGTCTCTCGAAAAGAGGAATTCTAGACCCTTGTCGACAAGTCCAGTTTTTGTCAGAACGAGCGCAAAACGCTGCCAAATTTGCCGATTTTTCATTCATAAATTCAAAATTCCTTCTCTAATTTAAAAAGGAAAGTAACATTAGGGTAACTTTAGGGTGCTCTTTCCGTTGGTGCTACCAGTTTTTCACAATCTTTTCTAGTTTTTGAGATATAGCCCTGTGCGCGAAGTTTGGACCTGCGCGAAGTTAGGTCACTCTACCATACAGCATGAATGGGAAAATTCATTTTTAGTGCATTTTTAAAATCTAAAAAAGAATAGTTGGAATTTTAGGTCAACACTGGCACTGCCTATACAAAGTCAATACGGAAATTAAATTTGTGAATAGTTTTGGAAAAGTGTCAATATTTTGGTCAAAACTTGCCATATGGCTACACTTTGGGTTCCAAATTAAAGCTATTATAATCAGCTTTACTAAGCATTGCTGTCATGGATACATAATGAAATACTTAATATACATTGACTCATAAAAATTTTTGTAAAAATCTTGGCAAAAATTTTTATTGATTTTTTTTAGTTTATTACATGATCATAAGCTCAAGACAATTATACCTTAATTAAAAGGTCTTACAGTTTCCTGCTAGAATATAACATCAGAATTGCCCTAGGAGTGCCACAGAAAAAGTAGTGTTAAAAAAATGAGATAATAAGAATTATCAAAATTTCCTCATTCATGTCCGTTAAACTCTGTTGTCTAATACATCATATGCCTTTTTTCAGTGCACATTTAGATTCTATGTGTAATTTCCTTTCAGAAAATATATACTTTTGCTACCATAAAGTTGATACTAAAGGACATATCAGTTTCTAAAGTGAGAAATACACTACTGAAGGCAGAATCACCATGTAAAGCAAAAGGGGGAGACCCCATGACACATGAGCCTAATCATCAATAGCATTATAGAAGAACAAAACAACTGCTTTTAACTGTATTATTTTACACTCTCTCAATAGACTCAAGCAAAATGAATTAGTGCGGTCCCAATTCAACAATTCTTACCACTTGGCAATGCAGTCTCTTTCATCCCTCCCAAAACACTGACTGTTTGTCATCACCATCAATACGAGGTCCCAATCTTTGGTCCTTTCCTCTGGCTGTCCTTCCACTGATCCACTTTCCCATGGAGTGTGGTCCAGGTCCTGAGGAGCTGGTCTAGGCAAGCAGGACCAGCCATCCAGACTGAGAGCCACAGAGTGGATGAGACGCCTACAGGTAGCCACTGGGTGAAAGACAGAGGTATAGGATGAGGCTTGGTCTACGATCTCATCCAGTAAGGGCACCTGTGGATAAAAGTGGTCATCTTTTAACCCCTTGCATACTAAGCCTGAGATAACTCGGTCTGGGGTCTATGGAAATTAAATGTTATAACAAAATCACATCGTGCTCAAAGGGTAAAGGCCTTTTGAAATAAACCACACATTTTCCTCTTTTTTTTGTTTGCATTCATTTTGAATGCAGACTGCAATCCTCATACACTACTTCTTCTCACATAATTGCAGTTTATCCAATATGCCTCTGTAATTCGTCCATAAAATTGAAGTCCTCCTCTTGTCCAACCCCTTAAGGCAAAATGAGCATAGGAGAGGATGGCTCTACTTTTGGAAGATTAACCCATTCGTGACAGAGGTCCACATTTTGTGGTTTGGCCTAATATCTATTGATGCAAAGCCCTAAAAATCATACCAAATACATGAGCAGAAAGAGCAAAAAATTCTACACAAACTGTGCCCATTTTGGTTGCGTCAATATTCGTTGTTTGATGCTGAAAATTTTTTAAAGAAAAATAAGCATTAAAATCCTTAAATTGGCAATGTGATAGAAGGTTTAAAATCACCGTTTTCCCCTGCAAATTGGCAACTTTTTGACTTCTCATCATAATTTCTGTTAATTTATATTCATTTCAGATACATGACGTTTTATATGAAAAATGTAGCAATAAAATAAGAATGTTGGTGTTGCCAATTTGAAGAATAAGAGCTGATCAAATTAGGCTTTAAATAATTCCTGTCACAAATGGGTTAAACAAGAGCCATACTGCTGGAGTGTAATAAGATATGCAGATGTAAAATGATCATACATTTATGTAATGTACAACATACTTTGGGATAACACTTTCAAATGTGATAAAAATGACCCCTCCCCACCCACTCACACTAGTGCTCGGTTATGCTAACCTCGCACAACAGACGTGCTGTAGCATGCAAATTCCCGACAGTGGGAAAGTAGTGTTCTACCAATGAATTTTGGGGGACAGAGGAACAAGAGCTGTGTCACCAGTGATCAGAAAAATATTTTTCAAAATTCATTTGATCAACATAATTTACATCCAGTTGGAGGAATGGAATAGAAATAGGATAATTCTATCATCCTAGGTGTAAAAATCAAATATTTCCTATGAATTTGTTGATTATTTAAGTGATTTTAATCTTTGACTATAGAGGGCAGCATGTCACATAAATTTGCACAGCTCAGCATACCAATGTAGCCCTGTGTGCTCCCCACCATATAAATTCAAACTAAAGTTCATAAAGCTAATCTCATTAGTAATCTAATACTATAAGCAAGTCAAAGCATGAAAAAATAATAAGGAACTACTCCGTGTTTAAAAGAAAAAAGTCACAACATAAAACAAGGTATTATTTTCTTGGAAAAATACTATTCAAGCAACTACCCTTCCTCAGCCAGGCCTGGCAAAGAAAAAGTATACATGTATTTATGAAATTTGGGTAAGTCATTCCAATTCTTGTCAGATTTTTGTAAATGAATAGATAATTGATATAGATTTCCAGCTATTGAGAGAAATTTTAACAAACCTATTAAACGACAAATTTTATTAAAAAGCTGCAGGATTTATTATTTCAAAAATGTCATGATGTAGGCAACATTTGGCAATTCATTCTTGAATTAATAAAACAGAGTTCATAACATACATGTATAAGGACAGGTACACAGAAATAACTGTTTAATAATTGTCTGAAAACCGTATCTCAGCATTATAATTGTTGAGATGATGTTGAAATTTAGTGTGCTAATCAAATACCACCATCTGCTGATTAGTGCACTAAATTTTAGCATCATTATCTCACATTCTAATCTTGCACTGCATGTTCATCTAGCACGTTTTATACTGACAATATCAGAGGGTCAATGTATTCAGATGCTAATCATAAAGTCAATGTGGAAGGCGCAGTCTGAAAATCAAATTCTATTTGATCCATGTGATAGCAATATGATTGAAGGAATGGTATATTAATAAGATATTTTATCATCCTACAGTGCAAAAAGCATTGTTTTCCTAGAAGTTCACTGATTATTGTGATTTTTCTCATCAACAATAGAGGTCGACTGCCGCAAAAACTTACACAGCCAAAGATACGCATTCTTTTCTGTGTGGGACAGCTCAAATTTTCGGTGGGCGGAGGCAAAAAAATGTATTTTACATGAAATGAAGTTTTGTGTGTCTCTGCTGACACAGAATTCATAACTGAACAAAAACTCACATATGAGTACTTTCAGCACAAGACTACATCACACCCACCCGTAGGTCAAAACGGTGTTTTGAATGCGAAACTAATTGCCGACACGAACACGAAATACATTGACTTAGATCTTCTATAAAAGAGAAGAAAAGTTTTGATTTTACATACCAGCAATGTTCTTGAGGCTCTCAATTTTCCCCTTTCTGCTTCATATCTGATGAATGAAGTGAAAATGGTGAATTTTAAGAAGAAAACTGATGCTTATCAGACTCGAAGCTCGACAGCATGCCATCGAGTAACCAATAGAAAAGCATGCTATGTAGTTTCGGTACAGACTTGTCACGTTTGCGGGACGAGGTCAATTCATTGATCAAGTACACAGGATGAGTGATCACACCCCTTCTTCTCTAGCTGACCAATGCAAAAATCATCTAAACACACCAGTTTACTCTTAATCATGTACATGCATTCAAATTCAACAAATACTTCTACAGCATAGGATGCTCTCAATAGATGAAAGATTGACAGAGTTTTGTCCAACATAACAACACATAATGTTAACAAAGTACATTCCATTGTCTGTAAAATGCTTTCATGTATCAGGTGAATCAAGCTGTCTTCAGAACAGGCCATAGAAAGAGAAATTCTTCAGCAGAGTGGTCTATTTTCTCAATTCTTAGCATTTTTTTCTGAAAGAATGCTGTTCCAGCAACCAGCAACTACCCTGTTTGAGAATAGACCTGTTTACTAATTTTATGCATCTCTTACCAATTGAGAAGCTTGTCAAGGCTTGCCCAACACAGAAACAAATAATGTATGCAAACTGGATTCCTTCTTTTCAGATGCCATGATGCATATCAGGTGAATTGAATAGTTGGTAATAGGGCTGAACCGATATTCACATCGGAGATCGGTGACTGCCAATTCTTGGCCGTATTGGCTAAACATCGGAATCGGTAAATATTTTGATGGTGAGCCGATGTGGAACCAATGCAAGCAACAGATGTTTGGCGGTTACAATCACACTTAGACCCTATGTTGTTTTGCATTGCGGGCGTAGCAGACGGGATTAAATTTTTGTTATTGTATTACTCATCTCTACTTTAGCCGCGCTCTGCGCTGCATCAGTATCGGAATCGGAATCGGGCCGATGCGGATGTAAAAACATCGGGGATCGGATCGGCAGCAAAATTCCATATCGGTTAAGCCCTAGTTGGTAACCAAGGGTTCTGGAGAGGTATGTGCATAAATTTGAATACAAACAAGTCTACTGCCTGGCAAAACAACATTAAATTAATTAAACTTTCACTAATAGTCATTCCAGATCTTGTAACAGGTAGTTAAATCAATCAGTAAATGATTTTTTTTTTGGTAAATATATTTGAATATACATGTATTTGGTAAGATCATTAACTGTTGATAAATATGCACATTTGTCATGAATATGTATGTCCTAACTCTATGTTACAAACCAGGAGTAAAAATACATATTCTTTGTAGAAATCCCTATGATCTGCACTTTGGGAGGATGGGTGAGAGGCAATAGCTTCACAGAGTTAATATATGGTGGAATTTTAAAAAATACCTTAAAAGGAAAGCTGATGATAAAAGCAAACAAGATGAATTTGACTGCATCACATATGTCCCTGCCTAAATTTACCCAAGTTCAGATCCTGATCAGGTAGTCACGGACAGACATTTGACAAATTTTCAAAGTTTGACGGCCTGTAGAAAATAAGTTCTTTATTGGAAAGAGCCATTTTATGGTCATTGTGAAGGGCATCACCGATGGAGTTCAAATTTTATAAAATCTTGTTGCCATGGTCACCTACAAAAATTAGAATCCATAACACGTTCATTGGGACATATAGACAAAATGCATACTCTTAACCAATCAAGTTCTTCAGGACTTAAAATTGTGATAACCAGCATAACAAACCTATGATTTCATTGACCCATTTGACATCTGACCTTTGACCTAACATCTCAAAAGTCTGGTCACTTTGTCTTCTCATAGTCATTTATGCAAAAGAGTTGAGATATGGTGAAAACATGACTAGCAAAGCACATTTTCAGTTTCAAGCATACTGACCTCATGAACACACCAGACCAAACTAAAGTTTCAAAGTAAATGACCTGTATGCCCTTCCTATGGTGATACATACTAACATCAAGTTTAAAGTTCATACCTCAAACGGTTCTTGAGATGTCGTATTGATGTAAAAGGAGGAAGGACAGCAGACAGACCAAGGGAAGGATAGATAGACAAAGTGAGAACATAATGCCTGCAGCATAACCTTCAGTGGGTGATGGCACAGAAACAAGGAGGATTATTTTTTTCACTCTTTTCCCTACATGCAAACAATTCCTGTAGCATCTACCTAATGAATCATGGAATGCAATTACCAGTAACAGTATCTTCATGTCCCACAGGCAACTTAGAATAGGAAATGAGATATAGGTGCTCTAAAATTTGGGGTTTAGACGGGCTGTAAACTTACTTGAGATAAATTTTGAGAAACTAAACGTGCTGCCTTCATGGAGCCTGCCAGTAAGACACATATCGTGAAAGAAACCAGTTCTTGAGGTACTCCCTGGACGTCAACTTCCCCGTGACTGATGCGATCCCTGAGACGCGGCCCATCAGGATGAATCAACAGGTCCATCAGAAGATCCTAGAGTCGAAGACATATAAGGAACAAAATCTAGTAATAGATTTGATAATTATTTTTCATACATAGCTCAAAATCAAGGTTTGAAAACAGCTTGAAGCTGTACAAGTCAGCCTCTCATGGCGATCATATAGGGTACAACGTCTCTGTGCTGAACAGAGATGAACACATATTTTTTTTCCATTGGATCTTATGGTCAACAAGATATGCTACAAATACAAATATGTTCAAACTCATTTAAGATGCGCATCAAATATCAAACAGTGTGCTACCTACCAGATAGAACTTTTCCCAAATCTATTTTTCCTTATTCCATATTCCTATCTAACATTCCTTTGACAGATTAACTTATAAGCTTTTTTTTCTTTCTTTTTTCAGATTTGGTGGTTACAATTTTCTCAAAACCTCTTCTTTTTACCCTACGCATGCAATTAGTAGCGTACAAAGATATTTTTCCAAGAGGATGCAGACGGGCAAATAAGTTTGGCATACTTTATGCCCAACATCAAGGTAAATCAAGTTAAAATACAGTACCATGTATGGTTCAGATAATGCAGGTATAAGCAGACTAGGATTTCCATCACTTAGCTCAGCACATAGCATCTAAATAGAGGGAAGGGAAGAGAGAGAGAGAGAGAGAGAGAAAGAGAGAGAGAGAGAGATAAAATGAATTAGAGTGATGGAAAACAACAGAGAACAAATGAAATAAAAATTTGTTATAAAGGCAACAGTTTAAATTTTGGCTCATTGAACTGTATGAGAAATTCTTCTTCTTTTTTTTTTCTTAAAATTTCATACTCTCAGTTATTTTTTAACCGATGTACCAACTTCTTAATAATTCTGTAAAATTTCCTTGGGTGCTATAAAAAGAATCACTGCTATGAAAAGTGACTGTGTGTGTTAAGGCTTAAATATTCATTGACCCTAATATGTTATGCCTTCAATTTACAAACTTTGAATGTTTGCCCTGTATCATGAACAATTTGACATAAAGCGTTTTTCAATGATCATTGTGACACAGCAATGCAGCACATTGTTAAAAAGAAATAGCTCTACTGATTTTTTTATAATGTATATTCTAACACAGTCTGACAGAATTTTATACTAACCTCATCAAATGTTGTAAATAACACAGTGGACTGATGAAAAAAATAGATAAACGAAGAATATTGGTTATGCAGGCTGTTCATCTTGTTCAGTTATTTACTTCAAACTGTTCAATTTTTCATCGTATTAATCTAAACGTTCTAAAACATAGGGAAAATGTTTGTAGGATTTATTTCATGCCAAAATATTTTCAGGAAGATTGATACTACATGGAAAGCAATCTGGCAATGATATTCATACAACTCTATCACTTCATGTCTGAAAAATTTAGACTAACATGTTTGCTGTTGTAAAGTATTACTTGAAATTGGCTACTTCTACACGCATAATAGAAAACAGCTAACTTCAGTTCCTTGGGTGCTATAAAAAGAATCACTGCTATGAAAAGTGATCATTATTTCATATCTTGTAACTATTTTCACTTGTCTACCATAAAGTCCAACAATGATTGTGCAAATGCTCAATTAGAGCAAGCCTAATTACAGTCAAAAGCAGGTGCTGGCTTCATGCATCCCCCATTCACTGGCCTTTCCATCAGTTCTTAATGAGCTCTAATTAACAACTCACACACGCCATGTCTAGGAAAACAATACTCATTAAAGATTTTTTTTAAAAGTTGTTATATTGAGAATTTATGAAGTTGATACATGACATAATCTAGGAAAACACCTAGGTTGAACGTTTGAACTGCCTAATCACCTAGCAGTGTTTTCCAGAGTGTGCCTAATGGCTTGGCAAATGACAATAATATCATACATGAATGTAGTTTAAAAAGTCAAAAATATCTTTTGAAGAGTTTGGAGTTTTTTTTGCTTTTTAACTCTTAAGGTGCCAAGGGGTTTTGCTTATTCCAAGATTCTACCATATCAGGAACAATGCTTACTTTTCAAATGCCTGCATATCTTCCAACAGTAACTTCTATACAAATATGTTGTACACAAAAGTTACAGAAAATTTATTACCCTTTCAAATAAAACCAAGTATTCCTATCAATTCAATGTCATGCATGAAAATTATTTTGAAAAAACACTGAGCTTCCCTCTTGACCTTTAGGTTTTCATTTCTCATTTGTTTGCTAATATTTTACGCTAAAGTGAGAATGAATCCTTTCCAAATCTGCAGTTATCTAAAAAAAAAAAAAAAGTCCTATGGTAGCGTATAGTGATTGATAGATATTTTAAATATTAGATTTATCCTCTATTATTTTCATCACCATATACATCTTTCTAAGAGGAGTAATGGTCGATTAAAAATGCAAAGTCTCTTTGTCACATATACGTGACATCGGCAATGTAAGAGTTAAATTGCAATGTTCAAAATACCTCTGCTGTTAGCACTCTTTCAGGACACCTGTTGGCTTTAGCAAATATCAGTCTGATCAGGTGTTCTAGAAGCGGGCACAGGATCATTACACATAGATTATACCTATAGGACAGCGAGAGTGGGAGAAAGAGAAGGGGGGAGAAGGACAGACAGGATGATAGAGAAACAGTCACAGAAAGAGTGAAAAGGAAAGAGAGAGGAGAGATAGGATAGAGGGTGGAGACAGAGAAAGGGAAGAGGGAGAGAGAGAGTTGGGGGGAAACAGTCACACAAAGAGTGAAAAGGAAAGAGAGAGGAGAGAGAGGATAGAGGGTGGAGACAGAGAAAGGGAAGAGGGAGAGAGAGAGTTGGGGGGAAACAGTCACACAAAGAGTGAAAAGGAAAGAGAGAGGAGAGAGAGGATAGAGGGTGGAGAAGACAGGGAAAGGGAAGAGGGAGAGAGAGAGAGTTGGGGGGGGGGGGTTAAGGTTACGTGTTCAAGTAAACCATTCTTACATACATGGTTCTCACAAGTACATAACACCCATGGTTCCAATACCATGCGTAAAGGGTTTCAGACAAGGAAGAACCATGTGTGAAATTGCTGCACCATGCATGGCAACAAGGGTAAAAAAATATTGGAGTATATATTCCTAACAATAATGATAAATGTCACAGATTGTTTTGCTTTTGGGCAATGTATTTTTACTTTTATGCCATTAGTACACAACTCCTGCTTACCAGGAAGTATTTTTCATCCTTTTACTATAGCATATACTGCCGCCACACCTAACTTTAGGTGTTATTCCGTAAAACTTCCAAAACTTCCGCGCTTTGCACAGAGTGGGAACCGTGTGTGGATTTTTTCTAGTGAGAACCCTGCTTACATGTTTCAATATCATTGAGATTTCCTTGAATGTGAGAAGATGCAAAAGCCTCCATCACAATTGCATAAGCACCTCAGATATTTTAACAGTTGATGGCATAGATACATTTTCCATTGCACTATCAAACCGACCTAGAACTTTCAGCACTTCCAAAAAATTAATTAAAAAGTACAGATTGGATTCAAATCAAAGAATATGGCAATATGATGTGATGAATTTTCATTTCATACGACTTTTGTTAATGCATTGTGAAGACCTAAAAATTAAGAATTTGGCATCTGAAGCAGTTTGTAAAGGTTACCTGGCTGACATCCTAGCTAAGTTATTAAGCAAAAAATCTCATTCAAACCAACTCCCTAATAGTCTTCTTTTTCTTTCTTTCTTCATTATTCTGTCTTTTTAACAAAAAAGGAACAATTCTTATTTTTTATTTGATGCTCATTTCCTCTCTATCAGCTTGTTTGAAAATCAATGACAGCTTATAAACTGGTTCCTATGATACTATATACAAACATACATCTCAAATTCAAGATCAAATGAGTCAAAGACAATTTTTTACATTTTCCGGTATAGCACTAATTCAGAAATAATCTCACCTTTGAAGTCAAAATTATAAATCCAAAACTGAAACTTACTGTTGATAATTTCCTGCTAATTTTGACTTCATTGAACTAAGACCAGATGAATTATAACGTTCATGAATCTAATCTCACCTTTCTATTTTGTAACAGTGAACTGCTCTCGTAAACATTGGTATGTGGCTGTGACAGATAAAGCCCCTCTGAAACACCACTTTAGAGAGTGAATCCAAGTCACTTGGAAGTAAAACTATACATGGAGGAAAGAAAAATCATTATTCAATAAGCTTTGCCCTTTTTTTAATTCATTGGAAAAAATATTAAAGGGCACCATTCACCTAAAAAATCAATTTGTGTACAGCTAGTGCATGTAAAAAAAAAAGCCATAAAACTTTACCCAGCATTCTAGGGACTAACTTTCAAAGAGTTTAAAGAAAAATAAATGGTTCCCTAAGACCACACAATTACAGTGTTTACCAAATCAAATGGCTGTACAATTCTGTTAACGCCTTAATTTATGCCTCACTAGCCTCCCTTATGTTAATCGAGAGTATATATTCGAACTCACAATATCTCTTTGAAGAGGTAATATTTGAAGTTCAAATTTTGGAATATAGTTCAGAGCAAAATGTCTTTTGGTGATTGGTATACTTTGAAATAGAAGTAAACATAAATTATCATTACCTATAAAAGTCACTTTAGCTGCAAAATAAAAGCCTTTTTTTTTGCACGCTACTCCGAATCCATATTATCGGAGAGGGCAACATTTGCCATAATGCCCTCTTCCGGGTTTTCCCCATAGACCACTGTACTAAACATGAGGGCAACATTTTGCCATATTCCACCCTTTCCTGTCTGTGCGCAAAACAAAGATACGCAACAGATAAAACGTTATAAAAAGTTATGAGCCGTTATGTAGGCCTACTTGTGTGAATGAAATCAAAGATCATAAAGAGCACAGAATGCGGTTAGAGAGATGACTTTTTTAAAATCAAACTTTACATCATTTTCCTGTGAGGTATAGTTAATAATAATAATATTGACTGTTATTCCATTAGTGAATCAATGCAAATTTGAGGTGAACTCTGGTTGAACATTCATTAAATCGTAATCTTTAACCACTATTCTGTATTCAACAAAAGGATTTTCCATATGGAATGATTCCTTTCTTCTACTGCTACACAAGAATTGGGTAAAAATGTGGATATTGAAATCTAGGAGCTGCAATTTAGGACAAAGCCATGAATTTCACAGATCACTTTTAATGTATGATATCAGGGAAAGAAAAAAATCTGACAAGAGTCATTTGAATCCCAAAGCTCAGCATTTTAAATGTCATCAGGAACCAAAATATTTCTATGTGGATAAGACCAACATCATACCACGTCACAATGTAATCACTTGTGATTTGAATTTCAAGGCAAATATATCTGTTAAAATGACTCTTGGTTAAAAAAAATAATGATTCTCACTTCAAATTCATGGTTCAGACCTAAATGGAATGTATATTACACACTGTGTACAGCCTGATTGGTTTGCCATGGATGGACATTTGACAAATTTTGTGAGCTTGCAGGCTTGCAAAAAAATAGGTACTGGTAATGAAATATGTTGACCTATCCTGTGTTTCATTATGAAGGGCATCACTGAAGGAGTTGAAATTTGTTAAAATTTGGTTGCCCTGGTTTTCTACTTAGTAAACTAGAATCCATAAATAATCAGTGTCATGAACAGACAAAAATGTCACTCTTAACTCATCAGGCTCTTTGAATTCTGTCAGTGATTCTAAGTATTGTGAAGTATAATACAATGCAGATAAGGTAATGGAAGTAGGTAGAGATGTCTAGTCTCTTACCAGGGAATTTAGTCTTGAGAAGTGGAATGTGCTTCTGGAAATCTATCTGTGCTCTGTGAGGAATGCTGGATGTATGAATACCCTGGTTATTGAGCCTGTAGCCAAGACTAGCTGTCAACACCAACAGGAAACTGGAATATCTACAGTCGAGGAATAAAAGGAAACATGGGTTCAATCTCTTACACAGAAAATTTGTCTGGCCTCATACATGACATATTCATACGATTAGATCCATGACATACATGAACAGATCTAGCACAATGATAGGTTGATATAACTCCCTACAGTTAAAACCTCTGAAATTCATAAAACATGCTTCAGGGCAGGGAAAAAAATACACAGGGGCTCGGGACGAATTTGCCCCCGAAACACCAAAAAGAGCCCTGGAAAACTAAAAAAGAGCCCCTGAAATTCTCATATGGTCTAATGTAAACAATGTAGAAAATTTGGGAGGGTGAGCTCAAAAAGTAGCCCCGGAAAAAAAAAAAAAAAAATTTCCCTGCTTCAGGGCATACTTTCAAAAATGTAGCTGTAATGTAAAACAATATGACCCCACAGCGGTTATTATGCCTCCACCTCCCACGCATAGTGATACATACTACGACCAAGTTTGAGGATCATACCTCAAACAGTTCTTGAGATATTGCTCTGACGAGAAAGCAGGACCGACGGACGGATGGACAACCTGAAAACATAATGTTTCTGGCACAACCTTTGGTGGGCGGAGGCATACAAAATATACATGTATAGCCACTCACTGTTATACATGAGGAAACATGAAGTCAAATCTTACCTTGAAGGGATTTCACCAGGAGATGCAAATCCATGCCAAAGAATGTTTCTAAGATTTAGGCTAGTTGGAGGTCCCATCAAAACTCTTAAGCAATATAACTTTGTGAATAAAGATGGAGAAAAAATATCAAAGGTGATACATCTATTTTATATTTGTATCATTATCTGAATTACTGCAGACCTAGTCCTTATACACGTAGCTATGTTCATCACTTTGTACATACAAGTTTATCACCTTCTCTGCTGTTTAGGAATTCAATTACTTTAAGCACTGCCATGCACCTTTTATTTTTGACATATACTATAGGTTATCTAAATTGTATAAGCCACTATCCACCTAAACTTGTCAGATACTTAAGGTCAAGATCACAGTCAAAATAGCCAAAGAACCAAATCTTTCTATTAAAAAATCTGAAATTCAAAATCTTCACTGATTTCCAAGTCTTTCTCTGGCTGTGTGATCACAACTGTAAGTGTTTAATCTTAGAGGGAATATTTAGTGTTCAACCACCAAAAGTTTTGAAATACTAGAGGCTTACATATGGGGCAGCAATCCCATGCAGTGAACAAGTTTTTTTTTTTTTATGCATGCATGAATGGTATATGAGGTAGCAAAAAACAGAACAAAAAAAAAAACAAGCTGAGGTAAAAATCATCTTTGCCTTCTGGTGGCCATAATGTGTGGACCAATCAAATTCTTAGACAGCTGATACAAAATATGACATTACAAGTTTATGCAACTTTTGGCATACTCTCTTTTGTTTGAGCTTGAATTATTATTGACGAACTATTTTGCTTCTCATTATTATAAGTGGTGTGGTTTACTGTGCCATACGAGAACACTTTCATTGCCAATTTAAGGATTTTAATGCTTATTTTCCTTTAAAAAAAATTCAGCATCAAACAACAAATATTGATGCAACGAAAATTGGCACAGTAAATGTAGAATTTTTTGCTCTTTCTGCTCGTGTATTTGGTGTTATTTAGACCAAACCACATAATGTGGACCCTCTGTCACGAATGGGTTAAAAAAAATGCTGCAGACGGGTTGCTACTGGATAACTAAATGAGCTTTTAATTCAAAACAAACATCTATACAGAACTTTTGGAAAATGCCAAATATGAACTTACTGTTCTAGCAAAGCTGCTATAAGATCTATCACCATTCAAACTTATTAAAAATCCTTCTACTTAAAACGGAGTGACTTACTGCCTGCCATCCAAAGAAACCCTTTAATTCCTGGGTGACGAGGAGATCTTTCAGAAGGGATGGACATGGCTTACTTTTCAGCAAGTAGACCTATCAAATGAATTGACAGATAAAAATGAAAACACAATATCATTTCAACACTGTATTAAGATATCTTCAAGCAAAAGAGGGTGCTACATTGTGTAATTCCTTTACTGAATTGCCCAGTGCAAATAAACCAGTTTCATCGAGAGTAAAAAGTACAGAGTCCATGGCCGACATCATGTGAAAGTATAAAAATCACAAAAAAACATCCTGGTTTGGCTTTCCATTATGATACCTCTCCCAAGAAAATTCACCTTAATAACAGCCATGCTTTTAAAAGTCAGTAATTTCATGTCTCATTTATTAGATTTTCGGCAAGATGACTGTGACTCACATTCCCCAAGGCTCTCTCTAGGGCTGATGTTGTCATGAGGAGACTTATAGAGGGACCTCTGTTATCATCCTCTTTCAGAAGCTGGAATCCTTCTAGAAAAACCTGCATCGAGATTCCAGAAATACATTATCATTTCATTACTGAAAAGAGAAAGTTGCTAGCTCATCAAGTATTGCTGGTAAATTTGGCATTCCCGCTCTTCATTTTAAATTTATTTTTAAACAGGCGTACTTACAATCACTGTAATATAATTTTGTTTTGTACATGAGAAATAACATCTCTTTCAAAGTAGACTCAATGTCTTCAGTCAACATTCCAAATATGAAGTGTTTCAATACAAATGTTAATTAATAGTGAGGTGCAGCTTATGTAAAAGCTACAGATAGAATAAGTTTTCAGGGTTACACCATGCTTCCTTCCAAAGGAATACGTGCTAACTGCTCTCAAAAGGGCAGGTGAGCTCCGCTAAGAGCTCTGCTTCTTGACAATTTTTGTCAGTATGCAAATGTTTTTGTTTTGGGGAAGTCTTTACACAAAACAAATGAATAACATTAACCACAATGAATACAGCAGTGTCACAATAGTACTCTTAGTTCAGGAAAATTTTCCACCCAAAATTAAATTTTCTCCAAATTAATCTTGGCAATTTGCACACCTTTTTAATACCCCCCCCCCCAACAAGATTTCATTTTATTCATTAGATCTACAATAGTTTCCTTTTATCTAATGGTATTAGGCATGAAACATTTTCAGGATCACTACAAGCATATCTACAAGACAAGAACAACAACTAAAGATAAGAACTAAAACTCACTTCAGGGGAACCTGTCCATTGTAACCACTCACTGTATGTCTGCTCCAGATGAGACAGAGAGAGCGCCATCACATGTTCATGGATGTCCAGACAAAGTGGGGCCATTCTATTCACGATGTCATTGAAATCTTTCTTTGTATCCCAAGAATCTGAGAGAGGGAGGTGCACATTCTCTATATCATTCATATGATGTGCTTTCTTCATAATTGTAAATTATGATTGTTTTGTTTTTCAAATGTAAATTCAGTAGAGATTTCCTACTAGCAAATATGAGTGCAGATAGAATAACAAAATATGGCTTTATTTTACCATCAAACAGCACTGCTGCCACTCTCATGCATATTATACATGTTTGGTTTACCTCTTGAATAAGGTTGAAATTAAGGAATCTTTTGATGTGTTGACCACTGAATTTATTGAATCCCATAAGTGGCTATACAAGGACCCACTGGTTCTGGAAGGCAATGGGTTAACAAACACACTAGCAATCACTTCCGCACTGTACCTTAACCTATAGCATTACATAGTTTTCTTGAGGACTTAAAGAGATTATCCTCTCTTCCTCAAATTGGCAACAATCATTCTTTATTTTCCATTATTTTGAATACAAAATTGTGTATTGAATGAACACGGCGACATCGTTTTGGCACAATCCACGGAGGTCCTTGGCGATCCAAAGCAAGGCCACCTCTGGGGAGATAGCGTGATCCGGAGTGAGCCAATTTGCAGTTTACTGTGCAGAGAGTGCAAAGATAGATTGCGCTACTCTCTGCAGGTGTGAATCCGCGGCATACCAGTGGACCTCCCTGGAGTGCGCCATGGGTCGCCCTATGATAGCACGATCCTCTTTCTCGTCATGAGAATGGGGTTATATTTCTCACCTATATCTTCTTGGAGAGCAGAACCATTCAAAGCTTCCCAGTCAATGAGGCCATTTGGTAGTAGGCAAGGCTCCTTTGGGCTAGCAGATGCTCTTACCCCAACTTCACAGATCAGACGATGGACCAGAGGTGCCAGATATGTCTTTCTTCTGAAGGCTTCACCATCATCGTCATTATCACCATCGAGGGGCAGAGGTGTCACTGAAGCACCAGACTTTGAAGACATCTTGAAATCACTAAAATTATAGAAAATGAGAGATCAATTCATATTTATTTCAGTCAAATTCACAAAAATATTATGATCTTTAGCTTACATTTCTTATAGTGATGTATATTCCCTTCTCAAAATTCATAATTGAACCATAAGAAGTACAAGACATATTAATGGAATGAGCAAGAACAATATTCAATCTTTAAAAATATTACAAAATCATATTAGGAGGTAAAATAAATTATCCTGATTAGTCGATCAAACGTTACGCCAATAATTTTTGTATTTTGTATCAAAATGATTGCAAGAGGATGATGGGTGAGAAAGTGAGCCCGACTCTAGCTCAATATGTTATTGCATGTCCCACTGACCAAGAATGTACATCATCAACCGTGATACCTTGCATCTGCAGAATACACAGTAAATTATGGATTTCATTTTTTAAATTACATTTTTCAACATTAGTTAGCATGTATTTGTACTTAAGTACATGAAATGTCAATTTGATTGAATGTTGCACTTGACATTTGTGCAGTGGTTTTGGTCACCCGTAGGTCAAAACGGCATTTTGAATAGCGAAACTAATTGCTGACGCGAACGCGAAATACATTGACTTAGATCTTCTATAATAGAGAAGAAAAGTTTTGATTTTAATTACCAGCAATGTTCCTGAGGCTCTCAATTTTCCCCTTTCTGCTTCATATCTGATGAATGAACTGAAAATGGTGAATTTTAAGGAAAAAACTGATGCTTATCGGACTCGTAGGTCGACAGCATGCCGTCGAGTAACACACACAAAAGCATGCTATTTAGTTTCGGTACGGACTTGTCGCTTTTGCAGGACGAGGTCAATTCATTGACTGAGTACACAGGATGAGTGGTTCTGGTAAGTGTTGAAGTGTATGACTATGTCCGTTCTTACACACAAAGTATACCCGCAGTTAATTTGCTATGAGTGGTCCATTCATACACACACTCGGCACTCATCCTGTGTACTCGGTTAATGAATTAACCTCGTCCTGCGAAATCAATACGGGTATGGCAAAATTAAGCAATAGCACTTTAGGAAGTGAGCCCTCTATGAGTCTCGAGTCATCGCATATTTATTCCGCCGCCAATGCATTTTATACACTGCCGTCGGAACTTGTATAACGAGACATGGAAGAAGGACGCACTATTGTCTTTTAAGTTCAACTTGCTGCCTGAAGTCTTTATTGAACATAATCGGGAACATTTCGTAACTTTACAGCAGGACATCCATATCAAATTCAACTCTTCTCAATCTTATCTTTTGGGTCAATGGCCACACACCTTTCTGTCCTCTGTACCTCTATCAGTCCAACAAGCCTCACAATCCTTCCAGTTGGACACACCCAACTTTTCTACAGTACTAACCCCATCTTCCAAGGCACATTTGAGAACGCCACATCTTGGAATGCAATACTGAATAAGCATGCACCTGAAAGAAGAAGACAAGCACATAGTGACCTAAGTGGTCTGTAACTTAACAATACAAAAGCCCGAACAAATGGGAACAATACAACTGGTATGGCATCCATGAACAACACCTGTAGTGCCTACAAAAGTCATATCACTATACTTGCATGAGCTCAGAGCATGAGAGGGCAGCAAATTAAACGACATTGGCTAGGAATGATACTGTCGAGTTTCATATCACAGTAGACGAGAATTTTATGCTCTAAATTCAATATTTCAAGCATGTTCATGATGGGAGGACATAAGATATTCAAAGCAGTAATCTAAACGTGCTGGTATAAGTGAAATTCTATTTTTCTTCTTTATTTGGTGTCATTTCAGTTCAGTTTCCAATGATGTTGTTTTGCGTCATAGTGTAGCAACTGGTTGAGGGGTTCTGGCCTACGAGTGGGATTACCCACACAAAGTAGTCCAGTGCCTTCTGGCTCTTCTGCTTAGTTTTAGGCTTTCACCCTTTAGCAGACTGAATGACCATGATGAAGTTTTTTAGCAGTACAGTGGGTCAATGCAGGATAGGTCAGGCCCACACAGGGCTACATTGGTATGCTGAGCTGTGCAAATTTATGTAACATGCTGCCCTCTATAGTCAAAGATTGAAATCACTAAAATAATAAACAATTCACATAAAATATATTGTTTTTTACAACTTGGATAGTAAAATATCCTATTTCCATTCCATTCCTCCAACTGGATGTAAGTTATCTTGATCAGGTGAATTTTGAAAAATATTTTTCTGATCACTGGTGACACAGCTCTTGCTCCTCTGCTCTGTCCCCAAAAATTCATTGGTAGAACACTACTTTCCTATCGTCAGCAATTTGCATGCTACAGCACGTCTGTTGTGCGAGGTTAGTATAACCGAGCACTAGTGTGAGTGGGTCAGGCCTGGTCTACACAAATCTTGCCATGATAATCAACTCATTAATTGTGGGCATCAACGGAAAGACAAGACAAGACAAGTTTGTGTAAGAATGAGCGTAAGTTTTTAAAGTGGACTAGATCTAGATCTAGGTCTATCAGTCACTAGCATTCTAAAAGTAGCAATATTAAATGTCATTGGTGCTGTTACGACTTTCTAAAACTCACTGCTCACAAATATGCAAGGCTATAAATAACTCATACTCATTCACATGCACATAAATAATCATATCTGACTGATACATGTCTGTAAAAACCCCGGGGGGGGGGGGGTCACTTCCATTGAAGAGTGGACAGCATCCGCGAGAAAAAAAAACACAGAAAAAGGGTATTTTTTCAGGGGTAGGTGCGGAACGCGAATAGAGTGTTAAAAACTTCCAAAAATGAAAAAAAAAAGCCCCCTAAATCACCATAATCTAAAACGCGAAAAGGGTATGTAATTTGCACCGACTGCGGGACCGAATATAACAAGACCCGTGAACAGAACGCCTGTGTAAAACATAAGAGACAGTGAATTATCTCAAGATAAAAACGGCTCCAAACTTTCAATGGACCCCACTATCACTCTCAAGGTATGAAAATGGGAATATCCTTGTTTAGGGTATGAAGAAATCCCTGTTTAGGGTGTGCAAATCTGGGACATCTGCACAAAATCCGTGTTTAGGGTGTCCTAGCGGCCTGCCCTTGAATCCTCGTTTAGGGTGCTTTTTTAAGGACGATTCTCGCGGATGCTGTCCACTCTTCAATGGAAGTGACCCCCCGGGGGATAAAAACCCAATTCAACAACAACAAGCACACACGCGGACTCTCTAAAGACACAAACTGAGCACATGAAAAATAATGAGTGGGACTGTTATAAAATGGCCACAACCATTCATTTCATTTACTCAAATAACTTTATAATTCTCCTCCATAAATCCTTAAATTACACAAGCATCTCTTTTAAAAACATATCCACACATCCACACATCATTCGCTCTCACACAAAACATCGCAGATCTACAACAAGTCAAATAATCAAAGATACCTATAATGAAGGAAAATGAAAACACAATCGTCGAATTGTCGTCTGCTGCACACTAGAGGGAGACATACAAATTTCAATGAAGGGCTCTGTGATAAGTCGGCGGATGCCAGACGCATCGCGCTTGCGCTCGTTGCCTCGGTTTTTGTTTGTTTGTTTTGTCTTTTGTTTTTTGGTATTTTTTGTTTGCTGCTGTTGTTGTTTTGTTTTGTTTTGGTTTGGTTTGGTTCGTTTTGTTGTTGTTGTTGTTGTTGTTGTTGTTGTTGTTGTTGTTGTTTTTTTGTTTTTTTTTTGGGGGGGGGGGGGGTATTTTTTTTTTCCTTTTTTGGCGGGGGGTTTGTTTGTTTGTTTGTTGTAGCTGCTCTTTTTATGGGGGGGGGGGGGGTCTCCTTCTCCTGAAAATAAAGTTGGAGGTTAGATATGAAAAAAAAAATCCAATGAAAATTGAGATCAAGGAGAAAGATAGCATGAGAAGAATAGAGAATCAATCAAACAGAAAGAAATAAGAAATAAAAAGAGAGGAAATGTCAAGTACCTATGACTACGAGGTCTGGCACTTAAGTTTGGAGGAGAACGGCGTAATCGGCCAGATTCTGTTTTCAGGAAGAGTTTAGCTTAGGTGTCCCTGGATTTTATCTAGATTCTAAGTTCAAGGTACTTTGATTTTAAGATGACGGATTGTCATGATAACATTTTTGCCTTATAGGAGATCACCTCTATCTACGTTTAAAATGTTCATAAGATTTTTTCCCGGACGACCCGCTTTTCTGCATCAGACTTGATTTGATTTGATTTATTTTTCTTCTGCATTCATATTAACATTTTGGTAACACACACACGCGCGCGCACACGCACACACGCACCCTCACACGCACACACGCACCCTCACACACACACACACACACACACACACACACACACACACATATATATATCAGCATTTTAAGTATACAAAAATACTTTTTTGACAATAAATCATAAATACACAAGACGTATTCGTAACAATCATTTTTCAAAAACAAGACACGATAAGTTGTTAAATTATTGTAATTAATTCAACATAAAATCATTTGCGGAAGAATGATTGCCATTATAAGCAATTTGCTTGAAAATAAGGCAAAATATGACTGGTAGTTCTGTCGGGTCCATGAAATCTGTTAAACATATTATAGGCTTCAGGAGTGACTTTAGCATTTTGGAGACATGAAATCATCGACACAATGATCGAAGATCTCAGAAGACCATTTGTAAAGCTAAGAGTAGTCATGAATAGCTAGCTGATGGTAACTTTTATAGCGCCCGCTATAGTTGTTGTTACTCAGAAAGATTATTGGCAGATTTTCTTATAAAAGATTATAAAGTCCAGTTACGAATATAAAGTGTTATCCAAATGCTTACCTATAGCACGTACCTGCATGGTAAATGTATGACTGTGTTTAATCTTTACACCGGCTTTCGGATTGATTAATGATTTCATATCAATAACTTAGGTAAGATAGCGGCATAAACAGTTTTTGTTTTGTTTGGTTTTGTTTTGTTGTGTTTTGTTTTGTTTTGTTTTTAATGGGGGTGAGCTCTTGGGGTCCACCTTAAACTTTTATAAGGACCTACCTAAAATGCTAAGTCCCTCCATACAGCCCTTTCCCCCGAACAAGTATATTCCCCCCCCCCCCCATATACATATTAGTTGATATTTCAAACGTGCTAATTTAGAATTTTCATTGAAAGGAGACTACAAATAAAAACAACACCCCCCCCCCCCAGAAAAAATGAATTATTTGATCATGATTATCATAGACTATTTTCCATCATCTCTCATTAGTAACAAAACAAGATTCACCGCTGGTAGCTTAGTAGGTGCCTAGCGTGAGATGTTAGAGACCAAACATTGCAATGGGGGGGGGGGGGGGGTATGAATTGGCTTTCGCGAGAGAGCTGACTTCTTTTATCAGTAAAAACAACTCTTCATTTTGACAATTTTTCGCAAGAGGTTGTGAAAATGTAAAATTCACTGTCCAAATATGAAAAATAGATCATTACATCTTTTGTCTTGTGAGAGGGACGGCAAAGTTGATTTATCACCACAAATTTACAAAGGGAAGCATCCACTCGTTAAATAACCAAACACCACCTCCATTAAAATGTGACTAGGGAACGATGCGACCAATTGAGATTTTTTATTGTTGTGGGGGGGGGGGAGGAGGAGGTCTTGAAGCACTAGATAACTCAGTCATTGTTATTGGAAGTCATCATATGCAATTACCTGACGAAGGGTTAGGAATAAAACAAAAATTCCTCATCCCTTTAGAGAGGAATATTCATGACCCAACGGTATTTATTGAAATGCCCTTTTGCTGCTCTTTTGCAGAGAGATGCACAGTCCTGCCCCCATCACACCGCGTTATTAAAAGTCTAAGCCGCGTTTCCATTAATCTGCAATGGAGTGGAAATGGAAATTTTAAATTCATGTCTGTTTTTTAGACAAAAGGAAAGCTTTTTGTATATCGTTTTACATCAAAACAATTCTTTTATATGTTCTTGAGAGGGAGTCCCACTGAGGAGGTAAAATTGATTATTGCAATTTTGCAAGCTAGATGATGGCGTTTCAACACAACATGTATTACGTCTAATAGATGGTTTCTTCGTTCTAGGTGAATGCACATTAATCTTGTAACTTTTTAAAAATGAAACACGGAACAACGGGAAAGAAAAAGATAAAATCGAAGGTCATGATGTCAATCATTTGTTGTGTTATTCCTACTAAATGTTGAAAATATTAATTGTTCTATCAAATGAAATTTCATCACTTATAACACCCACATGGACTGTGATTCACATGAAATCCAGGAAGTTACCATGGATACTACACTAAACGTGAAAAAAGAAAAAAAAAAACAATGCTCGTGTGACCTTCATTATTTTATGAGATGCTTCAGCGATATTGAACAAACGACCTAGATGAATGGTTTTAAACATTTAATTTTAAGCTTGCATGGGCTAGAGATTTCACACATGGCCATTGTGCTGTGTCCAGAAATTACGTTTGCTATATAATTATATTTTATGAATTGACGTTTGTCGGATTTCGAAGGGGGGGGGGGCGTATTTATCACCTGGACTCATAACCCATTTTCATATCATAAGATAAGCATTCGAAATCAAGTTTTGAGTCATCCCCTTTATTATTAGCGAGAAAGCTCGTCGATTTCATGGCTGCCTCATCCCGACCTACAATTTCAGATTGAATTTAATTTCATTTTGTTCCTTTCTTTTAAAGAGCGTGTATTTGTTCGTCGAAAACAAGGTGGATCAAATCAATATTCTGATTTAAGTATCAAACACCTGATACTTTTTCAGTTGCGAATTGAATATTCACCTAAGTTAGTTTGATTTACAAAAAATCAGCTGAATTGATGACACCTCTTTTCGGCACTCTAGATTTTTGTTTGTCTCATTTTTATTTATACATGGTCAGTATGTTAGATTCTTTAATCCACTGATGACTAAATTCCCAAACTCCCCATATTTTAAAGGGAAACAAAACCGTTGGGAAAATCAATTTTAAATGAAAAGAGAAAATAGAGAGAAGCAATTTTAAAAAGATTCCATAAAAATCGGTTACGAAACGAGAAAGCTGAAAAGTCTCGATTACTTTTTTATTGTGATCCTCAAATTGGCAATGTCGTTTCAAAATGGTAGGTTTTGTGGACAACCCTCAATGTGTTTCACACACAAAATTTCATATTTTCTCCATTATCTTCTCTTGAGATGCTGCTTGTCTCATTATGTTGTGTCAAAGACATTTTCCCATGATTATCTTGAGCTAAGGAGACACCTTGAGAAATAATGCAGAAATATGAAATTCTGTGTACAGAACATATTAAGAATTGACCACAAAACCCTGCCATTTTGAAGCAACATTGCCAATTTGAGGATAGCCATAGAAAGGAAATCGAGACTTTTGAAACTTTTATAACTTTCTCATTTCGTAACCGATTTTGGTGGAACTGCTTTGAAATTGCTTCTCTCTGTCCTCTCTTTTCATTACTTTTTCTGCAGTGTTTTGGTTCCCTGAATATGCAGGAGCTATCTGGTTCCAGTGGGCAAAGAGTTAAATCATATCTAACACATAATCAGTTTTAGTTTATTCTTTTAAACAAAATGGAATATACCAATTTGGTGAGCTAATGTTATAATTCAGGATTATAAGAAATAAACCATAATATCATTATAAAATATTTGAGCGTGATATGAAACTCACAGCATAGTCATTTCAACAAGAAAATATGCCACAAAACATTTTACCAGTCATCTCTTCTTGAATAATTATACATAAAATATGACATCCCCCAGAAAAAAAATCATTTACGTTCTAATAAGAAGCTAGAATGCGGGTCAGTATATAACCTGAGGTGACCCAATACATTTTAGTTCTGGCAATACAATAACGTAACCGTGAAATTATGGCCACTATCGACAAAATATAGTGCTTTGGTCAGTTTAGTGGTTCGAACGAATGAATAGCATTTATTTACCTCACAAAAGACCAACAGCATTGGCCAATTGAGTTTTACGACTGTTCGACGAATAATAAAACTGACATGAAATTCAGGGTGCAAATTGTATGCGGATGACAGTTAGATAAAGGATTAATTACGTCGTCAGGATTGAGGCGGTCGTGAGGTGTCCCCTTCAAGAGTTTAGCCTCGTGTTTATGGATGGGGGTAAGGGGTATACAAAGGGTGTCGGGTCGTCCACCTCAAACAGGGGAAAGGGGTTCTTTGAATTTCCCATAACCACCGTTTCGGTGAAAAAAAAAATCTTGGCAGGGGTCAATGACTGTATGGTCAATAAACTGAACGACCAACTCCATATCATGGTGTTAGGTGGACAAACTACCTGTTGCGTATTTGGAATATGTGTTCGTGAAACTCGAAGCTGGTAATATTGAATAAAAGAGTGATTCCATGATAATTATTTAATCTCAATGATATGAATCATGTATGATGTATATATATATATATATATCTGATGAACCTTATTAGGCCAAGACTTGATGCAGAACGTACAAGCTCGATTGATGTGTTTTTATTTTTTTCACAATCATGTAATATAATTCTTTCCTCTCTAATGTTTTAATGTTCAATGATATCACTGTTTCTTGGGAGTTGTATTCTGAACTCATACAATAAGATACCGAAATCATTGTCGTATATTCATGAAAAAAAGTGATTCAGTAGCAGGGGCGGCGCTAGGGTATTTTTGATGGGGGGGGGGGCAAGATTACCCATCGGTCAATTTATTGACGTTTTTGATGAAGAAATAGGGGTATTATATAGTTGCAAGCCAGAGGCCTCTCTTTTCCCACCCTCTTCTTTCTTTTTCCTCTTCTTTTTCTTCTTTTTTCTTCTTTTTTTCTCCTCTTTTTTCTTTTTTTATCACTTGAAAAATCAGGGGAGGGGCATTCGCCCCCCTGCCCCTCCCCCTGTAGCGCCGCCCCTGTTCAGTAGATACAGAATATCTAACAATAACCATGCCTCTATCACAAAGTAAAATTGCAGTAAACCATACACACACAAACATCAATAACTCGAATTTTATAACTGTTACACCACGAAAAATGCAAGTGGAGAAGCATCAAAATCTTGGTATTATACACATGCATTTTCTTTAAGATTAATAAGATGCATCACAGTTATAGTTAAATTGTTTCATTTCATGCTCTATAACTTTGTGAAAATTTACCCTCATTGGCCCGTGGTCTGAACTCCGGTTTAACTTAAACTCCAGTCTAAGTTAAACCAGAGCTTTAATCAAAACTCACTTAAACCACAAGTCCAATCTAATTTTCTTTAAGTTAAACCACACTAGACTGGAGTTTAAGTCAAACCAGAGTTCAGAATGTCATCTAAAACTCCAGTTTAAAGGGCAGGTTTAGAATGGGTTTAATCATACTTAGACTGTATTAAACCGAAGTTCAGAATACGGGCCACTGTGTCTTGTTTTGTTTTCTTTGTAATTTGAAGTTTCTTCAGGTCGATCTTTGTACACGCACCTATTACAAAGTGCGTCATCGTAACCACGTCTTCTATTTCTGTAACCGACGGAGAGGGACTTAGGCCCTCTACGTTTGATTTGTGTGAAATGTGTTTTCATCAGAAATGCATCACTGATCTCTACCTACGAGTAGAGATCATTGTAATGCATCTTGTTATCTTCAACCTTTATGGCTAGCTCCTCCGCTGGGATTTGGGCGGCACTGGATTGATATTCTATGATGTGCAAAATATAAAGACATAAAACGTTCTTAACGAAAACAAAATCAAAAACGCAGATATGGGCAAATTAAAATGACGACCAGTTGTTCTGGAATCCTTATCCAACGACACTTTGTTCATGCACGTAATAGTGCTGTATTATTTGGGGAGGGGGACTTTTGTCTGGGAATGTTTTTCACAAATGACACTGGGGGAAAAAAGGGAGCAAAAGGAAGTTGGGATATAGAGTAGGGTCCAAATATATGATTTCGGGAAAAGGGGTCATTGAAACAGTTGACTTTCAGAACGTTCCATGTCTAAGAGTCTTCGAAACATAAGAGTGGCTGGCCGGACACTGGGATATCGAAAGGAATAGGTTTCGGACATTGATCTGTATATCCTAACAATGGTTTAGGTTTAGAGGGGCATCGAAACATAATACCTGAGAGCCCTGTAACGTAGAAAATACAATCAATCTTACGATTGATATCAGTCGTAAGTTTATAGTAAACCATGTACTAAAGAGTTACAATTGATCGTAAGATTGATTGTATCTCTTTATGTTACAGGCCCCTGGTCATATAAGGGTGTCGAATCATATGGGTATCGAAACAAATGGATTTTGGCCCTATGTGTCAAAGCATAAGAGTATTTTGAGAAAGTCATAGATGTGTATGAACAAATTGCCTGTAAGACGTAAAAATGTCTGATTGCAGGGTTTCGAAATATACCGATGCTGAAACATTGTGGTGTCGAAGTACAGGGGTATGGGAACATATAAGATCTTCGAAACAAAATAAAGCTTTGAAACAGAAGGGTGTCTGCATTTCAGTGAACATGTGTGGTTTTCGAAACGGATGTCACAGGGAGGGGCGGGGGTGTCGGAACATGGGGGCTGTGAGGGTTGTCGAAACAAAGAGGCTTTGAAAGATAGCGTGTCTGATCATTGTAAGGCTTAGAAGCATAATACAAAAATATGTAGGAGAGCGGATATGGGTAGGTGTAAAAATGAACTGGAGTAAAAACATAGGCTCATCGAAAACGGGGCGTCGATTAGGTACCTATTCATCATTATCTCGAACGTGAAATAAACTTATATAAACTTATAAAAAATATTTAAAACACTTTGTGCATAGCTGGCAAAAATTGTCTTGGAATCAGTCCTTTATTTCAGATATATTTTCGTGATGTCATCTGTCTTTGAAATATTAGGAAATGAACAACACATTAATCACTGCTCTTCGAACACTTTCTTCATATTTTCGAAATATTTGTTCAGTTTTTTCATCTTTAACCATAATTTTTATTTTGCGTTAAATTTCACTTGTTCCTATGACAGTACGCCTCTGCTACGTCAGTGTGGCTTTGCCCAGTCAAATTCCTTAATGGTCTGCTCAATACACATTTCAGCACATAACAATTTATGCGACAGAGTTTGTTCATGGCAAACAAGACACGATGTACAATGACATCATCATATCTAGGGGAAAGGTATTCCATTCACCTGGTGAATAGTTGGAACAGGTCGTTCTCACTGTCGCTCAAGTCCTGTACTTTTGTGCGGAATCTGTTATTCCGATGCCGGAAACGCCTTCATGGTCGCCGTAGCAACCACTTTTGATGTCCTGAATATATCTGAAATAATCGTAAATTAAAGAAGAGATGAAAAGAAACGTTTCGTGTTGTTCAAGAATGTGAAATTTGAATTTGTTTTTTTATTGACAGAATCAGTTTGCTGCCATTAAACTTCAACTTATGAGAAACTTGCTAATAATTACATTCTCTTTTTAATTCCATTTCGTAATCAGCATCTCTCTTTTCTCCTTTAACTTTTTATTCCTTGCATTTTAACAACTTGCAAAGGGTTAATCATGTCGAAAGTGAGGGAAGGGTTACGGTTCTTATGCATTCTGCATTCATGAGTATTAAAGGCTACTGAGCGAAGGCATACGATAAAGACCCCTGGCAATGTGAACGTAGCCTGCATTACAATGCGGAATTATGGTGAGCCGTGTCAGGGCAAAAGCACATTTCGTTATATCATAGAATTGAGAGGAAATGAGAAGTAATCCGGCTCGCTGTCCCACCATCAGAACACATATCTATGAGTACTGGCATATCATCCATCATAGACTGGCATCAAGACTCAACTGACGTTCATTGAGGGACGATCAAAAATTCTAGCTCCCCCCCCCTCCCGATCCATTTAGTTCCCAGCCAGCTTCAATTACTGACTCGTTTCGTTAATTCTCTCAACAACATGTTGGTGTGACGTCAAGAAATATAAAAAAGTTATTGGAGTGAATCAGCGCGAAATCACCATTACGCTCCAATTGAAAATTCGATTATCGTCTGTTCTGGACATTTTATTTCCATGTCCATTATACCCAAATTTGTATGCACTGATGATCCATAAGGATACGTCGATTTGCTAAAAGCTCATTCAACAACAAAAAATCACACTAGAGAAAATCACGTCCTTATTACTATATGAGTCCAGATAACTATTAGTTTTCTGCTTCTATAAAACGATTGTTGGCCCTTCTGCTTTCCACTATGCATTGTTTGCATATGTATATTCATTGTATGATCAATTTATTTATGGTTGGGACATCAACTCAAGCTCTGCTTATGACGACCCCTTTTTCTATGTATGATTTTATGTGACCTAGGGCCCGTAACACAAAGGTTTGCGATCAATCGCAAATTTTAAACAACCATTCTGATTGGTCCAGGGTCACTTTTTTGAATGAGATGTGCATGAAATAGTGGTTTTGACTGGCTGTTACAACTCTGCGATTGATTGCAAATCTTTGTGTCACGGAGTCCATAAATTATGTCGAAAGATTGTTAATTTGTGATATGTATATGGAAATAAATGAACATCAGTCAATCACTCAATCTATCCAGACAACGACCTCAGAATTTTCCAAAAGATTGAGACAAAGAAGAAAATTGTGCTTCATTTAACAGGTGAGTGCTAAATCATATCTGATTGACGGAAGGGAGGGTTCAAAATTAACAATGAACGCTAGCAATATTTCGCTTCGATTTCAGACCTATTTCTTTGGTACTTCTGCAGCCTCAATTAGCGAAGCAGTTACGTCACAAAAAAAAGTTCTTTCCAGCAGATCTTTATTGAAGACGAAGAGAAGAGAGAAGTAGATAGGGCCCCCTGAATTATAGCGTGAAACCGCTTTTAGCATTAATTAGTTAGACAATGTGATGACCCTGAAAGAAAAAGAAGTGGGCGGGAAATAAGAAGCTGCAATTCCGATGACGAGTGGGCATGCAGGCGACAATTTGGTTTCTTAATTAAAGGGAAGAAATCGTGCGGAGACTGCGTCTTACCTCGTTGTCGATCAAAGGGCAATCCCCTCTCTCTCCTGTCACCTTCTCTCTCTTTCATTTCCTCTCTATCACTCTTCTTCTTCTTCTTCTTCTTCTTCTTCTTCTTCTTCTTCTTCTTCTTCTTCTTCTTCTTCTTCTACTTCTACTTGTTATCATTATTAATATTTCTTCGTCGCCGTCATCTTGTCTACGTGGTGCTCATCCCTTTCTCCCTCCTCATGCTTCTCAAAAGTAAAACCCGCCGCCATACTAAACGTGTTAATCTTAAAGATAATGAACGAAATGTTTAACTTTTATAACACTCAATAAGAAACATATTTTCTCCTGTTTAATCAATATAAAAGCTTGTCGACG
The DNA here is from genome assembly GCA_029962745.1 of Echinometra lucunter. NCBI lineage: Eukaryota > Metazoa > Echinodermata > Echinoidea > Camarodonta > Echinometridae > Echinometra > Echinometra lucunter. Next base: position 15,746,597 of record CM057152.1, read on the forward strand.
ATTGTGTGATGATTGTCTTACTTTAAAAAAATGAAACAAAAACAAAAACGTTGAAATATGCATAGCAATACAAGAAAATTCAATGATATCAAATTAAGTGGCGTAACTACAGGGACACGGGGCACGTGTCCCCCCCCCCCCCCCATCGACTGGCAAAAAAAAAAGAAAAAGAAAAAAAAAAGAGAAACGAAAGGAGAAGGAAAATGAAAAGAAAGAGGGAAAACAATGAAAATGAAAATGGGACATCGGGAAGCTCTCGCTCGCTTTGCTTGCTAGCATTTAAGTGACTTAACCAATGCTGATGATAATTGCTACTCTTATGAAAGGAATCAGTTTCCATCTTGTGTCTCATTCTGATATTCTACCACTCATAGAATGTTAGGAACATAACCACATCTGGATTTCACTCCAAGAAATCGAGCGGCAAGTTTACCTATAAAAATAAATATACTTTCGATAGATAATGGTCTAGATATTTTTTTTTCTTTCGCTAGCTAGCTACTCTTAGCTCGTAGAATCTAGAAACAAGATGATTTCCGGCACGACAATCAGCTTATTTCAGAAGCGAGTTAGCAAAGTATAGTATTTGGGCAGCGAGGTGGTTCACAAATTTAAAAAAAAAAACATCTGCTGACGAATCCATATCACACGTGTGATCGAATATATTATTCAGATATTTTATAGGCCTATAGTGTATTTCGATGGCGAAATAACACAATGAAAAGGAGTATATTTGCGTTGACCCACGGTACGCCACTGACCAAACTGATGATCTTCAGGGAGTTCAAATATAAACATTAATCATTCCACAGGACAGCTTTCAAAGCTAATAAAAATCGTATAAACAAAATTCCCAGAAGATTGTGTTCGTAACTTTAATCAACACAATAGCCATTCCATTATTCCGGGGAAACATTTGTAAAAAAAATCACATACATCACAGTTTTACTGAGAGAAACAGTCCAGCTGCTCAAGTATATGTTGAATGCTAACAAACATAATCCTTTTCCCTCCCTTAATACCTAGCAGGCACCTTGTCTTAAACAATTATCTACTTTAGATTAATGAGTTGGGCCTATTATGGCTGACCCTTTTTACACTGATTAATACTTTTTTCATGAGATTTGATGATTCTATTTGTTAATTACATGTATTTCAAGCGTTGAGAAGAGAAACAGACGTGGAACTTTGCATACAGCTTGTAATGAATGACAACTACCGTAACTTGCTTAGAATAATGTGGTCTTTGTGGTCGACTTTCGAGACAATTTTATTCATGAAATAGATTTTGTTAATGATTTATGGAATAGAATAAGCCCCGTGAATGGGAATGAGCATTCATCATCCGAATCTTTGAAATTTATTGTTGTCGTTACAATGATTAAAAAGACAAAATGTTGGGTCCTTTGTTACATTCATGATATGGGATGAAATGGAATGACGTCAATTCAGCCGGATAACATATTGGCCAAATTCCCTATATAGCATATGCACAGTTTTTCTGGGTTTTTTGCCAAAAGTTTTTCAACTTCTGGCAAAACCCCTCTGTTATTTTAGCGGTGTTTTGCCGCGACAGTTTCCCTGTTCATATGGAGTAGACAAAAGTAACATCAGTCTTTTGAAAATCAAGACAAAATAAATTACTATCATTTACAAATACTTCGATGTTATTATAGAAAATATTCTTAAAAGGTAAATGATGTAGTCCAAAATGTTAGTTATAGGAGCATAAATACACACTCATCAATAGCATATACCAAAAACAGTTAGATATAGATATATCAAAATATAAGCATAGCAAATGGCGTTAAAGTGATCAAGCGCGCGGTGAACGATTCAAAATGTTGAACAATCTAATTTGATTAAGAGAGATGAAGTAGTCGGTCTGTAATTATATAGCAGCCGTAGACACTAATGTTTCATTGGCACAACTGGATAAAAACGATGAAGATAATTATTCGTGAGTGCTGATTTTAGCTACTGCATTAATTGTTGGTTTCATGATGTTTTCCGTAAAAAGAAAGATTTGGGGAAGCAGTTGGGGGTGCAAATGCTTGCAGTGTTTCAAAAGAACCAACAAAGTTCACATTGCCTTTTCTGCTTGTATCAAAACTTGATATAATTTTCATATACATGTACATCTCATCCATCATAAAAAAGAAAATCATAATACACAGACTGACGAAAACAACCAAACAATGAATGATAAGCAGTGTTGAGGAAATCAGTTATTTGAATTGAAATTAAATATATGGTGTGTTTACACACACCCTTTTCGAATTTTAAAACTGCTTGGAATCTCAAAGCAACTGTCAATATCGAGTTAACCACTTAACTATACCAGACTATACCACGTAGACTGAACATGGTATAAGTCATGTACTCGTATGATGGATAAATCCCTGGATAAATGCTTTCGATAGATTCTTGAAGGGGGGCATTTGTTGATCAAAATAAGTTGTATCTTTATGGTTAAGTGTTCTGTATGAATACTAGCACTTTATACCGTGGCGCCGAATTGTGCCCCATCATGCGATCGATCAATCACATTCTCCAGACGACACTGGTATCGTGAAGTTGACGTTATCGTTGTTATTTGTCGGTGTCACGTAGCTTTCCCGCATTTTTGGATGTCGAAATGGAAAGATGCTTATAGTTATACCTTCCCCAATCACCACTTTTCTCTCTCTCTCTCCCTTTCTCTCTCTCTCTCCCTCTCTTTCTCTCTCTTTCTCTCTCTCTTTCTCTCTCTCCCTCCACCCTCTCTCTCTCCCCCTCTCTCTTCTTTATCTCTTTTTTGTTACCGCTTTTGACGTTAGGTTATATCCTGTACAAATCTAGTTGATTTTGGTATTTTTATGGCCACCTATCCTGCCTATGCACTAACTAGATTTACAGCCTCCATGATGTATCTTGCTCCGCCCCGTCCCCCTCCCCCTTTTTGTTGTATTACACAATCTCTCCTCTTTTACTTCTTCTCCTCCTTCTCTCCCTCTCTTTCCTGCGAATAAAGAAGAATACTATTTTCTTCGACCCCATAGTGCAGACATGGACCATGCTGTCAAAACGCACCCCCCCCCCCCCCCCCCGCTATAGTGTAACTTGCCGGGTAAGTTGCTAAAACATTGAAAAAAAAAAACTGTGATGGAATATCCCCAAAATGTCTTTTGCACATGAAGACAACAAACTCAAAAGCTTAACATTAAAAAAAGGAAATTGGGCAAGTTAATTGGAATCATTCCATTCGCTTCTTCCAAAAAGTAAAGCAATTTTCTTTGTTTGTACTCAAGTTGTCACAACAGGTATTGTCATTTTGATGAGATTCTTGCTGTAAACTTCTATTCTAATTGGTTCTTCAATTCGCAACCAAATCTCTTCTCTTTAACCCCTTCAATCTGCTTATAAACTGGGTTTTAAAGAGCCTATCTTCCACGAAACGTGTACATTTGTAAAGGAGTAACACTGATCATTCCTGGATTGGCCCGAGGCTATACCCTCGCGTTGGGTTTTCGTTGCGTTCCCTTAAGGTTTCCGGTAATAAGCTTACACTGATGAAGAAAAGGAGAACTATTTCGGATCCAAACACCAAGAGATGGGGGAATAATATGTTGTTCGTCCGCTGTTACAGAAAAGAGATTAAGGATAGAAAGTTTAAGAGCCTGATTAGCTGATGTAGTATTTAAGCTGCAAAATGGTAAGGCTGCTTGCAGTTTGTGGTTTACTGCGAAGAGAAAGAAAATCATCACAATACATTTTGTAGAGAGAGAGAGAGAGAGGGAGAGAACGAGAGGGAGAGGGGTGAAATATACATTATAAAGCATGCAGAAGAGGTTTTCCAAGAAAACTTTGGTTCAGAGAGGAGGAATATGTCGGGAGAGCGAGCATCTTGAAATGGTGTCATACAGTGTGATGGATCACCTTTCGTAGTTTGAGAGACAACCGATTCGGTAAAGAAATGCCACAACTGCACGCCATGGGTTAGAAATACGAGGCAGGATTAGACCACAATTAACGCACACAACAGCCGACAAATGACCTTGACAATACGGCCTGAAATATGAACTTGGAAGCTATTTATATCAACAAGAGCAGCTTGGGAGGCAGAAGAATGGGTGAGGGAATTTGAAAAGGGGTAGTTTTGTGCTGATTGAATGAGAGTACATCATAACAGGTCACCTGTGACGATGTAGCTTGCACTTTTTTCCAGCTCTGGATTTCTTTGGGGGTGTCTTTTTCATCTCGTACCTATAGTCTGACGCCCTACTTGTTTTGAAGGCACCAGCGCGAGGCTATTGTGGCAGCGACCTTGGACTCGGGAGTCCCCGATTGTTGCCGATTATTGTCACGTACGGGTCCGGCTAGCGTGTCGCTAGAAGGATGTTGGGTGTTAGTCCGCACTCTCCACCAGATTCCCGAGTACGCTTGCTCCAACACGACTCACAATAAATGATTTACTGGGACGGAGCGAACCCTTCTGAGAAGCCCTTGTGGAATATAATGAGACAGTTGGGTGAAGTCTGTGTCAAGAAAAATCTGGGTTACTGGGGGGGGGGGGGGGGGTAAAATTTTCACCCATCAAGTCCCTTTACATTCTGCTCTAATTCCATTCACCACAAACTCACTCGATGGTAATTTTTGTCGTTGTTGTTGTTATTTTAATAAACTTATCCATATATTTTGGAGGGTGCATTCATGATCGCCATAGTATCAGGCTCCTATAAGGTAAACTCGCCATTTGTTTGAGTCTATACACAGAAGGGGAGAGAGAGTAAAAGTTCACGAAAACAGGATTTTAAAATGCTGATAATCTTACAAGCTATTGATGTTCGGCAATGTTCCATAGAATTACACATTATTTACATTCCAGTAGGCATAACCAATGTGTATTCATAAAACTACGGATTTTTTTTTCAATGTATTAAACTTCACAATTTTCCCACCCATTCATACGTGAACATATTTTAAATCATTCTTTTCTAACTTATCCATGGTAATCTAAGAGACTATTACAGCATAGTATTTGGTGTAATGGAGTAAAGCATTTAAGAACTTAAATGTTAAAAGATGAGTGACCCTCAGAAAATAAGTGTGCTATTCTCTTCTGTTCTTTAAATTTTGAATAATGGCACTTCTTTACATAGTTTAAACAAGCCGTTTTAGAATGAACGGGTTTTTAGAAAGTTCATTAAGAAATATCAACATGACTGAATGGCATTGTCTCTTTACTGTGATATTGACATTACAACTTTAATGTGAAGAATTTTGCCCTATAAAATAAATTTAATTGATGCAGAATTGATTTCGTTTCAAAGTTTCCATAATCAAGAAATTCACAAAGCAAGTTCAAAATCATGAAATGAAATGAAGTTTTAAAACATATTGAAGATTAGGGACATTCTCGCTGGTAAAAAGGAGTGAAATATCTTGAGAATAATTCTCAATTTGGAATAATGATGATGATGATGATAATAATAATAATAATAATAATAATAATAATAATAATAATAATAATAATGATAATAATAATAATAATAATGATAATAATAATAATAATAATAATAATAATAATAATAATAATAATGATAATAATAATAATAATAATAATAATAATAATAATAATGATAATAATAACAATAATGATAATAATGATAATAATGATAATAATGATATAGTTGATTTAATCCTGTTGGGGTTTATCCAGTGGCAGAAGTCTCTCATCTTGAACATTTAAAGAACAGTCTTATCCTCAACAGACAGGAGGTAATTATTTTGAATGAGAGCATCCTATTCTTTCAGAGGTCGAATTAGGTCTGTCACGTGTGTGACCTTCATTTTCATTTTAGTTTATTTTCATATTTGATAATCATTACATAATAAACATGTATGATAAGCGATAAGAATGAACAATTTGCTCTTTCAAATGAAAGCATATAATTATGTACAGTTGAAGTAATGCACAGGGAAATACAACTACAATTTTGCAAGGTGTTTTAAATGAAATCAGACCAGTACATTTGTGGTGAAATATGAGGGAACCTATTTAAAAAGTTGTGCTTGTAACTTTTAACTTCCTTTATAAATAGATAAGAGGAGTCTATTTTACTTTGTAAATTATATCAATTGAATGTTTCTTAAAAATCACACGAAAAGAGGTTTTACTTGTTTTTATTCGAATCAACTTTTCTTGTATTTCCCTTGGAGGGAAAGTTTTTCACTTTTCATTGTTTTCTGTTGGAGATGAAAATTGGGTCAGCAATCACTCAAAAAGGGTCTTCTTAAATATGTAAGTAAACAAATTTGGTTGAGAATTGTTTTTCCTTGACAAAGAAGGGAAACCCTTTCGTTTAAAAAACTGGTAATATATGAAAAAAAAAGATAATAACAGGTAATTTCATATTCCGGCAGGGAGACAGTAGTAGATAGTAAACGTATGTGACTGTTTGTTTCACTTTATAAAGAATGGCCCTAAAGTTGGTTACTAAAGTTGGTTAGTTGCTCGATACAATTCCATTTCTGAATGAGTAGTTTGCGTGAGGCGTTGGTACACGTTGGTATGGTTTGTTTATTTGTTTAGTGTTTAGAGTTTGATTCGGTCCGTCGATGGTGAATCGAAAATTTTTGTTAATTTGTTAATACTTCATTCTCAAGGTCTAGGCTGATCAACTAAAATGGAGATGAAGGCCAAAAATACCCAGCAAAATGCTTTAAAAGAGAGAAAATGATAGAAAATCAAACACCAAACATGTGTAACAGTCTAATTGTGTTCGCAGGGTGTTTTTTTTTTTTTGTTTCGTCCTGTTTTGTTTTTGTTTTTGTTTTTGTTTTGTAATCGCAGCCCCATTCCTAAAGAATTTCGATGTACACCTAGGGGGTTCGATGAGATGCCTTGAGGCATTCGATACGTGACCTGTGGTTTTATCGGTTAGAGGACCGGTTTTATCGGTTAGAGGACCAGTCAAATCGAAATTCGAACTTTGATCATTAAGATTTTACATGTTTAAATGTTCGTATCAAATGTTATAACATTTTTTTGCCCTAAAATTGGATCGCAGACGGATCGTATAATGTGTGGTGGGCTAAACATTGTATCATAGCTCATTACCACAATGTTAATTTTCCATGTTTGTTCTCTTTGTGTTTAGTAAACAAGGAAGTCAGACGTGAAGTGACACGTGAAATTGTAAAGCAAACTTGTACTTTTTATTCTTGAATTATGTATGTAGCAGCTAGGTCGGAAATCCCGAAAGGACGGTGTAATATGAAATTACCCCCCCCCCCCACACACACACACACACACGCGCGCGCGTACACACACATCACGCACAAACATACGCCCACACGATTGAACTCGTCAGAAAGTTTTGGAGCAAAAGACAACAACAACATCTGCAGCAACAAAAAGACACACACACACAGGGGAAAGAAGGCAATATGCGGAGGGGGACTTGTCAGGGAATTTTTGATGCGTCTCCCTCGCGCCTGAACACAGATTCCATCCCACAGCTTTGCTTTAATCAACAAGAGAGGCCTGTGGGTTATGGGGGCTCTCCCACTTCAAACAAGTCTTGTATTTAGATGTCTCAATTTATTGATGACATGGGTCAACTTCTAACCGAATCACACCTCTTAAACGTAGTCACGTGAGCACAAGAACCAGAGAAGATATAAACACACACAAGTCCACGTGTTCCTGCGATCGATCAAATTGATGCTTTGTTTACAAAGATCCTCATTTACAACACACCAAACTCAAAGGTAAATACCAACAGAAAGCCAAATTGACAAGAGTAAACATACCTGATCCGTCAATACCCCCTTTTTTCTCTCTATACAATGTCTTGTTGACTTTGTTCATTTTCGGTCTTCCAATAGGGGAGAACCCCCAAATACCTTGCCACGTGTTCAGAAAGGTTGTACAACTATAATCACCCCCCTTGAAATGCCAGATCGAAGCATCAAAGAACCGTCGCACAATAAACGCGACTGCAAATCAAAAAGGATTTATCAATAATGACAGGAATATAAAGATGTCATTACCGGCAGCCATTTTCTTGTTCTCTTTTCAACCCGTGGCCACGCGCCATTGCAGAAAGGGAGGAAAAGAGTGTGTAGGATTAATAGGGCCTTATTTGAACAGGAATCGCGATGAGTTTGGAGAGCAAATAAGTGATATTTGTAGTTTGTTTTGTGTCTATGTTGATTTATTTCTAGTTGACTAGTCCCTTTACACCCTTATATCTAGGACCACCTCTGTCAACATCGGGTATTGTGTAGCGACGCAATGCCTTTGTGAAATTACAAGGTAAATTACAATTGTGTACATATCCAATTACTGTAAACAATTTAGTGACACTCAGTAAATAGATGGATATCAAAATATTGAAGTCGGTCGAGATGGGTCGCTTCCTTTTAATTATCTTCTCATCTAACGTTGAGCTGTCATTTTGACGCATTCTTTCTCGGGTGTCAAGATATTTCGTGAAACCTGTAGACATCTATACAACTACTGACAACTTATACAAAGTTTGAAGCCCTTATTTTCTCACATCATTCAACTGGCATCAAGCTTGGGAGATAAAAGCTGAGTGCATTCAGTTATGAATCTCTTATATGGTGTGTGTGATTATCATGATTATGACAGTCCTCGTGTCCTTGTGTCTTTCAATGTCACTTTGATAATCTCTTATGGATTCTGTTCTACATTAAGACCTTTGCTGAACTCTCTTCTGTTCATGAAGTCAAGTGGCGCATTTATATTCTGCTAAACTCCTAACCATAATCACATGAATGTGTAATTTTGATAGGCGGTTCTACTTGCTCTATGGTGTCGTACCTTGACAAGACGGAATGTACACGATGTGTCGATTGTAAAGTTCTATTGTCAAGTTGTTATTGATTGTTGATGAGCCTTTAGTTGCTGCTAACATTTCAAAAATAGGCCTATACTGCACTACTTGCATGATATCTAGCCCATAACATTTCATATCAGGATATCTTCCGTTGCTGTATGAAAGAAGGATTTGGTTGTTTTCCAGTATTGCTAAGCTGTGAAGGTCGTAGTATAATGGAAGAAAGTCGCGCTGCATTAATGGTTCATTGACTGCGTCACAAAACACAATTCGTTTTGCTTAGTCATCATGACAATTGGTTAAGAATTCCTTTTGACTGCAAACATGAATCCAAATACGTCAGGGGTGCAGTTAGGGGAAAAAAATCCGGCGGGGTAATAAAACTGACTCCCCCTTAACAATGCAGAAGTTTTTCACAAGCGCTCGAGCGAAAATAAGAGAGATGTATGGATGTCAAATGCAGTACTCCGTAAAAATAGGCGGAAAATGTACCATGGGGAGGGTTGTAATATACATGATAGAGGCTTTACCATCGAGAACGTTTAAGAGAGAATAATTGACGGATGGAAAGGTAGTTCAGGATTCCATAGTAATCCATTTCAGGATAAAGATTCTGGTTGCATAGCAAACATCATGAATATACTTGGAAAAAAACTAGCTGATTCCACTTATCAGCATGTCAAAGTTATAACCTCGGAATGAAATCTACATCTATGTTCCTTGAGACATAAATTTGCTCTTTAGTGAATCAAAGTTTCTCCAAAAAAAAGGGGGAAGAAAAGCTATAGTCATAATGTTATATTGTTGATATGGCTCAGTTAGAAATATCTCTGGTTGACTTTTATATCTTAAAAATAAGTAGTACATGTAACTCAGTATGTAAACCCAAATTAGTCTCAGAATGATAACAGGAACTATACCCAAATCCGCCTACTCCCGGGGGCGGAATAGGACTGAAATTCCGTTGGAAAATTGCCATAAGACGGGCACTCTAAAACAAGCCTTCAGACCACATATAGACCGGCCCTGAAGCCAAAATATCGAGCCGTCCGTGGGGAGGGAGACCCCCTTCACGAATTCCCCATCGAAGCTGGCCCGCCCCTGCATTCTATCCTCCCCCCCCCCCCCATATTACCGTCCCAGTGGCGTCTGGAGCTACCCGTGCGATCTCGTCGTTAGATATGAATGCATTCTCATCACGCTGGACACGGTTTGTTACTCTCCTCTATGGACTCATATCCCATGAATCTGTGGGTACACCCCCGCAGGAAGTATCTCTCTTAGTCCTAGATGGGCGTAAAGAAAAAAAAAACCCAAGCACAATCAATTCCATCGTCATTCTGCCTGCTCATAACAAAATCCTTCCAAGGACACAGCCAGTTATGATTTTTTTTTTCCCCAAGTTCATTTTTATAGATCCTTTTTTATTCACTCCCATCCCTTTTTCATCCCATTCTTTGAAAGCAAGTATTCTATGCATTCTGCATTATAGAAGCATGTAACTTCCCTTCCGAGTTCCCAAGAAGGATTTCAAAGCGATTCATGGACAGTTTAGGGCAGATAATGTCTTTTGAATTTGGGGGAAGCATGCAAGAAAAAGGTTCTGTGTACTGCGTTTCACCTTGTAGAATGGTGATGTTTGCATACCTCACTTACGCATCTCCAGAAAGTTTGCTGTTGATTTCTAAATTGAGGAATCTTAGGTTCTCAAATCTGTATCCATATGCATGTACATGTACCTCAGCCAGATTTCGATTTATTCCTCTCTGTCATTTCCATCATGTATGTAGTAAATGTTCAACATAAACATACGAACAAGAAGGTGACAAATCAGTCAAAACAACCCTTGAAAATTTTGATAGGACCAGCATATCAGAATTCCAGATTCCGGATTTTTTCATGAGAATCGAAATTGTCTCGTCCTCTCCTGTCTTATGCATATCTATTTTTAGCTGAATATTTGGGTGGCTGAGTTGATTCTGGCATTAATCACCTGCCTGTTTATACTATTACAGCATTTTTTTTTCATATATATTTTTTTTATTAGAGATTTCATTCAAACATAAGCATCAGTACATCCATATAAATCAATATAACCAAATCAATATAATACAAGTCTCGATACTAATCAACTCGTGCGCACACACACACGCACCCATATGCACACCCACATACCTTTCGGCACACCTTTACCCCAGGGCCCCGTTTAATAAAACTTGTTATCAATAACAAGTTGCCATAACTGTTATAAGCTAATGAAATCCTTGCATTTGATTGGCTGAAAGCAAATTTGTCATAGAAATGTGACAGCTGTTACTGATAACAAGTTTTATGAAACGGGGCCCAGGAGCCCGTTCCATGAAACTTACCATTAATGGTAACTTCCATGAAAGCCTTGAATTTGATTGGCTGTTGAGCGATGTTACCAGGTGGGAGATATGCAATGATACTCTCTTGTTCCTCCTATGTCTTGTAGTCTAAATCTGCATCATTCTCAATGATTTCACATTTCTTTTGATGGAAAAAGGTATATCTAAAAAACGATCCGACTCTCACTGACTGATAATTAAATGAATAAATAAATGAACAGATAAATAAGTAAATGAAAAAATAAAAAAATGTATAAGTACATACATACATACATACATACATACATGAATAGATAGATAAATAAATAAATAGATGCAAACATGAATAAATAAATAAATAAATACATATATGAATGAATAGATAACTAGATCAATGATTTCACTTTTCCTTTGATGGAAAATGGTAAATCTAAAAAACGACCCCATTCTCACTGGTTGATAATTAAATGAATGAATGAATAGATAGATAAATGAATAGATAAATGAATAAATAATTGATAAACAAATAAATAAATAAGTACATACTAGCTTATATGAATAAATAATTAGATACATACATACATATATACATACATACATACATACATACATACATGAATAACTAACGAGATGAATAGATAAATGCATGATATATAGCCAAATAAACAAATGGATTGAAATTGATTAATTGATCAAATTATCAATCAATGAATAAAATTCAGAAGTATGAAACCATCTTTAACCAATGAAATGTGGTTTGTTGCCATCATGTCACATGGAACATACAAAAAGAAGAAGCACCACGGGTGAATATCATAAAATAAACATGAATTATGAAATGACTCGAATTAATTATCCAATCAGATCTGTGACAGACATTCATATTGCTAGACAGAGAATAACTTCGTTTCAACAGAATATCCGTTATACTGGCCCCAAAGTCTGTAACAACTTACATGAATATTGTAATCATGTCCTTCTGTTCATAAATACAGTCAACAGCATTAATACCTTTTTTGTTTGTTTTTTTTTCTTTTTTGTTGTTTTATGTCTAGTTTTTGTTTCGTCCTCTTTTGCTTTTCTTTCTTCTTTTCCCCTTCTTCTTATTTCTTTTCTCTTTTTAGTCATCTTTCCTTTTAAGTTGGCCTATGTTATGACTTTTATATGAAACTACTTATGTATACATGTATATTACGGTGACCCCAACACAAGCCAAGTGCTTACAAGAAACATCGTTTCTTTCCACCTTGTTTCTTATTTGAAAATGTATTTTTTAAAAATTCATTTGATTATGAGAAGGAAATACAAGTGTTATTGGTTCTTGGTTCTTGAATCCTGAATACAATCCTACAAGTATTCTTGATATGCACCAAAGCTTCAATACATGTGTTAGCATAATAGCGAATTATACGCAGCACAATTAGTATGCATCAGGTAAACTTAAAAAGTCATCTTCTGATGTTATCAACGATGGAAAAGAAATTTGTCATATCTCAAAATAAAATCTACGTTAAATAAAATACTAAATTCTCAAATGAAATTGAAAAAAAAAAACTCGGGGTAATAATGAAGAAATCCCCTATTCAACTTCACTAGGGACAAAAATAAAAACAAAAACAAGAGCTTTCCTAAAGTGAATAAAAACAAAAACAATCGACTCAAGGTTTTATGCTTTTGTGTAGCTGTAATCATGTATGAAATGAATGGCGATATCAGATTAGGTGCTTCAATTGCAAGCGGTGGCACGACAAACCGAACAAACCACAGATTGACTAAATCGTTTGACCACAAGGAAGAAGGGGTATAGAGATCCACCCATGAACATCAATCGCTTAAATGGAGTATGAAGTATTTAACACCGCTATCATAGATGTTTTTAATCATTTTTATTGATGAATGTCCTTCAATATTGAACGCATCTGTGTCCTTGTTTGCATAGAGATGACGCAATGATACGAACCAGTAACAATATTTTTGTTTCACTCTGATATGATACTTTCCCATGATTTCCTATAATTGTTATCACACTCATCAAAGGACGCATTCATCAAATGTAGATAAGTTCATTACCAGTTTTGTTTTAGTTGTTTACTTTTGAAACGTCGACCTTGCAGAACATTACGTACATTTCTATTGAGGGCGATTTCTCCAAGATATATTTTTCTGGTCTTCAACATTTTCATATGGTTAAATTTAAGGGTTTTTTTTTTTAAGTTTTAAGTTTTAAGTTATTTTGTTTGGGATATAAAATCAATTTGTAGAATACCTCCATTAAAGAGAACTGTTGCTGGGTTAGCGCCATGAGCGTCCTTGGACGGTGTGTGCGCTCTATAAGTGTTCCCAATTATTATTATTTATTGAACAACACATTTAAAAGAGTATAAATGATACCAATAGCTTGGTGTTAACCCATTCATGACAGGAATTATTTAAAGCCTAATTTGATCAGCTTTTATTCTTCAAATTGGCAACACCATTTTTATTTTATTGCTACATTTTTCTTATAAATCGTCATGTATCTGAAATGAATATAAATTGACAGAAATTATGATGAGAAGTCAAAAAGTTGCCAATTTGCAGGGGATTTTAAACAGTGATTTTAAACTTTCTATCACATTGCCAACTTAAGGATTTTAATGCTTATTTTCCTTTAAAAAATTTTCAGCATCAAACAAAGATTATTGACGTAACCAAAATGGGCACAGTTTGTGTAGAATTTTTTGCTCTTTCTGCTCATGTGTTTGGTATGATTTTTAGGGCTTTGCATTAAAAGATATTAGGCCAAATCACAAAATGTGGACCTCTGTCATGAATGGGTTAATGCAAAGAGTTAAATGATTATAACTGGTAAGATATTCCCTGGACCCCGAAACATGCCAAAGTTCAAACTTTCCAGGATACCCAAACTATGCTCTGTAGGCGACGCGAGGTAGATGAAAGAATAGGATTATCAAAATGAAGATATCAACCAAGTCTTCTATGAAAATTGGGTGTTAGACATTTAGGCGTTTAGTCATATCTCATTCACCTGTTCACAAAAGCATATTAGCGGCACATTCCCTTTTTTCTAAAGGCAAGTTTAAAGTTATGCTTTGTAAGAGTCTTTAGATAACAGTGCATTCACATCGGGGACAGATGTGAAGTTGAGGCAATGGAAGAAAGGGAAAAGGGAGACGTGGGTCGTAACGTACACCGCTTCACACCTGAGTTTGTGTGACTATCATCGTCCTTAAATCATGACGCAATACTTGTGTCTTGCTTTTCTCCTCCTCTCTCGCTCCTTTGTCTTAAAGTCTCACTTTCCTTCTCTGTATTTTCCTTTTACCTGTCAGTCTCTTCACCTTTCCCTTCTCCAGCTCTCCCTCTTTCGGGGGAGTTATTTTTTGTTTGCGTTGTATCTAATCTGCGTTGTGACACGATTACGTGTCTTTTAAGAGTCTCCCTTCGTCACCCTCTCCTGTCTTGGCTAGCACTGGTTGCCGTGGTTGCCTCAGACACGATAACATTTAATGCCATGAAGGTAGAGGATTTCATGCCCCTCTGCCCGGGGCATCATCTCACACCTGGGTCCAGGTTGAACCCAACTTGTGGCTTATAGAAAGAAAAAAAGACCCCGACTCCCCTCATTGTCCGTATAATACGTTTTGTTCTTGTTAAGTGTCAATCAAAAAGACTCGAATCACACTTGAGAGCAGAATAGTAAAAGTGCACGGGGAAGAACATAGAAACGAAAAGCAAGATGGGAGGGCCAAGCACTTGTGAATAATGTCCCGCTAATGCCCTATTCTTTCACACACAATTCGTTTGGACATGCTAAAATGTTCTGAAGTACCCACAGAAAGAGAATGGGTTATTTTTTTCACTTCCACGTGTGGAGCTCAATTGATGAGTACTCTGTTATGACGCGTCGTTAAAATTAAACATTTTGCTCATCTTTTCTTTCTCTTCGTCTCTCTTCATTTCTCTCCAGCACTCCCTATCTCTCATCTTCTCTTCCATTCATAAGAGCTTGTATCGTGAAAACATGATCGATGTCATGCGCTACAAGTACCATGTCGCCAAAGTGAGATATCTTATGTTCATATTGTCTGTCAGAAACTCTACTTATATCAGTGGTTCTAAATATTTAATTTCACAATGAAAATGTTATTGTAGACCACCAAACTCGTCCATTCACTCGAAGTGTGTTAATCTTGCTATAAATCTATTTGATAACTGTTTCGTTCAAACATGGCCCGTTTATTGTAGATGACTTCTCCTCAAAGAGCCTCGTGTTTGTGAAGGCATCGTGATGTTGACTCAATATCGCTTGGCTTGCTTGTATTTGTACGGTCCGTTAATGTAAATCTATGCTGTTTGCACACTTTACACTGTCACAAACAGTTGCAATAAGATGGCCCGCGTATCGTATGCGATCCCCTTCAACGTCTTTCGCATAGAAATCCATCTTGGGATTGGCGAGTGGGGTGTTAGGTTGCGCTAATTTCGCGCACAAGCCGATTCTAATGGCACAAATCGCTTGCAGACAGTCAGGGGGTTACCGCCGCCGGCTGGAATAGTGAGTGCTCGGCGGGAACTGGGCGAGGGTGGCGGGCAAGAAAAAGCAGAAAGGCTCGAGTATTTTTTGGAGTATTCATGGCAGGGGTTTGCAGTATTGCCGGGAGGGCAGCTCTAAGGCACGCATAGATTGACGTTCATTTCGAGTGAGGAAGAGGGCTAATAAAAGGGGTAACATGCAGTTGCATCATTTAGTCCATCTATCAGTCTAGAAATCGTCGCCTTTTCTCCTCTCCATGTATAAATTTAGGGCAAGAAAAAAAGGAGTTATCGAGCCATCAACCAGGAGATATCCTGTCTTTGATCTCTAAACTTTTTTTTTCTTGAATGGCACAAATGATCTCTTGATCAAGTCAAATGAAAATATATCCATATCAAGTGCTTTAGCTCGGATTTCAAAAGATGATGCGATGTCAGAGGGCAAATAGTCGATGCAAGATTTCTGTTTCAATGGAAAGATGACGATTAAGAATATGATTAGTGACACAGCGAGGCCTTCCCCATGATTACTGTGAGTGAAATATATATTGTAAAGTGACTTTGCTATTTTTAGAGCACGGAAATATAATAAAAACTTGACAAAACATGACAATACCTAGAAATAAGAATTATTTAACATGAAAAATCTTTAAAATAATGAAAATCAAGGATGCTGGGAACATCTATATTTAATATTAGATAAATACGAGGTCGTTTTTTAAGCCGAACAAAAATTGTTTTAAGATAATGCGTATGAGTAATCCAAAGGGAAATTTATATTTGTAGAAATGGGCGGTTGAGTTTAACAATGATAATGAAGGTTACTGAGCATTTCGTTTATGCCGTTCTCTTATAGGAAGAAGCCTGTAGAAGGTCTTTATACAGTTATATTGTCGTGTAGTGTTAGCAGTAGAAGATGTTAAAGTACTAGTTGCAGAGGTAGATCTGCAGTAAGATAAGGGAACAGTAATACCAATAAAACTATACTGAGTGGCAGTAGTATTCGTCTAAGCCACAGCAAAAGCAGCAATATGGTGTACTCGAATCATTGGATAAAGTAGTGTGATATAAGCATATCTCCAACTAAGTGAAGTCGATAATTGATTGAAAGAAAGAAAACCATGAGCAAAAGGGCAATTCCACGACATATGGGACACAGAGCGCAAAATTGGAAGTCGCACTATGCCCTGTTAATTCCAAGTAAAAATCTAAAATTACTACAGGGTCTTCTTTTTGTTACAAATGAACATTTAAGATAAAAAGGAATTTACAATTCGACCTTCTTACGGAGAATAACATAAACAAACAAAAAATTGAACATATGGGACTATGGTCAGGGAAATGTGCTTTGAATGCCTTTTATTCTTATATTTAGTCATTTTTCTCAGATCTTTATTTCATTTAATTGATTTTAATGGATTACTTAAACAGATTTTGGGTAGTTAATGAGTGAAGCACTAATGGAAATGTGCGAAACCTACGCTGAATTTAAGCGTAATGTCAGTTCCTTAATGTCAGTTACCAACATGTCTTCAGTAAATTTTTCATGGCACTAAAACAAATTATTCAAATTGCTCATTATTTTTGTATATCTCTTCCCAGGAACCTAGGTGTAATGTCAAATGAATTACATAATCCTTACAAGTCTGAGACATGAGATATATATATTTGATTCTACACCATTATTTTCCATGTCCTTTTTGCGTAACGTCAGTTACCGATACATTTTCGCTTGCTGTGTGATAAGAAATGCAGTTTGAGATTTAAAAAAAAAAAGCTGTCCATGTGTTTCTTCCCTATTATCAACTTATTTATCTATAGTAATTAAAATCCGAAGCAAGTGTCATTCACAAAACTACAATAAAAACAATACCACTAGTACTCTATTTTGGTAATGTCAGTTACCGTGGAATTGCCCAAAAGGAGAATTTGTGATTTTGCTATCAAGCCTACAGAGTCGGCCAAATTATTTGGTTATTATAGTTTCATATGATGCTGAATAGCATAAAGGCTTATTAAAAGTCGAAATATCTATTCAGCTGGTTTGCAGTAGTTCCGGTTTATGCATGACTTGCACAAAGAAGAAAGTGTATCAAGAAAATGACACTAAGATCCCACTTCAAAACAAACTATTTCGGAAGGAAACACGAAGCCGCATCAATGAAATCTTTTCTCTTACTGTGACATAGCATGATCGCAGGTGTGAAAATCCTTTTCTACTTTTCCCATTCATCCAAGATATGGAGGGGGCGTGGTGAAAGGTTGCTATGGTGTCTCACGAACACTTAGGTAGAAAGAAAAAAATAAATGACGTCAGTATTACTCTCCTGTACTATATTTTCTTTTGCATTTGAGCTTACTACAATACCTACTTGCTCGGAATAAGTTGCATTCCTTTGCAGTAGAACAAAGCCTGATTCCTGGGGGTTATTCTTTCTTGTTGAAGAAGAGAGAGGATGGGGCCAATATAGGTGTCGCGAGCCGATAATGCTATCACCCCCCCCCCCCCCCTCCATATCTCCAGCACAACCTACCTCCCCGTATTGATTGAAACCAGGCACAACAAAAGCTACAATTAGTGAGCAAATACCCTTCTACTGAGATGCAACTTTCCACTTTTCACACTCTGCCCAAACTTTTGACAGCTTTTCTTTTGTTCCGGTGAGTTGAGGAAGAATCGACCGGTGGCGAGGACTGCTTTCTTTTTCTTCTTCTGCTTCTTCAGGATGCCCTCGTCAAACCTCGAGTCAGGAACCAAAAGGCCGAGTGGGCTGTGGTCACTCAAGAGCCCCTCCCCCGGCAATGCGAATTTGAGGGGAATTTGGAATGTCTTGCTCGCTTATATTATTGCCATTTCCACATCCAAACCGTACGTCCCTTGCCCTTTTGATTTTAAAGTTCATTCTCACTTGCCTTCCTGCAGTTTGAATTTCACACCAAGGAATCTAAAATTATGTTACCTTTTTTTTCCGCATAGTATATTTCTATGAGTACTATTTTGGACGGTAATTCAATTTTTAAAAATTATGTTATCAGCTGTAAATCTATCACACAACTATATGTTTTGATCTGCTCTTTAAATCTGCTCTATCTATCATTTTATCTTCCCCTTTTCCGCCCTTTTACCTTGAATGCATGTCAACCCTATTATGTAAATAAAACCGTTGTCTTTGTCAAATACATGGTTTACATTGTATTACAATCTCTATACTGTACTGCATTCGTATCACGACATTATCACGACATGCATACCAACGAGTAGCCTAATTGGAAAAAATAACACATTAAAATGTATACATAACTTGAAAGTAAGAAGAAGGCAGAACATTTTTGGCTTTGGGCATGTCTGGAGGAACGCTGGAGAAGTTTTTACCTCACGTAATTCCTATCTATATTTCTAGGTACAAGAGCAATCGTTGCTCTGCACCAAATATTCTTCTTCTTCTTCTTCTTCTTCTTCTTCTTCTTCTTCTTCTTCTTCTTCTTCTTCTTCTTCTTCTTCTTCTTCTCCTCCTCCTCCTCCTCCTCCTCCTCCTCACTCACTCATCTCCTCCTCCTACTACTACTGCTACTACTACTACTACTGCTACTACTACTACTACTGCTACTGCTACTACTGCTACTGCTACTACTGCTACTACTGCTACTACTGCTACTACTGCTACTACTGCTACTACTGCTACTACTGCTACTACTACTACTACTCCTACTACTCCTACTACTCCTACTACTCCTACTACTCCTACTACTCCTACTACTCCTACTACTCCTACTACTCCTACTACTCCTACTACTCCTACTACTGCTACTACTGCTACTACTACTAATATTACTATTACTACTGCTACTACTACTACTACTACGACTACTACTACTACTACTACTACTACTACTACTACTACTATTAATACTACTACGACTACTACTACTACTACTACTACTACTACTACTACGACTACTACGACTACTACGACTACTACGACTACTACGACTACTGCTACTACTACTACTACTACTACTACGACTACTACGACTACTACGACTACTACGACTACTGCTACTACTACTACTACTACTACTACTACTACTACGACTACTACTACTCCTACGACTACTACTACTACTACTACTACTACTACGACTGCTACTACTGCTACTACTGCTACTACTACTACTACGACTACTACTTCTACCACTACTACGACTACTACGACTACTCCTACTACTCCTACTACTCCTACGACTACTACTACTACGACTCCTACTACTCCTACGACTACTACTCCTACTATTCCTACTACTCCTACTACTCCTCCTCCTACTACTACTACTACGACTACTACTACTACTACTACTACTACTACTACTACTACTACTACTACTACTCCTACTTCTACTACTACTACTTCTGCTACTTCTATTACTCCCACTACTACTCCTACTACTACTACTACTACTACTACTACTACTCCTACTACTACTCTTACTACTACTCCTACTACTACTACTACTACTACTACTACTACTACTACTACTACTACTACTGCTACTACTACACTACTACTGCTACTACTGCTACTACTGCTACTACTGCTACTACTGCTACTACTACTACTACTACTACTACTACTACTACTACTACTACTACTACTACTACTCCTACTACTACTACTCCTCCTCCTCCTACTACTACTACTACTACTCCTGCTACTACTGCTACTACTACTACTTCTTCTTCTTCTTCTTCTTCTTCTTCTTCTTCTTCTTCTTCTTCTTCTTCTTCTTCTTCTTCTACTTCTTCTTCTACTAACACTCATTTTCCTTTCTTCGCCTAACTCTCATTTGGCAAATCAAATCACTTCCTTTTCTTTTCCATTTTGTCTTTCTCCATCTTCCTCTCTATCTCTCTATCTCTCTCCCTCTATTTTTCTCACTCTTTCTTTCTTTCTCTCTCTCTCTCTCTCTCTCTCTCTCTCTCTCTCTCTCTCTCTCTCTTACCCCTTCCTTCCACTTTGCCCTCGTCCAAGAGTGGTTACAGCAAGTTCAGTACTACAGCGATCGTTGTCCCCTTGTCATCTCTCATAACCACCGTCCCTCCAGGCATTCACTGAGAGGAAAAAAACCTCTATGCTTACCACACTATCACCTCAATTCATTCCAATCTTACACCTTTCTTTTCTTTCTTACCAAGGAAAGCAATAACACATGTACAAGTGAATGTGTTAACTTCCAAGGGAAGGCGAAACAAAGCTTTCTAACTATAAAAGGGGGATATATGGCAAATAACAACGATTTACGAATAAGCAATGACTGGCGTGTGAATAGCATTGCGGAACCTTGATTAGTGTATCAAACCTTCTTTTTAATATAGCGCCAAAGGAAAATAATGCTTGATTGGCGTTTGCAATGGTTTAATACTTTGGGGAAAATATTCACTATTCAAGGCGCAAAGAGGTGACCATGTCTCATCGGCCTGCACTGCGACTGATAACAGGTAACAGGACGAGTTCAGGTGGCATTAAAAATACAAAACTAGTGAATAGATGAACAAATACATGACAGAATTGATCACTTTACAGTGGAAGTATTGCATTCGATATCATCCTTTTTGCTTTAAATCTAAAAAAAAATCTAACATTTTATAATGTGGCTACTTTTACAGTCGAGAGACTAAGTAAGTGGTATGAACATTCTCTGGATATTCTGAAAGATTTTTGCATTTATTTTGAGAGCCGTTTTTATCGGACTTACCGTATTAAGGTGTCCTCACATTTAACAAAATACAGACAACGTCAACATAATAGACGAGATTTGTTTTATATTTGTTCTATTTAACATACTGCATAACTGTTTACAAATATTTACACAATGGGGAGTATTGCACTTAAATCGGATGTAATCATTGTTTACTGTTGTGTCGGAGTAAATATTATTTATTCATACTTGCGTTTAATTACTCATAATAAGCTCTGCTTCATACAGTTTTACTTTCGGAACGACATGTAAAACAAAATGTCATCCTCGAATAAGCCATAAAATCAATTGGTGAACTGGCTCGTGCGCCTATAGAATCGACATGTGCTGATTTGTTATCATAAATCCCGACTAATTGTCAACAATTGCTTCAGACGATATATCCTAAGTATATTTTGTGAGTGATTCTCTCTCTCTCTCTCTCTCTCTCTCTTTCTCTCCGTCTTTCCCATTCATCGGGATCTAATGGGGCAAATCGAGGGGGTCATGACTTAACTCACAATCACAAAAAGGGACATAATTGTTGGGAATATTGCCCGGGGAAAGAATAAACACGGCTCCACATCTATCCATTCTAACGCCATCATTTATAACAATCACAACCCAAATAGTGACAAATCTCTATTTGTATTAAAGATTATGCCATTTGTATCCCTGTATCATACACTCCAAACAGACACTGTTATAAGGGAATGGAAGGAGCCCGGTGGGGGGGGGGGGGGGCAGTGGACAGACATCTGCAGGAGGGAGAAGATAATTTGTGAAGATCGATAATGCTAGAACGATTCTTGAGAAATTCTCCATGGAGTTGAAAACAAGGGACATTTCTGCCCGAGCGGGAGAGCATTGCGATCAAAAAGATATGGACGATTCATGCCATTTTTTATGAAATCATTGATTTTTTGATAACTTCATCATACCATGTGGTATAGTGTTGAAGTGTTAAATAGAGTCGTGCTCTCTACGCCAAACTTCAGAGAAGGAGAGAGAGAGGGGGGAAAAAAAAGGTTCGCGACAATGAAGGGCTTGAAGAGTGGGGAGGGTGCAGAGGGAAAAATGGTGAAAAGCACGCCTGGAGGGTCGCTAATTCAAAACCTGCTACATGTGTCACTGTTAAAATATTCGAATCAAAGTGCTTCAAATCGGTTATGAATATGTATGGCTCTGTTCTGCGATCGATTCATGGGTGCAATTTGAAACGCGACCTGCCTGAGCCGCTGCTCCGCCGTGCCCGCTGCAAGTGGTCCGCCTGCGCACCGGCCAGGCTTGGGCCTCGATAATGGTTGAGAGAGAACGGCTTGATGGAATAGCTTCGGCTATCTTAGGAAGAAAGAGAAAAAAGTGGAGATGGAGAAAAATGAGATATGGCGAGAAAAAAGGGGAGAGATCTCTAAGCTCGCTCTCCCCATGCTTCCTTCTTAGCACGCTGCTGCAGCAGAAAGCCTTGGATGCCTCGCTTGATATCAATAGCTCAGACAAAATGTACAACTTTGGATCAATACCACGCAGAGCTTTACAGCATCCTTTTACACAAAGCTACCATAGTATGAGCAAGGCGATGAGATGGAGAAAGGGGTGAAAATTTTGCGCCATTTTTTTTTCTCCCCTTCCCTTTCTCTTTTCTAAGTGCGCAGCACGTGAAGTTTCCCTCTATTATTAGCCAAATTAGCCTGGAGTGACTTCTGAAATCTAATATTCATTTCGATACCGAATCACGCGGCCGTGGTATCGATGTCAGCTCGTTTCTAGCAGGTAGCTCGACTTCTTGACGACTCAATTCTGGATGATCTCCAATAAATCTTTGTTAGTTGATGTAGAGCCCATGTTATCATCCAAACTTGGCCTCGGGTGATTCCAACGTTTACTGCAACTTTCTCATTGACTCCGAGACGATTCAAACTCCACCTTATATTGAAATGACGAAGACTCTGAACCATCAGTATAAAACGCATTTTTAGTGACCTTTGTTTTCTACTTATAATTTTCTAGTTACGGTGAAGACCAATAAAAGAAAAATCCTAAAAATTATCAAATAACACAAACCAAATGAGAAAGGAAGGGTAAGAGGGTCAATGTAAGCGTGTTTTCATTAATCCTATTCATTAATCCTATCCTGTCTGTACTTCAGTGCCTGCCTTTCTTTTGCAGGGAATAAAATGGAAACAAAACCAAAACAAGCTGAAAAAAAACTTCTTATTTTTCTGTGAAATCACAGACAACCTAATGTTTTGTCATTTCTTTCATATCATTGGGGATCCTATAAATTGTTGCTTCACTAAATGCCCTCACCAGAAGATAAGATATATTAAATGAAGAAAAAACTGAACAAATTGCGGTGCCTTATGAGACGTCACAAGTCATGGCAAGAGGCCAAGGCCGAAAAAGGAAAAGATGCAGAACTGAAAAACTGAGATGACGGTAGCCCTGACCAACGAACCAGACGTCGGTTTGCCGATTACCCCCCCCCCCCCCCCCCCACCCCCCGACACCCGAAATCTAAATTTGTCGGACGTTGGAGTGTATCAGTATTCTGGAAAAGAGAGGCGATAAGTTACCATGTTGACGATTTGATACTGAGCTGAAAGGTTCGTCAAACAAACCTATTTGCCGATCATTTACCAGCATACGTTGGCAAACAGGGGCAGAATGGGAGATGTACACAACACTCCCGAGACTTCTAAACGGGGTAGGGCTGTGATTGACTGCTAGTATGTTGTCACTTGCAAATAACCCGTGCTTGAGTGAATGTTAGCAAACACTGAGGTTTACTATGTCGTCTGCCACGGGGGGATTAAACAAGGATGCGCGCCAGTTTTAAAAAATCGGACTCCGGGTAACGATTTCTGCGTTACTTTTTTTCGAGAGCGAAAGCGCGCACACGCACGTCGCTAACCCACGCTGAGAGCTCTATTCGAGTAAAGAGCTCTTTGATTCAAGCAAGTTTTGAAGAGACAAAAAGCTTTTACTTCTGCGAGGACTTAAAGATGGATTCATGCCTGGACGTGGGATAACCGTTTTTATCACTTTCTTTACAAAATAAAAGGCCTAGAGGTAAAACTAAGCAGAGCGAAGAAGCATCACATTATCAAAGATGCTTTCACGCAGACACACCTGTGTCTTACTGTGTCGCTAATGCCCCGAGCCGACGGCTAAACACATCTCCACTTGTTTAATCTCATTGCAGCTTTCATTGAAGAGAACGTTGAGTGACAGCCTCCACATTAACACCTTAACGGACCCTTCAACAAAGAACTAATAACGGAGTCCGTGCTTTCGCTTAGCCATAATGCCACCCCTCCATTATACTGAACAATAATAACGTCTTGACAACTAATTGCTGACTAATTAACACACAATGGAAATAAGAGAGCTCTAAAAATCTCTTGCCCTTATCACGATGCAACACATCTTGAGTCCCTTCAAATTTAAAATGCTACGACGTGAAGCAATAATCAAGAGTTCAAACTGAATGGAAAAAAAAAAGAAAATGTAATAATACAGTTTTCAGTGCATGGAGAATATCAATAAAGGTACTGGGAGTGAAGATGTAGGGGTAACAACTCGGGGACAGGAGGACAAATATATCGGGGAGACAAAGAGTGAGATTTTTTTAAAAAGGAGAGCGAGGCAAAAAGAAGGAGAAGGGAGCAATATCTAGGCTTCATACAAAATTGAGAAAGAGACTTTTACTATTGACAAGCCGCTTGACAAATAACATTCATATAATATCGTGTTAAGTCGACTCACATGGTACAAATTCTCCTTTTGTGAGCTTTTAAAAAATATTTTAAATGAAAATCATCTAATATAATTAAATCAAGAGTTATCGCAAAGTTTGATTTCTAGTAAAAAGTATAATCGTTGACTGAAAAAATGTCAATCATCTCTAAATTAGATTTCAATATTGTTCGAAAAATTATTATTGGGCGAGGCACCTTAAGATTTTCAGTATTAAAAGTAAAATGCAAGTAGACTCGGAACTGAATGTGGAATGTCACATCAGGTGCACTATTGTCATGATGTCAATATTTGTAGCCGGACGACGGATTTTATTTTCACGCATTTTCGATCTTTATCAATTTTCTGCCTAACCCTAACCCTTGCTTTGTACCAAAGTAATCTTTGGTGTTTGATTCGTAGTAAATTAGCACTGGGACATTTTGTAACAGAACAAACAAACAAACAAACGAAATTCTTGTAACAAAATCTCCAAAAGTTTAATGTCATTCACTTGTCCCAATACAAATATGGTTGATTTGATATTAAAACATGCCGAAAACAATTTTTTGAAGGATTAGAGGGTATGCGTAATCATACCTGACACTAGAAAGTTTGTTGATGAAGTCGCGAACAGAATGATGGGGGAGAATCGTGAAAATAACCGGGAGAGAGAGAGAGAGAGAGAGAGAGAGAGAGAGAGAGAGAGAGATGAGAGAGAGATCATCTAAAGTCAAGAAAATATGGGAGGGAGGGAGATTAAGATGTGGAAAGACTGGAAAAGAGTTATGGAAAGAAGAATGTACGTGAATGTGTGTGTGCGTGGCAGAGAGCGATGGGGATTTTGTGTGGTGAAAAAGAACGATGGAGACGGGGAAAGAGAAGAGAGAATGATATATCACTAGAGATTCATTCGCGAAATCGATTTTCGTTTTGAGTAATCGATCTTGTCCCATTCTTTCAAATTGGACGAATGTAGCCCACTTCGAGGGCAGAATTAAAGACCTTTGTTCATAATCACGTGTTTTGATCAAAATCTATTCATTTACGAAGAGCTGGTGTAATTGTGTCCTCCCTCTCATGCTGGAATTACTTCAGTAGTAAAATGGTTTGATCTGACAAGGAGTCTTCGCTAAAGTTAAAAAAAATACAAGTTCAAAGTTATTACCCTCGCTTTTTCATTAGTAAGATATGCATTTTTGAGTAATTAAACATTTTGATTATATATTTCTTCATGATTGTATTATAGCGATTCTGAATTATCGGTTACAATGTTTCAAAGTTTTCATCATTAATAAACATGCACAACTGAACACATTGCACCAGGCTCCGGCCTTTAAAATGATTCAGAAACCCCCAAACTTGATTGTGTCTCTCAACTCTTCCCTATCAAGTCGACTTGCTACCAGAAACACGCCAAATCAAAGCCAAAAAGAAGCACCAATATACATGTATGTATTCTACTGAAAACTAAGATTATTAAGAGTCACGCCCAAAAAGCCAACGACGCCATTCTACTGCCATCAGAACTGGTAGATCTACAGTGTAAAAAACGCCAGAATGTGGCGCCAAACCGCCGTGGCGGAGAGCTTGTTATGGCAGCCTGATAATGTTCGAACCGATTTCCCGAGAGACACATTCACCTTCGCCCTTCTGTACTTTCCCGGGAAGAGGATCTCCCCCGTTCTCTTTCTTTCTGGTCTGTGGAATTCGATTTTTACTCCATTTTATGTCAAGGTCACTCTTCATATCATCGAGGGTGAGGGAATTCTCGAGCTTCTTCCCTCTAGGTGATATGAAGATGTGGAGCTATGAATATTCCACCTAAAATCATCTTCATGAGTCCGTAATGGAAAATTTATGTTAAGGTGAAATGCGCTGCCCTGGTATATGTAATTCCAAAGCGTCGAATACGTTTTGGGGGATCAGAAAGGCACATGTCTCAATATTTTGTTCTCAATAATCAGACAATAGCAAGAATTATGTGTTAGCGATTCTATTACCCTAACGAAAAAATTTGCTTTAGCATACTGTTGCAAATAGTAATTATACCTCTTCTAAAGTATGCAAATCTTGATCATTTGAATATCATTACCAGCCCGACCTAATGCTTCTTTTTTTTAACCTATAACAGTTGTATTTCTCTCTCTCTTCTATTTTTTCATCGTGAATAATCTTTTCTTTTTCCTTTCTTCCTCTTATAAAACGTCGCATCCTCTCTCTGGAATCCTTTTGTATCTCACCCCCCCCTCTCTCTCTCTTTCTCTCTCACTCCCCCCCCCCCCCCCCCCACCCCCACTCTCTCTCTCTCTCTCTCTCTCTCTCTCTCTCTTTATTTCTTACAACCCGTATCTAGCCCTCGTCTCTCTCTCTCTCTCTCTTTCTCTCTCTTTCCCTCTCTCTCTCTCCTATCTTTCTCCTCGTCGGCAACTTGAAAGCCCATTATACCGACAGGATGAACCCAAATCCAGGTGAGAGAGGGGGAACAAAAGCACTCAATACTAGAATTACGTAACCACAAAGAAGACGAAGAAGAAGAAAAACGTCTAGAACCGGAGAGACTGCTGACTATACAAAGGCAGCTCGAGAGCGCCAGAGTTTTCCCATCTTTTTTTTTTATTATTGCATCAGCTTGATTCACTCCGTGCCTGGTGTAATTATGGGGCGTGTAATTAATAATGAATGTTGGAGGATGGCGTGTTTTGAATGAATCCAAAAGCTGAATGTGAGAGCAGAGCATTTTTATTATCGATCGGGAAACATGTTATTAGGGCTCTTTAAGCGTTGGAGTCCTCCATATGATTTTTTTTTTCATTAACATCCGCACGAAAACACCAAAACATTTTACCAGGTGTCTGGTCCTAGTCCGGTAACCATCAATATAATTATCTTGAGTTTATTGATATCAAAGTATGCGATGTGAGACTGATTTTTGTCTACATCACAACGGCATGACATGTGTTTATAGCGTTATTTATCTCATTCTACTATTTAAATTACAGGGCCAGACATAAAACACCAATACCATACCAACCTCGTAAACAACATTGCGTGCCTTAATACAAAGTCTCGAGCATCATATATTGTTAGAAGCTATGTACAGTTAGTATTTCCGAAGAAAATGCGTCTATCGGTGAGATGGAGATGGTTGAAATGGGTGATAGCGTTTTCCTCGCGACTAACGAGATAGATGGAAGGGTTGTCAGCATGCTGTATCATACTGCCCCCTCGATTAATCTCAGATCAAGCGGATATTAAGTGTGAAATGCTGCTGCAGGGGGTTTCTAAATGGTTTAGAATTGGGCAGAGAGGAGGCTCTTACATTCTTTCTACATCTCTCTCACTCTTCTCTCCCTCTCTGTCTTTCTTTTCTTTCTGTCTCTCTCTTTCCTCCTCCAGACCCCCCCCCCCCCCCTCTCTCTCTCTTTGTCCTCTATCTTTTCCTCTCCCTCTTTCCTTCCCTCTTTCCACTACTCTCTTATTCTCCCTCTTTCACCCCTCTTCCTTCTCCCTTTTACATGCCTCCGTCTCCGATCTCCTTTTCTCACTCTCTTTCACCCTATATATCCCTATGTTGCTTTTAATGAATAAAACTTCTCTCCTAATCTCCCTCTCCCTCTCTCTCTCTCTCTCTCTCTCTCTCTCTCTCTCTCTCTCTCTCTTACTCCCGCCTTCTCTCTTCTTCTCATTTCCAAGGAGATGATGATGATGATGAAAGATCGCATCATTCTCACGGCTGTAATAGATGCTCTCCAATCCAGGAGTGGACTTATGGACACGAGAAGGGTGCCAAGACGGGAAATGGTCCCGGAAATATGCCAACAACCACAAAACAGAGGCATCACATAGGCCACGATGATGTCTTGATCTATGCTTATTGCAAGTCGAGAGGCTAAGAGTGCGTCCATACAAAGCCTTATACTTTATTAGCCGGATAAATCGGATTAAATGTGGGAAAGGGAAATTTAAAGTGAAATTCCAGCTTTAAAAAGAACGAGATTATTTCATTTTGACAGATCTTGCCATTGAAATGCCAGGACTGTCATCTTCAAAAAGCATATGCCCTTCCTAATCAAAAGGCTAACTTG
Source organism: Echinometra lucunter (assembly GCA_029962745.1). NCBI lineage: Eukaryota > Metazoa > Echinodermata > Echinoidea > Camarodonta > Echinometridae > Echinometra > Echinometra lucunter. The sequence goes on from CM057152.1 coordinate 15,775,889, forward strand.
GACAATATTTTGAAGAAGCAGAACTCTATAGTTCATGCTGGAAACAAGAAGAGAAACTCGTTTCTCTAACAAGTAAGACTCATTTCAGCGTAAGAATGTACCCATCAAGCCATAAGTTCTCTCTCTCTCTCTCTCTCTCTCACACACACACACACACACACACACACTCTGTAAAGGATTTTTTTCCCTTCTACGGGAGGAAGGTATTAACAAAACCATATCATAAACTTTCCTTGCATAAAAAATATCTTATTGAATGGATCTGTTTAGGATACGTTTGGTGTCTCCGCATTTTTTTTTTTTTCTGAAATGATAAATCAAGAACTCCTAGTTTCACGAGGGAGGGGGAACACGGTATGGACGTGTTCTAGAATGTCAGGATCTCTTTCGTTGTTGTTCCTTCAGCAGCATTAGAGGGATAGGGGTAATGGATGTTCGCTACAAGAGAATGTAGAACGACTCCAGGCGGTGTGGAGAAGACACATCATCTATACACCGTTATTGAAGCAGTTCACAGTATGCACCTTCTCGATAAGAAAATATGTGTTTGGTTCTTGAGCAAGAGAGTTTCATATCAAAACATAAGAGCCTTTCAGAGAGGACCTGGTATGAGCCCATATGTATGAGCCTTACAATACTCTCTTTAAACAAAGAGTGAACGCATTCACTCCGTTAGGGGTGAATTTAAGAAAAGAGTGCATTTAGAGTGAATTAAGAATGAATTAAGAGTAAATATTGTGATATTCACTATTTCAGAGATGACCTAAGTGATCACTCAAAAATTTTGAGTGATCACTGAGGTCACACCTCAAAGAGTGATTAAAGAGTGAATATCACAATTTTTACTCTGAATTCAATCTGAATTCACTCTAAATTCACTCTTGTCTTAAATTCACCCTTAACAGAGTGAATGCATTCACTCTTTTTATTTTTAAGAGAGTAAGATCAAGTGCAGTTTGGTGGGGATTTTTAGAACAGGTTCGAAGACTAAAGTGAAACAAAGGAATGTTAACGTGGTTATGGCTTTGTGAGTTTTGACACCTGCATATCTATCTCCTGAAATCATCTTTGGCAATATCAAATCATCAGTTATCTACTAGTTGAGGATATCTTATCAGAAATTAAACTCCCAGATTTATCTTTTCCTCAGAATCACGTGATTGTATGCAAACAAACATAACGCTGATCTAAATGCTGATCAAAAACCTCATGCAAATACATTCATGAACAAGGGCCCATGCATACCATCTCTTTAAAATCCTTGATCATGTTGATGTTCGACATTCGACGCTCTACATTACCTTAGCTCTTATCATACATGAACACTCATCCCGCTAAGAGAAATGTTAGGCAAGACATCAAAATATTGCATTGACGTCACTGTAAATGACAGGCACATTTTGCTCTTTTACAGGAAATGTCACTTTTGTCACTTGCTTCCTTTTGTCAAAATAGGGCAGATCACTGTATGTAGTTTTCAAAGAAGCATGCACAGTATACATTCTAATTCGTGATCCGATTCAATATAAATGGAAACTTTTCCATAACTGTTAAAGCTAAAATTCACTTTATATAATTATGTAGTTTGTTTGACAACAGCCGAAATCCATTACTAAATGAAATACCAGTATTAAGACCGTGTTCAACAAAACAAAACGCTTTTAAAAATAGTTTTCAATCGCTCTGAAGCACAATTGTTTGCAATCATTTCACCGCCTTTGTAAAAAAAAAAATTAAAAAAAACGGGGGGGGGGGAGAGACTAGTGCATAAGCGTACAGTTGGGGATGTCGCACCAGCAAATGTGCAAACATGACGCCAGCAAATGTGCAAACTACAGCAAATGTGCACAACTGAAAAAAAAATACAGAAAATTTTAATGTGCAAACGTGGCGACAAAAATATGCAATTTTCCACAAGCAGCAAATGTACATTTTTTGATGAAATTAGTCCACTGAAAGTCTTTAATTTGCACATTTGCTTTCGCCACATAGCACATTTGCTGGCGTCATGTTCGCAAAGAATTTTGCTGGCATTTGCTGGCGCTACAGGGGGAGGCTTACCGGCATAAAACGTTGATTATTAGGTCGTAAAACTTTCATACTTATAGATTATCATATAACTTTACATTTTGCTCGCAACATATTTGTGTTTTTCCTCAACTTAAAAGATTTGTGTGGGAGGGATGGGATGAAAATTATTCAGTCATTCTCACCACAAACCAGGGTGACACCACTTTATAACATCCATTTGTTCTCTAACGTAAGCAAGCGATCCATCATCCCAGTTTTCAGACACACATTGACAAGAATTGCTAAAATTGCTTTAATCCCTCAAACAGCCTGTTCTAGACTCCCTGCACTCTTTAGTGTCATAGCTTAAGGTTATATGAAAGACGAAAGGGGCATCTGGCTTGGAAAAAGGGGGATAGATTGATCACTCTTACTGGTTTTGAATGAAGTCATTGATAGATTTCTTTATGCAAGGACCCCTTTGCGTATTCATTCCGCCCAAAGAAAAATGATGTGGCATTTATAGGGATGTTTACTGAAGAATACTAAGCGATTAAATAACACTAAGCTACCATCGAAATGTTGGGAGCCCCGTTATTTTCTCTTTCCTTTTTTGACTTGTCTCCATGACTTAACATTTAACCGAGCCTCCTCTTGATAAAATCAACCACGATTCCAGTCTAAAAATCAAACGAAAACCTGCATACACCCACTCACGATAGGAACAATTGGTGGGCTATTATCTGTAGCTGGGTGTTCTCTCTGATTTCCAAAAGCATTGTCAGACCTGCATTGTGGCTCAATTTTCTTCGCTGCATGAACTATACCTACGTCTGGTTACGTCTTGCACGACTTGACACTTTGAAAAAAAGGGAGAAAAACACAAATCATAAATGAGATATAGGTCAATCACAATAATTTTCGACGCGACATTTCCCACCATTAGTCGGGTCCTCTCTCTGGTTAAGAAAAAGCTCCTTGAAATGACACCTAGTTGTTTTTGTAAGTCCATAGAAAAAAAGCAGAGTTTCATCTGGAACATGATCGAGACACATTGGCGCAGACATTCTTTCTCCCGTGCGAGTAGAGCATGAACGCTAATCGTTTTGTTGTCTCGGTATAAATTAAAAGAGACCAAAATAACAGAACCCATAGCCAAAAAAATTCAGCACGTATTTCCTGTATTGTGTTATATTCCATATAGGCAACGAACTGAGTGCAGATCTCAAAATTAATGAAAATTTCTATCGACTTCCGTTTCTATATCATAATACTTTTCCTAACGTATTAGTGAGATAGATTACAGAATGCTTTTTCCTCATTCATTTATTCACCCTACGCTCAGATGAGATGGGCACACATAAACGCACGCCGCATTAACATAATATCTCCCATTATCATTTAACCGGAAGACTGACAAATGTAAATAGGAATCTTCGACACACTTGTCAGCCATCTTATGCTATTTGTTCTCCACTACCAAGCATATTTATCTTCATCTGCATAAACCAATATACCATCTATTTCATACTTGTACGATCAGTCAACAAGTCGGCACGAGCCCGCCTGTCGCCTTCCCCTCTTGTTGCCCATGTGTACCCCCGAACATGGGGGGCTAACAACAATATTTGTAGATCACTTTGCAGGTGTCGATTTTGTATCCATTCTAATACCATCTTTCAATATTTGACTCAAATCAATTTGCTCGCCGTAATCTGTTGATATTTCTTCCTCTGTTGATATTTCTCCTGGTATTGATTTATTAGTTTGTTCTGTTCCGATACAAAGAACACAAGGTATAGTTTATTCTCGTCTTGTGTATATATTTTGATAAAATATTGCTCGTGTTGGTTTAGTCGTATTGTTCAATATTTGAGTGTTCCCATTTTGATATTCATGTTGACAAAGAATTCCTGCGGAATTTTGGAAGGAACTTATGAACTCGAGCATGTTGAGTGTAATCGCTGTTCCAGTTGTGATGGCCAAACCCCTTACAGAGGTGCTACTACAAGAAGACAAAGAATAAACGCTTAAATTAGAAAAGTATTTAAATACGATAAAAGCCATTCTTATTTACTTAGTAACTTAACAATGATGTGTAGAAGGAATTTTACTGTCCGTGTTCATGTATACATCAATCTAATGAGGTGTTGCAAGAAAGTTGCAATCGATTGCAAGTTGCAACTGATTGTCACTGGCCAATCAAAATCCTTGTTGCATGCATGTCTGCTTAAAAGGGCAGACCCTGAGCCAATCAGAATGGTTGTTTCAAAATTAGCAATTATTTGCAATTGATTGCAACCTTCTTGCAACACCCTTTAAGTTACACTACATATTTTCAACTGTAAAGATGATCATAACCATGAAGAGTCATAAAAAAGTGAGAACGTCAGTAGTTATACAAAATCATTCAACCAGACATGTCCGGTTTTTTTAATTGAAGAGATCATTTCGAAGCGGAAGAAAGAAATTAGTATAAATGACTCTGTGCATTGTATTTGCATTTTTGTCATGTTTGTCTATTTTCATGGGAAAAGACTCCCATGGCAGTAAAATAAGCCGGTTACTTTGCCGAGCTTAAAGCAATGAATATGAAATTTACATCACGCTGACTTTATTTCGCATTTACAACTTTAATGCATCCCTTTTCATTTTATTTCCTCAGATGATAAAGCAACAGTGGCGTTCTTCTCACGGTATGTCGTGAAAATACGCCGAACTCAACAATCTGATAAGTTTTATCCCTTAGTTCATGTAGTTAATTCACCTTTTAATATTTACGGGCATAAATTTGTTAAAGGGTGGGGGATTTATAAGTATTCATCTAATCCAGTTCAATTACGTTAGAAAGTACTGCAATCAAAGCATAGAGCATGCCATATCTATGTCATTTTGAGGAATTACTCAGCAGTTAATACCCTAGACGAAGAACTTCACAGCTTACCGTAAAGTTCGTACTCATTTAATGGGAATACTATATAGCAAACTGTCTTATGATTTTTTAGCACTGCATGTGAAGCAACTCCTAATGCAATGCGATGCGAATGGGTTTATTACACACTTCAAATCGGATAGTGTATCGATAATGGACAAAAAACAGCGAATCCACAATAACAAGAGCATAACCAGAGCGTGAAATTTTAAGAATGGACATCCCTTTAGGCTAATTTGTTCCATGTCCATCATAAAAAAAAAAAACTTTTGAAAACATCAGCAGGAGATTGACAGGTAAAATTTTCTCTTAATTTCCTTAACTTTCCAGGTGTAAGTTTCACGGTTATTCCTTTCCAAGGTTGCTTTTCAGGGGCTGCTGATTTTTAATTTTCTTTTCGACCAAAATCCAAGATTTCTTCCATGGTCGGATAACTTCAATCTGTATATGGTTTTGTGTCGCCAAAAACCTTCAAACCCTTTCCATCATGAACATGATGAAAGCTATTTTGGTCTGGTAGTGGTGACTAGTTTGTTTGACAAGCAGGATGTACAATTTTTTTTTTTTCAAGCTGCGGCGAGTATAGATGATGTCGAAATCATATTTAGTTGTGTCCCGTGCTCATTCAGACTATTAAAAGCAGATTAAACTTTAAACCCTTAAATTTCCTTACACACTAAGAAATCAATTTTGCACCCTTCAAATGCAACACTAGGAGCTCCTTTATGGGTACACCTTTGCACCCAAAGAAGCATTTTGCATCTTTAAGGGTGCAGTGAGCTACATTTTGCACCTTAAATGTGCAAAGTTGTACCCTTTAGCATGTTTAGGGAAGGTGCAAATTTGCACCCTTTTGAATTAAAAAAAATCTGCGCGCTTAAAGGTGCAAAGTTGCACCTTTAAGGGTGCAGACGGGCATTTCCGGGTGCAAACAGGTACAAAAGGGTGAATCTTTGCTCTTTTTCATATAGGGTGCAAGATTGCGCCCAAAAAGATGCTGTCAGTGTTGCATTTAGGGTGCAAAATTGAATCTTTTTTTCTTAGTGTGTACAGCGTGACCGTTAGGGGGGCGCCGGATCTATAGTATTCTGGTAAACGAGGGGCATACCTGACAAGCAAACAATAAGACATTGCCCTTTACGTTAAAGGAATTGCAGATTTGGGTTTAAAAGGAGGCATAGGTTCGTGGTGCCCCTGAAATCCGCTAGTGAATTTAGAGGTGAAAATTGAACCTTATACTGTATACTTATGTTTGCATATTCAAAGTTGAGTTCTTGCACCATTTTTATGGGTAAAGGTCAAGGTTCCAATGTACAAATGTAACAGTGCCAAGAGCTATGCATGTATATGCTCCTTTCCATAGCAAATTTTGAATCCCAAGTTCCACCCCCCCCCCCCTCCTTTTTGAACAACATGGGGCTCAAGAGTGAAGCTTCTGATATGAACCCTATCAAAATGTTTTTTTAAAAAAGAAAGTCAACTTTTGGTCGTTAAAGGCAACGTTTGTCGCATACATCACTCTGATATAGATGCCCACAATATCTGCAAACCTCGTGGCAGTCAAAGGAACGCTGCCCTACCATTTTGTATTATGATGGAGCACGGCATCCACACTTTGTACTATGCAAGCGATGGCAACAACTAGCAAAACAGAAAGCGGAAAGAATGGCAAGAATTATATTTTGGTAAAAAGTGACCAGAAAGTATTTCAGCGGAAAGCTGTTCTCCAGTTACCGCCGGTGACTGTACTCTTGATCCGTATTTAGTATTCCTTCGCGTCACTAGTCCCATCTGTGTATGCTTCAACCTCTCTCCCTTTTTTCCTATTTTTCCCTTCCTCTTTCTTTCTTTCCAAATTCTCTTTTCTTGCCCTTAAATATTTTGGAGACCTTTTCGTACACCAGGTAATTCAACGCTCACTCATCCCCAGCCTAAAAGATTAACCGAATGGATAGCGAGACTTGAGGCCAAATGAGAAATATTACGACCCCGGAGTCGGAGGAAAAAAGAAGTGGTTTTCTACGTCGAAATTCATGACCACAATTGGGAGGGAGAGAGAGATTAACATTGTATGGCACAGTACGTGCTCGTGGAGCGCCCCATCCAATTTGAGCGACACGGGTATAGCACTAGTAAAAGCTCGTGACGGCGATATTTTTGGTTGATTCGGCGCACGAACGCCAGGTTGATCGTTGGGCCGAATTCAGAGACGAAAACTAATAAATTGAGCCCACAGCTAAGGTCGAAATGTACTCTCTACTGGTCTGGCGTATTGACAGACCTTACACGGTAGAGTCAACAAGTTTGATGTAGAGAAATCCTTGGAATGCTACAGGAAAAGGGTTAAAACTTGTTTGGGGGAAACGGTGTCTAAACGTGGGAGGTAGAACGCGTCCTAGTTCAAGTTCACGGTTACTATTTGATCAATATATTTACATCGTGTCTAGATCATGTGACCCAACAGTCAGAGATCAATTTAGAACAATGGTGTTGTTAATGAGGACATAGCTCAACTGTGTCCTCTCATGCATTGTGAGATTTGTCACAGATCGAGCTCAGAACACTAGACAGAACTAAAAACAATTAGATCTGAACAAGAAAAGGATCAACGCAAACAAAAAGCTACGTCAAATTGGACAAAAATCTAAACAAACTGTTTTACACTTTCTTAGCCCTTGCACTTTTGCTGTATTTCTTTTTTCTCTTAAAGGGTGTATTTGGACGTCTAGCAGAACAATATTCTTTACTGGAAGATTCTATGAAAAACGTAATCATACTATAGAGGCTGGTTTGGACTTTGAGGTCGCATGACTTGAATTTAAAGTGTTGATTAACGCAATTTTTTTAAGGCTCGCCTAGAGTATGAAACATTCATATCTATTGAACACTGTTCGTTATATCAATGGTTGGTTTGTTGTAAAAAAAAAAAAAATGAAAAAAAAAAGCACATACATCAAACAAGCACCTCGAAGGATGAAAATGTTCAATTTAAAAAAAATGAAAATAAAAAAAAACCAATACAACAACATACATAATCTGATGGCAAGTTTACATAATATGGTACATCATCGGTATAATACTCTGTATAGACACTGCAAGACATAGCTATCTGTTTCAAGCGTTATTTTCTTAAAGCAGAAGCATAAAAATTAGAAAATGTTTTCAGAAAAATGACTGTCACTATCCTAAATGCACTGTGTTTAGTTTCAGGTGGAAATACTATTTTGGGGTGCCTTCAAACAGAACAAAACTGCACTAGGGTTATTTACACTGCTTTATCAGTTTATAGAAAACAGATTGATAGAAAGATAAGATTATGCATGTCTAAATATGAATGACAATCCATTACGCACAACAAGGGATAAAAATGTAGGTCGATATGAAATATGGCCGTTAATTTTATTTCAAGCCGATGAAATACCAAACTGGAAAAAATTATACGCTAATAGTTATAAGTTCTCACTTTAGAAAAGACAACCGAGTTGCATGAAGATTAGAAAGCATAAAGAGGTTGAAGCGTATGAGGGGAAAGAGACAAGGAGTTTTAATGAAAAAAGCAAGTAGAATGTAAACAAAGGTAGACAGAGAAGGAGAGAAAGAGAGAGAATTAGAATGAAAAAAAAAAGCAAGTAAAATGTGAACCGAGGTAGAAATAGAAGGAGAGAGATAGACACAGAGATATAGAAACAGAGAAAGAATTAGAATGAAAAAAGCAAGTAAAATGTGACAAGAGGTAGAAATAGGAGAGAGATATACAGAGAGAGATAAAGAAAGAATTAGAATGGAAAAAAAGCAAGTAAAGTGTGAACAGAGACAGAAATAAAAGGAGAGAGAAAGGGAGAGATGGGGAAGGAAGGGGGAATAATGATTAAAATGAATGAATCAGTAACATCTTCCTTGTATGTAATGATAAAAAAGTATGATCAATTTAAATCGCTGGGGCAGAAATAAGGACGGAAAGAAGGGCAAATGTATTCATAGAAAAAAAATGGATGTGAATCGGCCCATCAGAATGGCCACTTTACATGCTTAAGAAAGAACAAAAATAACTAATGTAGATAGACAGGTGATCTTTCAGATTTGTTAGGCAAAGTTCTCTCTCTCTCTCTCTCTCTCTCTCTCTGAAGCAATAATGACTATTATAAACAGGTTACCTTTGTTATTCACAGAGATGAATACATTAACAGGGTAGATTTTAGAAGGGTGTGTATAGACTGAAATAGATGCATGGGTACACATAGATATAAAAAGAAAAGCATCATATTGATAAGGAAACAAATAGTTGCTAATGGAAGACATCACGATGAATCAGGGAAGGGGATTCCAAAAGAAACCTGGACATAGTCATTCTTCCCGTTAGTCCTGAAACATTTCTCACATCTCGGAAGGTCATTTTAATCAAGGGGTGATTCATCCAAACCAGGAACATAAAAAGTACACCAACAAAACAGAATGGAAAAGGAATTGCTAGTACAGTCAGTCAGTCCATTTATGGGATTGCCCCGTACAGGCCGTTAAATGCAAGTGAATCATACAATGTAACAAGGATGTTAAAATCCTCAGTCCCGTTCAACATGCCTTCCTAGACGAAAGTCGCCGGCAGAGAGCATCTTTTTTGATGAGTGCAATGAAATTGGCGTCTTTTCAGCTGTGTTAATTTCATCTCGCCGTGGCGCGGGTTTTGGTTTCACCCAGTTCGCGTTGTGTGGTATATCTCTTTTGTTGACGTGACTGGAGTGCTAAAGTGGGAATCTTCCAACAAGTGTTTATTACGTCAAACCAATGGCAATTCGGAGCATATTGTGTTAAATTTAGTAGTTATGATAGAGAAGACAAACAGTGGACTACAAACAAGAAAGAAAAGAAATATGTTTAGAATAAGGGAAAATTATGTTATCATGGTTGCATATGCAACTGCGTTTCTCAAATTTCAAGGGCATATTATAATGGGGTTTAGTTTATTAGACTGCAGTACTTCAAAACGCAATGTTTCGGGGTTGTTTGTTTGATTTTTTTAAATAAATCTTTTGGGGTGTTTAAAAAAATGGTTTCATTGTCGTATACACCTTATTTCGCGATCGTACCTTATAGACTTCTGTTACTATGAATGCAACAAACTTATTATCTGTTCTGTTTTGTTTGTTTTTATTTGCTTATACACCTTTTATATCATATATCCTATGTTTAGTAAAGGATTGTCAGGCTATCGAGCTAATAGCTAATGTGACAATCCTCCTTTGTGATCCTCATTTGAGATAAACCTGTATGATGTAATTACTTGACATCGACAATGGCTTAACTATATTACATATGTTTATTGTGTTGCATTCAATTTGTGAAGTAAATTTGAATTTGAACTACCACAAAGATTAATTGCTTAACATTAAACAAGCAATGAACTTGTGTGGTAAAAAAATAAAACAAGGATTAATGTTAACCTGTCTCTTGAACCCAGACACATACATACATGTACATCAGTGAAAGTTTTACTTCAGTCGACATGCTTTCATTAGCTGACGGTTGAGGTGCCATTATCTTCAGGACTTAGATTGAAACAGTATTCAAAAACATAATCAAAATGTTATCAAAATCATTATGAGGTTTGAAAATGGAAGACATTTTGATGATTAAAAGCATTTTATTAACACTTATTCGAAATACAGAGACTGTGTACAATTTTGATTTATCTACAATGTTTGGTGTTTTCATTGTTGTTTTTTGTTTATTTGTTTATTTTTTTTTGCAAATATCCCCTTCGTGTTTACGAATAACACGACAACCATAGTGCTTAAGAACTCTACTACTCTTCCCGAGACACCAGGTGAACTATTAAAAGAAAAATAAGTTATCAAAAAAAAAAAGAAAAGAAAAAAAGATAACTATGACACGTTTGGCGCGTGCACCGTCATCACATGTCGAAACTAATGAATAAAATGATATAAATGTTTTAACTCACATGTTAACCAATTTTGAAATGCTCATTCCAGTATGAATCTTCAATTAAGCCACAAAAGAAGACATTCCATGTATTTAACAGATTGTTTAAAGTTACTTTCAGGCTAACAAAATCTAACTCTTGCGAATGAGATTTGTAGGGTTTTTACAGTATCATAATCTTTAAAAGAAATGTATTGTAATGATACACAAGTCCCCTGATTTTCCTCCGCAGAAAGTCAATATAAAAGTACAAGATGAAATGTAAATGGAAGTACTTGCTATTTGATCATGTTGATATAAAGACAATTGTGAAAGATTGTTAAATGTGTTTTATCATACTGCCCATCATGGTACTGAAATAAACTGCTGAATATCATTATATTATTGCACTTTTAACAAAATTACTTATGCATTCTATCATTTCTTTTTGGAAAGAAGATATTTGTAAGGCCTATTATTCTTTCTTTTTTTTATTTGCAATTAATGTACCATGGTGTGGTAAACAGAAGAGAGATAGAAGTCTGAAACAGGCGTGGGAAATGTTAAACCTTCTTAAACATAAGTGATTTCATTTTCAAAATAAAAAAAAAAAGTTCACGCAAATCAAAAGAAATCAAACAGTATCATGGATGAAAATCTGTGAGCTTGAGGGCGCCCCTGCTGTGCACCGTGAGAGAAATGGCGTCTCGGAGCATGGGACTGGGAAGGTTTCTCTTGTTTGCTCAAAGCACACAAGCTTACGTCAGTCTGCCCTGACTGACAGCCTAAGATGTGTACATAGGGTAATACCAGGCATCTACACTCATGAATAATGCATGAACCGTCCCATGATATATTATTATCATCCGTATTAACTATGGATGGTATATCGAGCTTTTTGCAAGAGGTCGTTGGGGCCGTGATTTCAAATCCAGCCTTCTTAGTGCGGCGCCACCGTCTTCGTATGTGCATAATGTGTGTAGCTTAAGTGAATAATATTAGGACCAATCAATCAAATGTTCATAACGTAATTGCATGAAATTGCGCAAATACTCGAAATATATTCCATTAATTAAAATTAGGTAGAGTTACAGCTCTTTTTTCATTATAAAAACATGCTTTCACATACATACACACATAGACATAGACATGACCTTTTGGATGTAATTCGCTATGTAATTACTGTTTAATTGCATTTTACCAAGTGACTCTGCTGAATGATTTTGATGAAAACTTCAAACCCCCTTGAAATATTCAGTGATATTGATTGAATATCATATGAAATGTCCCAATATGACGTTTTGACCAACGAAAGAAACCACTAGCAATTCTTCTCCACGAATAGTGTCCATAAATCATCCATTTCTGCCAAACCTGTATAAGGTTCAACTATATACTCTGTGGATACTATCTTTAAAAGCCGGTAAGCCTTTGATTATTTGAAGTTTGCAGGTGGGTAATTGACCATAAAGTTGCAAACATACAAGTACAAGGATTGGAGGAAGAAAAAGGGTGAAAATTCTCCAATCTGGTGAGGCATATTATTCAGCAAGGGAATCCTATTGTGAGAGGGATAAGCCTCAGGGGCGTGCTCTTAAAGTGTTTTCGTTTTTCATCCGTCTTTTTCCCCTACCGTAGCCCACCTAGGCGAACTCTCTCTCGCATTTTTTGTCTCGAGTTTACGTCGGAAATTTCTTATTCCTTTCAAATTGGTATCTCATTCTTCTCCTGTCCTCTCATTACTTAGTTCTTATTACCTCCATATTTATGGCCTGAGGTCGCGATCAAAGGCCCAGGTTGGAAGCACGTGTTTAGGGGTTACTGTTTTTATCATTGTCTTAATCGATTTTAAGAAGTCTTTAGAAAGAAAAGAAGAAGGGGAGAGTGGACAGAGAGCTGAAGGGAGAAAGAGAGTCAAAGTCTATTCTTGAATTGCCAGAACAGACTGATGCGAAAAATGGGAAGGTATTAAAAAACACTAACAGGAAAGTATTTACTACCTTCGTGTTCGAGTCAGGGAGTAAAACTGTCTCCATGGTCTCGGTGGAGCATCACATATACTTGAAGTAGATGAAAAGGGATTACATACATGACATATCTTTGCTAGTGACACATATTTTACCCAAAATAATTTGTGATTTTTCTCGATTTTTTGGTTTTTGGAATCTGTATATTAAATTTTGTGAATTCACGTTTTTTTTAGACTTACATAACCTGTCTGTCATGGCAAGAATGTCCGTTTCGCGATAACGGTCTATGTCAGCATCTGCATAAGATATCACATGTGTTTTTCTTATTTTCTTTTTGCTTCTTTCATGTTTCTAAATAACTTGATTCATTCGAACTAAAATAAGCATTTTGTTTTAAGCAAAAACAAACTTTTCAATACAATCTTCTCAATGTGTCATGAAACCTATTTTCTAATATCTAAAAAAAAATATTTAGTACAATTACTGTTTACTTCCTTTTAAAGCATAATTTTCAATATTTGCCACTGGTTGGTCTTTGACATTTTTCATTTAACATCAACATGAGATATACATGTTTTCTTTTTATTTAAAATGAATGTATCAAACCTTCATCATTCGTTATACTTCCTTCGCACCTGGCACTTCGTCATGAAACCTAAAAACACCTCTACTTTCTCGGTATGTGTCACACTTCTCCATCTAAAAAAAAAAAGTTCTTAGTTGCTGGTGCATGTATCTACTTGATTTGTTTATACCGTCGCTTCCCCCACTCCACCAGCTTGGCCTACGGGTCTCCGTTAGAAGAAAAAAAGACCTGAATAGCAGGAATAGAATAGACCGATTCTCAGGTATGACAATGGACGACCTAAGACCATTGCATTTTCACACGCCGGTGCTATTCATGGCATTGTGTCGAGCAGGGATGCTTTAAAGGAGGGTATTGAATGGTTGTCGGCTTTCAGACCTAACACGTGTTTTAATTAGCTACTTGCGCAAAGTGGTCCGAACACCGGCTCAAAAGAAGACGTGAAAAAGAGATGAGGAAAAAAGGAGGGTCTCGGATACTTTATGAAGCATTGAGGGCTTTATCCCCCGTGTATTGTGCTTTATTGGACATGCACACCAAAATGGACAGCATAAAAAGGAAGATCGGGGTGTTTTGAATGGGAGAAGACGGAAAAATGAGAGATGGTCTAATCGAGACTGTTACCCCAAGGTTGTAAAAGAGAAGGAAAGAAAAGCAAAACAAGAAATTCGAGTGAGTCATACCTCGTACTTGGTAGGGAAACTATACAGAGGAGCGATGGGTTTTGAGAAGAGGAAATGTGCTGGCAACACTGAATGGAAAACAGAGAGAATGGGTGGAAGGATCCCACATAGTACACCTGTGATATGGTATTCCATGGGGGAAATACCTCGTCACATATCTAGCCTGTTTATGAAACTTACTATACCATCCAGTGCACAAGTAGAAGAAGTTCTGAGGCTTAATATTCCGATATGTTTTTGATATCCATAATGGATATGTCCAAAAAATATGTTTACTGAAGTTTCAATGTAGACGATCTTCTGTTGTGGACACGAGAAAAGCACCTGTGATTAATTAATTCATTATACAGAAGAAGTTCCGATATATTTAATAAACTGCAATCTCATTATAGTAGTACGAATATTGTTATCTCTGAAATATAGTCAAGGTCAAATCGAAGAATCGACGTTTTTTGGTACAAAATCTGAATAACAAATTCTAGCTTGGTGTTTCAAGATCGACGTTTCTGCTTCGTAGATTAGTATAGAAGGCGAACGAGGGAGAGAAAGAAAAAAAAAACAGTCAAGTGTGGCGAATCGTGAAATGAATAAAGGACTGATTCGTTATGGTATTTCCATACAAATTTCTGAAAATAAGATTGCGTGTTGGAAGTGTGTATGTGTATTGTTGGCTTGATGTGGTAGCTGGCTCCACCGGGTGGGAGTTGGTGTAAGAAAAAAAAACCCGAAAAATATCCCGTGTATTACATGAGTTTAAAATCTACCCGGGATTCAAGTTACCATCAGATGTGCTCCAATCTGGCGTTCCTTAAGACTTGAGGGCCAAGTTCGTACCTCTTTTTAAAAACCCATCTTGATTGGCAGATCTTCCAGTCAACTTAAGACTTTAAGCGTTGCTAATGGGTGGTCCACAAGGACGCACTGTCAATCAGCTGACGTAGGGCGTTTTTGATTTGCCCGATTACAATGAGTGGGCGGGGCGTATTAATTAGCCTGTAGTGGTAGGCGTGTATGAGTCGGGTCAGGCGAGCTAAACTCTGCTCCATTCTCTCTCCGTGTTTAGTGCTCACTCTGACAGTTTGAATACAACTCTTTACCTCGTCAACACGCGCATACACATCAGTGGAGGCTGACACTATATACTTTAGCAGATATATACAAACATACACTTAGCTCACGATCGAGAGAGAGGGGCACAACGTGTGTGCAAACTTGTTTTTTATCTCTTGACTGTGTTACTTTAATCTGTCATCGTGGATTTCAAAGAGGAACCCATGGCGAATAGTGCCATGATCTCGCCCAAGCCTGGGTATCCCGCTGCATCACCCGTCAGCATGAATACGATGACGGGTATGACTGGCGTCGGGAGTATGACGTCGATGAACAGCTACAGCTCGATGACGACCACGGGGATGCCGGGGAGTACGATCACGAGTATGAGCGGGATGACGGGTATGACGGGGATGTCGAGCATGTCAGGAATGGCTGGTATGGGCATGAATCCGGGCATGGGAAGCATGGGAATGAACACGATGGGGAGTATGAATACCATGGGCTCCATCAATGGTATGAACTCGATGGGAGCTATGAACAACCCCGCAGCGATGTCGATGCGCTACGCCCAAGCTCAGGCCGCCAACTCCATTGATCGTATCCGTGCTGATAAGACTTACCGACGATCTTACACCCATGCTAAACCTCCTTATTCTTACATCTCTCTAATAACCATGGCCATCCAGCAATCCCCACAGAAAATGGTGACTCTGAGTGATATTTACCAGTTTATCATGGACTTGTTTCCCTTCTATCGTCAAAATCAACAACGATGGCAAAATTCCATTCGCCACAGTCTCTCATTCAATGATTGTTTCGTCAAGGTCCCCAGAACACCAGATCGACCAGGAAAAGGCAGTTTTTGGACTCTTCATCCCGATGCCGGTAATATGTTCGAGAATGGATGCTATCTGCGACGCCAAAAGCGATTCAAATGTCCCAAGAAGGAGGCCCAGCGGCAGGCGCAGAAAGCAGCCGGAGATGACGGGCAACCGCACGAGAACGGGGACCCCAACACCCGAGACCCCTCCACGCCCGTGTCGCATCCCACCCCGACCGACTCCGTGGCGTCAGACGGAGCAATTCCCGCCCAGAATCAGCAACTAGAACATCCGCAACAAGTCCCGACGCCACAACACCAACACCAACAACAAGGCGCCACGCTGCATAAGATGGAGAATCATCAGTTATCGCCGCCGCACAGCATGAGCAGCTACGTGAACCCGTCTCGTCCCATCGCCTACCCAGCAGCCACCGCTACCATGGGGATGTCGGGGATGACGGGCATGCATCCAGCCAGTATGCTAGGCCAACATCCATCCTTTGCACATTCACATCCCTTCTCCATCAATAGTATAATCTCACCTGAACATAAACTGGACATGAAGGCTTACGAGGCCATGGGGTACAACCCTTACAACTCCATGGGCATGCAGGCTCAGGGTGCGAGACCAACCGTGGACTATAACTCCCCCATGGGTCCGGGGGAGGTCACATATAGCCAGCTCACAACGGCGCAAGCAAACCATGCAATGTGAGTCACGACCCTGGTATGTGTCTAGAAACTCTTTGGACCTTTTCTATTTCAATTCATGATGTACCATCCTGTAAAAGTTCTAATTTGTGATAGATTATGTGTTTATAGAAGAACAGAAAGAGAAAAAATCACGGATATTGGTTATGTCACATGATCAGTTACTTAAGGAGCACGCCGCATACTTGTTTTCTTTTCGAAGCAATATTGTTGACGAATTCCGAGCTGAACTTTAAAATACTGAAAAATTATATTTTCAGTAAATTTACATGTTTTTTCTATTCTGACAATCATTCGCAATTGTGCAAACTGTCATCCTGTGTTCAATGAAATAGAAAGAGAGCTTTGAATTTAAATGTTCTTTTAGTTTTAACCCAACATTCAGTTAAATCAGCCTAATCAATGTAATATGTATAATTCTGAAATGTGAACCTCATCGCCAAATTCGATTCCAACATTATTCAAAACATGCACTTCTTGATTTTATTGTGAATGAATAATTGTTATTTATTTATTTGATATTGGTATACATTTATATATATATTAGTTCTAGAATATGTCATATAGTTAGTTTTCTTAGCCCTGTCATCAGGTCATACATAAAAATTACCGCATGTTTTTAAAGGATTCCATTCCCACTAATATTTTTGATGAAATGTTGAGAAAAAAAATAGCACGTAACTTTACGATATGATATGATCTTTATTTTATTCATATTCCAGCATCATTCACAATCTTGATAATGTTTTCTTTTTTTTTTACCACGAGACTTAAAACGAAGATAAATTATGTGCAATGTTTGCATACATAATTTCAGTTGGAAAGAAATAAATTGTTACAGATTTGTTTATTGACGGTTGGTTCGAAGGATATGAATTTCTCGAGGATAATACAAGCGTAGGAATTAAGGTGTCTCACCAAAGTGCCAAATGCAATATTAAAATCTTAAACCTACATTTCTCTGTCACCACCTAAAAAACTATGTAAGTATACATGTCTGTCTGTTTCGTAGTAACCATTTTATTAGAATTCTTGTATTAATAAGTTCATGCCATGTTGTAAATGTTACTGTGCCCATTTTGATACAGACGCTTTCTCTTTTCTTTTCTTTCTTAAACAAAAGTATGAGGAAAAGAACGCAACCGTTGAAATTATAAAGTGAATAGAACAAAAACATTTCTTATACGTATATGAATGGTTTCTACTAAAAGATATTCCTTTTATCATGTAAGACCAAAGAATTCCACACCATATGATTACCTGACGTTTTTATGATTTTTATAGATGTACCTTGCACAACTCTTGTGTATATTTTTCTTGTAAACTATTTGTTCATTTTTTTTCGAGAGAGAAAGGTTTAATCGAGTGCTATGTCAAGACATATCGAGTAAATGATGATTAGAAAGATATGATGTCATTTTCTTCTTTTCTCTCAATAAACCGCTGAAAGATATATAAAATATGTTCTTAAAACGATGATACTCTGAAATATTCTTTTTATTTGATGCACGCCTTATAAGAAGTTACTTGAATACGTGGAAAACGTTAACCTCCAATTTCATTTTATAATACTGCGTATTATATAGTGTCAGCAAAAAAAAAAAAAAATCTTTCATATTCCACATTTTTCATATGAAATATGAAATTCTTTTAAATGAAATATGAAATTTAATTTCATTTGATAATGATTACATATTATATAGTGTCAGCAAAAACATGACAGTCTGCGTATTAAGGATTTCGTGTTTCACATTTTTCAGTCTGTGGATACATTTCCTCGATTTGTTCAAGTAACTTCATTCAGAAAGGTTAATTTACTGGTCGGGTGAATGTCATGCTAATGTATGTGATGTGTGAATGCAAGCTTGTGTGTATGGAGTATGAATTACGTATGTCTATGAATATTATAATGTCTGCGGCTCTTGAATTTTGCATTTTGCCCATTTAACAATGTTTAATGCAAATTCCCAATACTATTTCAACTGGCATGTTAAGCAATATTCATGTCAATTGCCACGAAATACCACCTGTGGGAAAAATATGATTTTCAAAATACAGTTTCCAGGACAGGGTGTGGTATATACAGTTCAAAAATCCTTTGATATGTATATTTCGTTAATATTTCCATTTGAGCAGTTATTAGTTTTATCATATGATGAAGCTATAACAGTGTGGCAGATATGAACGCTGTTATATGTAGAATTCAATGTCAACGAACATCTGCAAAATTGCCACTATCGCATCACGGTGGATTAAACATTTTCTTTACTATCGTTCACATGAGACTAACTTTCCAAGGTTCAGTGATACAAAAATGCATTTAAATTTTTACAATTTAAATAACCTATACACTTAACAATAAATGCTCAAGGTCAACGATTATTATCCTGATTTTAACTTTTAGATGCTTGGCTGATTGTGACGTCTGCTGTAATATTGTCTAATCCCATTTCTATGCATTGTGTGAATATTGAAAAGAGTGTGTCTATGCATAGTTTTGGATGGACCGGTGTACGTCTGCCGCATAAACAATGATTTTTATGCACTCTTTGATATCGTGATAGGCCTATTCCTTCACACTGACATTATGCTACAGACACTCTGAGAGAGTAATTTCTCAGATATATTTTTTAATAATCATCAATGAGTATATTTCAAATAACAAGAACAATACTCAGTTATGACATACTGAATCAATTATCGGTGGAAACGTATTGGCTGAGGGAGAAGATGTTACTACCCAAGTTAAGCCTGATTTTATGCAAAATTGATAAGGAGAGGTATAATTGTGGTTTATAGCCATAATGAAGGGGGCACTGGTGCGAGGGGGGGGGGGAGGAGGAGGCATCGGTCTTTCTTGAAGACCTTGATGGATGAAATGTGAGAAGAAGGCCATCGGGCGAGGGAGGATGCAGGAACGGGTCGGGTCGACCATCTTTTTTTCACAATTTTCTCCTCAATCTATACCTCTCCTTTCTTCTTTTTTCCCCTCCTATATTTTCTCTCCCCTTTTCGCCGTTCGATGGGGTCACTCGAGACGCCATTTTCAGCAAATGCTAAGTTTCAGCAAGAGTCAGTAACAGTTCAAGTTTCTCATCCCAAGTGAAACAAAATTATTCTTAACAGGTACTGGAGATGTCAAATTTGATCGTGAGAACCACAATATTCGTTTAGAGATTGAAGTTCCTTAAATCTTAATGATGACACGACTACAAGTATTGTGTAATTCTTTTTCTGAGGATGATAAGTGGAGGGATGATTTCCGCTAAGAAAAAATCATCAGTTTGAAATAAAATTTAATAAGGTGATGACACGACTGAAATTACTATGTAACATGTGGGTTTTTTTCTGAGGAGGATAAGTGGAGGGATAATTTCCGTTAAGAAAAAATAATCGTCATTTTGAAATAAAATTTAATAAGGTGAAGACACGATTACAATTATTATGCAATATCTTTTTCTGAGGAGGATAAGTGGAGGGATAATTTCCGTTAAGAAAAATTCATCAGTTGGAAATAAAATTCAATAAAACATATTTTAAAAAGTAAAAAGTGGATGTTAGATAGACCAAACAACCTCAGACAAAGGAACTTATTGTAAGTTCTGAGATTCTTATTTAAAATATATTTTCATAACTTATTAGAACTTAATTTTGACAATGTTCCTTTAAATATCATTGAGATTAAATTGCAGTTGAATAAATTGAGGGTTTGATCATCTCAACATAGTGGCTAGGGTGTGAACATGATTTGTGTACAAAGTAAACGATGGGAAGGTCTGCTCACTTTCAAATTTTTATGGGGCTTTATCCCTTCCTTAACAATACACTCCTTCCTTAATTTGTCTCACCCTTTATTTTATGTAAAAATTAAAATGAGGGGTCACTAATTGGTGTAGAATAGGCGCACCACGCGATTATCTGCTTCAAAGGGGACCCGCCATAAAGCGATTGTCCGCTTTCATTCAGGTGCGGACTTAAGGAACCGTTTAACGGCGCTTTAGAAGATAAAGGATTTTAAAGCGAGCTAAAGAAGCGGATAGTTTAATCCCTCATAATCGCTGTTAATCCCCAAAATAGAAGCGCAATCAAAGCAAGCGAAAAGCAGGCGTAAAGCGTTGGAAGAGTTTATGAGGGGCAGTAATGTTTTATGGTTTAGGAGGAACTTAATCTTAGTGTGAGAACAGCATATGATAGTTTGATGTCTGGCTAAAACTGGGATATACTTCTTGGCATACACTTTTATATCATATAATATACTAAAACATCATTATGATTTGAAAAGTTGAGGTTAATCTATCAATGTCCTTTTAGAGCATGTGTTTTGTTTTCAACTTGATATGATATCCATTATAATTGGGATTTAGAATACAAGAATTTCAATAAATACGTTTATAAAATATTTTCATATAAAATTAGAATATTACCTATTATATTATATTGAATTATCACATTAACTGCAGTATTCTAGAAATGTAAATGGTTGACAACAGAGGATAGAATACATTCTAAACACAGGGCCTTCTACTTGGAGTGCAAGTATTGGCCAAAGGAATTAGAAGAAAACAAATTAAAAGCTTATTATATTCCAAGTAAAATTTGGCGTTATTTCGGTTATGAATGGTCACAAAGGAAGCCATAAGAAATTAATAGAAAAGCTGACCATGAAACGACATTCAGTTGGATAATTTCGTAAAGCCACTTTGTGTTCCAATGTTCCCCTTCCCCTTCTCCCCCTCCCCCCCCGCTCTCTCTTTCTATCTCTCTCTCTCTCTCCCCCTGTCTCATATTTTCTCCACACTCTCTTCTCTGTTTCATTTCTTATAGGATGAGCACACCTCACAAGCACAGTGAGTTTGTTTTACTCACATGTTTGCTTACCTCTTTTTTTTTCGCTTTTATCTCCCCCTTTTCGGTTTTAGCGCTAGTGGTATACTAAATTATCTGATCTGTGTTTTTCTTCAGAACACGGAAGAAAGGCAGAACAGCCAATCAATGAGGGTCAAATGCTCCAGACATTTAATATATTCTCACATTTATATACTACAAATAGGCCCTGGCAAAGATATTACATAATGTCGCAGTTCTGAAGGAACACTCAAGGAAAAGGAAATTTTAGGTTTTGGGTATGCAGACTGCCAGATGTGAAAGAAAGAATAAAATCGAGTCATTATGTAGATTTATTGAAAGCGATCGGCAACAGTTTTGAGTCGAGCACGCGTAGAGAATGAGATTGTTGTGCCACATCGGGTGCTTGGGCTGCCATCAAGCCGCCACTTCCCCGTGCGATCCCCGCCGCATGCCCCGCGGAGGTGCTCGGCTTATGTGTCTCAGCCGCGGCCCTCCACCACTCCAACCCGCTCAGGAAATAGGCTCGGATGCGAGCTCTCCACTCCACGACTCGATCACTCTTCTCCCCTCCCCCCTCTAGCCTCGGGAAAACATCCTTAAGTCTCTGGCTAAATTGCCATAAATATCCATTTTAAATTTGGTGCGGCGTATTTCGCCCTGAGCAGCCTGTTATCATGAGATAGGGGTGGCTGAAATACGAAGCTGGTTACCGCCATTCCCGCCAGTCAAAAGCTCAGCACCTATCAGAAGCCAATTTCCAGTTAAGTAACAGCTTTATCACACATATTCATGTCAACTCAAAATGCCCATGGATGACATGCATAAGATGTGCTAATAATAATACTTCATGTGAATTGGTAATTTGAAACCAGAGTATTTTGGGTATATTACAGCAGCAGAGTCATGCATGCATAAAACAGTCAGATAAGAGACACGTTTAAGCATAATATTATTTTCATGTGTACCGCGAAGGAAGGTGGTCATAAAAATACTAATGCGTTGAAAATGTTGAAGCACAAACAGAAAACAAAAATAAAACAAACAATTATTATTGCAAAATGATCTTAGCATTTATTTACCATGTTATAATGTCTCATAGAATAAAAAAATATGATAAAGATTGTAAGATCAAATATCGTATTCTCTGTGAATACCTATCATGAAAAAGTATGAAAATCGTTAAAATGAATTATATTTGGGTATCAGAATAACAATAATAAATGAAAAGAATGAAGATATGCATTAGCTGAAGGCGATTACTTATGAATAACGTATTTCAATTATGCAAATGCGCTTTATGGGTTTGTAATCTATTTTCTATCATATTCCTCTTGGTTAATGAATTAAACGAATCACATTGTTTTGATTATCGAGACCTGGTAAAAGTTGATCCTCAGAACACTTGAAAATAACCAAGGTAGAATATCATAAAACCGAAATTAATCATCATCTTTCCTGGCCAATCCGAAATTATTCAGTGAACAATTGTATATTTACACGATCGCAAAGACATTGTCCATGTTTTGAATAGACCCAAATTAAACTCCCGTCGCCTTGCTATCGCAGAAATGTTTATTTAAAAAAAGGGAGATATTTCAAACTACTAGCAACTTTTGTTCCTATTTACTCAGTACTCCGTTTAAGGAGGGAAGACAAGAAATTTTACAGGAGATTAGTGCATTTCCTTCATAATAATAAGAATTTCCCCCAAAAATGCTTCGGGGTTCTCAAGTATTACTTTAACATTTTAATAGAATATAAAAAAAGATTGTTTAGAAATGTGAATGCATTGATTACTATTTGCCAACTATGACATGAGAAAAGAGCACTTTCTTTCGGGGCAACCTGATACACAGGCTCAATAGCTTGAAAATGCTTTGGAAAACTTGATAAGCCATGATTGGATGTGGCCATAATTTTCCGTTACAGAAGTTATTCAAACTAAATCTTTATCATCCTAATGTGATACTTCCTTTTTAATGTCTTGTATGATAATTTTTAAAAGGTCAATAAAATCTGATTTATAAATTCAAATTCATGAGTTTTCTATCAGGAGAATGATCCCAAACAAGTAAGAAATTATTCTCGATTTTAACAGTATGCTTTATCTTACTGCCTAAGAATGTAATCGCAAGTTTGTAATGTCCCAAATATTTTGGTTTAATTTAAGATCTTATGAAATTATATGCATTTTCTTTCTTCACAAAACTCATATGGAGCCAACCTAAACCTTGTAAACAGTGTTAACATAATGGGTATAGTGAGGGCGACACTCTGAAATCATTCAAATCACTGCTTTTATACGCTTCTGTGCGTGTGTATGTGTGTGGGCGTGGGGTCAGTGTGTTGTCTAGATGGGGGTGTTATACACATACATGTAACAATTGTAAATGCATGTATTGTTGCATCGGAAATTACATTTTATTCAACTGATTATAAGAGCTGAAAAAAAAATAGAGAAGAAAAGGGTAAGATGAAAAATTGTATGATACCCAAGAATGCAGAGTGAAACGAATGGAAACTTTTTCCATAATAGTTTTTTGGGGAAAAAAAGTCATCAAGGATTGAAAGTCACCCCAACATAACTAAGGAAAATGAAGACAAGGCAAAGATGATGTTACAATTATTCAAAGATGAATCAACAAGAAAAATCGAGATACACTAATGGTGAAAATTGACAGTTTAGATTCTAAAAATGATGCTGTGAGCTTCATCATAATTATCACTGACAGTAGACTGCTTGACTTCATATAATACTGACCCTCTGATTTAAAGTAATGATCTTCCAGACCGAATTTCGAATATTCTTTATCATAGATCTAAATCGCTTTAAATTCCATGATAATCCAATGCCTCTAAAACAGATTTAATCTAACAGTATAGGTACACAATGTTTTATATTGGGTCATCAATATTACCAACTTTACATCACTGTCAACATGGTCAATGTGCGGAATTTTGGCCACTTCTCCCATATTTTTCGCGTGAGAGTGTAATCCGGGTTAATTTGGGTTAATATCTCTTGATTGGGCTTGTAATGGACGGTTATGAAATCTGACTGGCTATCTAATTCATTTACAATTAAAGCATTCAGTCTAGCCCGCATCATCTCGCCGTATTGCAAGGTATTAGTGGTGTATATAGGTTGGGCATGAGCGTTCTAGGGTAACTAATGATTGTAATTGCGGTGGATGTTGGGGGAAACGGCGCGTTTTATTGCATTTTTCTCTTAACTAATCTATTTTCCTTCTCGTCAGGGCTCACATCATCTGTAATCGTATTGGAAGTGATAAACACGGAGTTGGCTCCATAAAAACAGGCCGTTAAAAGAACAAGAAGGCAAAAAAGACGAGTCACAATAGGGTATAATCAACTATGAGGTCGAGATAAGGAAGTCGGGGTTTTAAGGCAATGATAAGACAGTAGTTAAGATCTACCTCCAAAATATGAACTTTATCCGTTGACACGGGCTAATCACATGCAATAAGTTACCTATTAATGGGACTAAAGACATAACTAGCCCTGCGAAATGGGCACAGTTCCAGAGATAAGACACACGAGCATTAGTCCAAATCTCGTTGATCGGAATACCGGCAAGCAGATTCCTTTTTTTCTTTCTTCTTTTTTTTTTTTTTTTTTTTTTTTTGCAATCCCCATCAGAGCGAAGATAATGGTAGTCCATTAACAGACTGAGTCAAAAAAGATAAGAACTAATAAGACAATGAAATGAACCGAAACAACTTAAGTAGGTCTTTTTCCCTCCTGAAATGATTAGGTTATCAACGCAAAAGTTCTCTTTCTATAATTATGAGCGCGCAGACAAGATGTGCACGAATATTGTACGTGCACGAATTCAGAAGAGATCGTGCATGAGAGATATGTGTTATAATGATGAAGAATCCTATATCTTATCATTGGTTATAGTTTTTCTTATGAATACTAATTAAACAAATCGGAGAATGATAAGGAATGAAAATCATCGGCACACTAAAAAAAGAGAAAATAAAACGAGGACGAAATCTACTAGATACAGAAAACAGGACAGATTGATGAAAATGATCACGTGACTTCAATTATGCAAATTTGATTGCATTTTCCCCTTCGAATGACTCGATAAAAATCTTTAAATATTTCTGAAAATAAAGTTTGAAATCTCAAAAATATATTCGTTATTATTCGTTATTATTAAATCTCATAATTCAATTCAAAACACAAATTTAAGATTATGATTTATGAATCAGTCCACCAAACGCGATGTCGTATGCAAGCTACAACATCGTTTCCTCATAACAACACCAGATCGTGTAACCTTTGACCTCACACCCTGCAAACATAGCACCAACCGTCCAGAAATATGTATTTATTTTGCCGTAAAACAAACCCTGCATTTGCACCGACTGCTATAGCCCGGGGAAAGCCATTGCAAATAAAGTTTGTCACGAGGAACCAGGAGCCGCATTCACACTACAGTGTCCCTGTGAACTAATATTGGCTCATCTTCACCTCTCTGTCTATTTGGTAAATATGTTCAGTGAGGACAGGCCGATTTGTAGCGCCCAGAATGAAGGCACAGACTCTCATGCTTTGGGATGTACACATTTGACCCGCCATTATGATTATGAATAACTTCGACATTTTCCCATCCATTTTCGTTAATCAGAATACTCCCAAAGAGAAGCTGTACCCTCACCCACCTTGCATCGTATTCTACTGAACTGCTTTATACGTGACATCATAATAAAATAACGCTTATTCGTTGCCTGCACGTCATATCAGTCATAAAATCATCTAAAATGAGGAGGTAAAATTTACGTGACTGCTTATTAAATTACATATGTATTTTAATGACTTTAATTTGGGTATTATTATGCAACATAAAATAAAAATGATTTGGTATCATGTCTCTACAGGACCTGACTCTACAGATGCAAGAAAGAGAGAGATAGAGAGAGGGAGAGAGGGGGTGGATGGAAGCCAGAAGAAAGGAGCATGGTTTAAAGGGACTGGTTGTGTGTGTGTGTGTGTGGGGGGGGGGGGGGGTCAGAGACTTTAAGTGAGAGCGTTAATTCACACATCGTTCATGACATTGCATTATGTATGCTTCACCAAATACGAGTGACCATATTCATAAACTAACCTTATCAAACATCTCAAAACAAAAATATATTAAACATAATCATTTTCAAGTCTCTCCGTATTACGTACTTGGCAGGGGCGTGGGGGTCTGCAAACTATCCCTCCCCATCTACTCCCCGAAAATGTTCATCCACTAAATGTTTGGCCGGACGGTAGTATAATGCTCAATTCATTTCGGGGCAGTGAGGTACATTCTCTTCGTAAGTTTTTTTTTATATTACCCTACGAGTATATTTGAAAGTCGCAATGACATTATGACTTTAATTGATGCAAAAATCACTATTTCTGGTTATGACATAACACTATCATACTGTTTCAAAATAATAATTAAAAGTGCCAAATTGCAAAATCAAAACTTGGTAGTTCATCTTCAGACGAGAGCCGTCATCCTCTCCCCTCGAAATTGTGTCCTATTCCATTAGTGTTACAGTATGAGGAGCTGGGAAAGACATTGTAAAAACATTTCATTTTTAAATGAAACTGCCAATAGAAAGTAGTTAAGAGCGCACACGGTTGTAAGCCCTGCTACGTTACCATTTTGTTCGGGAAAACTATTTGTGAACAAGTATCTTTTTCAGAAGGCATACATTTACAAATTTTTATATAAATCATTACCCGCTTTTACATGGGTGATACTGCTGCGATGGATAATGAACACTAGAATGTGTTGAAGTTTTTGAAAAAAAAAATAACAGTTCAGCGTTATGCAATACATTCATTCAAACTGAAATATTCATTGTTGAAAATATCAAATACACGATCCAAATTGTGAAAATAATCAGAGGATGTCGCCTTGTAGGTTTTTCATGGTTGCCCTCATGCATGGTAGATTGGCTGTGTGATGTTCATAATGACTTCAATGTATTCAACGAGTCATACAGCAGCGCCTGTTTAGGTTAGATTGCGCCGCCGCGCATACCCTGAGCAATCGCTCGTCCCGTATACGGCGCACGGTGTACGCGCGCAGGGGTGGCGAATCTGGGTGGCGCTTTGGGCCGCGTTTTCACGTCTCGCGGGACGAGGGGCCCGCCGCCCCTGTTGGCATAAATATTTCATTGCCCCGTAAGACAAGCCTGGCTCGTCGTCGCTCGTTCGCTCCCTTTCCTACCTTCTTCTCATTTCTCCCTCTTCCCCCTTTCTCAACTCCAGATTCTCAGGACGACTCTAAAAACTGCAAGCTTTTCTCACCCTCCGTGCTGGAGCGATTGTAAGCGAGGACGTGGTAACATACGTGAGGCATGTCCCACACCTCCTGCCCATGAATTTCCGAACAAGGGCGCAGAAAATTTAAGTTCGATTCCAAGATTTCTTTGTCATGAAGGTCTAACCAAAGGGAATGAAATAAGCAAGACATGTGATGACAAAAAGCTGTCGAAAGAGGTATAGGTGGAGGAAGTGCGTAAAATGGAAGGGTGGGCAGAGCAGAGGAGAGGTGGGAGAGGCTTACGATTGATGAATTATCATTCCTGCAAATATTCTTATCAACCCTTGCATTCATGGTTTATAACTTAAATTACATCTTAATGTACATCTGAGTTGTAGCAATGATTATGAGATCATTCTCCATGTAGGTTTCGGTCATTTATAACGTAAAGCCGAGTAGTCTGCAAACTAGTCAAAGTAACTAGGTTTATTTCTTGGCTGTTTTTGGTTCCCACGCTGTCCGTATTTGGTGATCATGCGGTCATATGAGCTAAAACTACAGTTCAGTATCTCAAATAGGTCATTGTGTTTCCTGAATGGATTCAAATCATGGCGCGGTAAATGAATTAAAAAAGGTAGGTGATTAAGTTCATCAACTGAATGGAAAATAGGGCATATTTACCATCATTAGTTCAAATGTTACTTGTGATTAAAAACGGAAGTAAATTAAATATTATCAATTATCTATTTACATAAAATCATTTTATACATGTGAGTTTACCTTGTATGAAGATGGGCAGTGAGAACATTTTTACATGCGATGAAACGAACGTTGCCAGCCTCCCTCCCCCCCGCCTCCCCCCCCCCCCCCCTCTCTCACTCTCTCTCTCTCTCTCTCTCTCTTTCCCACTTTCCTCCCTCTGTCTGTTTTTTGTTTTTCTTTCTATTATGCACTTTCATACTAAAACGCCACTCAAGACGCCACAGTATTTACCATAGCCATGGTATAGCTACATATGCACATTCGCTACACTACGGTATTAAAATTGTTATTAGAGAAGAAAATGCATCAAATAAACTGGAATAATGATTTAAGAAATGATTCTTTCATATAAGCATTCATTAACAGTTACCGTAGATGGTTCTCCATATGCAAAACATGATCAATGACTTACTCTTGGCTGTAAATATATGACAAAATACACTCTTAAAACGATTCAGTTAAAACTAACTAAACGAAAGGGTCAGTTGGGTGCAACTATCATTTTAGTCATTTCTGACTAGTTTTTTATAGTCATTTTGATTATTACCTATCGTATTTTGACTAGTAGACAGTCAGCTTTGACTAGAATATAGTAAGATATTTGATTAGACATATTGGTTGCACCCAGCTGACCCTTAATCTAATCATTTTGACTGAATCGTTTTAGAGTGTATGATAACTTTGTGTTAATATTCCTTTGTACTAGTATAAAATGAAATAAAGTGTGAAATGGTTGATATATCACCAGAAACAGATTCATTTTGAAAATAAATTTCAACTCAGAACTCGGATACGAAATACCTTATAAACCGGATTTTCGATTCTAATAATAATCAGTCATGTCAGGGTTGCTTTTTGAGGGTATGTAGAATAAAACTCATGGATCGTGATTTATCTGGAGCTGAGGTTGCTGATGTTGATGGAGTGACTATTACAAGAAAGTGAAGGAGAATTGGCGCGCAGATATAGGTCCCGAGAAGGAGACAAGACGGAGAAACCAACCCCGCCAATATAAGATTTAATCATTTTCGTGCCTCCATAACTATTTGGTTTCTTAGCTACGCGTGCAGCCTGCTTGAACATAATGATGACTGGAGAGTGTTCTGACATCGACTCGGCTCAGATTTGACCCCGAGATTCCTTGACTTGAAATTAATTCTAGGTCTGACCCAAGAACAGAGGAAGAAAGAAATCAGTAGTGGTTTAAAGACAGGGTTGAGGTCTGGTTCTGGATAAGTACAAAATAATTTGTTAGCTTGCTTTTCATTGCTGAGTAAGAGGACACCATGGTACCTATACCACATGAAGGGGCATTCCCTTGGCTTTCCCTTGAAATATCTTCATAATTAATTCCAGGTATAACTAGATAATACCTTTGCACCACCCTTGATGCTACTTGACATTGTATGTAGTCCCAGTATACCCGTATCCGTGTGCACTGTTATTGCATAATTTCATCAAAATTAAGTGATTAAGTCAATCTATCATTTTGATGATTTAAGAACCTCTCAGTAGACGGTTTCTTACATGGAACTTAATTATCATATCGTATATATTTATCATAAGACAGTATTTTAACACGCCGTAATATTACCAGAACTTCATTTCGCCTTTAAGGAGTGCTAATGTCTTCCATTGGTTTGGAAATAGAGGAAAGTGGATGTGGATATTATGGAGTAAAGTGGAATGCATCCCTGGTGACAGAAGATGCACGAAGTAGAAAAACTTCCTCCCCGATGCCAGAAAAGTTGTTTCCACACCTCAGGGAAGAATTCTATTCCTTTTGTACGCAAGGTGTAAATTGGAAACTTTTAAGGTGCTCATGGCGTGCCGGTATTAAGAGCACGAGGTGAGAGGAGGGGTGAGCTTTTGTTCCCCTCTTTCTGTTATGGTAATGTGGAGGGCCTAAAGCGGGTTGAGGGGTGCATGCGGCGGGGGTAAGCAGGCATAGGGGGAAAGCTGGGTGAACAAGAGTTCTAAGATAAGCGAAAAGCTCTCGATGAAAACAACAAAAAATAAGAACACACACGGTGTAAAGACGCAGGAGGACCCATAACAATGGGACACCAGTTAAATGAGATGGCGTGAGAGAGGGGAAGGGATGAAAGGGTTGCAGAGATGAGTACCGAAAACAATGAGGGGGAAGAAAAGTGAAGACGAAAATATGAACAATAACATTCCATTAGTCATTGAGAAAGCTGAAAAAGGACAGGGCTTTGACGTAAAATGAATATTGAAAAATAGATTCTCGACCTTCATGGGTGATCAATACTCTCCAAATATACTTGTTTACCGGAGTCATACTACCATGGCGACGTCCCCTTATCCATATTTCCTCGCTATATCTTGGTTTCATTTTAGTCATCTGTCAGTGATAATACCAATACAACAAAAATTCTTTGAAGTAAGTCATACTTTTCAGATGGTATACCAGTAAAGTAACCGATTTCAATAAGAACAATTTCGCTAGTCACTATAAACCGATAATCAAATTTTACACTAATCATGAGTTGCACTGTATTTTCATATAAAAATTTTCTTACAAATTCTGGCATGACTTTTTTTTTTCTTTCTTTTGGGGGTTTTGTTCATCACATCTCATTTCATTGAAACACATGGTGTAGAAAGATATTTTATATAGGTAGTTTCCTGGAAATAATACTTAGATGAGTTCTTTATAATGTTTATTCTCCATTGAATCTTCGTTTCATTTCTGATTATAATAGAAATACTTATCAGTTAACTGAATTGAAATGTATTGAATAAAAGTTATGTACAATTTGTAGATGTTATTCTTGTGGGCCACATTGTAGATGTGTATATTTGTGGACCACATTGTTACGATATCAGAACCAAACGTAGTGATGAAAACATTAGAACATGAGTATTGCGTTCATGTATATACTCTTTGAAATGTGACAGTATAGCTAAACCAAGTTGGAAATGACTGGGTCAGACCCTCACCAAAATATTGACTTTTTCAACTGCTCTAACTGTTTATCTCTTATAATACGGATGGCAGGTCTTCTAGTATTTGACAAATAAAAACAATTATTCGTTTGGCTCTTGTAAATAATAGGAAAATAATCTGACTGTATTTAATGAATCAACTTGGCTAACTGTTCGGCAAATAGAACAAAACATATTAGCTTTGTTCGAACTTCGGCCCGTTTTTTCCTCGCCATTTGCTTTCTGTAAAAACCCAAACATTTAGATGTTTTGCAAATAGGTTCGAGCTGGAAGAAAATCATTTTGTGTACTGTAGACGGTGGGTAATACCTTGGGTCGTGTTTACAAACAGGCTTCGTGTATTAACGTTGCATTCCTGGGGAGGGAGGGCGGAGAAAGGGTACGGATGACGGTGATGATGAAGAGGGGAAAAGATTGGAACTGGAATATTTTGGACGTCGAGGAATTCGTGAATTCTGAGCTGAAATCGGATTTGTTGGAGGGGCTAATCGAGGTTGGTTATGTGATGTGAGTAGACCATCCCTTTACTGGAAGCCTGGTCACGATCGAATCCAACCCATACAGACGGTCTGACGATGGTACATTAGTCTGGAAAGGATGGATGGATGGATGGATGGATGGATGGATGGTTGAAAGGATAGAAGGTATAAAGAGACTGAAATCCTGTTTAAACTGCCGGATGATTTCATAGCAACCCCGTCAGTTGGCCGTCCATCTTTTCTCTCATCTTTCTGCTCTGTCTCCGTCTCTCTTCCCTCTCTGTCTTTCTCCTTCCCCATCCCGTCTCTCTCTGTCTTTCTCCCAGTCACTTTCTCTCTTTCTTTCTTCTCCTCCCTCGCAATGATGCAGGCAAGCTGAAGACGATATGTCAATACACTTAACCCGCCAAAGCTGTATTCTGACCGATGTTAATATGAACTACACTCACATGCTGCAATATAAATCAGTTCTAGATGCTGATGCGCCCTAAAAGTTAGGCCTTCTTTTATTTTCAAATGATCAATAAACAGATCTCAAACATAAATTTACTTAATTGCTTGCAGACACAACACTTCTCCAGGCAGGCAATTGCTTAGTTAAGTCAATACGGGAACCCTGAACTTCAAATAAAAATGTAATATATAACAGAGTGTGTCATTTATTCTGCCGGTGACTATGTTAAATATCAGAGCGGCTCAATGTTTGTAAACCCTTGGCCAGTCCGTCTCAAAGTACATCCCCATCTCGGGATGTTATAGTTTACGCGTTGAACGGCGAATAGAGCGGACTCGGTTGCTCCAAACTTTACCATTCATAATCCATCATGACTATGAAATATTCCACGAAACGGAGAATTTTATATTTTAAAGATATTACGAAGACTGCACGAAGTTTCCGATGACGTATCAAGGAGAAGGGTAGCAACGCCGCACCCCGGGCGTGGCTGGGATGGCGCCATCGTGGGGTGCGAGGAGAGTGCAGATCTGTGTTTGGGGCTAATGATACACAGTGGTGATGGCTGCATGGTGTTTATGATGGATCACCGTATGGGGGAGACAGACGACCAAAGGTTATCACCGGAACACTGAAAAACGCGCGCCAAAAATGAAAGAATTAGAAGACACTGAGGTCAAAGGTAAGATGTTCGATTCATTACACTGAAATGTTATGAAGATGAATTGATTGCTTACGTGAAATCGCAAATAAGATTTAGTGAATGTTTCTCGTGGTTCAATCATGTTACAAGAGCTTAATAATTTATAGAATATGATTAAATCATTTGTGTTGTAAGAATGAAACTATGCACAATAATATTTTGGGGAACACAAAGCCTTTAATGTTAGAACTCGAGTACGTATCCAGCATTGTCATACAGTTAAAAGGACATGAATATAAGCATTTTAAATGATATCTTCATCTTAAAACTAGGGAGTTGGGGGCATTTATACGCAAAATATATTCAAAATTTATTTCTTGTATATACTTTCGAAAGCTACATTATTATGTTGACCGTATTTGGTAGTCCATAGGGGAACCAGAGTCAATTTACAAATATACATCACTCCAATTAATTTTCATCTTTCTTCGATTTCCATGTGAATATCATTTGATAAAATGAAATTAACGCCTTATTACCACCATTATTAACACAGCACTCACTATCAATACTAAAATCACTTTCAAAAATAATTATTATTATTGATCATCATCGTCATCGTCATCATTATTTATCTATTTATTTATCTATTTATTTATTTATTTATTTATTATATTTATTTATTTATTTAAATATATTTATACAGGATAAAAACATGATCAGCAGATGCTGTTTTTCATCACGGTCCTGACTGAAGGACATGAAACATTAAAACATCAATGCAATCAATACAACAGAAACAATCATATTATGAAAAGCATTATAATAATAAAACTACTGTAGGAAAGTGCTGGAGAGTCAGAAGAGGGGTAAAAGAGAATAAGAGACAGAGTTGAGGTAGATTAAACAAGAACAGGGTTAAAGACTGAGAGAAAGAGTCAAATAGAGACGAGAAACAGAGGAGGAGAATTGAGTGAAGGAAGGAAGGAAAGCTGAAAAAGAAGAAAAGAGAAGAAGAGACATGATTATATAATGTAACATCTCAAGATGCAAATGCAGTGTAAATATATAATACATAAATTATCAACAATGATCATAGTCACTTTCGTAGAACGAGCGTTGTTGACTTCTATTTTTTCTTCTAAATTTAAATGGGGAAAGTATCAGCTATTATCAGCACCTTGTAAAATGATACATATTACATATACATACACATTTTATTATTCGTACATTTTCAAAATCTTTTGAGCCTCAAACGGCTCTATAAAAATACTGAGTAATGTAAAAGTACATGTACATTTTAGAAACAGTCATGCAGGATTTTTGACTCAGATATACGAGGCACTTCTATGTATATACATGAATGAAATTTTTGATAATGTAAAAATGTGTATTATTTCAATAATGCAATTGCAAATCGATGAATAAGTGATTTATTTGATGAGCATTCGAACGCACTTTTTCACCAAACGAGAGTCCCCCCCCCCCCCCGAAAAAAAGGCTGTCCGATATATCGAAGAGTGGAAACCAGACCAGGTGTGAACATGTAATTAATCTCTCTGATCGAAATGAACTATTTGAGGTGGTTTTTAAACGACAAAATGCAATTGCGTTCGATTTGAAGCCTCCCCACAGCCGTGCATCAACTCCAGTTACCACCATAAGTACGCGAAACACGTGTAAAACGGCAAATAGCTCCGGGCCTATTGCAAAACCCTCGCTGTAACCTCACCCCGTTTAAGTCCAAATAGAAAAAAGAAGTAGAGGATATAATTCTTTACTGCCCCAATAAAACTTGCCTTTATGATTTTGATATCCTCGTGTTATGAAATAGAAGCGAAAAGGGCAGCAGAATCGTGTGAAGAATGTATAATTACATTATTGATTTTATTGACTATAGGTATATACCGGTATGTATATGCTATACTTTAGAGTGGAACTATTTCATTTTTTTTTAAGTGCAAGAGTTCATCTAATAATTCTCAAATAATGTTGGTTAAAGTTCATGCTGTCATATTATTTCTGTCATAAATATTTAAAAAATATGTCGAAAATAATATATACTCGATTACAATCTTACTGATTTGAAAGTCACATTGAAGTGTGATAATATTCTTTACAAATTAGTTCTTCATTTTTCGTTTTCCTTTGTTTTGTCTTGAAGCTGAGGTAATAAAGCTGTTATCTATTGGGCATACAGCTGGCAATGAAGTTCCAAGCTCAGGAAGGAAAAAAAAATTGAAGTTAGAATGCAATGAGTGAGATCAAAATAAAGATCATGGAAAAAAGTGCCCTTTATTTATGTTTTTGGCATTGAGATATGTATCACTACATTGCTGAAGACGGATGATAGCGACATCTTTGGAATATGAAATACTATTTTCTATTCTTTCCGCTACTTATCATGCTTATGGACAACCTAAGGCATGTTAGTCACTGGGTGATAATTAGATAATGATATGACACATTGTAGCACGCTAGATATACAGTATTTTTAAAAATGAAATGAATAATATATTTTTAATATCACTTAAAAAGTTTCAGTAATGGTATAAAATTATGTAGATACGGTGTATGTGAATTTTATATTCTTTTAAAGTAATGTTTTGAGAAGGAAATGACCCTTTCTTTAAAAAAAAATGTTGAATGAACGGCGGTTACAGTGATAAAGGTGGGTACGTGGGTCCCCCCCCCCCCCCGATATCAATTGTAGACCTTCATCAACATGAATGCTTCCGTATAGTGCAAAAAGTGGCAGTATCCTGTGTCTTACAAGGCATTCCAGGATAACTCGATGAGAAACATTATAATAATCCTTTTGTGACGCATCT
The DNA here is from genome assembly GCA_029962745.1 of Echinometra lucunter. Lineage (NCBI taxonomy): Eukaryota > Metazoa > Echinodermata > Echinoidea > Camarodonta > Echinometridae > Echinometra > Echinometra lucunter. Next base: position 15,811,840 of record CM057152.1, read on the forward strand.
TTTCAAAATTTGTTATCTATTCCAACACAACATAATCACTGTAGATGAAACAAAACATCTAAGGCACCGAATTAATCAAGATTACTTGAAAGGATTGTAGAATGAACATCAGCTTATGATTCATTTTCGTCTTTAATTGACACACTCATCTTAGGTTTATAAGGCCGCCGCCACTGAGGAGGACTTATCGTGTTTTGTTCTATCATTCAATTAATACGTTCTTCAACCTGTTACTGGAGATCTAACGGAGTACAACGGTATACGCCTCGTGGAGTATTAAAAACATTAAACTGTGAACAGAGTTCATTCAACTTTATTCAATTATAGCATTGTGTGAATTAATGAGACACTCAACTTTACATTTTTAAATCGACTTCTTTTTATCCTACTTCTGTTTTATTATTTTTTACGGCCTTGTGTCATGATAGTAAAACACCCCATCACACCGCTTCCCGCGCCGTTTCGCGAGTAGCAGGCGGCAGGCTAAAGACCACGCCGACACAATGGGCGTCTAATCTCGCGGTGAGGTGGTACATTTACGACTTGTTCAGTAGAAGCACAACATATGTTGTGTTTTCTTGTCTCCGAGGGCGGATAAAATGTTGTGAAGTGGCCACATCAATTCCTGGAACACAAATTGAATTATTTTGTACAGATTATCCAAAATCTGAAAAAATCAACGTTAATAATAAAAAAAAAATTATCTAGGAAAGCAAACACACAAAACTCGCCTCACTCGACTCAGATGTGATGAAATCACGTAAAATTCATGAAGTAGAGTAAAAGGCAGGAACAATTCCAAACACGAAGCATGAAAAACTGGCAAAATTCATAAATGATGCATGAAGCATAATTTCTTGAATGTTCTGTATTTTAACATGTCTGCTGAAAAAGCTGTACGAACACACTTGTAAGCACTTTCTAGTGTTCTCTTTCCTTTCACATAGGCATACGGCAGTGCGTGGGACTGAAGAATCTTTTAAGAGCGAGACAGTGCAGAAGATGAATGAAAATAATGACAATAAGATTTGAAAATTCCACGAAAATTTTGTGTAATTTTTTTCTTCTTCAAACTTTGATACACCAGACATTTATATCATAAGCTCTTTTCAAAGTCTCCATTCATTACCCGGATGTCATAAAAACTTAAGTTCCGCACCCCCCCCCCCCCCCAATATTATACACCGATATCAATTACTTGGTATAATTATTACACAGTGATTATTACCATCAGTAGTTCTAATGTAGTATTCATTGACAATAAATACTTAACTTCTTTCTGATTAATGATCTTGAAATCCATCCATCACAACTACAAAGTCGTTATGATGAGACTACAATAAACAGTAATGATGAAGTCATTGACATCGATATTATAGAATATCACTGAGTGTCTTAAGCAGTCATTGGCTAGAAAGCGAAACAAAGTTCATCACTTTGCAAGAAAATGTACTCTCATGCAAGCAGGTGCACGTCCACAAAACAGGTGAGAATGAAAACTGGAGAAGAAGGAGGAAAAAATATCACACGTAAAATACAAAAGCTTTTAGTTTCGAGCAGGAAAATGTGTTTTCCAAGTGCATGCATAGCGATTTGTTGCATGCAAAGCGTGAAGGATAAAAAAAAGAAGAAAAAATGGAGGGGGGGGGGGATACTGCGATCCTGCAGCGTGCATTCTCCAGCGAGGAATGAATTTCCATTGTTATCGCAGAATTGGAGACATCAATTGATGGATGGTTTTCAAACGTGGCTCTGTGAAAACCGATTTTGACTTGTATCACCGCAATAACATTTACAACACGGCTTAACCCATGCTACTACATAATGAGCACAATGCCATTTGATGGATAAACGGAGACATTTCAACCTCCCTTCTTCCTATTTATCTATTCTTGTTTTGTGAGTCCATTTTGTTGTGACAATACGGCACTGTCAAAACCAGCACGTCATACAGATGGTGAGACGAAATTTCCTACGTCAGACATGTCAGAGGTTAGCATATAATGGGAAGATCACACTTACCATAAATACTTTGATACTTTAATATCTGAATTTATGAATATCACTTTCAGTACAGTATTTCCATATTATAATGCATTTGTTTATTCTAATTCGCTTCCTAGATTAGTCCCGATATAAATAGGGTACTGAGCTGCTGTATAAGTCAAGACATGCATTCACGAATTTTCTTTTAAAAAGAAAATTAGTGTGAATGAACCGTGTGAAATAATTTTCCTCCATTTACATTACTTCGATTCATTTCAAGAAATATAAATAACTAATTGATCACAAAAACAGAAATTGAAATTGAAATAGAACTGCTTTTTTGCAAACGAAATTGACTTTAGGACGATATTTTCTGTCTAATTAGCAGTAATCAATGTAGCAGTAAACTTATGAGTATCATTTCCAGTGTAGTATTTTCATATCATAATTCATTTTATTCTAACTCGCTTTAATAGATCAGTCCCGATATTTTATAGGGTACTCAGCTGTATAGGTCAAGACATGCAATACGAATTTTCTTTTTAAAAGATATTTGTGAGTCACAGTGGCAATGTAACTGAAAATCGAAGCTTTTTTTTTTCAAAATGCTTTGAGAATCGTAAAGATACACGGTGTAGTGTGAATGAACCGTGTAAAATGATTTCTCTCCATTTGATTTTATTTATTTTTCCGTTTAACACTAAACATGTACCATACAAATATATAAATTCAGTGATCTCGTAATTATATAACTAATATAATGAATAAACATTGTAAAAGAAAGAACGGAATTACTGAGGAACTGAACGAAATAAAGTTGACCTTCCTGTAAAAACAGTAAAAGGGGCAGGCTAAAAAAGCAAAGCTTGTAAGGTGCAAGCCCCTAAAACTTAGTTGTATGCATACGGTCAAGAGCAGGTTTAAAATTATGTATAAATTTACATTACTTAGATTCGATTCAAGAAATATAAATAACTTGATCACAAAAACGGAAATTAAAATCAAAATAGACTTTTTGTTTTGCAAACAAAAGTGACTTTATGGCGATATTTTCTGTCAGTGTTGTGTACATAGGATGTAACAGTAATCAAAAGACTTTATGTTCCCTATCGGTCCCTAATTCTAAGCTTCTGACAATATTATAGATATCGTCATCATTCATCTTGTTTATACGTAGCATTTAACCGAATCCCAATCAATTATTTTTGGTTTTTTTTTTTTAAATTATGGACAATAGTGAAACATTTAAGAATCGGTTCCTAGCACCCGCCCCCCCCCCCCCCCCGCCCCATATTGATTATCTTTCGAGAATGTTGGACTTCACGATTACCATCAAGGACCAAGTGTATAATGCATGCATTCCAAAGTTATTCCTACTGTTGTATTATCTCTCTAATTTCAAGCTACTCTCTTTCTTAAAAGAATGATAAAATAGTAAGTTTGGGATAATTGTATAGCAATTCGTTTAACATGTTATATCTTAACAACACGTATGATGACTAAAATCTGATGAAAACGAATGGAAATGCGAAATTAGTGATTACTGATGACACCTTTCAGTCAGTTTTCAGTCCTGGCAAAAATCATTTTGAAATGTTCTCGTAAGATGGCGTTCACGCAATCTGTGCAAGTTTCATCAGAGCTACTCTGTGATGACTATTTGCCATTGCAGTGATCTGTGGTATTTTACTTATATTATTCTCTACAGATGGTATACGGCATACCTGTAATAATTTTAATAATGCATTTTAGAATATATACATGGTTATTTTTTTCATATACGTAATTACCTGCGATTATATTATGAACAGAAATATGAATAAGAAATGTCAAATTATTTCCATTCTAAGTAGTAACCAAAGATCATTTAAAAAGGCAAAGTCACTAGATATTTTTTTTATTAATAACAACGTGAGATATCATAATAACAGATTGATGGTGATAAATGGGATATGAAATTGCATTCACATTTTTTAAAAACCATTTGTCGTGCTCAGAGTTTCCTCACTTTTTCTCCAACCGACTGAAGGGAGACTGCTGAGAAAAGAAAAGAAGACAAAGAGGAGACAGATTCTAAAAGGTAAATTCAGAAGAAGGAAAAAAAAAGAAAATAGAAAAGAAAAGATGAAGGAAGATTAATGATCAAACGATTTTCTCTCTTTTTATTTTCGCTGAAGCTTTGAACGGGTAAATATTTACACATACTTGATTTGCTTTAGTGCTGTTTGAAAACAACGCGGGGATTTAACCTATAGAGAGAACTGTTTTGTTTATCAAATAGATCAAAGCATGAACCTTCCTTTTGTAGGTTCAAAATCAAAGGAACGCTGTATAAACGGATAATTCAAAGAACTTTTTAAATCTTATATTTTGCTATACTAAGACAAAAAAATTTAAAACCACTCACAAACTCCAGAATTATGTAATTATCAATAGACCTTCAAGATATTCTTATAAATCACTCGAAGTTTTATGGTTAAAAAAACGTGAATAAAACAATTGTTAGAGCATATAGTCATACGTTATGTTTTTGTGTTTCTGCTCTTCATTTTATTCAATTTCCCATTTATCGTTTCTAGTTTTATATTCAACATACCTACAGACATGACAATATTACAGTCCAGGAATAGATTTAATACAAAGTGCTATATATTTTGCTAGCTTCGTAGGATATTATAAAGTGTTAAAGTCAAGCTAAAAGTAAAAAAGCTCGCATTTTACGGCACCATATTTTGTGTGCACACCAAGTCGTTTGCGATGCTTCTATTGAAATCAGTACAGTGTTTGTTCTTTCAATGGCCTAGGTTAAGATTCCCTTGCACCTAAGTGTTGTTTGTTCGCGTACAAAGGTTCCCTAATTAGTGGAATTAGTGAGCTAAAAGCGAAGCGGAGGCTACGGTGGAGACAGAAAACGTTTTGATATTATAGTCATATTCCAAAACAATTCATAAGGAGTTATAAATTTCAGGCAATTAATTTTAAGATATGTAAACTCTGAAAACCTTTGCTCAATTTTCTGAATATCTCTACATTTGTATAAGCACATTTACCCTTTTCAACATATTGAACGAATGCCTGACCAATGAAAACGATTACTTTGTGAACGTAATTATAAAATAACAATTCCTAGTTTTCTTAATTCTGACGATAACCTGTAACTGTGAAAATGTTATACAAGGGTAACAGATTCAGACAATGTTTATATTTTTAAACAAAATGTTATAAATCACACTACGTGACATCAACATTTATTGATGCATTCATCATTTTATGATTTTAAATGATACATAATATGCGTATACTGAACCTATGTTAATTATAACAATATTCTTAATTGTTGATTAATTTTATTCTTACATTGATATTTGTAAATTTTGAAGAAAATATTTACTGTTATTGTGGAAATAAATGAAATGAAATTATAAAATGAAACATAATCTTATAATAAACCAGCAGTGATAATGTATATTGTTATGGGAACAGTTTTATTTCAGTTCCCACAGTTTCTTAACAGAAATAGTTATACATGCAATAAAGTAACCTTATTTCTAAGAAACTTCCATTTCTTATTTTGCTCCAAACAACCCGGACGTAATGGTTGTGAGAAGACAACTCCGTTTTTTTTTCAACTTAGTATTTAGAATGATAATATTCAAGTTTATAGCTAATTATAAGTATAATGTAAATGCAAGTTTTAACAAAAACAATAACAGCAACAAAATGTAAACTAATGGTCAACTCTTAAGATAACATTTGGCCCTGATAGGCATTGGTTATCATCTGGCCAACTGACCATGGCCCTGTTGTCAAGGTTGGAAATGGTCATTACGAACTTACCATCAAACTTGGACAGAATGTCGACTTTGATTAGTAACTCCAACATTATATCCACATTCAAAGCTACTATAAATTCCCTTTTAGTTACGTTGTCTCCTTCATTTAAGTTAATTGTCATACTTTTGAATTGTTGTTTTGTTTATTGTCCCTTTTCGTGTAGTCTTGTATCGTCTGTCTTGATTGTTTCCTTTTATGACTTTAATTAGTTACTGATGCAGTAATATTTATGTTCTGGAACCCGAATTGCAAGATTTGCTTTCCAAGGTTTCCCCTACAATACAGCTAGCATTTAATTTATTCGTTTACTCACGATTTGAATGATACATGTGTATACTGGATCTGCGTTCACCATTACAACATTCATAATCGTTGGTTTATTTTATGCACTGATTTTTGTGATGTTAAATTTTTGAAAGAAGTATTTGGTGTTATTGTGGAAATAAATGAAATGAAAGAAAAATGAAAATGAAAAATGAAAATGAAACATTAATTTGTACAGATAACTCAATAGGGTAGTGACCAATTAATTGCCAAATGCCTATTTTCTGGATGCTTTATCACACTCTTTCTCCATATACCAATTCAGTGTAAAACATCTTTGAAGCAAATAATGTCTATGAATTTGTACGCTGGTCGAAATGCACACCTCACTTTGATGAAAACTTCTCAACTGATAAAGCTTTCATTTTTTAAAGTAAAATGAAAATGCTTCAGTAAATATCATGTCGCTCCTCTTATGTCGGCGTATCGTACTTCTTCTTTTTCTTCTTTTTTTTTCCACACGCTTCGATGTGTGCTGTGGAGAATAGATAATAAACCACATCTTACATGTCTTATGAAACAAAGCAAAGCTTATTACTATTATCATTATTATTTGTTTGGCGTCACCTGTGCCTGGGAGACGAAAAGCGAATTGAATCACTGTAACCCTCGGGTCTCTCCTCCCGATAACTGATTGGGGGTGTGCAGTCAACCACTAATCAAGTTTTTATTATTTTTTCTCACTGTGACATAAGCATAAACAACATTATCATGTTAAGTGTGTAGTAACATTTGTAGTGTGTCATTCAGGTAACTGATAAATACTTGTTAGGATAAAACAATAAACTATATGTTTTATTAACTGTGTAAGAACATGAAAAAAGGCATTCGGGATTATAAGGTAAAAACAGTTAGCGGTCAAGTGCAGTATTACCAAAGTGTGTTAAAATCGGTACACAAAATTCGCTTTCAAGGGAAGATAACGACCGATTTAATCGAAGACCAAACATTTTTGAGCTAATTACCTAATATATTTACAGGCATTATTTTGCCAGATGGAAGGACATGTCATGGACGTAAGCTCTGTTGGAATTATCCTCTGAACAAAGTCATAAAATTTGATGCTAATTATTGGTGATCATAAACCAAGGTTAAGCAGCAAGAACAACATGGTTAGCATGCAGTATGCAGTTGGGATCAGAATATTAATTAGAAACATAATACCCCCCCCCTCCTTTAAAAAAAAAATGTTCAAAAGTTTTATGGAAACCTCACAGTCATGAGTTCAATCCTGTTGTAGTATCAGAAATCGGCACTTAAGCCTGAATCTTTTAGAATATATACTTCAGATATACTATATAATTATAATTATGTTTTCGTATCGCGAACGACATCAAGCCTTTATGTGTTTCCAAAATTTGCCTTTTGCCGTGGTATAGTAATAATTGAAATTATTGCTTTACTACGATCTTTCCTCTCGCAGCCTTTCATAGTGCATTCTACAGAATTTTCAGGGGTGCATTCTACACGTTCTACCATGTCTACGGGGTACTCAACAGACTGCATCCGGGCCGAGAGACTCAACTGTACATATAATAAAATGACCTGGTAGGGATTCGAACCCACAACCTGTCTATAAAAAACCCAAGTTAAACCACTCCCTAGTACTAAAACTAACTCTTTAGTTTACCGGTTAACAGTTTCTTATCTCTCTCACTTAGAAATAAACCTGCTCACACCTGAGTTACAACGCAAATCAATGAAATAATCGAAATCATTTGATTTCGTGGCTTAACCAGGACAGGTTGAAGCCGGCGTATGCCACCTCCGCTGTCTGGACATTGCAGAATATCTCTAAATGGAAACACCTGTTGAAATCTCACACTTTCAAAAATTAATGGAACATGCGTTTCCTCTATTTGGCATTATAATACAAATGTGACGTAATCTTTCTATCGCGACTTATTTCGTAAAACATGACGCCCTGGTTATCTATAATCCGAATTTTACTCGTGGTATATTTGGACATTGATTTGAAATCTTGAAATCACAAATGTGATAATGAAGATTTAGGTTGTGATAATCGTGGAAATTGAAACAAGGAATGACTCATATTTCAGGCAATCTGAATCATCCCAGAGATGAGTTAGGTGCATTAATTCGATTTCTATGCTTTAAGGTCCCCAAAATAAAAAGAAATAAGAAAAAAAAAATGAAAGTAAAGACCTTGACACGAGTACTATTTTCGCAGCTACTGAAGATTGCCAAACACTCCTCCTCAGAGTTTTCGTCGGGACAGTGGGTCAAAATCATCTCAAATACGCTTTTGCAAAGAATAGAAAAATATGAAATAATTTTTAGAAGCAAACGTTATCTTATTCAAAGGCAAGATTTGCTTAGCCGAGGAGTAATTTGTTTTGACAAGCTCCAGATATTCTTAGCATTATGATAGATGCTGTGATTTCGATCTTTCTTATTTTCTTCTTACGCCGTCCTCAATAGAAAGCGTATGCCCAACCGTGTGCGGGACAAAAACCGGTCCGAAAACTTGTTAAGTCGAGAACAGCATTTCAATTTAAGAACACCATTGACGGCTGTCATGCTTCTACAACATATTAAAAGTTTTTGCTTGTGTACTGAGGTAGAAGTGTTGGGAAGACACGTTCGAGTGCAAACGATTCTTGGGTGTGTGTTGGACCGCGTGACCAAACAATCGACTTTCACACCCATATCCCAAGGTCAGTGTTTTCAAGTTTAAGTCAACCTCATCTTGTTTGTGCTTCTAATATCGTCTTGGGAAGACCAAAAAGATTTTTATTCCCTCCTCTTTGGGGGAATAAGATTTGTATTTCTCCTCTATCTTGTGAAAAGGATTTTGATTGATGTAAGGGTCTCTTACTCTGATAAGACATGACAGCTCTTCTGAAGATTCCGGTCAAGGTATTCATTGTAGGCATGTTCCTATAGTTCTCCTCTCAGCACACAACCCTTAGGGAATTGCACGAAGGAGGGGAGGTTCCCAACAACAACACAAAATGCTTCTTAAAGAAGCAAATATGGCTGCCTTTTTTCTGCCTGAACAAAAATTATAAAGATAAGGGGCGATTTGAAATTGGTAATGACACGCAAGTTTTAGTCCGCGATGTCACTATCGTGATCAAGGGCAGAACTTTATGACGCAGTGTACTTCAAGGATGCACACATGAGCTCAACCTTTGGATGCACCCTTCCTCTACCATTATCTTCGACGTGGTTATGATCCTTAGTTTTACTTAAAGGGACTGATTAATGGGTCGACGAATAATAGATTAACTATTATCATTCTAAAATGTTAAAAATGCAATAACGAAAAAACACCTCAGTCTGTCGCACGATAATGCCAGTGTTTCTGTGGTATGGTGTATGCAGGGTCGGTCAAAGGAATTTCTGCAAATCACAGCACTGTTAACACATTTTAGAAATTACATATCTTCTTATACCCGACTCTGCTGGATTAAAATGGAATATAGGTTATTTCATAGAAACTGCAATTTAGACCTGCACAGTATATGATGTCAAATAGGCATTGCATTTCTTCCCGAAACATTTACATTTTGTGCACGACCTTGCCGCAAGATTATGTTTTCGCGCTTTTTTCCACCTCACATATCTTTCATCATAATTTGCATCGTCACTGCATAGTCTGACAGAGATTAATATGTCCCGTGTCATGTTAGTCATTGAGGTCCAACCGCTTCCCTGCCATACCTCGTCTAGTTAAACATTAACTAGGCTCCCACAATGGCATGCTATATGGGTTCGAAGGCCACATAGATATCACCATCGGCCGTTGCTAAGTCGCCATCTTGATCTTTTTTCTTTCTTTTTTTTTTCCCTTATGCCTATTTCTCCTCCGCGGGTTCTTTCACGACACTGCCCGGTAATTATATTCACGGTCATAAATTCCCACAAGGATGGGATTCGAACGTGGTATAAGTATACTGACTTCACTTTAGAATAGGAAATGGGGAATGTATATCATCTTTGATTCACATAAACAGTTTAGCACATAGATAAGATAAAGCTATAACTCGCCAATTTCTTGGAACGACGATGACGAAGTCATTACTCTGAGATTGTAAGTTCTTTATAAGGTTAATGGCATTCTCTAAAGAGATATTTAATCATATCATTCGTGTAAAATGAACTATACTGCATGTGCTTGAATACATGAATTTATGTATATTTTTTTACAATGATAACAGTGATCATGAAGGTGGTTTGTGATTCCTACACATGATGCAATAACTGCTTCTGGTAATAATGCCTCTCACATAGGGGTTCCTCACGGATCATTTAGTTGTTTATTTAATTACATGCACTCTGGACTCTAGACAATTGTTCTACGCTGATTCCACTTGTAAATTCAAGTAAAGTTCGTCTTAACTATTAAGGGTTTCCTTGCACAGAAATACACGGATGCGTATACCATGGAGTTGTAACTCCGTGCGTATATACTATTGTCATTTTGAGTACATGTTGTATAAATGTTTTTATTTTTAACCAGTGAATGAACTACGCTATTGAAGATTTGAATAATGAAAAAAAAAGTTATATAAAATGGAGGCATGTTTTGATAAATATTGAGTCCACAAGTTTGCAATTTTGCACACTTAGCTTTCAAAATATCAATATAATTACATATAAAACTGACTTATGCCACTCATTAGTCAGTTCGGAGATTACTTTTTGTCTCATTTTATAACATGCATCTTCAAAATCTTCTCCTGCCAGCTTAACTTATATATTTTGAAGGCTAAGGAGATAATCCTAAGACCTCAACACAAAACCATATTAATTACCCACATCAAGTATAAACACTTATTGGTTCCTGTATGGGGAATAGTTTCCCAGAAACGACTTTGGTATCATCAAACATTTAGGAAAATCCCTTTAACAAAAGGGCCCTATTAGTGACTTGCCTTTGAATAAACATGTCTCAATAAGAAACCGAACTCCATAATGACTTAAGATCTACCTCCGATCAACTTCATGTCGATGACCTTCTTAAGTCGTGACGTCATTTTGTTCTTGGCGCGATTAATATGTTTACCCTTTGGGGTCGTCTGCGCTCTTCGGCCACATGAGCGTTTGCGCAAGGCAGCCACTTCGTGTGTATGATGAACTTAAATACTGCCCCATAAACATGTAGAGTTGTAGAGTTAACTTCCTCAAATTTAGTTCTTGTTTAATTCGATGATCCAGACCACTTCCGTAGGTCAAGAACTCAAAACCTCGAAGGCAAATCTTGCTATTATTCGTCACAAAATCGAGATTTGGATGGTCAACAAAGACAACGTATTAACTGTCTACTGTATTCAATGCCTTTATTTGTATGTTTGCGTTTACAGTCGTCCACGTTTCCAGAAAATTGGTTCTTACTTTATAAAGTTTCTTTAAAAGTTTTAAATCTAAGTGGATTAGATTAACTGGTGGTCAAGTTGCTTGTTGGCATCACCAACAGATACAACCACAGAGTTTAGTTTTATTTTGTAGATATGGCAACAAGAAATTATAAACTTTTACGCGATGGAGAGTTCAGGCAAGCCCGCCACAAGCACTCGCTTTTACAGGGACCTCGCTTTCTTCCATGATTTATGCTATTTTACAAGATATTTATGTTACCATATATAAATTGTACAGTTGAAAAAAAAATGATTGTTAACTTCTGCAAATCAAGTGGAAGAAAACAGATGTTTATTTGAATTACATTGAATTGAAAAAGGCAAGGCTGATTAAGAGAGGGATGACACAATCATAGCAAAAGTAAAGAATCCAAGAGAAATCAAATCGATTCAAATCAAAGCAAAATCGAACTAAATAGGATTAGGCTATTTCAGTTTGGTATTCATCGAGGATCAAGCAATGAGATGACAATTCAGCAGGGGAACGTTTCATGAAGTATCAGGTCAGTGAATTTGCTCTCAGCCAATCAGATGCAAGGATATCAGTAGGTTATAACAGTTGGCAGTTAAAATCACTGACAAAACATTCATGAAACGTTCCCCTGGATTACCCTGCAAATAAACCATTAAAAGATTTCACATGGCATCAACAAAAGGAACTTCGGTTTGTAGAATACCATAGCAATCCTAGGTACAACCCTTTCAATTCAAATGTAAAGATTGTATTCGCTTATGTCCAATACCTTTTTTACTCTTAATGTTATTATAGGGGAAGTGTGAATACTCAATTCGAGAATTATAGCAACCGTTGATTTACATAATTCTTTACATTATCACTAAATCTATTTATATTTGATAAGCTCTCATCAACACTGCTTACTCAGATTTTGACTGGGTAAACACGTGCAGTAAAATATTTAAAAGTTTTTTTTTCTTAATAATGTATAAGGCTAGGAATTAATAGACTATCTGTTTACTCTCATTGTATTGGAAACTTTATTAAAGAAAATATATGCAATATGGAAGGACAATATCGCGGTGTATGACCTGCAACGAGTTTATCCGACGAACACCATAGCCTGTGTAATCTGGAACCATGTCACTTTCGTCAAGTAAGCTTATTGCTGCATGTAATCCTGCATGTGCAGGCGACGGTTGGTTGTTGAATAATTATGATAATTATTATCTAGGATGATCTTGGTTCTCCTGTGAGTCCCAACGAGGGTTAAACCGGAAGCTGGGATGGTAACTTTGACGAGGTCAACCAGCTTGCTAGGGCCATTCTCTCGTCTCGCGGGGCACGAGAAGCCGGAAACGAGAAGTGTTTGGGGGAAGTCTCGGATGTGTTGTTGGGAGGAGCGAGGCGGGGAGGCAGAGGATTTGGGAGCTGACGTGATGGGAGGGATGGGATAGGAAATGGATAAACGAATGATAGAAGTCAAGAAAATATGATAGGTAAGAGAGCGACTGGCGCTTTAGGAAGAAGTAGGAGAGAGAGAAAGAGTGAGACAAAGACACAAATATAGTGTGGCTGGAGACAGAATTTAAAAAAAAAAAAGATAAAGAGCACATGATGATACGCATGTTCAAGCAGGTAAAATGTAGACAATGTCGGGGAAAGATGAGAGGAGGAGAAAGAGAGAGATAAAGAGAGAGAGAGACAGAGACAGAGACAGAAGAGACGTGATATTGAGAAAAAGCAGAACGAAGTGATGAATGCAAAACAAAACGTATAGGAGAGCAGAGTATCTGTAACTTGGCCATGATGGCCTGATAATTACGAGAAAGGTACAGACGCAACTTGCTTTGTTCCCTTCTATATAATACTATATACATATACGGACTGTATCCATGAATTTCAGCACCATAACTTCCCTTTCTGCCATTTTATGTGGAAGAATGTACAATCCCAAATAGCTAACTGCTTGGTATACGGGCCAACCTTTTACCCAACCCAGAATGTTTACACATCGAATAAAATAGAGGATGCCCTGCTCATCTTCCACCAACGGAGGCTGTTGTCATGGCAACGGCTTTATCAGTCCAGCCTAGAGATAATCGAAGATTGGAATAAAACGATAAAGGAGCAATGACTTTCTTCAAGGAGATGGAATACTCAGATTTAATGTTACTCTTAAGAAATATAATAGGACTACTAGCTTTATACAGAAAGTTAAGTGCACGTTTTGCATCTTAATGTTGTTTCCGAATCCCAACGCACTAGACAAAGTACTGACACAGATAATAACCTTTAGACTTTTTTCATTCATAATTACAGACTTATTTTCACGTATTCATGCAGTAGAATTGAGAAATGATTTTTAAAAGATTGGGGATGAATACGATTCTTTTTAGCACCATAAAGATATCACGAACTTCGCATGTTGTGCTGTGTTCAATTTTCATATTGTCAGATTAAAATCACTATATCTTTTCAATGCTTATTAAACACTGATATGAATGATCTAAATGAAGTTGTTGATATGAGGTCAAGGAAATTGGTAAGGAAAATTCAGATTGTTATTATTTTGTTATTTACTTATTCATTTATTTATTCTTTTTTTTTTTCTTTTTTCTTTTTTTGCATATTGCGTCTACGCCAATTATTAAGCTATGAACAACATCAGGATATACCACTACATTTCTACCCTGGACCACAATGAATAATCGATTTAGAATATCTTTTTGTATTGAAGATTTTCCACTATCTAGGCAAACCAGGGAACATCTCGACTCAAATCATGCAATAACGCTTATGATTTACGCGAGTTTTCTGTTTGCTCCCAGCTTCTAACGCTGTGGTATACACTGAATGCACACTAAGAAAAAAAAGGTGCAATTTTGCACCCTTCAAATGCAACACTAGGGAGCTCCTTTTTGGGTGCAACTTTGCACCTTTACAAGCTTTTTGCACCTTTAAAGTTAGCTACATTTTGCACCCTAAAGGGTGCAGAGTTGTACCCTTTTAGGGAAGGTGCAAATTTGCACCTTTTTGTACGCAAAAATTTCTGCACCCTACAAGGTGCGAAGCTGCACCTTTTAGGGTGCAATCGGGCATTTCCGGGTGCAAACAAGAACAAAAAGGTGCATTTTTGCACCTTTTTCGAATAGGGTGCAAGATTGCACCCAAAAAGGTGCTGCCAGTGTTGCATTTAGGGTGCAAACTTGCACCTTTTTTTCTTAGTGTGTGGCATGACTATTGGGTTCGGTTCCAAGACCATACAAGTCTCACATTTTAAAGAGAAACTTGAGTTTTGGAGGATGTGACAAATAATTTGTTAGCTTTCTTAGTCATTATGTCAGTTTGGCAGAATATCATAGTGGAACATTTTCCCTAAGAGGGATTATACTTAAACTGCCTTCATATTCAAGATATGACAAGGAAACATCTTGATTGTTCTGCCTGAACATTTGTATGGTTCCGTATAACCATTGCTGTGTGCACTGCATGTACCTTTTTCAACAAGATTACGTTGATTTCTTATCCTTGTGATGATTTCAAAACTGAATGGTATATACTAATTTTTATTTACCACTTATAATCAACATTTCCCAACTGAAACACTTTCTTTCAAATTGTAATCGCAAGACCAGAACTCAAATTCGTCTTTAAAGTAGCGCTGTGACATATGACCTTCACTTCAAGCTGTACCACCCTCCCTCATCCTGACCTTTCTTCTCCATGGACGCTGAACTTGAATCAGGGATATTCTTTTTTTTAGGAGAAGGAGGAGGAGGTGCACTGATGAATAGGTGAGTCGAACTTTCTCGTCAGGTGGGAGTTTGATGAGAGGGAGAAAAAAAAAAGGGGGAAGCAAGCAAAAAGAAGGGTGGATCTGAAGACCCCTTTGTAAGACCAGACCTTGTCTCATTTCCTTGTGAAATGTTTCTGAGTGGCACTTTAACGGGGTAGCTTCTATCAGGGGCCTGGTAGGAACTGAGCAAATTTACATTGCGGACCGGGCAGCTTGGGCGATGCATATCAAGCAGGGTCGGGGATGAAAAGAACGCTGGTTTTTATTATTACTTGAATGAATGAAAGAAAGAAAGAGACAGAGGGTAGAGAGAGAGAGAGAGAGAGAGAGAGAGAGAGAGCGAGAATAGACAGAGAGAGAGGGGAGAGTGAAAGAGAATGAAGTGAGTGAGTTTGAATGACAAATAACATTCATTTCGTGGTAGGGTGTGAATAATCAGAAAAAAGGGAGTCGAACCATTGTGTGCTACAGTGAGAGCAGAAAAGTGAGCAATAAGTTTGAAGGGGACAAAATGGGAAGGTAGAACGAAAATGAAATAATCGAAAGAGAAATGATTGGAGTTAATGAAAAGAAAGATAGCCATCAGTATGAAATAAGAATTGATGCCAGTCAAGTTATTCGAGTAGATAATAATCTATGGTGAGAGTGCGAAAAGGATAGAGAGATTAAAAGAGAGAAAACAAGAGTGAGAAAGAATGAAATATAAGGCAAAAGACAAAGGAGAGTTAGAAAGACGAAAGGACGGGATTTTGATGGATAAATACAGAAAAAAGGGTATATAGGACTTATTATGTAACCTTCACCTACTGTGAATAATTTACATACATGTGTAAACGTATTCTATTACTCGAAAAGCCATAATACGCACTCAAAATATGTCAATGAATTTGAATTATCGGTTAGGTCGAGTAATAACCAATAATACAATGTTTTTTCAGCAAAGAGGCTCTTTCACCTTCGAAAATAGGGCAGCAATAGCACCAACAACATGACAAGACAGAAAATATCATTACCTTCCAAAGTGTGAGATCTATAATAACAGCACATGAGCGTTACAAACTATGATATAGAAAACACATCGAAATTAACCACTAAAATTTAATCCCTGGCTGCTACGACTGCAAGTAGATTCAAGCATTCCGGTGTCACCGCATGAGATGTCCATCCGGATGAGATGACATCGGTAGATGTTTTTCAATACAAAAATTACAAGAAATATGATTATGCTCTCCCCATCACGCAGCCAGAAACTCCTGCATATGAAGTGGGCCTATCATTAGAATAGAAGTGTTAAAAAAAAAAACTCACTTGCTACGCTCACTCGCCAATATGGACTAAGTCCACTCATTTGATTAAGAAGGGGTGGTGTCACCGGATGAGATTTATTTTCGTTTTGTATTGAAAAACATCTACCGGTGTCATCTCATCCAGTGGCACCGGTTTCAAAAGACTGATCATGATAATTGCAAATATATTTTGATGATAATAGTGACTTACGATTACTATACTAAAAACCCGTGGATGCATTTTTAAGATACATTAACTTTTCATTTGTAAAGCAAAACATTAAATCAATTACCTAAAAAAATTAAGCTGCAAGAGAGTCTGTGAAAAGTTATATTGAAAATCTGTTGTGAAATGAAACCAGAAATTTTAGGCACCGCTATTCGTCAGGAAATCATAAAAAAAATTTCAGTCCATGTTAGATATTTGAGAGGTTGATGCCAGTAACAGCGATTGATTTGTTTGATGTTTCCAAAATGCGGTAGTATTGTAATGGAAATAATGTAAGCCTATCACAGAGATCAACATTTATTTTTCTTCATACGTTTATACATTATCATGTTCGTGACACAGAAGTTTCAAAACATTAGCGAGCGCATGATAAACTGTATAATGTCAATGAACGACAGCCCTCAATTCTAACAAATCTTCGTGCTCTACCAGTAATTTCAGGTTTCGAGCCATTTGCATGCTGGTATGACCAATTACACACATTAATAAATGTCTGTGTGCCTGTTCGTGCGTTGAAGCAAATCATAATTTTAGGTACTGAGCAGTGAATAGAAGTGTTTTTCCCCCTCATCATTCTATACAATAGATCTGCAATCCCAGTAGATTATTTGAATTTTCTGGAAAGAAATGTAAATACAGAGCAACTATTCGTATTTATCTTGCTTTTTAGCAAAGTTTGACAAAAATACATTGCACCTGGCAACAACAATTTTGGTTGAAATAGGATCATATTATTTGAAATTTTTCCTAATAATAATTATTATTTTCTGATATAAGGTATATTCATATTGAATTTGAATAATAAAAAAAAAGTTATAACCATTATTTAAATAATAATGAGGCAAAGTATCTTCTGCAAGTTTGATCGATTGGTTGAAATCCACATTTATTTCCTTCTGATCAGTCAATAACATAATGTATAAAATTGCAATAAATTATATAGCATTCAGAAAGAAGGTGGCGAAGACCCGGGAAGCGAAGCTTGTGTTGGGGACGCCGAGAACAAAATGACAATACTAATAAGAGCATATAAATGCATAAATACAAAAGCATTATTTGACGTTATAATGAAGGAAATTGTGGTAGAAGTAAAATAGAAAAGATTATAGTGGAAAGGGAAAGGGTGGCATGAAATTAATGTTGCAAGGGTGTAACAAACCAAGTTTCACTCGCTTTATGTAAAAAAAAAATAGTTTTGCTAGTCGAACTATCTTACCAATATTGTACTGAGATCAGTTCAGAATAAATTTAAGCTAGTGTCTCTTGATGAGTAGGCCTCCTCGCCGGTGGTTGTTTAAGGGGGAAAAGTGGTTAGGTTAGAATCCCTGATAATAATTAGTCGATACGCTTTTTAAAATCGTTTAATCAATAATTTTTTCTATTTCTAATATGGATTCGAATAATCAGAGTCTAAATTTTTGGTGTCATTCTTATCGAGATACATATCGTTCATTGCTTGGAATAGTAATGCTTTCACTGCTCATGATTATTACGCTTAATACCATGCACTTGAATTGATTATGTTAAACTGAGTTAGCTCAACATTTGATTTGAGTATTTTCTCTAGGATATTTGGCAACCGTTTCAAACAAGATGGCCGACTCTTACTGTTCAGAGTGAAAAAGGGCTGGGATAGGGTAATTGAATGATTTGAATGTTTGTTCCAGATAAACTGGGAAAAATTAAGCAAACGAATATTGGAGGGGGACAGAGAAAGAGAAACGGGGAGAGATAGAGAAAGGGGTCTGGGCTGTAAAGCTAACAGGAGCAAACTTGGTATGATGGTTTGCCGTGCTCGTTGAAAGGAATCGTAATGGTGCAACGGTTTGCGGGCAAATAGAACCAAAGAAATGCCCGGTTTGGGTTTCAGCCCAAAATATGAAGGCCTAAACTTTCATGGCATTCGCAAATTTTGGGTGGTTTATAAATGCGAGAAAAATTGTCACAAAAACGAGGCTTTCTCGCCATAAATTAAGAACAGATACATGGACATGGGATGCGGCATGATGTCTCGGTGCTGTCTTCCTTCACTTCTAATTTTTTGAAGGGAATAATGCGAGGATGAAAATGGATGGAGAGAGAACAAACTTGTCTGGTAGACTTGTCGTAGGTAAGAGCAAACAGAGGAACGTAGTTGACTGTATGCATAGCGACTCTGTACACAATCCTTCCCTTCTCTCTACCTCTTCTTTTGGAGGTTGTCAGACGAATTTATAACCGAAGTGGAGAGAGAAAAAAGAAACCAGCAAAGAAAAGAGAAAAAGGAAGGTGCAAAATCGCCATTACACGGTTGTTCCGCCATCAGTTCCACATGCTGCTAAAGCTACCCATCCAGATGACCCCTTCACAAACCGGTAAGTTTAGACTCATTTCTCATAAAACATTTGCGCACCATTACATTTTCCGTGGAATTCGACTTACGTGATATTCTTCTCTCTGCTTTAGAGTATAAGACTTGAAATCTTAACGCATGCATGTCCGTGTAGGCTGCTCCCTTTTGATCTTATAAGAAGCTTTTTGAGGGGTACACAGGAGGAATGGTTGGAAGTTGCTCAGGGGATGAGGGTGAACCTGGAAAAAAAAGAGGAGAGAGTGGGGAGACGGAACATGCTGGCATGGCATGTAGGAGAATCCCCAATAGTCAAAGCATCGAGTGTGATAGGGTTGGCGATCGGAACAGAGAGAGACTTGAGCGAGACGGACCTACATCCGACCTACGTGACCATCAAACGACACAGCAGACGACCAGCTAGAATGACAATGAGCGCAATGGCGGGAAAAAAAGCAGAAGACGAAAAATGAGAAGAGGAGGAAAAAGGGCGCGCCATAATTCCTGAAACTAATTTGGTGGAAAATGCTTGTGTTATATGGACAGGGTAGTTGTTGTTGTTTTTTTCTCTCTCTCTCTCTGATGATTTTCAGAACTTGACCTTTGACACTATAATAGCTACAGAATATAATTCTTAAATACATTATCCCATTTCGGATCCCTCTTTGCTTGATCTTCAGGGCGTAAAATCTAACAAAATGTGAGCATTTTACCACTAGGGTTCTCCAAACAATTTGGAAAGCTAATGTTATCATTTATATTAATGTATTATCAATATCCTACTATAATAATTTCAAATCTAATTTCTAATCATATAGCAGCTGTGCTGATGAAAACATAAAGGGGTTCAACCATAAAACCTTGTATCTCATCTCTTTGCCATAGATCTGACAAATATTTTGTTCATTCATCACAAATGGTGTCGTACATCATGGCTTTAGAAATCGTCCATGTATTTAAGACGGCTTGCAGGCTCGCAGTGTGTAAAGTCAACAGCTCTGCTATAGACTGTTTTGTTCGCGGCTAAATAGGCCCAATTGAGGAGAAAAACTGTCCATGGAATTATTTCTCTGCGAAGCACTTGGGGCCTGCTTAGGAAATAAGCAATCTCTTAGCTTCTGCACTAATTTCACAACTTCTTCTCTCCCTTGTCGCTCGCTTTCTCGCTGGCGGTCTGTCGCGAACTTTCTCCTCGTCTGGTCTGGTACCAATTCTCCTTTGGAAGAAAAGAGAACTAATCCACTTTCTCTCCAGAGAGGTGATGAACATGGGACACTGTAAGGAGAGGAAGAATTATCAGGTGATCTTTGTGATAAGAGAAAGTAAGAAGGAAAAATGAAAATAAGATTGCATAGCCGCAAACAACTCTTTAGGCCGAGCATAAAGTAGGTCACCTCCAAATCTTGTGTTATGATGAAAATATGTCTTTTCTTCATAACTAATACCCGTGGTCTGGAGGAACTCGCTGTTGGATTGAAATAGAGAGAGAGAGGGAAGGGAGAGAAAGAGGGGGGGGGGGGTGGCATGTTTTGTAAAAGAGATGCTTAGGCGCCTGTAAGAGAAGTGAAGATGATCATATACTCGATAATGAAATGGTAGCACATTTCACCAAGGTCGTTTCGTATTGATTGACATAGAATGAAACCGGCAAAGTTTCGTGGTTTTTCCGTCTGCCTGGCACGATCCTCAAAATGGCGCCCACTCCAAAAATTGGAGAACCCCCTTCATGTCCGTGTTTTTGGCGTGCTGCTGAATTCCTCCTTCTCTTAACATCTTCTTTTCCAGGCTCGGGCCTGGGGGCTCGAATCGACTCGCTGATCGCAGAAATCGATCGCTTTTGGTCTAGTTGGAATGGAAGAAAGAAAGAAGAAAGCCGGAAAGAAGAGAAATTAGATTCTTTCTAGCTGTATTTTCATCTTCGAGTCGTGTATCGGACTTGTAAAATATCGGCAAAACGGGAAGATGGCGCGACGCGACTTGAAAATAGGATGTGTCTGATGTGTTCGTATATCACAAATTTGTACTGCATTAAATAGAAAAAATGTATTTTTCCTTTTTTATTGCAACTAACGTTCAACTTGATAACAGTACTTTTTTCATATATACCATCTCAAAGATATTACCAGGAAATTATTTTGAGATATGCATAGCTTTGGTTGTTATTGTGATAGAATCCAAATTAATAGAATTTTTCATTTTTTCCCCCTCTAATTTTGGTAATATTTCCAAAAAGTTTTGTAGACTCATTCATTAATGTCCAACTGCAATGAAAATGTATTTACCTAAAAAGTTGCGAATATATAAATTTAGACAGGGGAAAAAACAGGACAACATGCACTATGATGTATGTACTGTGATGTGCATGCAGGGTCAGCGTTCTTACAACAACATAAAAGATACAACACAAAACAAAAAGGCTTTTTTTTTCTTTTTCTTTTTTACTGAATATCATTTCTTGCATAAGTTTTAAAAAATCTCTAATAATTCTTTTTAGCATTGTTGTAGAATCAAATAAGCGGAATAAGATTACTTACGCTGTTGGTTGTTACCTTAAATGACTTCATGTGCTATGAGGTTTTCATTATCATTATCTTTTTAGAAATAGCATTGGAATGGCATTTTCCCTAAGATAAATCAATATTTTTGTACTGATAAAAAAAGAACCTTCAGTTGATACCAATGTAGAAAGCGTAAATAATGTACAAGGTTCCGATGAATTTATATTCACAACTATATGAATACATCATAATAATGTTGATGTTAAAATATGGGTCTGATTTAATTCCTGTTTTAAAACGGAACCTGGTGATGTGTATTGTTAATAGTGACAGGATTCTTTCATAGAAAAAAAAAATCAGTGAATTAATATAACATGTGGTGGCAGGAAATGTTTCATTTATTTGGTCTCCATTGAAATTACTAGACATGAACGATAGTCGGTAAAACATCTGATAAAAAGATTAAAAAGATTAATGATGGATAACAAATCATGGAAACACTACTATTATTAGGCAAGTGAATAAACTCTTTTCAATGATGCATCGCCTGTTTTTTTTCCAAGAAAATTTTAACAGAAGCCTGAAAGCTCAGATGGAAAGAGAAAAAAAATTATGTTGCATCCGTATTCATTGCGGTCATAATCAAAAGAGAAAGAGAGAGAGAAAAGGAAAAAATGTACAAAGGATAACATTTTCCCATGGATTGGATGACACAGTTTTAAGAAAAGGCAAACGAATTACGCCCTCATTATGAAAAAATATTTATATAAAAACGAAAAAACACCTTTCTTGTAATGATAACCACATGTCCATGTCGTTAGCGGATCTCCAGCAAGTCAGCACCCAAAGAGCTCTGGCTGAGAAGGAGAGCAATGTACCGTCTCTCTTTCTGACCTTTGGACATGTTGGACGCGCTCAATGTTTGTAGATTTGCACTAATTTTACCGACGGTGTTTACTTTATTAAGAAGATCGCTCGTTAAAGTATCTTCTAGTGTGCATTATTTCACATACTTGAAGAAGCAGAAACAATGAAATATGTTACCTAAAAGAACATTAAATGTAGAGGAATGTTAAACAAATGCATGTACATTAATTTCAGTTAAAATACCGGACTCACATTCAAAACAAATATTTGACATAATTTTGAGAAATATAACGTGCTGTGCTTTACGCACTTAAAACGAAGATAATGAAGATTAATATTATTCCACTGCAATTCTTAAAAAAACGTAATGCAATTTTGGCGTCTCTTCGACGGCCTTGAAATAACAAGGTTTCAATATACGGAGAAGCAGCGGAGCGAGAGAATGGCGGGAAAATATAGCGGTCACCTCGCACTGTCCCTACGGGTACCATTCGGCTGACAACCAAGGTTACGTTCCGTACTTAACCAAATAACGAAATTCTTCCGTCCCTGGTACATGCACGCAGGCCTATGCCCATTTTTTTTTGCTACTGTATCATATCTATAAGATTTATGTTTTCGAAATAAAGTAAATATTTCAATATTATAATCTTTGTTTTATATCATATCTATATATTTCAAATGAAAATTCGATGGATTTGTGAAAGGGTCTTGTGACAGTTTTCTGCCGGAATAAAAGCCTTTGCCATTTCATCATGTTGCTTTATGATATCGCATATGCCATGATATATTCATATTTCCTCTCTTAGTCTAATTTATCATTAACTGAAAACATATAATAATATATTTTACAGTATCTATTTCAATCACTAGGATAATATCTAATTATGGAAATTCTTTAGCAAAATATTAAGTCAATATAGAAATTTAAATATACCGTAGATATATAGACTGTTGTTGTTCCACGTCAGTTGAGTTAAATCGTGAATGATCAAAAGCAGTACGGATGTGTTTTGTAGTGCTTTTTTTTTCTTAATATTTTTTTTAAAAACCCAATATTATATAGACAATTTTATTGAATTTAGGCAAATGTTGCTTAGACGATTACAATGACAGACTAATAGTCTTAATCATAATACGCAAAAGAAAATGTGTATTATTCTCTTACGGAAAAGGGGGCCATCTTTCCATGATAAGACTGAATATTTGGAAGTTTCAATTTTCAAGAGGAACGGAATAATATTCAAGCATAAAATTTCCTAAGAAAAAGTGACAAAACTGCATATCGCCATATCATGTATATACACAGGAGTATTGTCACCAGGTAAAGTAAGAGAATTAGAAGAAAATTCATCACTGATATTGTCGTTAGTAATTTTTTGGGGGTGGGGGCTAAACGAATCCATCTTTCAGACAGCCTTTTAGAAAAAATATACATATAAATTCTCTTTAAAAAAAAGAAAAAAAAAGAGTGAACGCATTCACACTGTTAGGGGTGAATTTAAGAAAAGAGTGCATTTAGAATGAATTAAGAGTGAATTATTACACTTCTGAAAAAGCGCCTGCTATACTTGGTGCATTCCTTAACGTCAATCAGAAGTGTCTAATCCGTTTTAATCTACAAAAATGTATCTTTTGACTGATTTGCCTGAATACAGGATATTATCAAAGAATGACATGGCAACTTTATTCTGTGTTTATGTGCTTCCAAATATTTTCATTTGTGAAGGCGCGTTCTAGCCGCAAAGTTGCTTTGACTGTAACTGGCCGCTTGCTTCAACTTGCTTGTAACCATTCTTTATTTAACGTTGGTATCAGTTCTGTCGGCTTGCTTCAGGCACAGATTTTCTATAATATGATCTGTAAATGTATCGAAGGTATTAAGATGGCGAATTCAATATCGGAAAAAATCAAAACGAAACACATGTTTTGTAAATGATACTTGATTCCTTATTGGTGTAAATATACTTTTGTAATTACCGTAACTTGACTTTTAACTTTCACGGCCAATCCAGAGTTAAAACTATTTTTATTTGCAAAGTAGATTAGGAGATAAATAGGTGTTTTTAGCATTTATTGATGCTTCAAAGGTTAGATTTTCTGAATTCAATCGGGTAATTATTTTCTGGTCTGTGATTCTTTTTCAATAATTGTGTGTACCGTACATAGTACCATTGAACTCCCTTTTATCGTTAAGAATATAGAAACGCCATCCAATCAGCATAATGTTTCAAGAAATATTTCTTCATGTGTTCATTCATTTTGTAATGACTGATTGTTTTTTAAATGTTACATTTTATATTAAATAATATAAATAGACTTTTAAAAACCAGGAAGTTTTCCGGGTTTATTCATTTTCATCCTTCGAATGTTATAACTCTGTACTATATAAGCGCACTATTTATTTCACCTTTTTTGTTGGGTGACTGAGTGACTTTGAACATTATCTCCGTATCGAATTTAATTCGTCTCTGACTCGATTCGATACTCTTTCATGAAACTGCAGAATGAAATATCTTAAATGAAAATATATGATTCAATAGCCTATATGACTTGCAGTTTGATAACAGTATTCTTGGTCATTATTTTATTTCAGTTACGTCAAAAGGGCAGGATCTTTATGACAGAATGAAAAGAATTATTTTTGTAGCAACCGCATTAGCAAACTGCTATTCGTTCCGAAGATTATGTTTGTTCCCCTTGCACGATGTTAGCGAAGAATATAGAAAGATTAATTTCAAACGGAAAATAGCAATTTCCAACGGTTAAAGAAAGAAAAAGTATTATATGCAAAAATAGCCGTTTCGCTTTAGAAATGCCTTCGGTAAATACGCGCCTCCCCCGCCCATTGAGACTTAAATTTTTTTCTCTCTCTCTCTTTCTCTCTCTTTCTCTCTCTTTCTCTCTCTATCTCTCTCTCTCATATCACCCTCTCCCTCTTTTCTTTTCTCTCTCTCCTTTCCTTCCTCTCTCTCTCTCTCTCTCTCTCTCTCTCTCTCTTCTCTGGTGATATATCTCTGGCTATTCTTCACCCTTTATATTGTTTGTCCACATCGCTTGATCATCATCCATCAATGTCGAGATGTAAAATATCCCTCTGAAAAAAAGAAATAAAGCCTACTCAACTATCACGCTATAAAGATAAGGAATATCACGGGTTCGAACCGGCTTTAAGCGCACGTTTTCCACTAGAGAGGTTTGGTTGGTATAGGCAGATTTCTTTTCTTCTTCCGAATTCTGGTATTGATTAGGAAAATACTATTTGAACGCGTTGTTCTCTAAGGTATATTGTTTCTTCCTTTTTGTCGATTTTCACTTTCAGCGATGAGTATTAATATTCTATAAGGATGTATATACTTAAGTATTCACAACTCTAGATAACCCACTTTACGCAGATCGTGAGAACGTCAATATTACTTACTGAATTTATCAGGATGCGGTGTGTAAAGACCGCTTATGAAGAACAATTTAAAGCAAATTTATAGACGACTACCAAGCAGGAAAGCAAATAAGTTTAAAATTTACGGAGATTTTAAGGAAGAATTTTTTTCTTGCAACTATGAAATAAATTATAACTTTGAATGAATACCATATGATTATTTGATGACGAGTGTATAAGCAAATGGAGGCAACGGTGAACTGAAAGGGCAGACATTAAATGCTAAAATACATCCTTGGAGAAAAAAAAAAAGCTATTGGCAAGGAGCTTTTAGTCTAGCACTGATCACAACAACTCCCATCAAACATGTCAAAAGTGAATGGCCACGATAGTTTGTATTGTATACTTCCTATCAACACTGTGAAATTACACAACGAAACAAAAAAAAAATCACAAAATTTACAGATATGCATTGGAAATGAATTATTTCCGACGTAATCACTTTCGTAATTGTTGTTAAACATGTCAAACTTCATAAAATTCAACATGCTACATTCATACATCCATATAGATAGATGTATGTTGGTTGGCGACTAAACATTTTACATGGAATAACAAAGTCGCCTGTATGACGGCATGATAATACTGAGTGACACATATTATTAGTAGTAAAAAAAACAAAAACAAAAAAGAAGAAATGTAGAAATGTCTTTAAAAGCAAGAGAAGAATTCACTTCTGTACTTACCATAGTTTACATTTCTGTTCAGTTTGATAATGCTTTATTCTAAACTAGATAACGACATTAGCATTACAGTGCTATCGTCGTTATAACCATTTTTCTTATCTTCCACCCCCAAAACAAACAAACAAACAAATAAATGGGTATGTATAATCATCTGTCTTAACTCTTCAATTGTTGAAACCGGATTTTAAAGTTATTTAATAACGACGAATAATACGGGATGATGTCTTACTTACAGGTCCATATTGATGTCTTTGATTTTTTAAAGCGCTTTTATAAGACTTGAAAAAATTTCTCTTGCTTTTTTTTTCTTCACATGTACAACACATTCTGATAATGTGAAGGGAATGCGCTAATTTTTTTAAGAAAATGATTTCATTATTTGATTTAAATAAATAGAAAATTAAAAACAAAAACACGAAAGCGTGGAATCTTGTGTGGCAATGACCTTGCGCTGGATATAGGAAGAGCCTTTGATCACTTATGAGATGAATTTATATCCATTATTTTTAAGTGATTTTTTTCAGATTGAAATCACATAATAGGATGGTAAAAAGAAATGAACGTTATAAAACTTATTGGTAAAATAAAATTATTGAATTTCTTCTGCTAATGATAGCAAAATAATGAAATAAGTAAATAGCAAAACCACTACCGGTTAGAAAAGACAACAAATTTACATGATTTTGGACCAATGTATAAAAAAATAAATTTTAATTTGAAAGAAATGAAGCGTGAATAATATCACTAATATTACTCATTGACTGCGATTTTGATGCTGACTGCTCTGAATTGCAATGTGAGTGGACTGAAATAATGAAATCATTTTCTTTAAAAAATTAACACAATTATTATTGATTGCATTCTTAGGACTAATATGAAAGTAGCCAGTCAGCTCATACACTTCACTTTTAAAATTCACTTTTAGAAAATAAATCTGTTTAAACATTTTGTACTTTTTGATGGAGTTGAGATTTTCATTTTGACATAGTCAGCATTTGACTCGTTCTAACTTTTTTTCCTTGTTATCCTTTTGAACATTTTCGTCGCCGATTCGTCTTTGAATTCTCCTTTCATCACCCATCTCCCCTCACGTCACTTTATTTCGTTTTAGACGGTCGTCGAATTGGACATTTCTTAGATTGAGATGAGGAAATGAGATTTCAGTCCCATCTTGTAATTCCATTTCAGTCAAAAGACGACAAATAAAGTGTGCAAATACTGCAAGATGGCGAGATACAAAGCGCAGGACTAAGAAATGGTGCTACGCGGAATGAAGGGAAGCAAAAATGCGAGGCGTTGGCAAATGGCGGCGAATAAGACCCTGTCCCTCTTAACTAACTTCCATGAAGGTAGCGCGGTGTAATTGACTATCGCTGAAATTGTGTTCCTGCGATGACCTTTCCGTTTGGAAAGGCACAACACTGAGTCTCTGTCACGTACCGTTCAACACTTTAGAGCTCTACTTTTGACACGGCAATTAGAGGCACAATTATCCGTCCATCACCTCTACACGAGAAATCCAAATGAATTCAGAGATCTGCTGTAATTAAAGAACACCAATGCTTTACTTTCACTTCATCATTCTCTGTACCTCTTCCATTTTCCTCTTTCTTTCTTTCTTTCTTATTCCATAACTGTACAGTGGCGACCAAGTTCAGGCCAATATGACTGACCGCGTCGCTAAAGTGTCGCATTACTTTTCTTCGTGCCTCTTTGAGGCCACCATACATCTGTCACTCAAGTCCAGACCATGACTTTGAAAATAGGCGCCATTTCTTTGATTCCAGACGAAGATATTGCAATGACTGACCAAAAGGTATCAGATGTCTGAAGTTCACCATTTGTCCACTTCAAATTAAACTATTGGGGGGGGGGGGGGTAGAAAAACAATTCAGATAACGCGGTTAGTTATTATTACGGATTAGAATTTTGGCATTAATACAAATTTGTTTTAATATAGGTTGTTATGCCAATACAACAATCAAATTTACTCATAATGGCGACAACAAAGTCACGACACTATAAATTTGTTAGCTGTACCATTAACGCTTACTTTTTATGCATTGGTGAACAGTAAAATTGCTTATGTTGGAATTATACCACCGCAATGTCAAAGAAGGTCCCCTGTATGTCAGCAGCTAATGAACAGAGATACGACGAACGCCGTGAAAATGGAGGACTGATTCCACAGTTGATCTGATGGTAAAAAGAGGAAAATGGGCCAAACAAAATGCAATAATGATACCCTTGCATTTGCATTTGCAAAATTACCATTTTATAAGGAAAATGTTGAGGAAGGGGATAACCGAGCAAAGATAAGAACAAAAAGCAAAGAGGATATAACTCAAAATGTTGTTGATGTTTGTATCATACTCATATTGTCAAAATCCCAGCGCATATTTCATTGAGACGGCATGCATTTCCTTTTTTTAATGGTATCTAACGAGCATGATTGCACAGCCAATCATAAATCTAGGTTCAACAAAATAGTTATCACGATAATATTCAACGCCTGTATCTCTGCTTTGTGTGTTTGTTTCTGTTTTTATTTTCAGATTATCATGATTGTATGATATCAATTTAGGAGTGACTTTGATTTCTCTTGATAAAAATCTAAACTTACGATTTAAAAATGGCATCATGTAAGTGTGTGTAAGGAGAAAAATATTGTCTAAAAAGAAAAATTTGATTAATAAATGACTACGTTCTAGTGCGGCATATAACTCTGCGACATATAAATCATGGAATAACTTCACTGAACAACAATAAAAACGGCATGATGCTTACAGACAAAATTTTCCCGAATTGTCCCAGTACCGGTATTATCTCTCTCTCAATTTTTATTTCGCGAAATAATCCTTCGCTATCAAAAGCTCATTAGCATGTTGACTGCGACTACTGCACGACGCAAAGTGTCCACATAGCGTGGATATAAACGGAAAACCTAATATTTTCATTTGATTATTTATGTTCTACCTACTCCTCCTAATGGCTAAGCATTGGAAGGCCTGGTTAACTGTACACTTTGTCAATAGGCCGACGGCAAATATACCATGTCCGTTCTGCGTTGGACTTGCAAACACATTCAGGCGCTGTTAGTCAATTTGAAGATAGATAATTATGCCTGTCACTTGTTTTGGAAGTAAATAGCACGACCAAGATTTTTGCAAACATCATAATGATTTTGGACAACAGCTCGAGACGGTATAAGATACTTTGCTAACTGATCTAGCATTCTTCCATATAGTAAGGTGTTCAGAAGCAGGCGTTAGAACACGCGATCATTAACTGGACGTAGCGCTCGAATGCCGCCGATACTTTGTAAAATAGTATTTAAGTGATTCTTATTGGAATTTCATGAAAATATGAGATATGCCTTTCATGAATTTTGATTTATACAGTGTTATAAATGGATATATATCCAACGGATCTTTCTTAAACGACAGCTGTATCAAAGCTTTTGCAATTAGCATAAAGAAAACCAGCATTTGAGGCCAGTAGCAAACTTAACATGCTTATCATCGGGTTGACTGTTATTCTATAATTATTCTTTGGTGTAGAAAAATAATTATCATGCCGTTTAGAAAGTATATAGTGTATATATATTAAAAAAAAAAGAAGATACAACTGACAAGTCATCGAATGTGTAAGTAATGAACGTTTAAGAAGCTGAGAGGATAAATGTGAATCAAATCAAATGGAGGACTCTGAATGCCTTCGTGGATTACAACTTCCCCGTGGACAATCATAATGTCTTTCTTTAGAGCAGTATCGAGTTCTATTGACATGATTGAGATAATCTCGATTTAAAGAAGAAAAAAAAGGAAATGCAGTTTCTAAAGTTTTGCACTTCATATGACTTGTAGCCTATTATGAAGTTAAAATGCTAACTCATTTATAAGCTGATTTGTTAGTTGTTGATTGAGCCGGCAATTTGACTCGTACTTTATCGTCTGTATTTGTTATTTTTATACATGTTTATACTATCAAACTCAAAAGGAAAACTTTCACAATTTTTTTGATGGTTAACTTTGTGAAAGAAGTGAAGAGAAGAGTATCAAAGAATTGAGTTATTGAACAAGAATAAAAAGTTGCACAAGCACAACTTAGCCTTACATTATTTTCTGTATCAGTCATAGCCTTACATTATTTTGTCTATTAACAAAAAAAATCGAAAATATCTTTCGAGTAGTCTGAATCAATTGTTCCATATCGTACAACGCTGATTTTCCCATTTTGCCTTGTCACGACATGACAATAGGATGATATGAATGACGTCTTTCAGAAACTGCCATCTATATTCAGGGTTGTATGCACATGAAAGATACCATACCGACACGATACAGTCACTTGGCATTCGCATGCACAAAAATGTGGGTTAATTTTCCATTTAGAATTAACCGAATAACATACACATGTGCAAGAACTTGTTTTAAAGAAACGGCGTGTTTGAAATGGAAAATGCAATTAACTAAAATCTGAGATTAAGTTAAAGGTGAACTAACACTTTAAACAAATGAAATATATCTATGTGAAATGAATTTTCTGCTCACAACCTCTAATTTGTGAACTATTTCTGCTTTTATACCACATTCCAGTTAACGAAGGTGTTTTTTTTTTCATTTTCACGGCAGCAGCAAGTTTAAAAAAATAATCATACGCATGCAAATTTCAATCTCGTGACTAAAAAATCTTACTATGTTTATCAGTAAACAGTGCATATATTTGAATAAGATCATTGTTTTATTTTTTTTAAATGGGTAGTACAAAATAGCAGAAATAATTCATTGTCTTCCGCTATATATGACTTATGATTTTCGGATATGAGTAGTTTTCCATCATTGATTTATCTTTGCGGCAAATGTAACGTTATTCATAATTAATCTTTGAAAATACAGCTACAAATGAATATCACTACAATGGCGAATTGGCTTCATCAGAAATTCATTAGAAATTCATTGGCTATCTGAAAAAAATGTATGTTACTTCTCTCTCTCTCTCTCTCTCTCTCTCTCTCTCTCTCTCTTCCTCTGCATATAAAGTTAATTCGGGGGCGAGAAAGCTGCCCTAAGAGAATTTTAAATTTTAAAGTTATACTTTTGGCTCGGACATAAAAATTACAGTCCAGCAAAATATTATGACATAATTATAAAAAATAAAGACTATTCTAAAAAAAAACAACTATTCATTCTCCGAAACTTTTGCTCCTAGGCCTATCTAACATAAGCTCTATACCGTGAGCAATGGTGGGAAGGCTATTTTTTTTTTTTTTTGGGGGGGGGGCAAATGCTCTTTACCCTAGTCATTCTTATAATCCTGAACCCGGCGCACTTTCTTATTTTTGAAGATTTATTTGTAGACATGGTAGAAAGAAGCTAAGTATAAAAAACATTAGATAATTCAATTAGTTTTAGTAGGTTTACATTCCCTGAATTTATTGCTAGCGATTTGATTGAAATCCTTTCTTGCTATAAACTCGGTCTAGAGTAATTCGTTGATTTGATTATCTTTCGACTGAGTGTGATTATTTTTTTTCTTAATCTATATTTCATACGATTTTTTTTAATGTATTGATAATTCATTATTGAATTTGTAATAATCCCGTTCATTTCACCTTTTCTAGATATCATTCCTCATACTTAACACTGCCTATATGCGGTGAAACAAAATCATAATATATATCGCAATGTTACCACCTCTTTACTTCCGGTGCAAGATAACCTCTGCGGAAATACGACCTTTATGAATATTCATAACGATGACGTGAATTCATATTCGGAGAGCTGTCAATCCGATGATTGACACGTGCAGGGTAGAAGGCTGTGTGGATATAGCTAAAGATGGGATGAAGAGGTAGAGATGGAAAGAGAGAGAGAGAAAGAGAGAGAGAGAGAGAAGAAGAAGATAGAGAAAGAGAGATTGGGAAGGGAAACGCGATGGCAGGCGAGAAAATAAAGCGCCAACTCTAAGGAGAAGAAAACCTGGAAATGGTTTTGAAATGTGATCGTGTGACGAAAGGAATTGATTGCGTGTTTCTATTGAGTGGGTTTCTGTTGGGAGATGGTGTTGTGTGTACCCATGATGCTGTGTGCTTCTAAGCCCTCAGCCCCCAGTGTCGATCATGTAGTCCCGACCTTGGGGTTTCTTACCCTACGTCCGCCATGTTTGTTCAAGCTCTCATTCGTCGTCCCCTTGGCCCCAATCGAACGACCTTGGAGTTTGATTGCCAAGGTGAACAACAACCCCCCCCCCCCCCCCACCATCACCACCACTTCCACTCTCTCACTTTTTTTCTCTTGTAACCTCGCTTCCTCTTGTTATCGTGTTCTCCCTCTCCTCACAAAAAATACCTTTATCCGGTCTCTCTCACTTCTCTCGCCGTTCTTTTCCTTCTCTCCATTTACTTTTCTCTTTCTCCCCTTTACCCCCCTCCTCTCTTCTTTCTGTCTTTCCCTTCCGAGCTCCTTTTCTCCATCCCTTTTTTCCATTCTGTCTACCCTCCTATAGCCTTTCTTTAGCTTGTTTTCAACAAAATCTATCCCTCACCTTCTCCCCCTCTCTCTCTTCCTCTCCTTTCCTTTCCTTTCGTTTCCCCAGCTATTTCCCTAAAGATAAATGTTTTATGCTCACTCCGTTGTCTCTTTAACGTTTCTTACGATTCACCCTCTTTCCTTGTCTCTATCTTCTCCGAGGGAGTTTCATCTTCTTGAATTCTCACTTTCCTTTTTCTCACATTATTATTTCTTCATTCCTTTCCCTGTCTCTCACTCTCCCCTCCTGTTTTTAGTTCTTCTTCGTCCATCTTGTCCTCCTTTCCCCTTATTTTGCTTTCTCGCACTAGGTCTGACAAGAGCGAGTGATTGAGTGGGAGTCGAAACCGTCGGCAACCACCACGGGATTTCGCCGAACACGGAGTCAAGCTTCGGCATAAAGGACCGGGCGTGCTCTATACGCTGACGATCAGCGGTTCCACACCATCTCGCAAATCCCAAGCCGACTAGCCAGAGCGCGAAGCACCGAACCAGACGGATTAAAAAAAATTCCCTCCCCGTCTTGTCGAACAAAAAAAAGAGAGAAAAAAAGTTTGAGCTTGAATACTAGTCTAGTCGGAAATAGGGGTCCGCGTGCACCATCGGGGTATATTTTTTAAACCAACTTTTTTGTATTGCCTGAAGTGTAAATCTAACGATTTTTTATGTTCCCATTGCCAAATCGTGGCCCATGGGGTTCAAAATCGGCCATTTTGGCGGCCATCTTGGATTTTTATATGAAAATCAATATTGTCACAGTTTCGGACCTGGACATCGAACAAACATAAATATATACATTTTCCAATGTGATTTTGATAGGAAAAATCGATTGGAACTGTTTTATGCACTATTCGAGCAATGGTTTTTGAGAAAAAATGAAAATTTATGCCCAAATTTGCATATTTTTTGTCAAAAATTTGCATATGCATTGATATCTTTCTGTTTCTTACAAACACCAATAATGAATGCGTGTTTTTAGCATTAGGTTTGAAAAAGGATATATTTTCGAGAATAATGATATGCTTCATGACGGTATTCACGACTTCATTTACACAGAAGAATGGAAAATAAACCAGTATGTATTTTCAATATTGAGCAAAAATGTGTCAAGAGAGCGACTCTCTGTGTATAACGTATAGCCATGGTAGCATGTACTTCTAAATCGGGAGCCAGAGGGGTTCATCTTAGCGAAAAAGTGTCCTTTTATATGTACATATCCGTAATTTACGAACAAAACTATGCTAAGTAATGAACGTGTGCCGTGCACAATGTGGTGGGGGCGGTCAGGAGGGGCCCCTAAATAGGTCAAAAATTTGAGCTGGCTTAGTGAAAAGCGTAACTTCATGGAATTACCGGGATTGTACAGCATGACCCCTGAATCATGAATGACCACTGCCAGACATTATAAATGATGAGTACGCCCGTGTCCTTTTATATGTACATATCCGTAATTTACGAACAAAACTATGCTAAGTAATGAACGTGTGCCGTGCACAATGTGGTGGGGGCGGTCAGGAGGGGCCCCTAAATAGGTCAAAAATTTGAGCTGGCTTAGTGAAAAGCGTAACTTCATGGAATTACCGGGATTGTACAGCATGACCCCTGAATCATGAATGACCACTGCCAGACATTATAAATGATGAGTACGCCCGCCAGACGCCTCCAAATGTCAAAACGCCCATTCATTAGTGTACAATCATAAAATGACAAGTTTTATTCAATGGGCTAGATTTAGCAAAAACGAAACAGCCTGTTGAAACTTGGTGGAAATCGTTTAACACAACTCCCAAGCACCAACGAAATGGACGCTTTAAAATTATTTGAGGGGCTTTTGGCGGGCACAACTTACCACTGAAAATGTCTGGCGGAGGTCATCCGTGTATTTAGGGAATCATGCTATTCAATTTCTACCAGGTACCATGGGGCTACTTTGTTTTACTAGTTCCAATTCATTGTCTCAAAATTATTATCTTCTCATTGCTCCCTTATGAAATGGTTATTTTGACATTATTTTGGGGGCGTCCGTCGGGCACACACAAACACTGACAGAGTCTGGAGGGGTTCATTCATGCATGGAGTCATGATTTACAATTTTCCACCAGGTTTCATGGCGTTACTATGTTTCATGAATCTAGTTCATTGTCTTGAAGTTATCATCTTCTCATTGTGTACTAATAAATGTGTTTTTTTTTTGGGGGGGGGGCATCTGGCGAGCACACCCACCACTAAAATTGTCTGGTGGGGTCAACCAGGTATTAAGGGAGTCATGCTTTACAATTTCCAGCAGGTGTCATGGGGATAGTTTGTTTTACTAGTTTTAGTTCATTTTCTCAAAGTTATTATCTTCTCATTGTGCCCTCACGAAATGGGCGTTTTGACATTATTTTGGGGGTGTCCGTCGGGCACACACCAATACTGAAAAAGTCTGGCGGGGTCATTCATGCATGGAGTCATGATTTAAAATTTCCACCAGGTTTCATGGCGTTACTTTGTTTCATTAATCTAGTTCATTGTCTTAAAATTATCATCTTCTCATTGTGTACTAATGAATGGGGGTTTGAAATTATTGTGGGGGCATCTGGTGGGCATCCCACCACTAAAATTGTCTGGCGGGGTCAGCCATGTATTTAGGGAGTCATGCTTTACAATTTCCACCAGGTGTCATGTGGTTACTTTGTTTTACTAGTTCTAGTTCATTGTCTCAATATTATTATCTTCTCATTGTGCCAATACGAAATGTGTGTTTTGACATTATTTTAGGGGCGTCCGTCGGGCACACACCAACGCTGAAAAAGTCTGGCGTGGGTCATTCATGCATGGAGTCATGATTTACAATTTTCACCAGGTTTCATGGCGTTACTATGTTTCATGAATCTATTTCATTGTCTTAAAGTTATCATCTTCTCATTGTGTACTAATAAATGGTTTTGTTTTGTTTTGTTTTTATTTGTGGGGCATCTGGCGGGCTGGCGGGGTCAACCATGCATTTAGGAGGTCATGCTTTACAATTTCCACCAGGTGTCATGGGGTTACTTTGTTTTTACTAGTTCTAGTTCATTGGGCCGTATCGATAAAAGCAGCATTTTCTTAGAAGCTAAAGCTACCTAGTAATAGCTATTATGCCAAAGTAAAAGCTGAAAACGACTACTTGCGCCGAACCTTTTTCTTGGCCAGAGATCTGTACCGGATGTCCCAAAAAGCGGAAAGGCGGATTCTCATTTTTTCAGTATAGGGGACCTACTTTATCTTTAAAAATTATATAGATTTTTTATATGTTATTTTTAAAGCATCTTCTGTCTGAGAGAAAAATACCAAGATCCTCTATGTCCGTCTCCTAAAATTGCTTTTTTAACACGTTTTATGGCATGTTTCTTTTGTTTAAATGCATCATTTACGTCATTAGGCTTCCTCAACCTTTGTAATATGTTACACTGATAAAGGCCATTCTTGACACAACTCTACTCTAATCGGCCGCAAAAATCTAAATAAAAGGGCATAGAATCAAACTTACTTAAAGGCATTGGTTAACATTGTTATGATTTTAAAAAATCTTGTTTTGTTACTTGAAAATGGGATAAACATAAGGGTTATAGTGTAAAAATACCAGTCTGAAAGTTTCAAATTATAATATCCACAGGAAGTATTATAAAATATCAAAAATGTGAACCAATGTTTGAAAAATATACGAGGGTCGGCTGCACAGAGTAGACATAAGTAGTGCGCATGCGCGTATGACTCACCTTATCGTACTGTGTCTATTGGCGTATCACG
Organism: Echinometra lucunter; assembly: GCA_029962745.1. Taxonomy (NCBI): domain Eukaryota; kingdom Metazoa; phylum Echinodermata; class Echinoidea; order Camarodonta; family Echinometridae; genus Echinometra; species Echinometra lucunter. Next base: position 15,848,758 of record CM057152.1, read on the forward strand.
CGGCGGGAGGCACATAACGGCATTTTCAAATTCAAGCAAAGTGGTCCTCTCAGTGATTGTCTCGTGAGACAAAGGATAATAAAATCACCGTTTGCGTCTAACTTGCACTTTTTCATTCCAAATCATGGTTGGTTTCAGGATTTTTGAGTACAAATACAAGTACTCATATACATGTTTAATCTTAGTTTGAGAATTTTTTTAATCAGCTACTCACAAAGTTAGCCAATGCCTTTAACCAATTTCAGATATCTTAACTAATGCTTCCAATGATGTAAAAATACTGTTCGAAAGCACAGTACTTATAAACTGCCGTTAAGCTTGTCTGAGACACCTGGTTTAGCTCAAGCACAGGGCTACGGTTCAAAATAATTCTGAATGAGCATCTCTATGGGCTCTTAGTAAAACGTTATCAGTCAAATATTTCTATAGGGCCCAGTATTGCCAGGTAAGCGGTACGATGTTTGACAGGTGGTATATTGTTTGAAAGTTTTCAACAGGTTATGCACTCCAACATCAAATCAATGTGCCTTCTGGAAAATAGTACAAAGGAGATTTGTGCTCCGATGCGTAAGCCTTGTCGAAGTTTAATCCTCACTTTCCAAATTTGATGTAGAAAACGATTTGACCTACTGCTTTTAAATGTAACCAAATTGGTTTTAATATTCAATTTTATAACAAACCTTTGAGACTGAAGATGAATACATGTATCGGCTTACTAATGGTCTTAAAAAGGAAGTGAGGGCAATTTGAAATTTGAAAATAAAGACTGGTAATTTACATCATGTTTTTGCAAGAAAAAGCGTAAGCTACCTGCAGAGGAGCTTGCAAAAAAGCAAGCAAACGCTTGTTGCAGAAAGAATATTCCTCCTTTTATACAGTCATTTCCTAATCTGTCAGGCCTTTGTGTACAAGAACAAAACCTTTCCTTTTGATTTTCAGGAAACTTTGAATAGGAATGTTAGCTCATGCTGCAGAAAAAATAAGCTTCTCCTCCTTTTTGCTAGCAATGACTTATTTGGATATATGAAGATACAAGCAGAAGGTTAAAAAAGAGCATTTGCTAGTTTTATCAATACGGCCCATTGTCTCAAAGTTATTATCTTCTCATTGTGCCAATACGAAATGTGTGTTTTGACATTATTTTGGGGGCGTCCGTCGGGCACACATCAACACTGAAAAAGTCTGGCGGGGGTCATTCATGCATGGAGTCATGACTTTTGAAATTTTCATGGCGTTACTATGTTTCATGAATCTAGTTCATTGTCTTAAAGTTATACCTTCTCATTGTGTACTAATAAATGGGTTTTTTGTGTGTGTTATTTGGGGGCATCTGGCGGGCACACCCACCACTAAAATTGTCTGGCGGGGTCAACCATGTATTTAGGGAGGCATGCTTTACAATTTCCACCAGGTGTCATGGGCTTACTTTGTCTTACTAGTTCTAGTTCATTGTCTGAAAGTTATTATCTTCTCATTGTACCAATACGAAATGTGTGTTTTGACATTATTTTGGGGGCGTCCGTCGGGCACACACTGACACCGAAAAAGTCTGGCGGGGGTCATCCATGCATGGAGTCATGATTTATAATTTCTACCAGGTTTCATGGCGTTACCTTGTTTCATTAATCTAGTTCATTGTCTTAAAGTTATCATCTTCTCATTGTGTACTAATAAATGGAGGTTTTGAAATTATTTTGGGGGCGTCCGTCGGGCACACACCAACAATGGAGAAGTCTGGCGGGGGTCATTCATGCATGGAGTCATGATTTACAATTTCCACCAGGTTTCATGGCGTTACTTTGTTTCAGTAATCTAGTTCATTGTCTGAAAGTTATCATCTTCTCATTGTGTACTAATAAATGGAGGTTTTGAAATTGTTTTGGGGGCGTCTGGTAAGCACGACCCACCACTGAAAATGTCTGGCATGAGTGATTAATGCCACAGGGGGTCATGCTTTACAATTTCCGCCAGGTTTCAACAGGTTATTTTGATTTTCTAATCTAGCCAATTGTCTTTAAACTATCATTTTCTCTCACTGTACACAAATGAATGGACGTTTCGACATTAAGGCCGTTTTGCTAATCTTGCTAATTTTCTCAAAGTTATAGAATTATCATAGTGCATTAATAAATGGATTTTTTAACATTAATTTGGGGATGTCTGGCGGGCACAACCCACCACTTACGAGGTCTGGCAGTGGTCATTCATGATTCAGGTTTCATGAAGTTAGTTTTTTCTCTAATCAAGCTCAATATTTTGACCTATTTGGGGCCCCCCTCCTGACCGCCCCCACCACATTGTGCATGGCACACGTTCATTACTTAGCATAGTTTTGTCCGTAAATTACGGACATGTACATATAAAAGGACACTTTTTCGCTAAGATGAACCCCTCTGGCTCCCGATTTTAAAGTACATGCTACCATGGCTATACGTTATACACAGAGTGTCGCTCTTTTGACACATTTTTGCTCAATACTGAAAATAAATACTTTTTTTTTCTCCATCCTTCTGTGTGAATGAAGTCGTGAATACCGTCACGAATCACATCATTATTCTCGAAAATATATCCTTTTTCAAACCTAATGCTAAAAACACGTATTCATTGTTGGTGTTTGTAATGAAATAGAAAAATATCAATGCATATGCAAATTTTTGACAAAAGATATGCAAATTTAGGTATAAATTTCAGGGTTTTTTTCTCGAAAACCATTGCTCGAATTGTGCAAATACCGGTTCCAATCGATATCTCTTGTCAAAATCATGTTGGGAAATGTATATATTTATGTTTGTTCGATGTCCAGGTCCAAAAATATTTCAATATTTATTTTCATAATAAAATCCAAGATGGCCGCCAAAATGGCCGATTTTGAACCCCATGGGCCACGATTTGGCAATGGGAACATAAAAAATCATTCAATTTACACTTCAGGTATTACAAAAAAAAGTTGTTTAAAAAATGTACCCCGATGGTGCACGTGGACCCCTATTTCCGACTAGACTATATCACTTGGCGTAGCTTTCTCCTTTATATACATTTTACACTCTGAGTCGCAGACAATGACGAATGATTAGGTATAGGTAAGAAAATCCGAACAGACGGTGTGTATTTCGTTCACCTTGACTCAGTAGTTTTTAATCAATCTCACTTCTCAGGTTTCTTGCTTTCAAGGTTAGTGAAATGAGGAAGGAAGGATAGGCTGAATGAACTAGAGAGAAGGGAGAGAGAAAGAAAGAAGGAACTATTAGATTACAGTGCGAAAGAAAGGAAATGAGAGAAATTTTAAAGAAATATAGAATATCCGGAAAAAGAAAAACATAACAAAAGGAGAAAACTAAAATGAGATTTTCAGGAAAGGGGACATCTTCAGTGGATCATGAAAACATGGTAAACATATTATCTTTGATAAACACAAATCTGTCAATCTGTCCCCTTACAAGAAATGGCCATCGAGCGAAAAAAAAACAAAAAAAAAAAACGTTTACAAATCTGAAGAAATTCGGCAAGATTAATTTAGCATATTATATTATTATTATCATTATTATTATCACTATTATTATTAATATTATTTACACTATACTACTGCGTTTTGCCGCTATTTATTTTTTGTTCATTGTCTTGTCCTTTCCAAAGCCTTTCTAGCACAGGTTTAAATGTCCCGAATTGGATTTAATTACAGTAATTCTAACAAACAGTGCAATGCTGATATTCCAGACCACCTACTATAAATATAAATCCCAATTTATAAGAATTTATAAGGATAAATGTCATTACAGTAATTATCTTCTAATCTCAATCAAACATGTTATTTAAATGCACTACATTCCTTAAGCTTTCTAGGAAACCTTTTTCTTCTAATCAAACTTTGAAAAAATAACGTGACAGGTTTGGCTTGAGCAAAGGGACATGAATAAGTGAATAACATTTCCGTCGTTTCTAGGTCGAATATGTTAGTATTTTTTGTTTTTATTCATATTCAGCCTTTTATTTTATTTTGATAATCATCCATTTTCAATATCCCATTTAGGTAATCACCATCTTAAATTAAAATCGTTCTTTTCCCTAATTCATTACTTCTTTCAATGGGATACAAAATTTGAAGACCTAAAGGCCTACCTACGACATATTAAATAAAGGTAAACGAAATACCCTTTGAAAAGGTATTCACATTTGGCATGTTCGGTACAGATATTTCCATTTGAAAGGGGAAAAAATAACGAACTGAAATTTTCTAAAAACCTTTGCTGTTTAAAAGTCATTACTTTTTTCAACATTTTCAACTGAAACTCGGAAACTCGGAAACTAAATTTGAAGGTATAAGGGCCTACCTACACCACAAAATATACGAAATACCCTTTAGCATCCAACTTTGGTACTAATATTTACATTTGAAAGTTTAAAAATACATTTCCATTTTCTAAAACCATTGCTGTTTTAAAAGTAAAAAGAAATAAATTTCCAACCAAAAGGCAAAGGTGAATCACAGAGGGGGAAAAGTCAGAAAATTAATGGAGGCCAAGGCATCCAATTTATGCGTGGCGTCTGGCTCATGCTCGCAATCCAAGTGTTGTTATACCAGCCCTACAAACTGGACTATAACAAAGAGCTATGTGACTAAGCATCCATTAGTAAACTTTGCAGAGATAAGAGGCATTGTCTGCCGAGATGAGTATCTGTTATCATTCGTACGATAGTCGAGGATTTTGTTATTTTTGGCATCATCTATCAGTGGTACAAAATTTCTCTTAACCCGTATAACATCAATTTTCATTTGCGATTGACACCCGACGATATAGCACATAGTATTGTTTAGCTGAATTCGAATCAAAGGAACAAGTATTTGGAAATGAAATAACACGATGATATGTTGACAATTATATATTTAAAATTTTATTTACATGTTGCTTCAATTATTGATTGGTTTCGTATTATGAGTGTAAAGGATAAGGATTTGAAATTATTATAATGATTTTTATGTCTTTAAGGAAGAGTTGAAAATATTTTTTTAGAATGTGGCTTTACTCTGATTTAATATATCCCCCTCTCTCTCTCTCTCTCTTTCTCTATCTATCTATCTATCTATTTACTTATCTATCTGCAATTATTTTTTTCCTTCTCATTTACCCCAAATTTGATGGTGATACCTTCAATTTTTTCATTTTATATTTTCTATTTCTGTGCCGCATATCGATGTGAACTGATGATTCATTCGATGTGAGATACACTTTTTCATATCTTTTGTGTAACATTAAATAGAAACAATATATCCGTATGAAGTTTAGGCCTTTAGACAGACAGATTTGTCATTCATTCTTATAAATCCTGTTGATTTTTAGAACAAATTTATTTACGAATACAACAAAATCGAAAAGTCTAAAACATAATGCGGTAAGGTTACTGTACCCCTAAGAAATTCCTATTTCCTTGCCAAATTTAATTCACTTTTAATATTCTCCGTTTTTTATTTTTTATTTTTTTTCGAATATCGAAACCTTGATAACTAATTTGAAATGATTGATGAGGCCCTAAACGCAGTGACGTTTTCAGCGCAATGAAAAGTGACCTTAGATTGATATAACTGTAGCTTATATATCGCGAGCAATTATTTCTGATCGAAAATATATGATTAATAGATAACTCGAGAATCTGAACCTTCGGAACCATGATCATAACTTGGAATATAAAACCTTTTTGATTGACCATTTGATTTCTCAAGCAATGCTTTAGAATACTTGGCATGGAGGTAGCACTGTTTGACCACTCTTGATTTTACGAGTCCAAGTGGTCCTCTTGATGAACCTAAAGGGGGCCGACAGTGGCCAGTGGATGGGTAGGGCTTAAAACAAATCAGGTAACACGGCCCACTGGGATTAGTGTTAGACCCTGTGCATATATTATATTGTATATAGAATAAGATCAAAGTACTCCAATATTGGACTCACTTCACAAAATTCGAATAAATAAAGAGCGTCCTGTCAAGTCCAATAAAATTGGACGGAGGGTTAAACAATTCACATCATTCCACTTCAATTAGAAATCAGAGAAAACGGTACATCAAATAACAAATCAAGTTAACGATGCCATCACTTCTGTAACCTACAAAAGTTGAAGAGCTCTCCATTCTCATATTGGGATAGATCCTTCACCAGGAATTGGCGGCTGGTTCTCTCTCTCTCTCTCTCTCTCTCTCCCTTTCTTTCTTTCTTTCTTTGGTTATAATCGTCAAGTCATGATTGTGGGTTGAACTCACTCAACTCCTCCCTGTTTACAATGGAAATTAACGGGCAGAGCGTTGGGTCAACATGGACAGGTATTGCTCATTCTTCCTCATCTCCACTTTTAAATTACTCCATTTCAGACGAGTGGCACGGAGAGCAACGAAATGAGTAAATAAAAACGATTTTGATGATGCCAGGAGCTACAAAGGCCGATATTACTATTTCATATAACCACTTTTTATAGGTTCAAAATTTTATATTTTTCTCTTTTTTCTCCACCGCATGGAGGACATGAAACTCCAATTGTTAGAATCGAGGAACAGATAGATGGCTGATATATTTTAAATTTTCTTTCTTTTTTTAGATAGTGCTGTGGGGTTGGGTGTTTTTTTTTGGGGGGGGGGGTAGCAAGAAGAAGGCAGTCATGGGTTTGTAAAAATAAACAACAGCAACAAAACTTCGCCGTAGAAATAAATGTAAAAACACTCACGGGAAAGATTTTGTGAAATTTTACCATGAAATCCAGAACTTTTTTTTCCATTTAGTTATGAAGACAACTTCAATATACCGTACAAAAGCGTTATCTTCATCTGTAATGTATGAAGTATATGTTAAAAGGAAGAAAAAAACAAAGCAGCGTATCATCAGACAACAGAATGATTGATAACCATCTAAAAATAATCGTTATTACAGTAAGTAAGATGCATAAACGAGAAAATATGGCAGGTTTAGAATAAAAGCTTAATTAATTATTGTCGCACCTTTGTGTAAATCTTTTCGCTAATCTACCACAAACTGAAGATACATTGCTATTCATAAATCTCACAAATGAAAGAAATCTAAAATTTCATACCACAGACGTCATTTCCAGCGCCGTAAACGCTTCGTGAATTTGTCGTAATAGGTTTCGTTATTTTCATGAGCGTTTTATTCGCTGTTGAAACACGTACTTGTTATGCTCATTATCACTCACGGAGTGTCATAAAACCATACCGGGTCTTCTCATCTCAGATTTATTCGCTTTCCGAACATGAGGGCTTAATTTGAGAAAAGTGGCAATTTTTGGAGGACTACGTAAACGGTGAGAATGTTTGAACAGGATATGAGCATTCTTATCGTGTCTTCTTTTTTTCGGTCCAAGGTCTCATCGTGAAAGCTGTATATGCAGCTACAACCGCCCCAACCCAGCACCGAAGTTGGACGAGATAAAGTACCAGCCAGATGAAGGCCCACTATAGCGACGAAGAGATTTTCATATTTCTGTCTTGAAAAAAAAAGTAAAGTGGTAGATCTTGATAAGTTTGAGAGACACGTGTACGATCAAGAGAGATAGAGAGTGAGAGAATTAGAAAGAGAGAGAGAGAGAAAGAGAAAGCAATAGAGAGAAAGGGAGGGGGAAAGGGAGAAGAGAATAGGAAGTATAGTATGTGAGAGAAAAAGAGAAAATGAAGCAGTGCAAGCGCAAGGCAGTTAAAAAAAAATGTTTTAAAATTTTAGAAACCTATGTAGGCCTAAATTTTTTTAAAGGGAAAAGGAAAATATTAATTTTGAACAGCTGCTTTCCTGCAATATAAACTTTCTTTGCATGCCAATCATGTGGTTGGGGGAATTCAAATGATGAAGAAAGCTTACGCTTTATTTAATCGCACGCCATTTCAGTCAGGTTAACATAAAGAGACTATGATATTCCTATTTCATTCGGAGTATTCTTGGTAAGGAATTTGGAAAAAAAAACCACCAATTTTCAAACATGCTGGAAAACTTAGCGTCGATTGAATATGTGAGCAAAAACTTCATTATCATCTTCATTTTGACTGGAATTTCCAGCGAGCTAATAACTGAACATTTCTGCGAGGTATCGTGTTATTATGACACAATATAGGATGGGATTCACTGCGTCGCTACATGCTTTATATGCATATTCCTATCATATTCCATTACTTCATTACTTTCATTGCATTAGGATATATAAGTTCTGTGAATTAACATCCTGAAACGTCCGCAACTGAACCTTTCTTCCCAAGTGGCGCCGCGTGACACGAATGCATTCTAGAACCAGACAGGAGTTTCCGGTCAATAGCGTACTGGACAGCGTCACCACATCATTCACGGCGAAAGACTCTTCAAAATCTTCTCTTTGTAGTCTTACCGGGAAAATAAATACAATACATCTAAACGGCAGGTTAAATCTAATCTGGAGTAAGTGAAGGAGTTTAGAACGATTGACACTCTACTAGATATACAATAATTCCATTCATAAATGCTTACAAAATGCTTACAAAAAATGCTTACAAAATACTTATACAAATGCTCTACACCCATCTCTAAAATTAAATGCGGATATATAATAGTCAAAATGAATTTTACCAAATCCAGATCAGTTGATTGCCTTTAATGAAATCATATCGTGTAGTCTTATTCTAGTCATTTTTTGTTCTGCTACATAATTGTTACATCATTGTTTTTCTCTTCACTCTTCCCTCTTCCCTAGGCCCTGTTTTGTTGTTCTGTTTTTCTTCATATCCTATTTTTCTACGCTTTAAGAATCAACTTAAATCGTTGAACAAAAGTGGTATATAGGTTACTTAATTACACTATGAACATAACGGACAAAGAAAGCGGACAAAATAAACAACCTCTCATTCTACCCTTCACAATGGTTCTGGTAGTCAAAAGAACATCCCTTCACAGCTATTATGTTTAATCCTGTAGTTCCAGGTGAATATGCATGTGACACCTGTTCCACATATTTTAGACAATAGCAGTGAAGGGATGTTCTTTTGACTACCAGAACCATTGTGAAGGGTAGAATGAGGGGTTGTTTATTTTGTCCGCTTTCTTTGTCCGTCATGTTCATAGTGTTAATTTCCCCTTCTCCCATCCATTTAATGGAGAGATCTTCTCCCTGTCAATACAGTACACTAATATTCTATCTCCATTTTTACCACAATCATACAGATAAGTTCAGTACTTCTGAATATTACATAGCGAAATTCTGCTTTATTTGAATGTACAGCTAATTCATGTAGGTTTTTCAAGTGTCCCAATCTAAAATTTCTGCTCTTTATTTCTAGTTGATAGGAGGATAAAGCTGACCTTAGTAATGTTATATTCATTTTTTGAAAACGATACGGCTATTTCCTTCATTTTCTTTCTTTTCGCATGTGATACAACTAAATTCAACCTTGTGATTATCTCTACGAAATTATATTTTTTTCCAGAAAAAAATTCCATTCTTGCTTCAAAAAGATATATTAAAATTTCATTATTACAAATATTATGTTGTAACAATTTTTTCTTTCTTTCTTTTTTTAATGATACAGCTATAAAATTGTATTTCTCTCAAATTCTGTTGTATTTTTTTTTTCAAATATAACACCATTTCCAGTTATGGTTCCTATTATGATCCACTTGAAAACTATTGGTTTATTCTCTCTCTCTCTCCCAATAGGATGTATGTAGAATTCTCCTCCCCACCCCCGATGGAATTTTTCGTTTTATTTTATTTTGTTTTCGTTTTTGTTTTTTTGTTTTTTCTTTGTTTTTGTTGTTGTTGTTGGTTTTTTTTTTTTTTGCTTTTAATAAACCGAATACAATACTTTTCAAACCATAATTACTTGTGCATTTGGGTAATAGGCTAAGAGTTCCTCATAATGCCATGGTCAGCCTATCTGTGCCCTTTATGCCCTCTCCCTCCCAAATGGATCATGTAGATCACAAAATTATGCCCTCGATATTCATGTTCATGTATTCTTGTGGTTTAAAGTAAGATCTAGAGTTGATTTTGTTATTAAAATCTTGAAGAAAGAAAATGCATGAGAAAAGAATAAGGTTATTATGGGGTTATTTTAATTTCTGGATGGCTTTCCTGGCTGCAGTCATTGCGCCAACTCTTTTGAATTGTGTTAATGGAAAGGATCGTCAGAAACCATTCAAGTGCATATTTTGGAAAAGGAGAAGATTATTCTTTTAAAACATCATCCTTAGAAGTAGTAAGCACTGAGATGGTGGCCTACGTTTTTGGTTTTGATACATAATATGCTATTGCGTCCCGTGATTCCATCGCCGACTCCTTATGCCAAAGACCTTCATTTTAGAAACCGGTTAAAAAAGAAAGCAACTGACAAATGTTCTCAAAGCGCAGATAACAAATTTTATCGTACCTTGGGGCGATATCAGTGGCGGCTCGAAGGGGAGAGGGGGCATGGGGAGGGGGGGGAGCAAATGCCCCCCCCCCCTCCCCCACTCAGAAGCTTTGCCCCCCCAGTTGCCCCCCAGAAATTTTGAGGACTGAAAAGAAAAATTATACAGTATATGTAAATAAATAGATGTTGTCATAAGCATCATATTGAAGCTGTGAAGTGCTCTAAAATACAATTTTCCGCTCTTCAAAACTTCGATTGAAAACCAAAAGTAGCCATTTTTGGCTCGCTCACTTCGCTCGCTCGTCATATTTCAGAATATTTATTCGAAAAGGCGATTAAAAACCAAAAAAGCGGTTATTTTTTTGTTCGCTCGCTTCCCTCGCTCACAAAATTGATATTAAAATGTGTGTAAGAGGAAAAAAAAATAGTCCAAAAATCAATTATCCCCCTCCCCCACTCCTCAAAGTGGATTTACGCCGGCGACTAAAACTCGCGCTTCACGCTCGATTTTTCCATACACGCAAAAAAAATTGACTGCCCCTGCCCCCCCAACATTTTTTTTGCCCTCCATTTGCCCCCCCCCCCCCCCACTTTAACAATCCTGGTGTCGCCACTGCACGATATAGATGGTTTACAATGTCAGCGACAAGTATAGGTGCGGCGACCCCTCTGTGTTTAACTGTACGCGACAGTTACAATTACATGAATAGCAGCTTACCGCCGCCTCTTTGCGGTCGATAGCCGCGCGGTACTTTCCTGTGGGCAATAGCGCGCGCTATGATGAAAGAGCGCGTATGATATGTAGCGGTAATCTAGATATTTAGCAATAGAAATCGGCGGAGGATGTCGAGTTCCCACGGCGTTGGCCAGATGTTCATTCTGCCTGTGGGTTTGATGGAGTAAGGATGTCGCTTTAGGAACTCACAATTTAATCTATTACCACCGTCACTCCCCTTTCACCGCCATGTTATTCGGAATATTGTTATGTATGATATAATGTTGATTATGTCGCTGTTATTTTTAAGTCATAGTAAAGTATCATTAGTTAATTGGTTCTTTATACCCCGGACAGTTGGATCTTGATGTCGAAGCGATGCTTGGTAGGTTGGGGCTTTCCTGCACCAATTTTTTCCGCATTGCGGTTTTTAGCAGGTTTTCACCCAATCCCGGGGGAGCGTTTCCGTTTTACACCGTAGCCTAGACAGTTTTTCGATTAATTGCATCAAACGTGCTGGTTTCAAAGTCTAGGTTTCCTTTCAGCCATAGAGATCTCTCTGCTTCAGTTCAGCTCTCCTACGCCTATACCACGTACAGCGGCGCGGCGATCGTGTACGTGTACAGAGAGAATAGATGAAAGAAAAGGCAAAGAAATACAAAAGGAAAAGGGGCCTTCAAGGAACTGAAGGCGAAGAAACAGACGAGAGGATTGCCCAAAGAAATGTAAAAAGAAATATGGATCCATAGGCCTAGAAGTCCATAAAGAAAAGGGAAAGATATAGATACAAGAAAAAAAACTATATTCTCTGTTCTTTCTTCATGTATTTCTTTGTTCTTCCTCTCATCTATCTCCTATGTCCTATATTTTTATTTGTTCTTCCTTCCATCTATCTTCTTCTCTCTCCTTATGTATTTCATTGGGGTTTTTTTTTCTCCTTTAGATAAGATCAGGCTCAGCCACAGAGAAATATATATAACTCTATGTGCTCAGCTCGTTCGCGCACAGTATGATGCGCATGTAGTGGATCTTGGCTGTCGTCTATGTGCGCTGAGGACTTAGACTCTTTCACCAGAGCACTTGTAGGAATTTTTAGCGAAAATGCCTAGGCAACGGTGTAAAACGGAAACGCGCATCCCGGGGTAGGGGTCGGGTCCTCCTTCATCTCCCTCCGCGGCCTGGGGCTGACATTGGGTGGAACAGGTTCAGCACAGGATACTTATTTGTCCTCGTTGACATAATCTTGTCCACTATATAGCGATGAAATGTTGCCCCGGACAGTGGTGGGATTTGGTGGTGGTCCGACCATAGGGTTATCCTAGCAAAACTAGGGTAATTCTTAGTCCCAAGTTTTAATATCCCTTCCTTAATTTTGGCTACCCTTATATGTTGGGGCGGAAAATTGACATTTTTCGCCCCTTCGCTTTTACACTTTTGATACATCACGCTAAAATACCTGATGGGAAGGTTGATTTGGAAAGCATGATTTTTATTATTTGAATTGGCCATTGTTTCTTGTAGAGCACCTACTTATTTTGTAGCCTGTACTCGTTGGTCGAAGCTACACTGTTCGCTTGTTTAAATGCAGGGACTCTATAGCCCAATGGCCAGGGGGGTTAGAAGATACTCGACTGTTCGTTGTTTGATGCAAAGAGTATCGTTGTGTAGCCTTTACTCGTTGGTCTAAGCTACAATGTTCGCTTGTTTAAATGCAGGGACTTTATAGCCAATGGCCAGGGGAGGGGGGGGGGGGGGGTAGAAGGTACTTGACTGATGTGATGCAGAGGGTATCGTAGAATGCACATGATGATGGTTCCATGTTGCTTGTATATATAGGTGCTGAAAACTTGGAATGAAAGTGATCATAAAAAGGAAGATAAGATTAAAAGTAAAATACCCGGTTCCTTCCCAGAGGGTGTATTGTGATAATGTATACTGTATTATTTTATAATGGGTTATTGTCAAGGATATAACTATAACCCGTTTTGTTTCGAGTTATCAAGTTTCGATTTGGAGATTTGTGGATATTGTAAAGTTGATATGAAATGGATATCCTCCATTAAATCCCAGGTAATCGCATAACCATTGTTTCAGTGTCATTTTGTTGCTGAGAATGTAAAAGAAGATTCTTATTTTTATTCAAGAAAAGACGTCTATATTTCTTAGATTAATGCTTGTGTCAAGAATTTATGAAATTACTGAATAAAAGGAAATCGGAAACCGCTGGAAGAGCTATAAAATTTAATATCAAGGGCTAGCCTCGTCTTTTTTTTTCTTTTTTTTTTTTGAAAAAATCTTGCTGGAAATGAATGTAATCCATATTTTCAAAAGATATTGATTTGTAATTTAAAATGACACGTGTTTCTTTTTTTTTTTATTTGTGTTTGTTTTTTCTTGTTTTTAGGAAATAGCGACCAACCACAAGGGGGGAAAAAAAGGAAGAAATATCTCAAGTAAAATGTTTACAAATCACCAACTAGGTTAAGGGTAGGGCCTATAAGCGTAATATTTCCTTTTATAACAGTGCATGATAGAAATTAAAACCAATCGTTTTGCCCAAGGTTAAGTATATTGCCTCCCACAAGAAAAACAAAGAATTTTAGCTTTTCCCAAATATAATCCTTTTTGTTATGTCACGTAATATTCAATGGACCTGAAACGAGGAACTGAAACCTCCTGTTTTCTTTTTCTTCTTTCACAAGGATTAATGCCGACAGTGATAGATTTCAAAAGTTTTATGATCAAAAAGGTATCTCAAAGGATAGTTTTCATTTTTCTCCTGTTCCAGAAAAAGTTCGTTTTTGATGAGTTAAATAAGTTGAAAATATCGAAAAGTACCGGTCTTGATATGGTACCTGCCAGATTTTTAAAGGATGGAGCGAAAAATTTGTTTGAACCATTAACTTATATCATCAACCTATCCATTATGTCTTCTACCTTTCCTGAAGAAATGAAAATTGCAAAAAGTTACACCACTTCATAAAAAGAATGACAAAACTCATGTTGGCAATTACAGACCTATGAGTGTTCTAAGCGTAGTTTCGAAAATTTTGGAAAAATCTGTGTATGCTCAAATAGAAAAATACTTTCAAGAAAAAAGTTAATATACGAATTTCAATCTGGCTTTCGGAATGGATATTCCACTGAAACATGTTTAATTCATTAATTTTGTTGGGTTTTGTTAGGAATGAAGTTTCTGAAGGACGTTTTCTTGGAATGGTTCTTCTTGACTTACAAAAAGCGGATACTGTTAATCACAGAATGCTTTTGAAGAAATTAAGAAATAATGGGCTTAGATTCAGCATGTATAAAATGGTTTAGTTCTTATTTAATCGTCATCAAGTGGTCTCAGTGCAAAATGTAACATCAGATTCAATGCTTATTAAGTGTGGAATTCCACAGGGGAGTATATTAGGCCCAATTCTCTTCATGCGCTATATCAATGATATGTGTATTTGTGTTAAGAATACTAAATTGCTTTTATATGCTGATGATAGTGTATTACTATACTCCGATGCGAATCCTAAGTTGATTGGAGAAAAACTCAGTGTAGAATTATCGAATTGTGTTAAATGGATGTCAGATAATAGGCTTAGCTTAAATGTAGGGAAAACAGAGAGTGTTTTATTTTCTTCGAAGGGGAAAGTTGAAATATACAGGTGACTTCAATGTTACTTATAACAATCGGGTGATTAAGAGGCAGGAATCAGTCAAATATTTAGGGTTGAATTTAACAAGTGATCTTTCCTGGACCGGTTTGATAGACTATTGTCAAAAAAGCTAATGCTCGTCTGAAATTTTTGTATCGATATCAAAACTGTATGAACATGAAGTCAAGACGTATCTTATGTTTCGCCTTAATGCAATGTTTATTTGATTGTGCGAATGCTGCATGGTACAGCAGTCTAGGCAAGACGGTTCAGAAAAAGTTAAGAATAATTGAAAATAAGATTGTAAGATTTATTAATTGCTTACCCCAAGGACACACGTTGGGAATACTGAACTTGAAAAGGCAGGTATTCTCCGTATAGATCAGAGGTCGAAAAAACTTGTACTACACCATGCACATAAAATATTCTACTCAGATGTAGATCATTATATTACTAACAGTTTTATTCGTTCATCTAGTGTCCATGGGCATGATACAAGAAATAGTCTGTTTAATTCTGTAGTACCAAAACGAAAGGGAAAAATTGGAAACTCCTTTTATTTTAATGCTATAAAATTTTGGAATGCTCTCCCTAAACATGAAAATTTTCCACATTTTAAAAGATTACCAAAACAACATCTGAAAAATGAGTCCCTTCTATAATGCTAACTATTCTCATTAGTATAAATAGTTTAATTCGTTCGTTACATAAGTTGTGGTCTGATGTTTTAAGCATGTTTATCTTCTTTAAGTTTTATCAGTTATTCTGCTTTATATATACTTTTATGTTTTTATATTGATATTGTTTAACGTAGTCGTAGCGGTAGTTATGTATCTCTGATTATTTGGTTACTTCTCATCAGTTCAGTGTATAGGACCCCACTGGAAATAAGCCAATTTCGGCTTTCATGGGCTATCCTGTCAAGGTATTTGATCTTTTTCATTTCTTTGTTATATTCTATGTGTTATACCTGACGAATAAAATCAGTCAATCAATCAATCTTACTTTTGTCTGCAATTGAATTCGATGTGGGAATTTACAAAAATACTGTTAATTGTGGAATAATTTCACGCCATGTGAGTTTCGGGGAAATAGTTGAATTGTGAGCGCTCGCACTATATTGCTGAGGCCCAGTGCCTCGCCGTATACATTACACGGAGAAATATTCGCTAGGAAGCCCGCAGACACCCTCACCGCGATGAGGAACAAAAGAAATGCCAATGGGGCGTTAACGAATTTTCGGTAATTGGGGTGAAAAAAAAAATCGACATATAGGTGAGGGAAGCGGAGAGTGCAGTGTTTGATCTAAGGCATAAACGAATTTTTGATGGATTAGATGAAATCGGAGAAGTCCGCTCGAAGGTCAGACTCAATTTGAACGGTTTAATCATCTGACCACTTTCCCTATTTTTATGGTGAACTTGAAGTATAAAAAAAATCAGAAATTCCTATTTGTAAATGGCTGAGTGACTATTATGCAAAAGTGCGCCAGATGTGTTAAAATTCATTTGATGGAGGCGATTGCGTTCTAAAATTTTCGATGAAAATAGTCTTTTGGTGTAGGGTGGCCTTCCTTGTTTCTAACTAAATATAGATAAACTAAGTATAAAATAAACTAACTTCTTTTTAACTAAATATTGAAATTTTGATAATTTTCTGACTTTAATGTTTCACCAAATTGCTACGATTTCACTGGCTCTGATGTTAGTTAAGTCATAGATGATGATTATAAATTGCATTAACGACCTTACATATCATGTACTGAGCATTTATTTTATATTTAAAGGCACTTTTGATAATACATTCAAATACACATTCATCAGTCAAGTTTTTGCCACCCGTCATGAATTTAAGATGCTGTGAAACCTCAGCAGCAACAAGGATAGAATCTGATTGATCGTTAATCATTTTTATATATATTCAGACAATTGTGTTCTGGGAAATGTTTTCGATAATGTTTGTACGGTGATATCATATGAAGCGTTCTCAAGATGAAAACAATTAAAATTTTAAATACCGTAATGAAAATCAATAGCTCATGATTTTCTATACTTAGCCCCCTTTAATAACACAACAACGATAGCTTTGAAAACGTTGCTGTAGTTCGTTGATATCAAACGTTTTGATGCTACTTTTATATCTCAGTAAGAATTTCATATATATTTGTATTATGTGATTCTCTAAAAAAGGGATTCTCATACCTCTCTAGCATAGTTTTGTCCTTATTTGAGACAATATAATTAACATTTTTATCTCAAGCTAACATATTTTACTCGAACATTTCAACTTTTCGTCTTTGCATTATCTTGGAATTTTCCTATTTGTAACCAACAACAGTCCTTATAATTTATAATGTCAAATGATCACATTTATGAGGATAGAAAGTTCTGTTTGAATCAAAAACATTGTAAAACATGATTCCATTAAAGGTCAAAATTTTCACCAAAAATTATCAATGTCTCCTTTCGATCTTTCCCGTCTTTGCCTGCAGAAACATGGCATGAGGTGAGGCAACCAGCACCGCTTACGGAATGCATGCGGGGGAAGCAAGAAGCAGAGAGCGACCATCAACCCACCGGCTAGCTCTGGGCGAGGAAGTCACTAGAATGATTGATGATGGTCAGCGGCTTGAACGCTATGAGAGTACTTCCTCGAACAAGTACCTGTCGTAAATTTTACTTGTTGGTTTTTAAAACGATTAAAAGTTTAGAGGTCATATAATGATATAAATTGATGAATGAAACCCTCTTTTTTTACTTCTACGAGAATTACATTATTCTTTATGCAAGAAAACAAATAGAGAGATTGAGGGCGAATTGAAGAAAGCATGCCGAAAAGACTGAGGATAAATGAAGAAGCAAAAGAAAGAAGAGAATGAGAATATATAACATATAGAATAAAGATAAAAAGGATGTTAAAGAACGAATACAGAATATGAGCACATCTGAGTCTAACCAAGGTAAGTCAATCTTTCGTCAGTTACAATTATTTATGATTGTGGTAGAAATTTATTGATAAACAGGAATGGTAAGTTTAGAGATGAAATAATTTCCAAGTTCAATTTTCTATTTTCATTGCCACAAAAAAAAATCCTTTGCTTTATTGCCAGATTGATTCAACAATACCTTGCGAAAAGATAGCTAAACATTTTGAGTTGTTTAAAATCGTACATCAGTTTTAAACCAACTGAACTAAAAAATTAGAACTTTACATTAATGTTTAGTTGTATTTTTACAAGCATACAAATATCTATAATTTAGAGTGAGGAATAATTTTTGGCCACAATTTTCGTTTTAAAAATTGAATTTTCTTCATCAATTCTATTTTATTTCTAAATATTCATTCAGTAAAACGATCCGATTTTAAATAAAAGTCATTTAGATCAAAATGAGATGCGGAGCTCATCTTAATTCAGTATGTTTTGGTCAGGCGAATGGTTTTATTTCATAAATAAACAGTAACTGATGGAAACATATTGTGAATAACCGTGTATATTTCCTTGTACTTATTTTCTTTCTCATTTTCGAATAAAGTTTACCAACATAGCAAACAAATTTTGATAGTTTTCTGTTTCTATATCTAGAAAACTGAGTCATATGAATCTTTGGAAACTCCATTTAATATACTAGATAAAACAGACTTGAAAATAATGAATACATTGACACAAAAATAATGAAGATTATCAAGCGACCATACACACACACACACACACATATATATATATATATATATATATATGTATATCAACAAAATCGAGACGAATATCATGCTTAGATCCAACTTAAGATGGATATTTAATGATATTATTTATGATATATATATATATATATATATATATATATATATATATATGTATGATTTATAATTTCGCTAGGGAACTATGAACATATTTAAAGTAAAACAAAATAAAACTCAAATAGATATAAGGAAATGTATAATGTCATCATCCAATTTTTTGAAATATCGAAATTTCTCAAAACATTAAAATGAGATTACTATAACATTGCCAAGAAAAATTAGGGGAATTTAATTCATTCTTGCTTGCTTTCAAAGGCATTTACTGTACGAAATCCGCAACACATGATTTTGCTTGGGAACTATGTACATATTCAAAATAAAACAAAGATGAAACTTAAATGAGTTTACGGAAAGACCATATGCATCGTAACTATAATGTCATCATTCAATTTTCTTAAATGTCGAAATTTTGCAAAACATAAAATAAGATTACTAGCATTGCCAAGAAAAAACATTGATGGGAATTCATTCTTGCTTGCTTTCAAAGGCGTTTGCTACTCAAAATTCGCAACACTCCTTATAAAGTTCATTAGAAACTGTGGGCATGTATATGGTGTAAAAGTATCATTAATAAGTGACTGTAATATCATTAAAAACAACAAGATAATTTCATTGTCCAGCAGTCCTCTCTTTATCAAAATGCTTTCAATACTTCAATATGAAATGCACTACAGTCAGACCTTCACAGGACACTATTAATTAACATAAAATATGCGACAAATTCTAGGTTTAGTGTTTACTAATTCAACATTGTCCCTCTCACTGAATTTATAAATTTGCCCAGTCCACTGGGCAAACTTGGGCACACAGTCAGACGACAGGCAACTATTTTCTCTGCGCTTTCCATCCGCGCGAAATATATATATGTTTTTGGCGCTCAGGTCTATATAAAAAAGGGAGGAAGGCAATTGTCGTGTATGTCAACGAAAGTGAGAGATGGAGAGAGAGAACAAGAAATAGGGGTAGGGTGTATGAATGCATCACACACAGAGAAGATATACAGGTATAGGGAGAGAGGGAAGGGTAATAAGAGAGAGAAAGAGATAGAGCGAGAGAGGGGGGGGAACCTTGTAATAGACATGATAGATTTGTCTATATATCTACAGGTCTTTGAAGACTCTTAAAGCATATATGTATTTCTCATTCATGAGCAGTGACAAGAAGGAAAGAAGGGATGATTAAAAAGGGACAAGGTCAACTCATATTAAGTGAGGGTTAAGGTATGGTAGATTATTTCAACAAATACATAGCCTTGGTTTTGAAAAAAGGTGTACTCTTGTCTCTTCAGTTATTACAGGTATCAGTTTTCTAAAATAAAAAGGGGTGTTGCAGATACATCAGATTGAAGAAAAAAATTACTGATAAAGATGAGTTTCATGATTACTTTAATTTGAAATTGAATTCAACTTGATTAGTTACCAAAAATCTGTAAGATGATTCGTAAATTCACATCAATTGCAATTTCAAAACGATTAAAACCTTGATGACATACAAAGGGTGAGAGGGAGAGAGAGAGAGAGAGAGAGAGAGATGGAGAAAGAGAGACGAGGCCCAGAAAAAAAGTGGGTAGAGAGGAAAAGAGACGAGAACAGATGAGTGAGGGCGCTTGAAAGAAGAACGAGTGAATAAAAGATGATAAACCCAACAGATAAGAAAAATTAAAAGAAAATGAAAGATGAGTAAGAAAAATCTTTATTGTTGCATTACAAAAAATGGAGAGAGAGAGGGGAAGAGAGAGAGAGAGAGAGAGATTGAGAAAAAGAGAGACAAGGCAAGAAAAAAAGTGGTAGAGAGAAAGAGACGAGAACAGATGAGTGAGGGCGCTTGAAAGAAGAAAGAATTAATAAAAGATAATAAACCCCCAGATAAGAAAAATAAGAAAAAATAGAAGATGAGTAAAATCTTTAATTGTTATATTACAAAAAATCCCCCCAAAACAATGATATGAGATCCATTTAAAGTTTGCTTTCATGCAGGACATGGTTGAGAGAAAACGCTAGCAAGTATTCAACCGAGATTCCCGAATGGTAATCAAGACCCGTATTCATCCCAGAGCGCATCTAATGGACATCCCAAGTTTTAATGAAATTACGGATGCATTTAGCTATGCCTGATTAGCCCTCTGATGGTTTCCAATTCTCTATCGCCGGTGAGATAATGGGCAGAGAAGTCAATAAATAGAATTATTCAAGCTTCACTTTGTGAAAGCAACGGGGTTTTTGTTTTGCAGTGCTATCATTTCTACTTTCGAGAGGCAGGCCGCTTAATGATGATTCCATTGTTTGTCGGATTTTTTTCCATTGTGTGGCTGAAAAGGGAAGGAAAGGAACACTGGAAGTGACATCAGCTGTTGCGCTGCTGTTATGTCCTTGAATAAATTTCGCCATACTCATACTTATAAGATAAATATGATTCCAAAATGAAAATTTAAAAAAAATGTTTGTTGAGAAAATCTATGTTGACAGAATCTTTGAAATAATTTAGTAAGCACCAGTTTAAATGCCTTTTCATTTTCTTTTATATAAAAATGCGTTATGAAACTACTGCTGCAAAGTATTAAGTACATGAGATTGTGCTGTAGGTTATTTTCAAAGAGATATCCGGTTTTTAATCACTTATTTTGAATGAAGCGAAATGACTCTTAAGTAGATTTTCTCCGGGATGATGTATACTATAGATATTGATACGTGTGGCATGTTGTCTCCAAAATTATGATGAAAAAAAATCTGCCCACTTATGACAATAAAATTAACATGTCAGACATTTTGCGAAGGTCTGGAACGAAGAAACAAATTGGAGATTCGTTCCTTCGTTGCATCATAGCGAGATTCAATTCAATGAGCCCGTGCATAGGGATCTCAACTTATTTGAAAAACAAGATGATTTGATTATTATTCATTCGATATGGGTCAAACGTTCTCCACTTTAGGTCTCTTACCCTCATATTGATTTCACTCAAAACAAATTAAAGCAAAGACTGGCTTGCCCTTACATGTAAAGGTATTTTTTAGTCTTCTGCGTTTTTTCTTCGAGTCCCCGTTTCAGATAAGAATTTTTGATTCCCACGTCCTCATATCGTCTAGGTGAAACAAACACTCTTGAAAGTTAAGAAGAAAAGGAGGATAACTCAATAAGACCTGGTCCTTCCACGCCGATCTCAAGTGGTATTGTTTGCATTCTCTGTTCTCTCTTTGTCCCTGTTTTTTAGGACTGGTACCAGAGGGTAGAGTTCTAAAGAATGTTGAGGAGTGTTTGACTTTTCTTGGGTTGGGGTCATTAATACCTTGGTATAAGATGTGGTTGGCGACCCGGTGAATGATGAAGATGAAAAGGGTAAAGAGGAGAGTGAGTGGTGAGAGAGAGAGAGAGAGAGAGAAGAGAGGGATTGAGAGCGGAGAAGGGAGGGAGAGGGAGAGGAGAGAAAGAGAGAGGAGAGAGAGAGAGAGGGAGAGAGAGAAGAGGGAGAGAGAAGAGTGAAGAAATGCAGAAATGAAATAAGGTTTAGAGGGGCTTTGTGAGAGATTTAAGAGGAAGATATTGCTGGAATACAATCATGACAAGACAGTTAAGCTTACATGAAAAGAAAAGAAGAAAATAAGTAAATAGAATGGAGAATGAAATATAAAAGAAGAGTAAGTTAGAGATAAAAAAGAGACTGAAAAATCAAGAATGTATAAGAAAACGATAAAAAAAAAAACAAGAAATGGTTTAACTAGAGAGGACACGATATGGAAGCAATGTGGTATAATGCTCAAGGCTCTTGCCACTCAATACGAGAGGTCTTGGGTTCGATCCTCACCCGGTGCTTACATACTTAGACAAGGTGGTTTGCTCACATTGTCCCTCTTGACCCAGGTGTATCATATGGGTACCTGACATTGCTGGGGTAGGTAATATAATTGCAGGGCCCACAGGAAGAGCAATAGTAATGGTTTTTTTTTATCAATTGTTATTAAGATAAAGGGCAGTAAGGTTACAATGAGAGACAGATAAATACACAGATACTGATAAAGATCATGATATTACAAAAGCCGGTGATAATCCAAAAATTAAGATAACAATAAGCGAATAACGTAAAGACAAAATAAAAAATTCATAGGGGAGTGGAGAGAGAAGAGAGAGGTGGAGAGAGGAGAAAGAGGGGGAGAGTGGAAGAAAGCGAAAGGTTATAAAATAAAAGAGAAAAGGAGGAAAGGAGATAGAAAGGAATTATAAAAAGGGAGAGAGAGAGAGAGAGAGAGAGAGAGAGAGAGAGAGAAGGGGAGTTGTTGCTGGAGAGAAATGGATTGATGATGAACAATACCTTCGAGGGTGGAGTGACAACTTTAGTTTGCTCTTGGGATTCTCCCGCCGAAAATCGTTTGTCTTCTTTTCCCCCGATCATGAAAGCGGGAGAAGAAAGTTGGTTGACATTCTATTGTCTGGGTATATTCACGAAGTAAACAGAACATTGTCCGGTTGAATAGGGACGATTTAGAGCCTGCATGGGCCCCCTTTCATAAAATATGAGAAAATGTAGGGTAGATGGATGGAAAGAGATGGTGAGAAATAGTGACGCAGTTAGGGAGACAGATTGATAATGGAAAATGAGAGTGAGAAACTGAAAGGGAGAAAGAGAGGGGGATAGAGAGGGAAACGGAAAGAATAGGATAGAAAAGAAGAGAGAATGAGACGAAAGAAGATATTAAGAGGAGAAAAATACATGATTAGTAGGGGAACCGTTTTAAAAAGATCAAAATGAGAAAAGAAATCTTAAAAAGAGGTCTCAGCCAGATTTTCGAACTATGGTATGCCAAACTTCATAGGCCCAGTACGTGTGCCGCCACTTGAAAAGGCGTTAGGACTAGCTGTGCACCGTTCATCGACAGTGTATGGTATCTTTATGAAACACAGCGGGAGAGAGATGACTTCACTTCAAAATCTGACGGTAACCCTCACGATAATGCTTTTAAAAAGGTTAGACGTAAACATCCATTTATCCCCCGCCTGATAGGACAATAGATTGAATACCATTACCGAGTATACACTTAATATGCAAGGCCTGATTTTTTCAATGCGTGCTCTAAATTTTTGACTTGTGTATGGAAAAAATGGAGACATCAACCTCAAACGCTATTATTTGAGAAAATCGAAAGAATTGACTGAAATGTGAAAAGAAAATGATGCTTTTCCAAGGGCCTCATTTGGTGGTTTAGCGGGACTTTGGAGGCATGTCTGACGGGCAACCCACGGCGCCACTTTCCTCGTCTTCTGCCTGATTTGGCACATTGCAAACGATCGTCTGAGCTGTGGCGTGCATCCCAGCCTCCAACCTGCCCTGCCCGCCTGCTCACGGCTCGCAGACGATCAGGGTACCAATAAACGCGGGAGATTTCAACCAGACTTTCCTCACGTATCGGGTACTCTCCCGTGCGTTAAAAGGCACGGCGCTGTGAAACAAGTGGCTTTCACATTCCTTTGTATTGTCCTCGAATACTTTTTCCCCTTCTCGCTGTTCATTGGCCGGAATAACAGATAAATGGGTTTAAAAGCATCAGAACTTGTTAAAAATGAAAACGTGCTTTGGGAATGTTCACTGACTCGCATTCATTCTATGAGGTACTCCCCGGCGGTCTTTGCAGCCAACAGAAAGCCCTTTCCCTTCTCATTTCATTACGGTTCAGTCATGTTTATTGAAAAGGCGATTTTATCCTCAGTAATGACCTCAACAATGCAGCCAAGCAGGTAATTGTAGGATCGGAGG
The DNA here is from genome assembly GCA_029962745.1 of Echinometra lucunter. NCBI lineage: Eukaryota > Metazoa > Echinodermata > Echinoidea > Camarodonta > Echinometridae > Echinometra > Echinometra lucunter. Next base: position 15,873,027 of record CM057152.1, read on the forward strand.
AAATCTGACAGCTATAAGTCAATATTTAGACAGTTATTTTGAATAAAAATGTCAGGGAAATTAGTTATTTCAGAATAAAAGATGCTTTTATTTACGGGTTATCGTACAGCAGGGGGCACCAGTCCCGAGGGGTTGTCTGGGGGAAAGAGGGCGGCGGTTTTATAGCGAGAAAACCAGACAGATGTTGGTGTATATAGGTTACGATGGCAACTGTGCGAAAAGTTGTTCATGCAGTGCTGTTTTAAACATTCAACTAGTTCAGTGATAAAGTTTCTCAAAAACAACA
>CM057152.1:15873812-15896198 GCA_029962745.1 Echinometra lucunter
AGTTCTTATTTAATCGTCATCAAGTGGTCTCAGTGCAAAATGTAACATCAGATTCAATGCTTATTAAGTGTGGAATTCCACAGGGGAGTATATTAGGCCCAATTCTCTTCATGCGCTATATCAATGATATGTGTATTTGTTTAAGAATACTAAATTGCTTTATATGCTGATGATAGTGTATTACTATACTCCGATGCGAATCCTAAGTTGATTGGAGAAAAACTCAGTGTAGAATTATCGAATTGTGTTTAAATGGATGTCAGATAATAGGCTTAGCTAAATGTAGGGAAAACAGAGAGTGTTTTATTTTCTTCGAAGGGGAAAGTTGAAATATACAGGTGACTTCAATGTTACTTATAACAATCGGGTGATTAAGAGGCAGGAATCAGTCAAATATTTAGGGTTGAATTTAACAAGTGATCTTTCCTGGACCGGTTTGATAGACTATTGTCAAAAAAGCTAATGCTCGTCTGAAATTTTTGTATCGATATCAAAACTGTATGAACATGAAGTCAAGACGTATCTTATGTTTCGCCTTAATGCAATGTTTATTTGATTGTGCGAATGCTGCATGGTACAGCAGTCTAGGCAAGACGGTTCAGAAAAGTTAAGAATAATTGAAAATAAGATTGTAAGATTTATTAATTGCTTACCCCAAGGACACACGTTGGGATACTGAACTTGAAAAGGCAGGTATTCTCCGTATAGATCAGAGGTCGAAAAAACTTGTACTACACCATGCACATAAAATATTCTACTCAGATGTAGATCATTATATTACTAACAGTTTTATTCGTTCATCTAGTGTCCATGGGCATGATACAAGAAATAGTCTGTTTAATTCTGTAGTACCAAAACGAAAGGGAAAGATTGGAAACTCCTTTTATTTTAATGCTAAAATTTTGGAATGCTCTCCCTAAACATGAAAATTTTCCACATTTTAAAAGATTACCAAAACAACATCTGAAAAATGAGTCCCTTCTATAATGCTAACTATTCTCATTAGTATAAATAGTTTAATTCGTTCGTTACATAAGTTGTGGTCTGATGTTTTTAAGCATGTTTATCTTCTTTAAGTTTTATCAGTTATTCTGCTTTATATATACTTTTATGTTTTTATATTGATATTGTTTAACGTAGTCGTAGCGGTAGTTATGTATCTCTGATTATTGGTTACTTCTCATCAGTTCAGTGTATAGGACCCCATTGGAAATAAGCCAATTTCGGCTTTCATGGGCTATCCTGTCAAGGTATTTGATCTTTTTCATTTCTTTGTTATATTCTATGTGTTATACCTGACGAATAAAATCAGTCAATCAATCAATCTTACTTTTGTCTGCAATTGAATTCGATGTGGGAATTTACAAAAATACTGTTAATTGTGGAATAATTTCACGCCATGTGAGTTTCGGGGAAATAGTTGAATTGTGAGCGCTCGCACTATATTGCTGGCCCAGTGCCTCGCCGTATACATTACACGGAGAAAATTCGCTAGGAAGCCCGCAGACACCCTCACCGCGATGAGGAACAAAAGAACGCCAATGGGCGTTAACGAATTTTCGGTAATTGGGGTGAAAAAAAAAATCGACATATAGGTGAGGGAAGCGGAGAGTGCAGTGTTTGATCTAAGGCATAAACGAATTTTTGATGGATTAGATGAAATCGGAGAAGTCCGCTCGAAGGTCAGACTCAATTTGAACGGTTTAATCATCTGACCACTTTCCCTATTTTTATGGTGAACTTGAAGTTATAAAAAAAATCAGAAATTCCTTTGTAAATGGCTGAGTGACTATTATGCAAAAGTGCGCCAGATGTGTTAAAATTCATTTGATGGAGGCGATTGCGTTCTAAAATTTTCGATGAAAATAGTCTTTTGGTGTAGGGTGGCCTTCCTTGTTTCTAACTAAATATAGATAAACTAAGTATAAATAAACTAACTTCTTTTTAACTAAATATTGAAATTTTGATAATTTCTGACTTTAATGTTTCACCAAATTGCTACGATTTCACTGGCTCTGATGTTAGTTAAGTCATAGATGATGATTATAAATTGCATTAACGACCTTACATATCATGTACTGAGCATTTATTTTATATTTAAAGGCACTTTTGATAATACATTCAAATACACATTCATCAGTCAAGTTTTTGCCACCCGTCATGAATTTAAGATGCTGTGAAACCTCAGCAGCAACAAGGATAGAATCTGATTGATCGTTAATCATTTTTATATATATTCAGACAATTGTGTTCTGGGAAATGTTTTCGATAATGTTGTACGGTGATATCATATGAAGCGTTCTCAAGATGAAAACAATTAAAATTTTAAATACCGTAATGAAAATCAATAGCTCATGATTTTCTATACTTAGCCCCCTTTAATAACACAACAACGATAGCTTTGAAAACGTTGCTGTAGTTCGTTGATATCAAACGTTTGATGCTACTTTTATATCTCAGTAAGAATTTCAATATATTTGTATTATGTGATTCTCTAAAAAAGGGATTCTCATACCTCTCTAGCATAGTTTTGTCCTTATTTGAGACAATATAATTAACATTTTTATCTCAAGCTAACATATTTACTCGAACATTTCAACTTTTCGTCTTTGCATTATCTTGGAATTTTCCTATTTGTAACCAACAACAGTCCTTATAATTATAATGTCAAATGATCACATTTATGAGGATAGAAAGTTCTGTTTGAATCAAAAACATTTGTAAAACATGATTCCATTAAAGGTCAAAATTTTCACCAAAAATTATCAATGTCTCCTTTCGATCTTTCCCGTCTTTGCCTGCAGAAACATGGCATGAGGTGAGGCAACCAGCACCGCTTACGGAATGCATGCGGGGGAAGCAAGAAGCAGAGAGCGACCATCAACCCACCGGCTAGCTCTGGGCGAGGAAGTCACTAGAATGATTGATGATGGTCAGCGGCTTGAACGCTATGAGAGTACTTCCTCGAACAAGTACCTGTCGTAAATTTTACTTGTTGGTTTTTAAACGATTAAAAGTTTAGAGGTCAATATAATGATATAAATTGATGAATGAAACCCTCTTTTTTTACTTCTACGAGAATTACATTATTCTTTATGCAAGAAAACAAATAGAGAGATTGAGGGCGAATTGAAGAAAGCATGCCGAAAAGACTGAGGATAAATGAAGAAGCAAAAGAAAAGAAGAGAATGAGAATATATAACATATAGAATAAAGATAAAAAGGATGTTAAAGAAACGAATACAGAATATGAGCACATCTGAGTCTAACCAAGGTAAGTCAAATCTTTCGTCAGTTACAATTATTTATGATTGTGGTAGAAATTTATTGATAAACAGGAATGGTAAGTTTAGAGATGAAATAATTTCCAAGTTCAATTTTCTATTTTCATTGCCACAAAAAAAAAATCCTTTGCTTTATTGCCAGATTGATTCAACAATACCTTGCGAAAAGATAGCTAAACATTTTGAGTTGTTTAAATCGTACATCAGTTTTAAACCAACTGAACTAAAAAATTAGAACTTTACATTAATGTTTAGTTGTATTTTTACAAGCATACAAATATCTATAATTTAGAGTGAGGAATAATTTTTGGCCACAATTTTTCGTTTTAAAAATTGAATTTTCTTCATCAATTCTATTTTATTTCTAAATATTCATTCAGTAAACGATCCGATTTTAAATAAAAGTCATTTAGATCAAAATGAGATGCGGAGCTCATCTTAATCAGTATGTTTTGTCAGGCGAATGGTTTTATTTCATAAATAAACAGTAACTGATGGAAACATATTGTGAATAACCGTGTATATTCCTTGTACTTATTTTCTTTCTCATTTTCGAATAAAGTTTACCAACATAGCAAACAAATTTTGATAGTTTTCTGTTTCTATATCTAGAAAACTGAGTCATATGAATCTTTGGAAACTCCATTTAATATACTAGATAAAACAGACTTGAAAATAATGAATACATTGACACAAAAATAATGAAGATTATCAAGCGACCATACACACACACACACACACACATATATATATATATATATATATATATATGTATATCAACAAAATCGAGACGAATATCATGCTTAGATCCAACTTAAGATGGATATTTAATGATATTATTTATGATATATATATATATATATATATATATATATATATATATGATTTATAATTTCGCTAGGGAACTATGAACATATTTAAAGTAAAACAAAATAAAACTCAAATAGATATAAGGAAATGTATAATGTCATCATCCATTTTTTGAAATATCGAAATTTCTCAAAACATTAAAATGAGATTACTATAACATTGCCAAGAAAAATTAGGGGAATTTTAATTCATTCTTGCTTGCTTTCAAAGGCATTTACTGTACGAAATCCGCAACACATGATTTTGCTTGGGAACTATGTACATATTCAAAATAAAACAAAGATGAAACTTAAATGAGTTTACGGAAAGACCATATGCATCGTAACTATAATGTCATCATTCAATTTTCTTAAATGTCGAAATTTTGCAAAACATAAAAATAAGATTACTAGCATTGCCAAGAAAAAACATTGATGGGAATTCATTCTTGCTTGCTTTCAAAGGCGTTTGCTACTCAAAATTCGCAACACTCCTTATAAAGTTCATTAGAAACTGTGGGCATGTATATGGTGTAAAAGTATCATTAATAAGTGACTGTAATATCATTAAAAACAACAAGATAATTTCATTGTCCAGCAGTCCTCTCTTTATCAAAATGCTTTCAATACTTCAATATGAAATGCACTACAGTCAGACCTTCACAGGACACTATTAATTAACATAAAATATGCGACAAATTCTAGGTTTAGTGTTTACTAATTCAACATTGTCCCTCTCACTGAATTTATAAATTTGCCCAGTCCACTGGGCAAACTTTGGGCACACAGTCAGACGACAGGCAACTATTTTCTCTGCGCTTTCCATCCGCGCGAAATATATATATGTTTTTGGCGCTCAGGTCTATATAAAAAAGGAGGAAGGCAATTGTCGTGTATGTCAACGAACGTGAGAGATGGAGGAGAGGAGAACAAGAAATAGTGGGTAGGGTGTATGAATGCATCACACACAGAGAAGATATACAGTATAGGGAGAGAGGGAAGGGTCATAAGATCGAGAGAAAGAGATAGAGAGAGAGAGGGGGGAACCTTGTAATAGACATGATAGATTTGTCTATATATCTACAGGTTCTTTGAAGACTCTTAAAGCATATATGTATTTCTCATTATTCATGAGCAGTGACAAGAAGGAAAGAAGGGATGATTAAAAAGGGACAAGGTCAACTCATATTAAGTTGAGGGTTAAGGTATGGTAGATTATTTCAACAAATACATAGCCTGGTTTTGAAAAAAGTGTGTGTACTCTTGTCTCTTCAGTTATTACAGGTATCAGTTTTCTAAAATAAAAAAAGGGGGTGTTGCAGATATATCAGATTGAAAGAAAAAAATTACTGATAAGATGAGTTTCATGATTACTTTAATTTGAAATTGAATTCAACTTGATTAGTTTACCAAAAATCTGTAAGATGATTCGTAAATTCACATCAATTGCAATTTCAAACGATTAAACCTTGATGACATACAAAGGGTGCGAGGGAGAGAGAGAGGAGAGAGAGAGAGGAGAGAGATGGAGAAGAGAGACGAGGCCAGAAAAAAAGTGGTAGAGGAAAAAGAGACGAGAACAGATGAGTGAGGGCGCTTTTGAAAGAAGAACGAGTGAATAAAGATGATAACCCCAGATAAGAAAAATAAAAGAAACTGAAAGATGAGTAAAATCTTTATTGTTGCATTACAAAAAATGGAGAAGAGGGGAAGAGAGAGAGAGAGATGAGAGGAGATGGAAAGAGAGACGAGGCAAGAAAAAAAGTGGTAGAGAGGAAAGAGACGAGAACAGATGAGTGAGGGGCGCTTGAAAGAAGAAGAATTAATAAAAGATAATAAACCCCCAGATAAGAAAAATAAGAAAAAATAGAAGATGAGTAAAATCTTTAACTGTTATATTACAAAAAAATCCCCCCAAAACAATGATATGAGATCCATTTAAAGTTTGCTTTCATGCAGGACATGGTTGAGAGAAAAACGCTAGCAAGTATTCAACCGAGATTCCCCGAATGGTAATCAAGACCCGTATTCATCCCAGAGCGCATCTAATGGACATCCCAAGTTTTAATGAAATTACGGATGCATTTAGCTATGCCTGATTAGCCCTCTGATGGTTTCCAATTCTCTATCGCCGGTGAGATAATGGGCAGAGAAGTCAATAAATAGAATTATTCAAGCTTCACTTTGTGAAAGCAACGGGGTTTTGTTTTGCAGTGCTATCATTTCTACTTTCGAGAGGCAGGCCGCTTAATGATGATTCCATTGATTTTTGTCGGATTTTTTTCCATTGTGTGGCTGAAAAGGGAAGGAAAAGGAACACTGGAAGTGACATCAGCTGTTGCGCTGCTGTTATGTCCTTGAATAAATTTCGCCATACTCATACTTATAAGATAAATATGATTCCAAAATGAAAATTTAAAAAAAATGTTTGTTGAGAAAATCTAGTATGTTGACAGAATCTTTGAAATAATTTAGTAAGCACCAGTTTAAATGCCTTTTCATTTTCTTTTATATAAAAATGCGTTATGAAACTACTGCTGCAAAGTATTAAGTACATGAGATTGTGCTGTAGGTTATTTTCAAAGAGATATCCGGTTTTTAATCACTTATTTTGAATGAAGCGAAATGACTCTTAAGTAGATTTTCTCCGGGATGATGTATACTATAGATATTGATACGTGTGGCATGTTGTCTCCAAAATTATGATGAAAAAAAAATCTGCCCACTTATGACAATAAAATTAACATGTCAGACATTTTGCGAAGGTCTGGAACGAAGAAACAAATTGGAGATTCGTTCCTTCGTTGCATCATAGCGAGATTCAATTCAATGAGCCCGTGCATAGGGATCTCAACTTATTTGAAAAACAAGATGATTTGATTATTATTCATTCGATATGGGTCAAACGTTCTCCACTTTAGGTCTCTTACCCTCATATTGATTTCACTCAAAACAAATTAAAGCAAAGACTGGCTTGCCCTTTACATGTAAAGGTATTTTTTAGTCTTCTGCGTTTTTCTCCGAGTCCCCGTTTCAGAAGAAATTTTTGATTCCCACGTCCTCATATCGTCTAGGTGAAAACAAACACTCTTGAAAAGTTAAGAAGAAAAGGAGATAACTCAATAAGACCTGGTCCTTCCACGCCGATCTCAAGTGGTATTGTTTTGCATTCTCTGTTCTCTCTTTGTCCCTGTGTTTTAGGACTGGTACCAGAGGGTAGAGTTCTAAAGAATGTTGAGGAGTGTTTGACTTTTCTTTGGGTTGGGGTCATTAATACCTTGGTATAAGATGTGGTTGGCGACCCGGTGAATGATGAAGATGAAAAGGGTAAAGAGGAGAGTGAGTGAGTGAGAGAGAGAGAGAGAGAGAGCAAGGGAGGGATTGAGAGCGGAAAAGAAAGGGAGGGGGAGAGAGAGAGAGAGAAAGAGAGAGGGGGAGAGAGAAGAGTGAAGAAATGCAGAAATGAAATAAGGTTTAGAGGGGCTTTTTTGAGAGATTTAAGAGGAAGATATTGCTGGAATACAATCATGACAAGACAGTTAAGCTTACATCAAAAGAAAAGAAGAAAATAAGTAAATAGAATGGAGAATGAAATATAAAAGAAGAGTAAGTTAGAGATAAAAAAGAGACTGAAAAATCAAGAATGTATAAGAAAACGATTAAAAAAAAACAAGAAATGGTTTAACTAGAGAGGACACGATATGGAAGCAATGTGGTATAATGCTCAAGGCTCTTGCCACTCATACGAGAGGTCTTGGGTTCGATCCTCACCCAGTGCTTACATACTTAGACAAGGTGGTTTGCTCACATTGTCCCTCTTGACCCAGGTGTATCATATGGGTACCTGACATTGCTGGGGTAATAATAATTGCAGGGCCCACAGGAAGAGCAATAGTAATGGTTTTTTTAATCAATTGTTATTAAGATAAAGGGCAGTAAGGTTACAATGAGAGACAGATAAATACACAGATACTGATAAAGATCATGATATTACAAAAGCCGGTGATAAAATCCAAAAATTAAGATAACAATAAGCGAATAACGTAAAGACAAAATAAAAAATTCATAGGGGAGTGGAGAGAGAAAGAGAGAGGTGGAGAGTAGGAGAAAGAGGGGGAGAGTGGAAGAAAGCGAAAGGTAAAATAAAAGAGAAAAGAGGAAAGGAGATAGAAAGGATAAAAGTGGAAAAGGGAGAGAGAGAGAGAGAGAGAGAGAGAGAGAGAGAGAGAGAAGGGGAGTTGTTGCTGGAGAGAAAATGGATTGATGATGAACAATACCTTCGAGGGTGGAGTGACAACTTAGTTTGCTCTTGGGATTCTCCCGCCGAAAATCGTTTGTCTTCTTTTCCCCCCGATCATGAAAGCGGGAGAAGAAAGTTGGTTGACATTCTATTGTCTGGGTATATTCACGAAGTAAACAGAACATTGTCCGGTTGAATAGGGACGATTTAGAGCCTGCATGGGCCCCCTTTTCATAAAATATGAGAAAATGTAGGGTAGATGGATGGAAAGAGATGGTGAGAAATAGTGACGCAGTTAGGGAGACAGATTGAATAATGGAAAATGAGAGTGAGAAACTGAAAGGGAGAAAGAGAGGGGGATAGAGAGGAAAGCGGAGAGAATAGGATAGAAAAGAAGAGAGAATGAGACGAAAGAAGATATTAAGAGGAGAAAAATACATGATTAGTAGGGGAACCGTTTTAAAAGATCAAAATGAGAAAAGAAATCTTAAAAGAGGTCTCAGCCAGATTTTCGAACTATGGTATGCCAAACTTCATAGGCCCAGTACGTGTGCCGCCACTTGAAAAAGCGTTAGGACTAGCTGTGCACCGTTCATCGACAGTGTATGGTATCTTTTATGAAACACAGCGGGAGAGAGATGACTTCACTTCAAAATCTGACGGTAAACCCTCACGATAATGCTTTTAAAAAGGTTAGACGTAAACATCCATTTATCCCCCGCCTGATAGGACAATAGATTGAATACCATTAACCGAGTATACACTTAATATGCAAGGCCTGATTTTTTCAATGCGTGCTCTAAATTTTTGACTTGTGTATGGTAAAAATGGAGACATCAACCTCAAACGCTATTATTTTGAGAAAATCAAAAGAATTGACTGAAATGTGAAAAGAAAATGATGCTTTTCCCAAGGGCCTCATTTGGTGGTTTAGCGGGACTTTGGAGGCATGTCTGACGGGCAACCCACGGCGCCACTTTCTCTCGTCTTCTGCCTGATTTGGCACATTGCAACCGATCGTCTGAGCTGTGGCGTGCATCCCAGCCTCCAACCTGCCCTGCCCGCCTGCTCACGGCTCGCAGACGATCAGGGTACCAATAAACGCGGGAGATTTCAACCAGACTTTCCTCACGTATCGGCTACTCTCCTCGTGCGTTAAAAGGCACGGCGCTGTGAAACAAGTGGCTTTCACATTCCCTTTGTATTGTCCTCGAATACTTTTTCCCCTTCTCGCTGTTCATTGGCCGGAATAACAGATAAATGGCTGTTAAAAGCATCAGAACTTGTTAAAAATGAAAACGTGCTTTTGGGAATGTTCACTGACTCGCATTCATTCTATGAGGTACTTCCCCGGCGGTCTTTGCAGCCAACAGAAAGCCCTTTCCCTTCTCATTTCATTACGGTTCAGTCATGTTTATTGAAAAGGCGATTTTTATCCTCAGTAATGACCTCAACAATGCAGCCAAGCAGGTAATTGTAGGATCGGAGGAAATCTGACAGCTCTAAGTCAATATTTAGACAGTTATTTTGAATAAAAATGTCAGGGAAATTAGTTATTTCAGAATAAAAGAGATGCTTTTATTTACGGGTTATCGTACAGCAGAGGGCACCAGTCCCGAGGGGTTGTCTGGGGGAAAGAGGGCGGCGGTTTTATAGCGAGAAAACCAGACAGATGTTGGTGTATATAGGTTACGATGGCAACTGTGCGAAAAGTTGTTCATGCAATGCTGTTTTAAACATTCAGCTAGTTCAGTGATAAAGTTTCTCAAAAACAACAACAACAAAAAAATAAAACAATGTTCATCTCTGCAATCGGATGTTACATAATTATGTATTATTATTATCTTGTCTTTTACATTCACTCAAACATCAAGAAGTCGAGGTGCAATATATCAACAAAATATTTCAGTCTCTTTTGAATACTGAAATAAAGAAAGTGGAAGAAAATATCAATTCGCGTCAAGTCGTCACGGAGCTAAGGTTGCCATGGCGGCACAAAACAATCAGAAATTAAATTAGGATTGATTCAGATTATGTCGGCATTTAAATTTGTTTTTCGATATATATTTTTGTTTGATATCTTAACCTTAAAAGTTTTGCTTAACGCTACTAAAATTTGGTCGCATTTTAGTGAGTACTGGGGTGACAGAATGGGGGAAGTTTTATGAAATCATATGATACTAGACACTCATTAAGACACACTGTGAACTGAAAAATAATGGCTATAACACCATAAATAAAAAGTAAGAGAGATTACTTAATTTCTAATATTGCGAAAGGAAATGTGGTCTCTTTATACAAGTTATAACTTTTTTTGAGACTCTGTCAAGCGTGATGACGGACCTGCCAATCACAGGTACGGGATTTTCACTCGTGTTCCGGCTAACTTCTCACGAGCTTTATGCATCGACGAGGAAAGAACGAAGAAACAAAGGGAAAGAAAGGAAGAAATTAAGATTATGGTCACGTTCCTATCAGAGCGACCCAAATCCTTCCCGTCTGTCTTCCCCTAGATTCCATCTCTTTAATCATGCTCATCCCCATCCTCCTCCGCCCTCATCTAATCTCCGTCATCATTTTTAGCCATGAGGATGTCGTCCCGTCGCTATGTCTCCCTCCCTCTCTCTCTCCATTTTCTTATTTCTCTGCTCCTTAATACCCAAGGCGCACGATTACCGCGACAGTGCTATCTCGCTGATATTACGAGCAGCCAACTAATCTAATAACCGTCGTGCTAGCTCTGGATTGTCTTAGAAAGTAAACAGACAACTTCTCTCGTCGAGATGGTCGGGGTCTTCGGGGGCGCACTCGGCCTCATCAGCTGTAGCCATAGCACGGAGCACCCAGTTTGCCTTTCTTCATCACCGGCGAAGTCAGACCTGGGTTTTATCGATGAATTTAGCAAATTTATCGCTGGGAAAACGGAAGGAAAGCGCACTATCTCTTCTTTTTTTCTTTCTATCTCTCTCTTTTAAAAATAAAAAGATCAATACATGGACACCTGGTCGATCCACAAACACACGGAAAAAGAGCGGGCTAGAGAGCTCGCGAGATCCGGTGGGTGATGGTTGTATGGTGACGGTTGGTGGTATGGGAAAAGAAAACCGATCTCAAACCTGCGTAGAAAAAGAAAAACCCTCTCGAATATTCCACAGCGACTATTGGTTTCATGATAAAGATAGGTTAACTTCAAATATCAGAGAGTTAGCTGGTTGGCGTAAGATCGATAACCGGTGTCGGGTTCTACATCTGCCCTTGACTTGCTGGCCTTAAAAATTTGTCACATGTTGGTTTGTTCTTCCTATCCCCGTCTTCCCTCAGTATCTCTTCTCTTTCGTCTCTCTAGACTTTTTTATTCCAATGTCTACCTCTGCCCCTTCCTCTTCTGCTTCTGCCAAGAATACTCTACTTCACAAACCTCCAAACAAGTTCAAGAAGAAGTTTATATTACCCATTATTCTATGTCAGAATAAAAAGAAAGAAAGTACACGAAATCAAGGAGGTGAGATATTAATCGACGTAAGAAGTTGAAAGCTTGAACTTTCATTGCATCACTAGTTACTTAAAGCAAACCATGATAATATCTATTGCACCATGGACCTATCCCGTATTGGGTGGCGTCATTGATATTGACAGGCCTGCCCCCATCATGCCCATGAACGGTAACGCTCCTTTATCAAGGAAAATTAGTTACAAAATATATTTGGGGGGAATTCCAAACTATTGTGTCCCATGAGTTAAGGACAGACCTAAGATAACTAAAATTTGTGATGGTTCTGCGAAAAAAAACTAGCCATAGCAGAGCTCCATAAACAGATAAATGTGAATTAAAATGATACATTGGATGTTCGTTAATAACGCCATGCATAATACTTTGTTACGCATGAGACATCAACACGACCAAATATCTTGGACTTGCCCATTCCAAAACTAAAGGCCTTAGTAAAGTAAAAACAATTCATATGAAAATAAATCATATACAGGGTAACTATTTACCTGGCATCATATAGCATGCTGTTTTCAACCTGTCAAAACTGCAACAAAAGTGCCGGCAACGAATTTGCAATAACTCTCAAAGAAATGTTTATCATTTGAAACCAATTACGATGAATGATGTAAATAATTATGAGGTAATTGAATAGCCGAGATTCGTCATCATGATCATGATGGTGATATCGCGTTGTCGACCGGAAATGAATTTAATGAAATACAAAAATTATTTTTAAAAAAGAAGATATTTTGCGGTTGTTTTGCTGTAAACAAAATAACGACAAATAAATTAAGAATAATCGCCTCTTCTTTACAAAAAAAAATTACGTTTAATGTAGGATAGAAATTGTGATATCACACAAAGTTGTTGAAACTCGAGAAACACGATTTTGTGTTGTAGTTATCATGCCGATGTAAGGCTGACGAAAGTTTTTTACTATCGATCGAATAAGATAATTTTGATACCTGTTCACAAACTCATTCCATCTGTTTACTGGACACACTGGAACAACTTTTAGTAGCTGTTGAGATCAGGTGATTGAGATACTTCTCGAAATGTAGTAACTTGCTTTTAGGAAATGAAATGGAACAATATGATGACGTGGGACCTCATTAACCTTACTCTATTGATTTTAGAGCTAATAATGATAGTGGTTGGAGGCGTGAGAGCATGCCGTGAAGCCCATTTTCTATTCTCTTATTCGGTCAAGTCACGTTCCAAGCTTAGCGGCCCCATCCAACTTTCGTCTTCTTCTTTTCCGTTATCATCAACTGCCGTCAATTAATTCCCTCGCATGCCAAATTATGCAACCAAATCTGTAGATGGCGAGGTAGAAATGGAAGGAGAGAAATTCCTTTGAAAGTGGTAAAAAGTAAAAATACCTTTTTTTTTTTTTTTTTACTTCTTAAGCTGTGGATGCAATAATATTATGGGTAGGTAGATCGATACTGGGAGAGCGGCAGGCTGATCGTATGTTTGATTAAGATCCCGTTCCAAGGCGAGATAGAGGACGGTGCGGAGAAGACGAGCGGAGATGCTACCATTACCTGGTCACGCAAACCTACAAGATTGACAGCTACCAAACAGATAAACTTGGAGCACGAGGGAAGGAAGAGAAGAGAAAAGGAGAGAGAGATGAGAGTGGATGAATAAAGAACGAATGGAAAGAGAAAGAAGAGAATCACAAAATGACTGTGCAGATATCATGGTAAGAGCGAGATAAAGATATGTCGAGAAAAGCGGAGACGAAAAAAATGAGAATGGGCGTTACTACGCACACTCAAGCCCACACACGCCCACACCTGTTCACACCCATCTAGCGAGCGCACACACACGTAACATGAGGAAAATTGTCCCATAAAATGTATACTCAACTTCAATATGATTTTACACTTATTACATGTTAACATGTAGATGTTATGTTAACGAATGCCAATAAACATGATACCAACAAAAACTTTTCATCGTTAAAGGAAATAAGTTCTAAACTTTGAAATTAAAAAGGGCTCTTGATCTGTCCTCTGAAAAGCTTGAAAATATCAGAGGAGAAAGGAAACGAGATGAGAGAAATAAGGAGAGAGAGAGGGGGGGGGATGAATAAAAAGGTAGAGTGAGAGAAAAGAGGAAGAGAGAGAGAGAGAGAGAGAGGAATTAAAAATGTAGAGAGGAAAATGACAAAGAGAAATAGAAAGAGAGAGAGAGAGAGATGGCAAGTTGTTACATATATCACTGACGTTGCAGACGCGTGAAACTTATAATCAAGAAATTAAAAATAAAATGACGTGCTGTTAATTTGGATAATGTTCGAAGCGCTGGGAGATCAGATAGGAAATGAAAACGGCAATTTGAAATGGAGCGAATGACGAAGATACAATTGGAGATTTCTACGGATCAACACCTCTTCCATTTTCATCAATGACAGCATGAGCGATTACATTCAAAATAGATACAATCAGAGAGAAGCAATAAATTTATCATTACAGAAAATGGAAAAATTTGTTTGAATTGCAGGTTTTTGTGCAATTAAATCAAACAAATGCAAGAAAGAGGGGAATTATCAAATGGTATACCCTGTATCATGTATCCATTCACGTGACAGCCATTTGGGAATATATTTTCGCCTGGAGATTTGGACCTGCTTTACCTGTCAGTTACATTCGTATTTCATTCGAAGTTATATTTTTGTGCATTTCTTCTTATCTAATACTTCCATTTTATATCCCATCCTGTCTTTTTTCACCACTACCTATTTGTCTTCCTCCCCTTTGTCTACCTGTACATTATCTACTTCTTTGTTGTCTCTTTAATCATCTCCTGTCCCTTCTTCTTCGTCAACACATGTCAACTGCTCTTCATCCCCCTCTCTCTCTCTCTTTTCTCTGTCTCTCTCTTTCTTTCTCTCTCTCTTTCTCTATCTCTTCTTTCCATATATACTTTAATACTTTATACCTTCTTTGTACTTGTCTTCCTCTGTTTCTATTCATTATATCTGTTTTCCACGAAATGCCATCTCCCGTATGCATAGATAAAAGAGTCTGGAGAACTATTTTAAACATTTTTTAAACCTTATTACTCTCAAATTTATTTTTAATGCATTAACGAGTTTCACTCTCCGGATGTGCATTGGGTTATAGTTACTAAATATAGTATGTTTACGTTGAAGTGTAACCAAAATAAAGTTAACGGTTTGGTGTGGATGGACTATTCCTGGAAAGAACGTTGTAAATAGAATAAATCTGCACCGATGTCGTCAATGTTTCCCTGGAAATACCCCCACACTGCACACCTCTCGTCACTCTCGAACTCTTTAGAAAGCTAAACGTAAAAACACGAGAGTCTAAGTCAGACCACCTTCATTCTTATTCATTGACGTAGGCCTCCAAGCTCTTGTTTTCATCATCATCAAGGTCTTCAATGGGGGAGATCAGGGAGACAATAGGGGTAATACAATGGTACTTGGTGGGGTGAAGTTTGCTGAGCGTGTTAGCCACTACAATGGGAGGAGGAGGAGCGATAGATGCTCGGGTTGGCTTGTGGTTACAGACTTTCTTACCGATCACGATCATCCCAATGATGACCCTCTATAGCAACGAGCTAACATCACTATCAACGTCATCATAGCCACAATTCGACATCTTCAGAACCATCAAGCTTTGTCAATGCACATGGATCGAAACATCATGGTTGGTGAACATTGGCAACATTTCCTAGTACATTCATAAAAGTTGCATGATGACGCCATAATGATAATTATTCTTATCGTCACCCCCCCCCCCCCCCATGGCGTAGCAAAGAGCTACCATCACTATCGACGTCATCATTGCGACATGATGACATCCTCGATGTCATCAAGCTCTCTTTCCATATCTCTACAATCTCTGCGATCAGAATGATTATCGCTGCAAATGTAATGAAAATTGGCAGCACAAGTATATTCTTCCCTCTTATAAATATAGTCATAAAAGTTGCATACTGCTGTTACAATGAAATTTATTCCTATCGTATCCTGATTACCTAGCATGGAATAAACAACACCATCACAGTCATCAAAGCCTTATTTCAACATACTTGGTATGTTCAAGCTTTGTAGCTGCATTCATACAATCTCGGCGATCAGGATAATCACTATCGTAATGGCTTAATCAAAAAAAAAATTCTTTCTATTTTATTTATTTATTTATTTTAATTTACTTTCATTCAATTGAACATGTAAGACTTTTTTCAGCGTCTCATTCTTTCTGTATTATATAGACCTACATAGCGGGTAATTGATAACAGGTGTAAAAGCATGATGTTATTGAATTTAGTTTATTCGAATCAATCGAATGTTTACGTTATTGAATTCAGTTTGAGAATTTGTGACTTTATACTTTTGATATTACGTGTACTATGAGCTTAATATTATGTGCTTTTTATTTGTTCATTGAATGGAAATAAAATATTTCTTTAAAACAAAAAAAAATTTGGCAACGTTCTTAGATTTTATTCCGATACCTGTTGTAATAAGAGTTGTAGTTGTAATGTAAAGTTCAAAATGCATTTATGATTTTAAAAAAAAGTATTCCTTTTTTGGTATAATATATCAATTTTCTACAGCCTAGAACCCTTTTCCACTCTTTTTCTCCAGTCCACTAAGTTTTGTTTGTTCTTTATAGTTTTCTGCCCCCTTGTTTCTATTTTCATAAAGGTGGGAATCGATAATGCAACAAATGACCACCCAATTTGTCATAAAACAGACATTATGAAACACTTGAACGTAGACAATCATAACTATTAACATTTTCTTTGTAGAATATTAAGAAACAAAAAATACAAATTCAAACTTCCATAAATGAAGCACAAATTCTTTTTTAAAAATTATATAGTACATAGTACATATCAAGTCATAATTATGGCACGATATTTCGTCAGTGTTTGTAAATTAACAAAGAAAAGGATGGAAATCTCCTAAAGTATAATGAGGGTATATTTCTTATTAGTAATAAAAAATTATTTAGGATTCCTATAATTGAACTAATAAGAATAAGAAGCCAGCTGATACCGGTATCTTAAGCTGGTGGGACGGATGGCGTGCATGCTATTAAAAGAGGAGGGTTTGTGTTTGCTAAAGCTGTACAGCTTGCTTTGATGAAAAGAAAACGGGGAATACGAAGACATCGTCTTTTATGAAGCACACAGCAGAAGCCTTCAATTAAGAGAATACTAATGATGTAATTGGTTTTGTCCAGCCGCTGACAATGGAAGGTTTGAAGGCTTATTGTTGCTCGAAAGCCGCAAATTACCGAGTCGAATGGAGGGGGTGGAGGCTGGCTAAATCGAGAGCAAACTTTGAATCAACCATACCACTGATTGAATGTTGATTGAGGATCATTACCTGGAAAGAGACTAAATCCCATCAAAGGATCTAAACTTACTAAAACAAAGGGATTAATCTTGTTAGGCGCCGATATCATTTGCCCTCACTGACCGTTTAGAGTCATTAAACTTCTTGTTAAAATGCCAGCCCCTATTTTTCATTCAATGCTTTCAAATTCTAAGCAATAATTTCTTTCTCAGTGGTTTCAAACTGATAACCCCAAAGAACGGTTACCATTTTGCTCGCTCCACATAGCAAAAATTAGTAGGGTTAGAAACACTCTGGCGTCTAAAATTGAGAAAATTACTTGAATAGCTTATCTATTTATTTGTTATCTATTTATTTATTTATTTATTCATTTATCTATTTATTTATCTATATATTTATCTTTTTATTTATTTATTTATTTATTTATTTATTTATTTATTTATTTATTTATCAATTTATTTATTCATGGTTTATTTCAATTAGTGACAGGCAGCCAATGGTTGAACTGCTCACAATTCACATTTAAAAACATACAAAATCTACAATCAACCTAACTACGACAACAGATTAAAATACATACAATGCCAACTGAATAATCACAAATAAACAGACGTTTTAAAAAAAAATCCTCGTGGATAGTTTTTCCTATAATCTCCGTTCTCGTACAAATCCTGTCAAGCAGGTCAGGGTTCCGGATATACCTACTAAAAATACATATATATAATTTGCATTTGCATAAATGTTCGTCTTGAAGACATGGTGAAGTGGCGATTGATGGCAATGATTGCAGAGTGATGTATTCTGAAATTTTCTTTTTTGAATATAATATTCATCACTGAAATAATAAATGAAAACAGAGTAATTTCATTTGGATGATCCTTGGCCTGTAAAACTTGAAACCCAGTTGTAGCATTTTGATGATCTATTCTAAGTTATTCATTTAATCGAATGAGGCAAATTCATATATTATGTCAGCCTGATTAGTGATGGTTATTCAGAGTTGAATATTACTCTTGGAGAACATGCTTTTGATAGTGTTGCACCCAAGCTCTGGAATGGTGTCCCTCCCTCAATTAGGCATGCACCATCAATTAACATTTTCAAAAATCTTCCCCCAAATCGCCTATTTCAGGAAAGTTTTCAATAGACATGTTTCGTCGTAATGCATTGCTCTCATAGGACAGGTAGGCCGTCTAGATTTTCAAGGCTGGTCTGATATACCCTTCTTAACTGGGATGAATTTGATAGTACTACTTCCGCTCTCCCTTATTTCCACCATCATGTCTGTCTAATTATGCGCAGTTGAGCATGTTCTTAAAAACTGCGCAAAATAGATTTGCAATTAATATCAGCATAGTTATTATACAGAAACTGGTCTTGCTCGCGTGGATTACTTGGTTTCAGCAATGGTTTCAGTTTGCACTTAGATACCATATCGTAGAGGTAAGGACTGGGATATTAACTAAAATTACGTAATACTATGTCATGGTGCCTTCCTTGGCTGTGCTGTACATAAAATTCAGACTGGATTCTCCCATGAATTTCTTTCAGGGGCGTAGATAGCGGGGGGATGGGGGGATGCATCCCCCACTTTTTGAAGTTGATGTATACGTGTGTATATAAATATGTATTAATGGGGGAATCATTCCCCTCCCCAAAAGTATGAGGACCTGTCTACGCCATTAATTTCTTTACTGCATGTTTATCAAAATATCAGGGCGCTACTATTCTCCTTGCCCATAAGGTATAGCTGGAAACGACGTTGATATCGCTCAAATTGTATCAAAAGTATGATATTTGTAATATCTGGTAACTTATCGTCCCGTTAACCGTTTTAACTGAATCAGATTGTATATGTTTACGAACATAATGTTCATCTGTATAAACTGGATCATAAAGTCTGAGAAGAGGAAAGAAAACAAACCACTGAAATAGTTTTTAGATGTCACATCTTTCAAGATTTAAGAAAAAAAATTGTTGAAAGTATAAGAAGTATATAATTATGTATTCCGAATAATTTCAATTTTATATTTAATATACAGTACAGGGCTTATATTCATTCTACCATTGATCACTTCGATTACACTGGCCGGGTACGTGTTAACAGAAAGCATAGCACAGCAATCTAGACCATGCTCCTACATCGAATTTCTATAGCAAGTTAACCATTAACTATATGGGCACAATTATATACCAACATCCGTCTCACAAACCATGGTCTTTTACTTAAAAGGGGCGTATACCCGTATGCCACTCGAATGAAGTGAACTCGCAAAATAACTTCCGTCACTTCGTCATTTTTTTATCCTATTTTATGAAAATGGATAAATTGATTGACTACGTTAATGAAAGAATACATGTCTGAGATGGCGTCAAAACTTATTTCGGGTTGTAATAAAGCGGATATATAGCTGTAAAAACCCCACAGAATCTAACGAACGAGTTTCACTTTATCATCAAGAAAATCAGTTCAAAGCATACGATTATATGGCAGCAAAAACTTCCCTATTTTGTTTTCAATACAGTGGGTTGTCGTTTGTGATGTCGACTTTGATGATTATTTTAGATTTTCACTCTTTCTTGCCTTACTACACCAGCAACATACGTTTCAGCCCAAGTGCCAAAATCTAAAGCTTATAGTGGTTTTTCATTCAAGAGAGCACGGAAATTCGTTATTTTATTTTTTTTCATAGAAATATCTTATTGACATCATAATGAACCATGAAAGCGATGGTGGCGATGGTGGCGTATTTTTAAGCAGAAAAGGGGTGAAATTGCTTCGCAATTTGAGTATTTCACTTCCTCTTTGGTGGTTAGAGAGTCCAATTTTTAAGCCCAAATCCAAGGTCTGTGCGACCGAGGTTCTCTGCTTACATGTCGGTCACGGCCAAGCGATTCAAATCCTACCAATTTTAGATCAGACCACGAACCTAGCTGTGATTGACATCTGTCAATATAAAGACATCAAAAGAGAGTCGGAAATTACTGATTTTCAATTTAAAGAGAAAAGGAAGAAGAAGAGAAAGAGCTTCGACAAGGGAGAGAAAAACATTATGAGCGTTATAATAAAAGGACGTATTTAGAGCTCTCTCCCCCCAGCGCGCTCCGCTCCAAATAACACTGGAGCACAAAATTGTAAGAAGAGATATGAGGTGTGGAGGTGTGCGGTATTACGGGAGGTCGGTACGGCACTGAGGGCTGGTAATACGGTACGTGAGGCTCACAAAAGATCGGCGGACTCTAGCGGGCTGAGTTGCATGTAGAAGACACGCTTGTCTGGAGATCTTTGGTGCCTTTTATTCTCTCTCCCCCACTCTTTCTTTCTTTCCTCTCCCTCATGATGTACTATACCCGTCACCATACACCTTTTTACCCCGACTAAATTGTATGGGGACGGCTAGCTGAAATCAAAACCTCTTTTTTTTTCCTTCTTCTTCTTCTTCTTCTTCTTGTGAAGGAGTGCTAAGGTCGAACAATTTTGCCCTTTTTGGTCTGCATTAATCCACGTCATAAAAGACACGCACGTCCAATTATTATGGTATGACAGTGGTATGATATTGCCATCAAGATGGTCAGAATATTCCTTTATTGTTTAACAATATTTTCTTTATTGAGTGTGGAGTATGAAGATCATTGTCACAGTTGTAAGATGACGTCACTGTGGTAGACAGAGAATAAATTGGAGTCAAGGTGATGCATGGTGTGGGTAGGAATAACTGATAAACAAATATTGAATGGTGATCCGCAAACTGGGATTTATGGGAGAGAATTCCCCAAAATTGCCCCAGGGAACAGTTATCCATCTCCTGAATTAACATACATTTGGCAAGAAGAAAAAAAAGTTCAGTCAAAGTTCACGAAAACTTTTTTGAATGAGATTATTACTGTACTCTTCTTCATCATTATCAATATCTTTATCATTATCATCATCATTGCTAATATTATAATTATTATCATTATCATTATTATTGTTGTTGTTATTGTTAGTAGTATTATTATCATTATCATTAGTAGTAGTAGTAGTAGTACCAGTAGTAGTAGTACCAGTAGTAGTAGCAGTAGTGGTAGTAGTAGTAGTAGTAGTAGTAGTAGTAGTAGTAGTAGTGATAGTAGTAGTAGTAGTGGTAGTAGTAGTAGTACCAGTAGTAGTACCAGTAGTGGTAGAAGTAGTGGTAGTAGTAGTAGTAGTAGTAGTAGTAGTAGTAGTAGTGATAGTAGTAGTAGTAGTAGTAGTGGTAGTAGTAGTAGTGGTAGTGGTAGTAGTAGTAGTAGTAGTGGTAGTAGTAGTAGTAGTAGTAGTAGTAGTAGTAGTAGTAGTAGTAGTAATGGTAGTATTAGTAGTAGTAGTAGTGATAGTAGTAGTAGTAGTAGTAGTAGTAGTGGTAGTAGTAGTAGTGGTAGTGGTAGTAGTAGTAGTAGTAGTGGTAGTAGTAGTAGTAGTAGTAGTAGTAGTAGTAGTAGTAGTAGTAGTAGTAGTAATGGTAGTATTATTATTAGTAGTAGTAGTAGTAGTAGTAGTAGTAGTAGTAGTAGTGGTAGTGGTAGTAGTAGTAGTAGTAGTAGTAGTAGTAGTAGTAGTAGTAGTAGTAGTAGTATTAGTAGTGGTAGTAGTGGTAGTAGTAGTAATGGTAGTAGTAGTAGTAATGGTAGTAGTAGTAGTAGTAGTGGTAGTAGTAGTAGTAGTAGTAGTGGTAGTAGTAGTAGTAGTAGTAGTAGTAGTAGTAGTATTAGAAGTAGTGGTAGTAGTAGTACTACTAGTAGTAGTGGTAGTAGTAGTAGTAGTAGTAGTAGTAGTGGTAGTGGTAGTAGTGGTAGTAGTGGTAGTGGTAGTAGTAGTAGTATTAGAAGTAGTGGTAGTAGTAGTAGTGGTTGTAGTAGTAGTGGTAGTAGTAGTAGTAGTAGTAGTAGTGGTAGTGGTAGTAGTGGTAGTGGTAGTAGTAGTAGTAGTGGTAGTAGTGGTAGTGATAGTGGTAGTGGTAGTGGTAGCGGTAGTGGTATTGGTAGTAGTGGTAGTAGTGGTAGTGGTAGTGGTAGTGGTAGCGGTATTGGTATTGGTAGTAGTAGTAGTAGTGGTAGTGGTAGTAGTAGTAGTAGTTGTATTGGTGGTGGTAGTAGTAGTAGTGGTGGTGGTGATGGAGGTGGTGGTGGTGGTGGTGGTGGGAGTATTTTCATTACTGCCA
>CM057152.1:15896698-16121031 GCA_029962745.1 Echinometra lucunter
TTTTCATTACTGCCATTAACAACATCATCATTATCATAGTTATTATTATAATCATCATCATCGCCATCGTTATCAACATCATTGTCATCATTATCACTATTATTGCTACCAGTGGCTTTTGATTCAGTAAGAACGAATAAGCGGAAACAACGCCATTTTGGAGTTAGCATTGCACGCACTCTGACAAAATTCATTTTCTCACGTTCTCTTTGTTGATCGGCGATCCTGCATTAGGTTCTTTTATCTAACAGATCAATAAATCTCACTAGATCAGGAAACTAATGGCACAGATATGGATTTTAAGCAGTATATATTCTAGAAAGTAGGAAATCAAAGTTCTCGAAATACCATAAGCATTGAGTAAAATAGCCTTTCCAATCTTTCGTGATATATTTTTTTATTCATTTCTGCTCTAAAACGATGATAAAACTAGTCTATACAGCTTCGGTAAAATCCACAGTCGTCTGGTTACATTTACATTTAACATGTTTAAGATGAAAAACAGCAAAATAATCATACTTTCAGTTGTTTAAAGCGTTACACTCTTCTGAAAATAATACGAAGTGGATAATAGTTCCTAACATTTAACGGTTAATTAAATCCACAATAGTTCTCCCCTCGCTTTGTAACGCTTGTTATAAGCATGGTAAGCTAATTGTCTTTTCCCCCTCCTCCCCCCCCAAAAAAAAGGGGTGCATTTATTTTCATTTTATCTTAACATTCTCAATACTATGACTTTTCATAATACAATGGTTCATGATCTAGAGAGTCTAACCCCTCTAAACCCTTCATAATCTTAGCTTAACAAAAACACCATCAATTCAAGGTAGCAC
The DNA here is from genome assembly GCA_029962745.1 of Echinometra lucunter. Classification (NCBI taxonomy): domain Eukaryota; kingdom Metazoa; phylum Echinodermata; class Echinoidea; order Camarodonta; family Echinometridae; genus Echinometra; species Echinometra lucunter. Next base: position 15,897,532 of record CM057152.1, read on the forward strand.
CCAGTAAAATTGAGAAATATATATCGAGAAATACTCGTCATCGTGCAGCCGTGAATACGAACTTTGTGATTACTTTCTCAAAAAAAAAAAGTTTTTTATAATTTAACAACTTTGTTCATGCTTGAGGGCGCGTATCGCGAGAAGGAAAGGCTAGCCTACCATGTTTGTATTGAGTAAGGATGCCTTGTTCAAATCATGTTCGGTCAACTTGGAATTCACCTAGATGATACCGGAAAGTGGAGGGAAAATTAAGTTCTTATTCCAAACCAGCAAACCACAATTCAATCAAAAAATCAGACATACCATCACAGTTTGTGGAATCTAGAGTAAATTAAGTGTCGCAGAGACAAAGGGGAAAAGGAAATTTTTATAGGGGGGGGGGTGACCATTATTTTGACCAGTTACTTTGAGCAAACCATTTGCTTATATAGGAACTCACCTATATAATGCTTAACTCTAAAAATAGATAAAGTATTCATCATCTTAAAAAGTTGAGGTGCGACAGAGTTCAAAAGTGTGTTGAAAATGAGGATTTAACAAGTTCAACATTCCGAATACAAACTTTGAACGTGGAGTATATAACTTCTCATTACTAGTCTTTATACATTTACTTCAGAGTAAATAGCTGTCGGTTTTTATGTTTTCGTGAAGTTTTCGATGGAGATGTTGGTTTTGACCTCGTCATCGACGTCGTGATCATTGTCTTCATCCTTACAGTCAAATTTTACCCACAAACACTTCAGGCCTAATAATTAAGCCTGATAATCATAAGCCTGGTAATTACAGCAGCAATAAATATAGTTTAGAGTCAATAAATCAATTCAATTCTTTGAATTCGTGGCTAACAGATGTATCTTCAAAAGAAGTGCAGTGAATTTTGAATTTTAAAAAAGGTGAGAGGGTAATCATTTTACGTATGTATTTACAGGGGACGGTACATTTCCTCGTTAAAAACAATATCGATGTTCAGAATAAGTGGTATACGGAATAGGCAACGCATACGTTGCTATAGTAACCGAAGTAAAAGACATCTGGGTGATATCTAATTTCATGATAATCAATGGGCGACAACCATGTTCTGGCCGTCTAGTCGCCTGCCTACACTTGAGAAACGAGGTTATAAGGTATGACCTTCATATTGAAGTAAATTATATATACACATTTATAATGATGACGGACAAACGCCAAGGTAGATCACCGAGGATGATTTCAGTTTTCAGTTATACTGTATATATATATTGTTGTTTTGTTGTTGTTATTGTTATTGTTATTATCATTATTATCACCATCATCATCTTCATTAACGCACTCCCGTCAATGAATGAACATCATACAGTAAGAGAAAGGGATGAAAGAAAATAATGAGTATAGTGGTGAATTTATTGTTCCTCCTACTACCTGCCCCCTTTGTGGAAATACATGCAAATGTGTTTTTTTTTTTAAAGGGGGGGGGGGGGGTTACAACGTCTTCTATGGGAATCGAACCACTATAGAGTCTTATACGCCAAATGTCTTAACCACCAGATGTATACAACGCATCAAACTCCAAATAAAATGGTAAATATTTATGTTAATGGCCGCTTAAATCTGTTCCATTTTACAAGATGGTTCATTACATGCATGCACTCAGGATTAATGTCAACATCCTAACTTACTCTTTGAAATGATTTTATGATATTTTTCCCTGTAATATGGGTTTGGATTATAATACACAGCCAAACCCGTAAAATCGTCATTATAGCGAATCGGTATATTAAGCACATGCCCTCCTTTCTAGCTGGATACGTGTGAATGATATTATGATTAATTACCGGAGCGACAATGGGTGTGTCTTTATCAGGCAATAATTATCATACACCGACCCTCCCTTATTCCGTTTCTACATTAATTGCAGCCACTATTAGTTACCTCATGATCAAGGTTTGTTTGTTCACATTGGGGTATCAAATTCAGCAAAGTTCCATTTAAAAGGTTGCGTCCATTGAGCATGAGGACACTGATATGACTTGAAATGTGAACGGAGTAGAGACATTTGCAGCATTATGAATAAGGTGATGGAACAACACCCATAATCAGCACACCGCGGGTGATAGGAGTGGGGATACTTTTCTTTTAATTTTGCAATTATTGCATGATCCAGTTCTTCCAACTTTACACTCCTATACAACATGACTGTACAAAACGCTGCTTTGGAGCTATTTTAGGCTTGAAATTTAAAAACTTCAGAACGAAATGACAATGAAACTTTGTTTGAAGGTAGTCACAAAAATCACCTTATAATCATTTTTTAATATCTGGATAAGTTGATGCAGAAGTATCGGTGTATGCAATCAGGCCACGGAAGAATGGCAGACGATCAAATCCAGGAGGGGGCGCTGCTGGCCGGGAGAGTGGTTTGTCGACTTCCGTTCTCCACGAAAGTTTAGTTGATACTTGATGGGTATACCGGGTAATGATAGGATGTGAAGAAATATACATGTACCTGAATTTTTACTTTTGGGCGAGTAGAATCTTGAGATTCTCGGGTCGCGCGGGACCCACAGATAAAATGTGTAAAAAGGTGAAGGGGTTAAGACTTCAAGCCATGACGGCCTCTTGAGTTGAATGACACCAAGACTGGCAGGATGTTGATTGAAAGGACTTTGATGGAAGAAAAAAAAATCACTGTCCAATAGAAATGCTCAAACAAATGAATGGATGATAGGAAAAAAAATCTGCTGAAATGGCTTCCGATCAAATGCACAAAAACAAGGCTAGGAATCGTATCTTCTGTAACGTGGCAGTTAGATTACTTGTGTGTACATGCATCTCACTTGATGTTTTCTCTGTCTCTTGACTTCTTCACTCGTCGAGTGCATAATCTAGCATCTCATGCTAGATTAAATAGCTGATTAATTTGCTTATTCAATGGTGAGATGTCAACAAATTCACGCCGGAAATTCAACATTTGACTGCACAGATATCAACACTGTTCTTCAAATACATCCCCTGCGATGAGATAATACAAATTAGCCACTGCTTTACACAGTGTCTATATTGACAAGTACCTCGTTATATATACCCTCTTATTATCTCTGGGTAAATTAATTTGTAAATATACAAATATGTAAAACGGGAGGAGTGTCAATATGTAAAGATTATATGCGCTTACTATTAACGAGTTGCGCAGATTTACAGAGGACAAATACACGATATTATGTACTGAAGTTTGGCATTGCCGTGCTAATGTATGATGTAGGCTAGAGGAATACAATTCAATTCCATGTTTGTCTGTCTACATTTTGACTGTTGATAATCTTGAAGTCTGATACTTCATCTGGTGAGAGTCAACTAAAACAAAAATAAACATTTCCCCTCGGGTTCTACAGTAAACTGAAGTCAAACTGGGTGCTATTAGTAGAGTGCATGCACCTATACTGTAGGAGTTTTAAGATCAAGCCCTCTAGTTTTACTAATTACATTAAAATAACACGAATTAAAGAAAAATAGATAAAATAAACCACTACTAGGGTATTTAAGAAAAATAGTATTTCTTATGTGCTTAGACGTTTTGATTTGAAATTTCTTGTGCATTTAGTTCAGCGAGCACAATGTGAGGGTTACAACAAGTATACCAAGCAGATACAGAAATAATGTAGAGGTTTCGCAAGTCGCACTCCTTGTGATTGAGGAGATTCTTTGTTTGAAATAGACCATTAATATTTTTTTCTATAAATCTGTAAAATATATTCAGATTTTATCTGCTGCTAACTACATGCTATGAAAAGAAAACGTAACGATAAATTTTCTTTGACTATATTGCGACTGCTTTGGTAATCATCCGTTTTTGTGGAATTAGCTACAAGATAATTCCGATCTTTCAGAAATAATTCAGAGCCTGACTAAATATACTGCTAGTATTATCAGTACTGAATTTCAAAACATTCTGCATGGTTTGTGTTTGAGCTATCAATAACTTGTCTTGTTTTGTTGCTTCGATTTCATTTTACTTTATTTTCAAGAACGTTAAATACCTTCACAATCATCATGATCATCGGGGCATTTATATAGCGACCTACTTTTAGATAAGGAATGGCATGCAGGAAAAAGCAACGTTTTATTTTTCATTTCAGTGTTTGGTTATTGTAGGAGTTATTTGGAAGATTTCAAATAAAATGACTGGATTTACCCTAGTGATTTCCCCCGCAAACATCAATTGAAATAGAATGGGACTGAGCTGAAGTAATAACAAGAAATGAATGAGTGTCACGACCTTGACTAGTTTGAGTGATTAGGGTGATCCGACGGTTTAAAAGAGATTTTAAAATTGACTCTTTTTTTCTTCTTTTTCTTTTTGCATGTGACTTTAAAAATATGCTAAAGACAAACACGCCCCGGTGGTTCTAAAGGTTGGTATAGCAAAGCAAACAAAGACAGAGAATGGTAAATAATTGTGTTTGGGAAAGAGCTAGAGAGAGAAGAACTTAAACCAAAGAACAAACGGTATGAACTAATCCATCTTATAATGTCAAGATGGGAGAGGGGAGACGAGAGAAGAATTGAGAGAATAGGGAAAGGGGATGGAGAATCAGAGTTAGATAGGTGAAAAACAGAGGAAGAGGGAGGGAGACAATAAAGAGAGATGGGTCAAATCAATTGACAAACTGACACGAAAATCAAAGGACTGTAACTTGAGAGGAGAAAGATAAAAAAGTTAAGGAGTGATCGTTGCGTTTTCTCTTGTACCGACAGAGAAACGAAACGGCGCAGACATTGATAAATACCTGGTTGATGTGCTGTAGGTGTGTGAATGTATGTAAGAGAGATATAAACAGATGAGAGAAGAAAAGAAACGAGGGGATAGAAAGAAAGACCAAAAAAAAAAAAAAAAAAAGAGATACACTCACACGAAGTTGTATCGTGTTGCCCTTTGATCCGTCTCCTAAAAGCTATCTACAGATAATGACGCTTTCGGGGACGCTTTATGGTAGGCTTTTATATGTTCTTTATCTCTAAAATGCCTCTTTTCAACGTTCGTAATGAGAAGGGCACACTCGCATGGGCGTAAACTTAATGACCATCACCATAAATCCGTACAATAAAATAAGTTCGTCATCATATCATACGCTATGTGCATGTTCAGATCATCTCGATAAGAAATGAAGTTCGCAAGTAGTGAAACAAGGAATGGGTAGAGCTAGCAAGCATTCCGCAAGGTTTTCATAGGGAACATCGCACAGCTGAAAGATCTTCGAATAACACCTCCTTATAATCATGTACATATGTTTTCAAAAATTGAAATTGCATTTTAGTCTACATGTATTTCCAAAATTCCCCGAAATAATCGAGTTATATAAAAAAAAAAAAAAAAAAAAAAAGTTGCGCTGCTTCACAATCCATGCATTGTATGATCTACAGCGTCCTCTTTATTAGGGTATTCTAATTATAATGGAAACTTAATGAATAAGTGAAATCATATGAGCATCACTGTGATTGGTTTGATTTTTATCAAGCTATATTGATCATTAGAAAGAAAAATCGGGGGAAAAATGGTTAATATCAAGACTTTGGAAGATGATTGTTGAAATAAAAGGTAAAAGGTAAGAGATCAAGAAGGAACCGAAGGCCCAAAAGATTTAAGTTTAACTTAAATCATGCGTAAGTGCCCAAATCATGCGTTACTTTTTTTTTTTTTTTTTTTTTTTTACCAAAGAGCGACTTCGTGAAACAGACTTAGCTAGCCAACGTAAGTTGGATTTAGCGAAATTGCACGTAAGGTTGACTAGATTTGAGTGCGATCCTTTTGAAACGCCCCCTAGAATGGAATAGTACTGCAAGAATGCTTGTTTTGCAAAGAGCAAGGATGTGGAGAAACGTTGCAATCAACTTCGACCTCAACATACCAAGACAGACTAAAACCATGCGTTATTATCAGGAGACATCGACATTACTTTTCCACTTGTGCTAATAAGTCCCGACAGTGCTTTTCATACATGTAGATTCAACGCACCATAGCAATGCACATAGCAAGAATAAGATCGGGGGGGGGGGGGTGTAACATAAAGAGATACAATCAATCTTACAATCAACTGTATCTCTTTAGTACATGGTTTGCCATAGACTTACGATTGATATCAATCGTAAGATTGATTGTATGTTTTATGTTACACCCCCCACACCTTACACTTCCTCACTACTATACACTTTCAAATTGTCTGCCCATTCTGTAAACTGATCATATCCAATACAGCCTCATTTCTGTGAACTCAGGTATTCGCACGTTCACCCACAAACACAACACACCACATTCTCATATCTCTCATATAACATCGTCACCATGAAATGTCAAAGGTCAGTACTTGTTTTCTTTAAAGGGAAGAGGGTTACTCATGGGAAATTTGGCAACTAGTCAAAGACGAAGAAAACTCGATACCCAAACTTCCACACATTATTTCCCTTTATTCACAAATTATGCTTACACCTGATATAAATAAGGAAAATCGTAGGTGGAAAATGAGCAATATACAACAGTGATTTCAGACTACATTGGGAAGAAAGCATAATTGGGTAGAGACGTTTCTAGGACATTATGAGAGGTTTTTAAAAAAGATCTAAATATATCACTGATATCAAAGGTAGTCCATTAACTTGGTTCAAGTTACCAAAATGCAGCAGCTTTTTCATCCTTCAGTAAAAAAAACAGTTGGCAAGTAAATTATCTGAATTTTTCTCTTGCACCAAGGGAACTAAAAATTAGTACTACTTTTGGTCTAGCATACACTGAACTGATCCTACAAATTACCTTCCTAAAACTATTTCCAAAATTGCAAGATATTTGACATGACATTCAATTGGTCACTCTGTACTTTAAGAATACCCGTTTTTAATTTTACTGCAGCCCAAACTTCACTGCCTAACACTGCAGAAAAAGTACCATGGGTACCATGGTATTTTGACAAAATTACCATCAAAACCACAAAAGTACCATGCAAGTACCATCAAATTACCATGATTTGATGGTAACTTTGACAAATTACCATGGTACCCATGGTATTTTTTTTACAAGGGAATGTATGCCAGTGGACTACACTGTATATTTATTACAATGCAATAAACTTTTGACTGCAGTGACAACTAGTTCTAGTAATTTTGCTATAAAAAATACTACAATTACCTAGCATTAATTTTTATCAAAATACAATCTGGGCTAGCTTTAACATATAATTACAATTGTTATTTAGTACATAGCGTCACCCTGGCATGGGAGGGGTAAGCTTGTGTGCCTTGGAAACATTCCTCTGGATCGATCATAGTATATTACTAGAAATACATGGGAGACCACAGATTTTCATTTATACCTATAATCATATAACTTGTGATTGATAAAATTTCATACAAACAATACACTGCATTAGGTTTATATGTATTCATCCATATATAAAATAGCATGGTATGATTCTGATATCTCATTCATCCTCTTTGCGTTGAAGCATCATAAATAGATTATGTATGTATGTAAATATACATGTAACTTATAGTCTAAAACATTACTGCTCACCTTCAGTCCATAATTCTAACACACACAGAAAATTGAAAATATTTCAAGGTGAAATATCATTGTACATTTAAAATACATGTAATAGCAAGTCCATTGGTCATTGTACATAGCTGGATGGAATAAAGATATCAAGATGAAGGTGAGAATATGAATCGAACAAAATCCTCTAATTACAATTTGAAAGAAAAAATAACACATAAAATGTTTCAGTTTTAAAAAGAATTACTTTCTAAATTATACATTAATATACATTAAAACAACACATTTCAAGTTACAATTGAATGATAAAACTAAGGGCTTCATGTAAAATGAACCATTTTTTTTTAAATCTCAAACAATAAAAATGAAATAAAATATTACAGACACTTTTCTATGAATCTTCTTTAAAAAGATTATCGGAGTATTGGATTTTCTTCTAAGGTTTGGGCACAGCATTATTACAGTTCATTGGCACCTTCCAACTTTGTGCAGAATCTTAAAACCACATGTACTTCATGCAAAGAGTACATTTACTGCATATGGGTACAGAGGTAAAATTTGAAATAGGCTTCCTAAGAAGCGCATTCGAACGTGAGGTCCTGTGACTGTGTCAAAGCACAGACCAATAAGTACAGAGATATACATTTAATTATGCCTATCAGCACCTTGTATAACTGAATTGAGCATTACGATTTTTGTATACTGCATGTGATTTGCTCTTGATATATTGGCAAATTTTCATTTTCTTATATTTTTTTTTTTGATATTACATCTAGCAGATGCAACAGAGTCAGACTGATCAGACTGTCTTGACTGCCCCTTCAGCCACCTTCTTCCTCAGTACTGCCACAAGACGTTCCAACCTAGATGCAGCAGAGAACAAATGGGCAAAAACAAGATAGTCCAGAATGAAGAGAAAAGAAACCAAGGGAAGAATTGTTAGAAGATAATAATAATATAATAATAATGATAATCTTGTTTACCCAGGGAAGGCTTATCAGCTTCAGCACTGTTCTTCCTGAAGGCCCTGCAAATTATTATTACCTCTGCTATTGCTAGGTCTCAATTTACTCTTGGGTCAAGTGGGACAATTGTAGGTAAAACATCTTGCCTAAGGATGTAAGCACCCAGGGAGGATTGAACCCAGGACCTCTCGTATAAGAGTCAAGGGCCTTCACCATTAGACAACAGTGCTCCCATAAAACCCAGGACTACTCGTAGAAGAGTCAAGGGCCTTCACCAGAGAGACACCACAGAGACAAATACAAATACACATACAGAAAGAATGAACAGTGAGGAAGCAAAGAAGATACAAAAATACTACACATGATACATCTTACTTTGAATCATGTAGAACTCTTAACTGGGAGTTTTTTATCAACAGCACGGGGGGATAGAAGAAGTGTCAACCTTTACTAGCACATGTTATGTTAAAGGAAAACAACTTATTTCATGTTTTTCATACACATTGTTAACCCCTAGAATACTAAGCCTAGGATATCTCAGGCCAGGGTGTATGGAAAATGCATGTTATACTCAAGAGGTTACTACATCTATCCCATCAGGAGTCAATTATTCCACAAACACTTAATTTATCAATACTTATGAATGTAGAATCCTCGTACTGATGGAAATCCATCTTTTAAATAAATCATAACAATTGATTTTTGGAACAACAGTTCCTCTTCAGAAGTCATTACAAAAACCAAACACGAAACAAAACAAAACAAAATAAAACTAACAAAGAAATAAGAACTATCTCATATCAATGATTCCAGGGCCCAATTTCATAAAACTTGTTTATCAGTAACAACTGCCATATTTCTATGACAAATTTTCTCTCAGCCAATTAGATGCAAGGATTTCAGTAGCTTATAACAGTTACTGCAAGTTGTTATTGATAACAAGTTTTATGAAACAGGGCCCAGGAAGTGGAAGGGGTAGATAACTCACTGCTGTGTTTTACTCTTGAGCTGCTGATTCTCCTGCTCAAACCTCTGGATTTGGACCACCATCTTGTTCCTTTCGTCATTAGCCGCTCGCACCTGTTGGGCTAGCTGGCTGTTGTTCTGCTGGGTCCGGGCCAACACCTCATCCCTCGTCTTCACCTGCTCCTCAATGTTTTCCAGCGTGTTGTTGAATTGGTCTCTCAGGTTGGCTTCTTGGGACAGAGACTTGTGAAGGCTGATTTTGGTTTTTAATGTAACAGACAGGATAAAGATTACCAAGTAAGTTCAAGTCATACTGCATTAGCTTCAATTTATTTCCATATCCTCCTTACATAAGTTTTAAGTTTTTATATTTCTGTTTTTATATCTTAAATTAGATGAAATTCTGTTTTTATATCTTAAATTAGATGAAATTAGAGATTGTTGGGATTAAGTGATAAACTTAGCCAATTCAAGGTACAGATGGAAATATATATGTAAGTTCCCTACTCAGTTGTATTTCAGAATATACATATTCCAAGTAGGAAAAAATGACAATGAATTTCACAAAGTAGAAGAAAACGAGGTTCAATGTTTTCCATTATTGAACTATCAGGCCTTATTCACATTGGATGTGGTAAACAGCTTCTTATGCAATCCATGGCAGCAAAATAAAAATGCATTACAGGTAAATAAATGGCAGACAGAGTTTAAGGAAAAAGATATTAACTGCAAACAACAAAGGCTCCTAAGGGTATAATTCAAATTAAACATAGGATACGGAAATGTGAAGTACACTCAACTTTTGTAATTTATTTTGCAACTGCATTTTTCTTTTTTACACAGTTTACAGCCCCATGTGGGAGTAAGGCTTTCATTCATCTTATTATCATTATTGTTTTTTTTTATTATTTCATTTGGAAAAAAACAACTAAAACACTAAAATACTCAAAGTACAAAACAATGTAAAAAGAATTACCATAGACACAGGGAAAAGAAAGAGATTAACTAAATACATGTAATTGTAACCCAAAGGTCTCCTTTTCTAATCCTTATGACTTTATGTAAATAGAATGACATAAAATAATGAGATAAAACATATAATGAATTACAATTACGATTTAAAGGATTCAAAATGAGTGATAAATTATCAGGGAGGAAAAAATACAGAAAAAAAAAAAACTGGCTGGTACAGTAAGAATGATGCTTTGAGCACATGCTTAGCAGCAAAAATTAATGGAGAATATATGTAACTCACAGCCAACACATGAAGTTGCAGAGGGCACTGTGCAACTGAATATAATTAAGCCATCTGTGGGTGGTCAAATATCACAGAAGTGAGAATTGACTTTGTTTTGAAATAAGAAAGTACTATGTATGATATAAGGTCATGAAGATGAATAGAGAGTTGAAATGAATAAATGAATTATGCGTTTGTGTCTGAAAAAATTACGACTGAGAGTGCAATTATGAAATCTTTTAAAGCATACATAGATGGTGTGATCCTTTACCTGTAATACATTTTTAAAGAGTCAATCTCGTCTTTAAGCTTCTTGACAGCGACTAAGGCCTTATCTCTCTCATCACGAGTAATATCAAGCTGGGCCTGGGAATAAAACATGATAAAATGAGATTTAAAGATGGTGAATAAAATCATATTTAAAAAAAATTATTTTAATTAGGTTAAACAATTAGGTAATTAGGGCAAATGTATTGACCTAACTATCCATTCGTTTACCAAAAAATATGCAGAAATATATCTACAGTGTAAATTAAAGAAAGACTATAGTTTTGACTTTGTGGTTGAAAGTCAAAATTAAAAATGGGGTAAATCAATGATTTGTCAGACAGATTAGCAACATTTGGTAAAAATTAACTATTTCATTGATATTGATCAAATTTTTTTCACATTCACTTCTCCGAGGCATATGCTCAATATAGACTTTCTATGAAGACAGGTGCATTTGCCCTAGCCCTGTGCTTACATGCACATGTACATGTATGTAGCATAGTGCCTCTATCCTCTAATTATGAAGGGGTTGCTTCACAAATCATTCACAGGTATAGCTGAAGGCCCTCCCCCAAACAAAAAAACCAAACAAACAAACAAAAACAAAAAAACAAAAACAAACAAACAAAAAACCAGCAACAAACAAAAAACAAACAAACAATAACATACATAAAAAAATAAACTTAACTACATAAATTTGGACTACTTCATTTACATCTACTTGGGGGAGGGGGGAAACATTGAAGAGTTATTTGATTACCAAGCATTTGGTACATGGAGCCATACCTGTCAGGATTCAGCACTTATTTTTTCTTTTCGCACAAAATACAATGGGTCAATAAAGCATAATCATGAGAGTGAAACAATCTCACAATGTTCCAACTCTAACACATACAAACTGGGATAGCTCACCTGAAAAATATTCTACACACTGCTTACCAGGGTATTTCTATAAGCATTATCCATTCCAATATTACAAAAGAGTCTAAGGGCATACAAGAATAAATTATAAACAAATAACACAATATCAGTATTTTTGGTGTGGATAGAAACAGGTGACCCATTTTTGCATGAATATATATTCCCGTTCATTTTAGGGAGCCGTCAATCAACCTGGAATAACGATTGAATCGAGATTTAAAAGAGCATTTCAAATCATCAAAACAAACACACAAGATCTCTGTTATTGACACAATGAAATGAGGTGGACCTGTTAAGATGGGACAGTGTTTACCAATTATTCTAATATCCAAGCGCTGGATATCTTCTCTTATCCCGATACAATCACGCGATATACACATTTTCCCACACCAACGGGATGAATTTAGACCAAGAGGGATGATCATGGGACTGAGGTGTGGAAAAGATGAGCGGATGAGAGCGAAGGATATTACACGAGACTGAGATTAGAGGTAGAATTTTTTTTTTTTTTTTTTTTCCATAGTCGAGATAATCATCAAACAGGAAAGAGATGAGGACAAAGGGAGCACAGAAAATACATGTACATGTTTAGATTTACAGGTTAATCCAATGATGAAAGAACAAGGGAGCAATAAATAGAGAACAAAAGTATGGGTTTACATAGAAAGCTTTTCATTCGTTTAGTAGACTTCTAAGCTTCTACATTTCACCCTTTAACCTTTCTGATTCCTCATTTTCTGCATCTACTTCCCTTTGTCTTCGACCTTGTGTGTTCCTTATTTGTACTCTGGTTCTGTATCTGCTGTATTTGTATTATGACATTATGAAGATGCATGAATAAATAAATAAATAAATAAATAATTAATAAATGAATGAATGAATGAATGAATGAATGAATGAATAAATAAATAAATAAATAAATAAATAAATAAATAAATAAATAAATAAATAAATAAATAAATAAATAAATAAATAAATAAATAAATAAATAAATAAATAAATAAATAATGAATGAATAAATAAATAAATAAATAAATAAATAAATAATAAATAAATAAATGAATGAATGAATAAATAAATAAATAAATAAATAAATTCTGTACTGCAGTTGAATAAGTGACATCAAAATGACATTATGAAGATGCATGAATAAATAAATACATAAATAAATAATAAATGAATGAATGAATGAATGAATGAATGAATAAATAAATAAATAAATAAATAAATAAATAAATAATGAATAAATAAATAAATAAATAAATAATAAATAAATAAATGAATGAATGAATGAATAAATAAATAAATAAATAAATAAATAAATTCTGTACTGCAGTTGAATAAGTGACATCAAAAATAGAAAAATGAAAGAAGATAAAAGATGGGAGAGAAAGAATAAATGATCAGAGAGAGAGAGAGAAAAAAAAATACAAAGAGGACGGTAGTAAAATTAAATTGAAATACAAACATGGGAGTAAAAGAGAAAGAGTTGTGAGATATTCCTATTCTCTCTGCATGTACGTATGTCATCAGAGCTTCTCGAAAGAGTCGAAACCACAATATGTCAGCGGGTAACAGCTGTTGGCACAAAGTAATAATTGGCTTTTTGGAAATAGGTACAACATCACGTAGCAAAGTGTGAGAATTGGGAACCTGTTTTACTGCCATGCGAGGTGTATATCTGAAACTAGCACATATGCGCAGGAGAAAAATATATGTTTGATGGCTCTGCCTGTGTTGAATATCGAACGAAAGTGAGAATTGAATATGAGGAGAAAATAGATGCAGACTGGTATGCTTTCCCTGGTTGCTGGCTTTTCACCAGATAAAATTACCCTGAGTAAACAATGTAATCACTCTGAGGAAGATAAGATATCTTCAGCTGTAAAAAAATATTAACAAATGAAATCGAGTGGGAATGGGAATGGGAACTAGGATACCAGGTGCACATATTTTTATCCTTTTACCCCCAAAATAAAAGGAACAAAATTCAATATTACTAATCACCCAGATGATTTCAGAAACCTGCGGGAAGGTTCCATCTCTATAGAAAAGTGGGCTGAGAAGTCATTAAAGGCCTACACATACATGGATGTGTGTAGCTCAAGAATCGTGGCTCATCATATACATACATGTATTAGTAAGTGATAGGTTCACTTTTAGCATTTCCTGTGCCAAGTTGGCAATATTTTTATATATCTTTTAAACAATTCATTGAATGGATATACACCAAAATGGTTAATATTCTTTCTTTCCTTTTTTTTTTTTTTTGGATGTGGTGTAATTTCAAATTGCAATTTGAAATATAATAGAAACATTATAGTATAAGAACTAGACACAACACAAAATTATGTCTTTTCTTCTCATTAGACAAGAAAGCAAACATTAAAGGCATATCTAGGCAAAGAGCAGAGAAAGAGAGAAAGAGAAAGACACAGAGAAAGAGAGAAAGATACAGAGAAAGGGAGACAGAGAAAGAAAGACAGAGAAAGTGACAGGGAGAGACAGACAGAGAGTAAGAGAGGCAGACAGAAGAGACACACAGGATTCTTTTAGTTCTCAAGAGGAAAATCATTAATTTCCACACACAAAAAGTGAGGACATGAAAAATATATTAAAAAATATAGTTTTTTTTTTTTTTTTTTTTTCACCTGAAGATTAACTAGAAGAAGTTTACTTAGTTTCATAATCTCACACATAACTAATCAGGGGATCTGTATTATTACATTGCTCCCATGCAGCATTGAGCTTGCCAATCATGTTAAAACCATTGGCAGTGAACAGCTTGCTGAAATCATTCACAGAATAGGTTCGCTAATGACACTCTAAACTTTACACTAGACCGCTGGCAAATATAGCTTTAAAACCCGGGAATGTTGATTTGGGGAATCTCTGCAGTAATGAATCAACACAAAGTGATAACACAGGTCTTAGATTTTGATAGTTACCAGATACACAAGAACTCACACGTTTCATTGTTTGACTGTATGCTAACTGTTGGTTCAAAAATTATCATTCCCTCCCATTCTGTGAGTTATTGGGATATCAGCTCATTAGCCAAAAGAGAACAAACATGCAAACATCACTACTCTGCTGGTAAACAATTATGATTTAGAGTCAATATGACTAGAAAATATAGTATCTCATCAACAAATAGCACTGTTTGTACTTCTGTATTTCATTTCCAATCATATGGAAACATTTGCAGCATCAACCTCTTCAGCAAGCAAATCTCATACCAACACATTTGATTTCACCTTGTGTACATAACTACTTGCATTTAAATTAGCAATGCTTTCTTTCAGCTTGAATGTCAAATCATATTGCAGGAGAGAAATTGCCTAAAGGAATGATAATAATGTTACAAGTTTTTAACTTTTGAGCAATCATGGCGAGCAATTCCACACACTGTATTTGTAATAATTAAATTGTGATTTTGACCTTATGCCTAATAAATGTGAATTGAACTGAACGTCTGTTTGAAGCAAGAAGGGCATTTACTCACATCATTTTATACAGTCTTAATGCCATTCTGGCTCCAATCAGACAATACTTCGGTCTGGGAATCAAGATTACAAAAATGTACACCGAGTGTGATTTAAAAATCCTTGGAATTCGGTTTTGTCTCAATTTTTCTGTCGACTAAATTGTGGCATACACTGTACAAGTGCAAGCATGAACTAAGATAGTTGTATGTGATGTCTTCATTTTGTATACCTTTCCTATTTTATCACTAATAAGTGTCGATGACATGACTGTTAAAATGCTCACAATACATGTAATTAGTTTAATGTATCTCGAAGACTAATTAATGAACTCTGTATTAAATGTCTGTATACATGTACCGTATACATAGTGTAACCTTTAAAAAGGTAATTAAAACTGTACACCACACATGATAACGTTATGTGTGTGCAGATGTTGCAAAAAGATAAATCAATGTCGAATACTTTTCTTGTATTTTACAAAATACAGGGTACAAACAAGCATTTAAACTGTCAACAGAGAACAAGGGAAACATGCAAAACCACAATTCTCCAATTGTAAAAACATATGGACAAGGCATACATAAATTTGGGGGATTATGGAATAATGATAAAAGATGGCTCAATTCATTCTTGTCCAAGAACATGAACATTGTTGTGTATAGCATCATGAGGAAGAAAAACACAGCCTAAAAACAATTAAACATAAGCAACAACCAAAAACAACAAATACATGTACATGTATTCTTTTTGCTTATTCAGCGAATGGGAATTTCCCCTTCATTTCCTCTGTAACAAAATATCTGTTAAAAATTTATAAATAAACTAAGGAATGCTAGCATATGAATACTTTTAAGAAATGTATATTCAAGAAAAGAATCAAGACATATATAACTACATGCACAAGCACTTAACACCACACAAAGATTGTAACCACAAAATAAATACTAAGATATGGGGCTGAAAAAGATGTCTGTGAGAATACCGCTGTATGAAATCGCAAAAGGCAGCCTGACCCTTAGGGCACAGCAAAAGAGGGTAGAATAAAAGGGGAAAGAGAGAGAAGAGAAAAGAAGACTGAAAAAGTTTAGTCAATATTTGAGCTCCTCCAAGATGTGTGTTCTTATTCAATATATATCGAAAGAAGGAGGTAAGAAATATTATTATTGGAATTGAAGAAATGCATTAGATTCTGGACGGGTACGTGCGATTTGGGGATTTCTCACCGGTTTGAAGAGAGATTGTTGGTTTGCTGAAGGAACATATGTTTGTTTGGCCAGAAATGATATGCATATATGAGTATTTCTCTCTCTCTCTGTTTCTTTTTTCATTCTTCTCCTTCATCGATACCTCAAGGAATACGGATTAGAAACTTATGCATAGTCATACATCAGCTTTCCAAAATTCTATCAAACCAGAATTTATTTAGTCTATTCTTGAGATAAAATAGAAAGATGAAAAACAAGGGAATAAAAAATATGCACAATGCAATATCTTTGAGACAGGATGTCCTAGACTTTACAGGAAATATGATCTGATGATCAATAAGAAAGGTGTGCTGATGCATTTTTCAAGGTTATGTCGGCAAACCTTCTCTATCAGAACTGTTTTTTTTTTCTTATATCCATGATAGAAAATATGAGGGGAAAAGATGAGGAAAAAATGCTTTTCCTCAGAACTTGTTTGAATGTTTCTGCAGGTAAGCTTAAAAAGTTGTGCCAAATATTTTTTTCTTCTCCTTCTTTTAATATATGATTTAAGGTGGATTGATCTGGTAGAGTGTCAGAGGAGAAATATTCACAAATTTTATCTTCCATTCTTCTAGAATTGTATCATAACATCAAATCTGTGACATATTCCTGGTATTGTATAACTGCATTAACAATATATACTCTGGTAGTTAGCACTCGGTGCAATGTTAAAACATGGCCTACATGTATATCCAGCTGAAATTATCATAAAACTATAATATCATTTGTTTTTAAAAAGGAGTTTTTCATAAGGCATAGTTTGTTGTTGTAAATATCTGAAAATAAATATTTTTAGTTCTATATGACTAGATTATGTTTTTATTTGTTTGTTTATTTTTTAAGACAGAAGAAACTTATTTTTCAAATAATCATAATTCTGAAATGTAAATTCATCATCAAAGCTTTGTTTATAGCAACTAATGTTGCCATTCATCTTTTCTCATACATACTTCCTTCTTACAGTTTATTGTGCGACTCTTTAATCTCTTATCATAAAAAGATTTGTAATGTAAAAAAAAAAAAGAAAATCAGAAAATAAGCGGATGTGGCATATTACCGAGAAAAAGGTGAGTAAACAAGAGTAGTATGTAGAAGAAATCAAACCATAATAGAATATAATCTTTTTTTTTTTTTACGGGGAAAAAAAAAATTACAGACCGTAGAAAAGAATATCTCAATAAAAATTAATCAGAAGACGCAGATGCACACAAACGCAAAGAAACAGAAAATAGACGAGGGGAAAGAAATATATCACGAATGCCTGTGGTGTTTACAACCTTCACCAGAGTCAGGAGGTCATGATGAATATGCAAATAAAATGCAAATGATAGGTGGAGCCTGTGTCCGAGGAGGTGTGTTCCGAGCTCTGGTGAATACAAAGTATGTTTGCTCTTGACAAACATTACATTCTGTTTTAGTTGGCTGTAGAGGGCAGCATTTCACTTTGGGTACAAGCAGTATGAGAGGAAAAGTATGCAGTCTCTAAATTCTCAAAATAGCCTGTGCTTTATATATAACTGACAATTAAAAAAATATCTTCCTGCTTTGAGTTCGTACAAAATAGATTAAATATTTTTGGAAGAGAGATGAACAAAGAAAATGATGAAATAACATAGTAAAACCATTTACTACACTCACCTTTAAAGATTTTTCATTGTTGTTTCGAGATTTGGAGCTCTCTTTGTTTCTCCTCAGCTCAATCACCTCCCTTTCTAGCTTTTTGCACTATAAAATATGAAAATTAAAAATTAATGAAATGTATGAAATGCAAAGTCTACAGGAGGTCATTTAGTTACCAATGTGCCTCCATCTCATAATTAGCACGAAGCTGGAAAAGAATTAGAACAGAGGTGAGCTCTGTACTCGAACACACAGTATCCAACAATAATGAGTACACCCCTAACAAACAGTTGAAATTCCCAAGTATCCTAAAAAAAGATACTCAAAGCACCAACAGCGATGGTTGAGTATGCATTCTGTGATAAGGAATGTACTCATTGGTGCTGGATACTGTATGATTGGCATGCACGTTTTGCTTTACGTAAAGGCCCCTCTATAAAGGTTAACATTAAAGGTTAAGTACAGTTTTGGTAGGCCCTAAAAAAATATTCATCAGATTTCTTTGCTTTTAGCTAGTCAGTATCAAGATAAAGGCAAAACTAAGATGCTGTGAGTTTTTTTTCCTTAGAATAATTTTACCTGACAAATGTAACGAAGTGCTGTGATCGTTATGTGGGGAGCTGACGATGTGCGGGGGTCTTACAGTATACAAATAGCAAATAGACATGAGTGCGATGGTACGAGATTTCGCATGAGGTGAAGCCGAGTTGAATAGAAGTTACGTCGCGATCTTTCACCGAATGCGAAATCTCGTACCATTGCACGAATTAGAATATTCGCTATTTGTATTGTACAATGCCTCAGAAGTCTGAGAAATTGATGAAAATCAAGAAAAAAACAGTCACATTTTGGTTAAGAAATCAAGGTTTATAAAGAAGTTCCGACTGCAAAATGCAGCTAGCTGGTGCCGGGGCATGTGCGCGTATCTGTAGCAGTGCGTATGCATGCTGGCATGCTGCTGGCCTGAGCAATGCAATATATGCATGCACAAATAAATACGCGTATAGGGTCTACAGCACAAGCTACTTGTGACATCACAAAAGAAACAAAAGAAGTAATTTGTGGGAATCTACTGTGACGTCACGCTAACCAATGGTACATTTTGGATGGTACGAGTGCAATGGTACGAATGTCGCGCGTTCAGCTCCCATAGACTTGCGTACAACAAGCTGAGTAGGCGTTGTACAATAGCGCAGAGTGTAGTCACTGCATTGCACTTATTTCATATATTTACACTAAAATACACTAGAAATCATGTACTGAATGTCACATGGTCTCACACATGTATCTTTTATGCAAGATGGACTATGTGAGACTATTTTTCAATCTCATGCTAAGTTTCTTTCCGTTACCAAACTGCACATAAGCTTTAACATCATCCTTCTATACATTGAAATTTTAATGGATTTGCAGATGCCTCGTTGGCACAAAGAAGCGGCATGTGCAGTTAAGATGTCTTCTCCGAGAAAGATACATGCATTCATACCTTGGCTACTGCGACGTCCTTTTCTTTGAGTATAGCTCTCATCTCCTCTGATGTGATCTCTTCTCTCCTTCCTTTGGTTTTAGAGATACGTCCAATGATGGCTGATCCATACTTGTTGATTGATGACCGGTTATCAGCCACTGTCAACCTTGTCAGCAAGTTATTGAGGCTCTAGGATAAGATGTGATATAGAGCCTCTTTAAGAATTGTTAGACGTTAGGATTAAGGTTAAGGAGAACAGAGTATTACAAGGGTGATTAAGTTTTGCAAATTTTTACACATTTGATCAATTATGGCTGACCCGTACTTGCTGATTGATGATCTATCATAGGCCACTATCAATCTTGTCAGCAGTTTATTGAGGCTTTTGGAACAGATGTAAAAGAGAGCATGATTATGAAGGAGAATCATAGAGGAGTCTGACAAAGGCTTTACAAATGAAATATAAACATCCAACTATGAGCTTAAAATTAATTTCAATGTGCTTTTCAAAATTAAAAAAAAAAAAATTAACATACAAACTAAAAAATAAAAATAATAAATGGAAAAAAAATATATATATAGGCATGAATCAAAATCAAGTCGTAATCCTTAAGCTGTTCTTCAGAAAAAAAAATTACAAACAGAGTGTTATGCTAGGAGTCCACTGGGCCGGCGCCAGTTCGCGCCAGTTCGCGCCAATGCAATTTGCTGTGGCGCCTAGTGTCGCCAATAAGGTGCCTAGTGGCGTGCAGTGGCTCAAACTGCCTCCCAACTGGCTCGTGGTGGCTCGTAACGGCGCCAAATTTGAATTTGGCGGCAAGGAAATTTCAAAATGTTTAAAATTTTCGTCGCGCCACTTGCATTGAGCAATCAGCGCGAAGTGTCCACCAAGTGGCACCAAATGGCGCAAACAATCCGCCTATTGGAATCCACTGGAATGTAATGGCGCACGCCATGTGACACCTAGTTTATTCCACTTGGCGACACACAACATGCCGAGCGGACATTAATTCGGCGCCACAGCGAGCCACTACGCGCCAATCACATAGTCTTTGGCGCGAACTGGCGCGAACTGGCGCCGGCCCAGTGGACTCCTAGCATTAGGTACAGTAAACAGAACTAGCAACTTTGTCTGCAAGTTGGTATTGGTAATAGTAGGAAATGGAATGATGTTAAGTCATATCTTTAACATCTGCTTCATCATACCATTCCTTTTCCCCAGGGAACAGAATGTTCAAAGATTGCACGAATGTTCAACAGAAAAAAAAAAGAAAGAAATAAATTGTAATTGCTCACAGCATCAGCAGGGGTGTTGTCCTCCTCATTTGAGTTGACATCTGTTCCAGAATCAAAGCCATCCTTTGAGTGATATTTCTGAAGTCTGGCAAAGGCATCATCTCGCTCATCATTGGCTAGCTTCAGTCTGGCTATGATGGCCTCATCATGCTCCCTCTGGGCTGTGTATATCTCTTCTATCAGAGCTGTGACATACGGAGGACAAGGAGAAGTTGGAAAGTACGAGGGGGAGGAGAGAGATAGGGGGAGAGAGAGGGGATCAGGGAGGGAGAAAAGAAGAGAGAAGAAAAGAGAGCAATAATGAACAAAACAATCAATGTCAATGGACAGAAAAAAAAGATCACGGGTGGTCAAGCGCTACAGACCTAATAATGAATATGACTTGCAGTGCAGCTAACAAAACCTGTCATAATAGAAGCACAGCATCGAAATACTTTACTCTTTTTTTTTCATACATGTTGAGATTATCTTGTCCCTTGGTTTTTAGATCATGGCCTGCAAGACAATTCAAGACAGCCTATCAAAAATACCATGTAAAAACGTATCAAAATATTCCTATAGCCCGCATCCTAGCATGTTCCCAAATTGTCTGAAAATAAGGAAGGTCAGGTCAACTTAAATTGGCAAATTATACCGTGGATACCTGTAGATGAACCTCCAAAGATACCACCACTTATCAACAGCAGAGTCTCAGTCAAAATATGCGTCTAGCTGCACCACTTTCTTTTGTTTGGTCAATTTGTTATAGGCGTAATAACGTAAGTAGCCTTTTAAATGTTTCAAAGTACTTTTTAAAACAATTCATTTCAACACAGGATATTTGTTGAACAGAGGATAAAGTAGATTATTATCTACATGTAACTGCCATAAGAATGTTTACTGAATGGTGTGATGCCCATTATCTAAACTCTTGAACTACACAAAACAAAATAGTTATATCGGAGGAAATCTGAATAGCCTGAACTGCTCCCTCTTCATAACGAGGAGGTTGAAAACACCTAATCTAGATTACACTGAGTTATAAAAATACATGTGTGGAGAGTGCTGAAGAGAGTCTAATTCTTTGTAAAATCAAGATAATAGTGAGTGAGTGAAAAACAAGGGCTGCCTGAAGGAAAATAAGCTGTCATGCCACCTTCACACAGGGACTTACATACCTGCTCCTTTGGCTGCTATCTCTGCTTCTGACATGGCATCTTTCACACCAAGCTGCATCTTCAGAGACTCAATCTCCATCTTGGCCTCCGAACACTTCTCGGATAACTAGGAATGAGAGAAAGGCAAATAAGACAAGACGATTTGTGACAAGATTATGGTACAAGATACAAAGGGTAAATATGATGGGTGAACTTTTCGTCTGCTCAAAGTCAGAGGAGCAAAAGAGCAGCGTAAATTACTTGTTACACCTCTTCTTCACAATTGATTTCCCATTTCCGCAGAGTAGCAGTCCTTGTTTTGACAAACATCTTTAGTTGTTATATGCAGATTCAAATGCACCTGTCATGTTTGCAAACTGAAAAATGCACCAAAATAGGAAATTATCAAAGAAAACCGACTAAAGACATGAAACAACAACATTCTAAGCGTTAATGAATTAAATCAGACAGGCACCCCCCCCCCCCCAAAGACCTGTATACACACTGCACAGTGGAATATTGAAATCCAAACATACATGCATATATGCATGCACTTTTGAAATACTGACAGGTGGAAAAGAGCTTTGCTGCATCCTTCTTGTCTTACAAGTAGTTTTTCTCTCTCTCTATAAATTTCTCTTTCTTACATAATTCTAGTGGGAAAGGGGAAAAACAGCTTTCCTCAAATTTGACAAACTACAGCCCATGCTCCTATATAATGGCTGTTAGCTGGATCATATTTAGGACTCACAAGTTCCAAATCATATTACCCATCACTGTATTATTACTCACTACTTTATTCTTGTCTTTAGTGGCTCCAAGCTCTTCTAGAAGCATTGGGAGCCCTCTTTCATCAAAGGGTCTATCCATGTGCATTGAGAGTGGACTAGTCCCGACACCAGTGGTCACAGTCTCAGATTTATCGCTTGTGTTCAGCTGAGACACTCCTTTGTTAGCGGATTCTGTCATGGAGGCGAAAGGTTTTGGAGATCTGTCCTGCTGGGTGCTACTTGGAGATTGTTGGATCTGGATGGTGACTGGAATCTGCTGGGGAGTCGACGACAAGGACTGGCCTTGAGGACTCGAGTGCTGCAACGTGGCCCCATCTATGTTGCTTCTGGCATGATCCCCCTGGCCACTCTCTTTGGTCTGGGTTGGGATCACCAGAGTGGGAACAGTGAAAGGTTGCTTGGGTTCTCCAGAACTGTGCCTTCGCGGATGCTGCGGTGTGGATGTGGCATGCTGGTGTATGGCATAAGAAGGGTATTCCGGTCCGATGGTGTGCAAGAGACGTGGGTCGTAGGATGGGATAGGAGGTACTCTGTGTGGACTGATCCATGGGTTGTGGGCTGCATATGCTGGGTGAGGTGGAGGAGGGCCATACTCCCCATACCAGGATGGGGGTTCATGCCGTCTTCTGCTGTAGGATGACCTTTCACCCCATTCTTCATCATTATATCCTGCAAGATTTAAAAGGAAATGGAAATGCTTGTGAATAAAGAGCAATGTATTGAAATCCACCAATGTCCTTGTATCCCAAACAGTAGCCTCTAGCCGAGGCCTCTTGCTGCAATCCCCTGTGCTGCATTCCCCTGTAAACGGCTGCCAACGAGAACAGCTGCCAACGAGACTACAAGGCGTGTCAGCGCCGAGGCCTCTACTCACTTGCCTGTTGTACTTATCGCAAACAACAACAATTCTTTTTATTTTTATTGAAAAACATCTACCGGAGCGGTAGATCTTAATATGCGAAAAACTTTTGATTGACATTGTTGTACTCCCACCCATCTCTCATTCCACCAATCAGTGAGCGGGACAGACTCCTACTACTAAATATTCATTTTTTAGATTCACCATATCAGTGAGCAGACTTTTGCCTTCCATATTAAATATTCATGGCACATCGTTTCATCATGGCGGAGACTTGTCGCGAAGAAAAGTTGACCAGAAGCCTTGAATTTGCTGCGAAAAAGTTCAAAATACCAGTACCACATTTCAAGGATTTACAAGTTGAAGCCATTACCAATGCATTGAATGGGAGAGACGTTTTTGTAAATCTTCCCACCGGCTATGGCAAGAGTGCCATATATCAAGCTCTTCCTCTATGTACCGATTTCCTGCGGACAGCCCCACCATCTCGGACGAAACAAGCCCTGCTGTGCTGGGCGCAGAAACAAGCCCTGCTGTGCTGGGCGCAGAAACCGGTTGTCACCGTTAAGCCTAAGGAGCATTGTTGTCACCATTTCGCCCCTTGTCTCCCTTATAATACAGTGTTTAGAATCACAGTTGCAACGACCCAGGGAGAAATATATTTTATTTTTCAACTAGGACTCAATAACAGCCGTTATTTTTCAGCAAAAATATTATGAAATATAATCTTGTAATGTAAAAGTATGAATATTTGTTCAGATAAATGAAAAAAAAAAGGAGTTATGTTTTTTTACTATTTTATAACGTAAATTATTTCCCTCTAAAATAATGGACGAGATCTTCGCCAAACACGATGCTCATTGCTCAGACATTGGTCAGAATGCGTGAAGACAGCAAATTGCATATAATCTGCATACAATTTGTGATGTATCACTACCTTATTTTAATACTGCATATTTAATTAGGGAGCAAGTGAGTAGAGGCCTCGGTGTCGACGCGCCTCGTAGTCTCATTGGCAGCCATTCCCGTTGCCGTTTACAGGGGAATGCAGCACAGGGGATTGCAGCAAGAGGCCTCGGCTAGAGGCTACCCAAACAGTGGCATCAACAAAATACTTATGCAAGAATAAAATACTGGTACTTGGTACATGTATATCCTGCAAGGTTAATGGAAATGGAAATGCTTGTGAGTAAAGAGCAATATATTGAAATCCAGCAATGTCCTTGTATCCCAATAAACAGTGGCATCAAAAATACTTAACCAAGAATAAAATACTGGTACATGCTACCATCCATAATGTACAGAAAATAACAAACAATTTTATCTATACAACGTGGTTTTCTGTGGCAATTATTTTCCATATTTTGCGTTCTCAGATTTTGCAGCAGTCAATGTCACACCATATTTTTTCTCGTCCGGGTTTTCCAATTGACTTTGTGTGTAAATTACATGTAAGCCACCGGTAGTATTCATGAAATCCAGTTTGAACCAGTTTGAGAAGCAATGCAATACATGCAATGCCATACATGCAATGCGTGAATACGCAACACTAGTATAATAAAACGCAATACATGTACATGACAAACAATGCACAAATACATAGATGATGTCATAAAAAGGTATATGTCAAACTTGTGGATCAAAATTAATGTAAACATATTAATATATGAATGGGTGAAGGGTTGATTTTTTAAGGCTGTTCTCCTGATTTTCTAATCTGAGTGGTGTTACCGGGGGGTATTTCAATTCGGTTTGACAAAAGTTGGAAATCGCACAATTAAAAAATCAAATTGAACGAAATAATTTGTTATTATTAATTTATTATTCAGAGAGGGCAATACAGGTTGATATCTCATTCGATACAGTCATTATTATAGGTTTTTCCATCCAGTTTCATCAAAATAGCACCCAAATGTTTTGATAATAGCACACAATTTAGAACGAATTTGAATGACAATCAGGGGAGCCTTTCATGAAGTGTCTTGTCAGTGATTTTTACTGACAAATTTGCTCTCAGCCAATCATATCCAAGGATTTCAGGAGCTTATAACAGTTGTCAGTAAAAATCACAGACAAGACACTTCATGAAACGCTCCCCTGATTGTCATTCAAATTCGTTCTAAATTGTGTGCTATTATCAAAACATTTGGGTGCTATTTTGATGAAACTGGATGGGAAAACCTATAATAATAATGACTGTATCGAATGAGATATCAACCTGTATTGCCCTCTCTGAATCCAATATACAATGTAGGTTGGTATCTCATTCAATGCCAGTCAATATTGTTTACATACAAGTATACCATGCACTGAGAGGGTCTAGTTGAAATCATGGATTCCAAGATTCACTGAGCATGCATAATTTCACTGGTGGCTCGAAACAGTGCATGATACATGTACATGATACAGTTGTTTTATATCCCTCCAACAAATCTTTAAAAAAATCAATAATAAAAATGAATATCACACAGTGGTCTATAAGGTCAATACCGATAGTTCTTTTCACACACTATCGTTGAAAACCATTGATCAATTGCATATCTATGACAACATTCATAGTATAGTGCACTATACCATGAATTCATGGTATAGTGCACTATATCATGAATGCCATCACAATATACATTTTCACCATCGGCATCGTTATGTATGGTCACAAGACACTTTGTAGATCATTCCCTGAACAGGATTTCACTAATATAAATACTATGTGATTACTGTACATTCAAAGTTCAGTGATTAAGATTTCTCTTTAGTCCATTCAAAATGACAACCAAGTGCTTAACTGCACACACAAAAAAGAATCTTTTAAAATATATGTTTATTAAAAAGCTCATTGTTATTTAAATGAAGTATTTTATGATAAGTTCTTTCCAGTTTCTTTATGTATTCATAACTAAAGAAATTTTTAGAAGAAAAATCATTATTCTTAGTTTGCTGTAATGAATAACACACAAAGAATTATAGTATACAAATATACAGGGCCCAAGGAAATCTAGTTCGATTTATGGGGTCGGTCAAAGCGACTGCAGTCGCCTATTTGCCCGAGGGGCGCCAGCCCCGAGGGAAAATGGGCGATTGACTGTAGTCGCTGAGACCGACCCCATACCTAGATCGAACTAGATTTCCGAATGAAAGGTCCTGTATATTTGTTTTATATCCCTCATCAAAAATTAGATCAAATTAGATCAGGCCTAGATCCATAAGAACTCAAATTCAAAGGCAGTATGTAATCGCACTCACTGTAATTTAAACTGCAGTTAGACTAACTGTTAGCTAGGCCCGAGTGTAAAAACTGTTAAGTCAAGTGTCATTAGATCTAACATTAGACTGTTAGATCTACTAAAATGTGGCAAGCATAGTCAGCAGTCTAATCCAAACACAGTCCAAACAGCGAACTCCAACATGTCCAAAGCTACATGTGTAAGACAAGGCAAATACAGTTGAAATTAGAGCAGAAATCTCTCGGCTTTGTTCTAAAAGTAGCCACTGTTGTGATTAAACGCGATGCGGTTCACATTCCTCTGACCGATACCGATCACAAATAACATTTTAGGTAGGAACGTGTCTTAAATTGAATATCGATAGTTTGGACGCGACAAACAGCTGAACTGACCCTGAACTGACCTACTTCGAGCAACTGCGCTCGGCAGAATTTGATTTGTGTCTGTGCCGTCACATCGCAAGGGTTACCCGGTGGAGACAGCTGGCTGTTTGGTGTGTCCGAGAGATTGCATGAGTTTAGGGGGAACAGGATTGCGGTTTCACGAAACCGAAATAAGTCTCAGTTCATTGACATCCCATTGAAACGTGTGTTAACTCTACAACACACGTTTCAATGGGTTGTCCAAGAAGTTGAGACTTATGACAGTTTCGTGAAACGGCCCCTTGGATAAAACGGAGGCAAAATAGGTCCAAAACTATCTTACTCTGATGTCAAAACCTATTTTGATCTCCGAGGACTTTCATTTTTCTGGTAAGATTATGATTAATCACATGAAGGGCTCTCGACCAATCAAAGAGCAACAAATCTTAAATGAGGGATATAACAATAATTATACCATGCATGTAGTAAGAGAACTTTCTAGATTATTCCATAATTCTTGTTATAACACTTGCGTGATTGCGACAGTTTGTTTTGGTTGCATTTTTTAAGAGCCAGCTTAAAGAAAGTTTGTGGTATTTCTGAAATCTTGTGAAATACCACTGACCTTAAAGTGTACTTAGTAGACAATGGCCTAGATGGCAATCTGCCGGGCAAGAAAGAGGAACGATAGCAAATGTATTTTATTCATATGTGAGTTACACTGGGAGAGATCATTCAAGAAATCTGTAGATTGTACTTTTACTAGAATGAACAAGATTGTTCTTTGAACAGATAGGTCAGGACTCTCAGGAGAATTCCAGATCATGGACTTATTTTATATAAAAAGGCTGGAGGTCTCTCAGAGGATCAGATTTCATCTCAGGGCTTGAAGGAGCTGTTTACCATCTTCAAGAGGAAATTCTCAATGCTCACCAATACTACCAACCTGTTGATCAAGATGGCTTTCGACTCCGACTTGGTAACTGAAGTTGATACCAGTTGTTTGTCATCGACTTTGTCTTCAATCTCATTATGGACATTTAGCCCAGATCAATTTTGTGGACAATGATCCCACTTCGGATGTTGCCATCATTATCATCATTATCATTGACATCGTTGTGGACTTTAACCCAAGGCTTTTGCCAGCCCTTTTGGATTTACTTGGAATTAAATTATCACCAGTACTGGACTCTGAATCTCCCAGCCTTCCTTAGTACTGTACATGTAAGTCCTTTTTGCTTGATTTTATTGTTACATAGCAAGATATTATAATAAAATTATCTAGTTTTAGTTTTAATCATTATTTGTTCATGGTGAGTCTTTAATCGGTCTCATTATCATAACATCACATTATACGGAAATAACTCTTTAAGGTTTTCAGCAAAATGTTTCCAAAAAGGAAAAGCAAACCCTCACCTTTTCTGGCTTGCCCACGCCTCCTACCCCTTCTCTCTTCCATCCGTCTGTCATCATCTTCTTCTGAGCTGTAGTAGCTCTCAGCTGTCACTTGCTCTTGTCCTTCTGCTGCATCACCTTGATGCCTTGGTCTGCCCCGGGATGGGGTCCTCTCCTTCTCCTGTTGGGGAGTGTTCTCTCTTCCTGATAGCAGGAAAAAAGAGAAACACATTCAAGAGAGTGACAAAATTAATAAACCATTATTATGGTGGAGAAGAAATATGTAGAAGAAAGAGCATCAGAACAGTATAACTGCTCTTTTCTGTCTTCCCAATACATATTTCTTTCATGAAAGCCCCCAAAATGATCTAATTATACACCTAAATTCATAGTATCAATATTGCAGAAAGCTGCTGACCATTTTTTTTCCCTTCAGTACAAGTATGAAAGAGAAATAGAGAGAGAGAGAGAGAGAGAATGCTCTAATCTAGCAATGGACAATTCGATTTACAAACATGTGAAATGAAAACATGCAGAAGTTATTTGAATATATCACCGTGAATTAAGGGGATACACTTACACCAAAGATTAAAAGAGGCACATATGTATAGACGTTTATTCTCATTTCAGATCTACATGTACATTGTGCAGGGTAAAATCTAGTATTGAAATATCACACAACATACAGTGCCTTCAACTAAAAAGAAGAGATGCCTGCAGGTGATTTTCATTGTACTTTTGTATAAATTGCCCCCATGTACTCATGTACTCATGCATGCAATGGGAACAGAGATGAAAGAGGAAATTAAAAACATGCATGACTACAGAGAAAATATCCTTCTTCCATCGGTAATTTCATAGGAGTCATATCTGAAAAGCGATAAGGATAAATCATGATGGAAGTGCATGAACTGAAGATGGGTGATGAAAATTAGCCGAGCTTCGTTGTTCGAACCCTACCCATTAGCCTGTTACGCTGAGCGGCGGGAGACAGCCACTGTTTTAGCTCCTCACTCACAGATGGGCTAGAGCCAGCATAAGGGTCAATGTATGTACCTTCTGTACTCTTGTCCTGTTCCCTTCTTTCCGCCGCCTTCCTCATAGCACGCTCTCTCTTCACCTCTTGGTCCCTGGAAAATAAAAAATTACAGAAATTAACCCATTCGTGACAGGAATTATTTAAAGCCTACTTTGATCAGCTTTTATTCTTCAAATTGGCAACACCAACATTTTTATTTTATTGCTACATTTTTCTTATAAAACGTCATGTATCTGAAATGAATATAAATTGACAGATATTATGATGACAAGTCAAAAAGTTGCCAATTTGCAGGGGAAAACGGTGATTTCAGACTTTCTATCACATTGCCAATTTAAGGATTTTAATGCTTATTTTCCTTTAAAAAAATTTTCAGCATCAAAAAATGAATATTGACGCAACCAAAATGGGCAGTTTGTGTAGATTTTTTTGCTCTTTCAGCTCATGTATTTGGTATGATTTTTAGGGCTTTGCATCAAAAGATATTAGGCCAAACCATAAAATTTGGACCTCTGGGTTAAAAAGGTGCATGGTCTATGCATGTAGCAGCATGAATAAATGCTTGAAGGCTTACGGTCATCATTTCATCTTATGCAAAAATGATCTTTGGCCAAAAAATAATTTGAATGATTGAAGGATTCAATTCATAATTTTTCAAAACTGGAAATGATCTTTCTTTAAAAAAGACTTTGTTTTGTGATTTTATAATAGCACCTAATCTGGAAACACAAATTGCCAGGAAAGTGACATTAACAAATATTTAAGTTTAGCCAATACATGTGTGTGAAAAGCCCTACAGGACAGCACTGTTTCAATCACTGACTAGTTTATCCTGGATAAAAAAAAACAAAACCCCAAAAAATAAATAAATAGATAAATAACATTAACAAATATGTTTTTAAACATTTTCTCTGTTATTCAAATTTATAATTCAATTTATAGTTGTTATTTTTGGTGTGTGTGGGTTTTTTTTTGGGGGGGGGGGGGGATTACTGGAATTTGTACATGTAGTATACAGTGGGAAGGGATAATTTTATTAGTTAATTCTGAAGCCAATTATTACTTCTTTTTTTTTTTTTTTTTTGATTGGTTGAAAGTTGAGTTCGATTTTGTATTAATGTAGTGAATTCGTATGCAGGGAAATGTTACTAAGAAGGAAATAAAACTCAAAATGTCAGAGCTTTACTACTCCTTTAGATTGATCGGCAGACGAAATGATGGGGGACATAAATTTGTCATCGGACCCCTGTTTTGCCCTCAGGCTATGAAACTTACATGTACTCGGGCTCACTATGATGGCTTTTCCTGGTTGAAATAAATTGAAAATTGGATATACAGTATGTTTCAAGGCCCTACCAGAAAAACAATATTTTTTTGGTTCAAGTTTCGTGTGTATTGTGAGGCTCTGGAACTATTAGGTGCACATCAACATACATGTACACCTGTGGGACTACGTGATTGGGTTGAAAATGGTAACAGTCGTACATGTTCGAAATTACACTCTCGCAAAACAAGAACGATTCCACAATACCGCACACGCTGAGCTATTTCTGCCAGCTGTCAGCGCAGCGGATTTACGAGCCACATGTAGCCGACGTTGACCTCAGTGTGCATCAAGTGGAACTAATTTAACTGCATGTACATGTAGATGTAGATAAACATATCAAGTTGTCAGCACTGAGCCTCACAACGGCAAATGCCTATGGAAAACCTCACACATGAAGTCGCTTTTTCCAAGAACAAAATATTACCAAATTTTTTTAAAGAAATAAAAATGCATGGCAAATCCAATGATATACAGACGCTATTTTAAATTTCTATAGAAAGCTTATAATCCAAAGATTAAAGGGTAAGTCCACCCGAGAAGTTTCACTGTATCAATAAAAGGAGATTAATTTGAACAGCATTTTAAAGAAGAAATGATCAAAATCGGTCATAGAATAAGGAAATTACATGTACACTCATTTAAATTTTCTAGTAAATTACTCTCGGCTCTGAAAATTGGCAACACTGATGACATCATATGCGAGCAGCTCTCCATTCACTTTATACATGAAATTTCACATATTCTCATTTTCTTGGAAGTTACACATTCTCTCACCCTATAGTCAAAGAATGTTATGTAAAAAGCAATTCTTCTGAACATACATTGACTATGGGGGTGAGAAAATGTGTAACTTCCAAGAAACTTGAGAAAATGCAAAATTTTATGTACATAGTGAATGGAGAGCTGCTCGCATATGATGTTATCAGTGTTGCCAAAATTAATCTCCTTTTATTGAAACAGTGAAACTTCTCAGGTGGAGACTTACCCTTTAAGGGCTGGTTGCCATGGAAAACTACTGAATTAGACCCTCCATTTGTATAATGCAAATTGCTGTAATGAGCCTGGATTCAAAGATTTTTATTCATTTTTTAATAGTAACATTTCCCTGTTGTATGGGCAGCTAAATTAGGCTAATGTTTGTAATGATAAATTATGACAGCTCCAACATTGAAAGTACATGTACAATATCTAGAAGCAAGAGGAGATTTGACTCATGCAGTTGAAATCCAGCAATTGCGTAGCTAGGATTTTGTGTTTTGTTTTGTTTTGTTGGGTGGTTTTTTTTTTGGGGGGGGGGGGGGGGGGGTGAGCATGCAAAGCGTGCAAATTACATATTGAGCGCGCAAAGCATGCTCCCTAGGGGGGAGTTTCCCGTTTCTTTGTCATTGTTCCTTGTCTGCTTCTGCTCTTCCTACGTTCTCTTACCATTTTATTTTCTCACTCACGCTTTTTTTTTTTCCTTTTTTTTTTTTTCTTTTTATTCTGGTGTTTTTTGGGAGGCCGACCACCCCCACTGCCCACCTAGCTATGCGGGTGAAATCCAGCCATGCTACAGTGTACGTACAATATATAACTATAATCCATTTGGTTTCAGGTGTCTTAAACCAAGGGGGAGGGAGGGCGGGCATAGGGTATTAGAGCATGGACCTAACACATGATTACATGTATATGTAGACATGCGTCAGATCTCAGCAATCGACTTCAGAATTGGCACAGACATTAAAAATGGGGCAAACCTGGAGAATAGGGGACCAGACGCACATGCAGGCAATTTATGCAGTGTGCAGATGTAAAGCCAAAACCTGATGTATGGCCTGAGACAAGGCCATAATTGAGTTTAAAATGACTTTCAAATGTAGGCCTAGATCTACTCAATTTGAGATAATTTTACTCTTTAGGTTGCTCTTTCCATTGGTGCTATCAGATTTTCACAATCTTTACTAGTTTTTGAGATATGACCCTGTGCGGAAAGTATGGACATGCGCAAAATTAGGTCACACTGCCATTCAGGAGAGTCACATGTACAAACTTTACACGTTAAGAACCCACAGCACTATTCGAACGGCCTGTTTTGGTGGGCCTCCTGCACACCCCCAATCAGTTATATCGGGAGGAGAGACCCGAGGGTTACAGCAATTCAGTTTGCTTTTCACCTCCCAGGCACAGGCGATGCCAAATGACAAATACATGTTCATGTAATCTAACAGTTGGCTCTTAAGTTAGGCCTAACGTTAGATCTAAAGTTAACATAAAAATCAAGAGAAAATTTAATGATCGCTCCAAAATTTAACTCTGTTAAAAAAAAATTAAAATAATGAATTAAAGAATTCACAATATAGGCATTATTGTGAAATAAGTCACCAGTCCATTCACTGCCATTTATTTCGTCAATGCTGGTGACAGCTTTCCACTCCCGTCATGCCCGTAGACTTTGTACACAATGCGAGCGCACAAGCGAGAAGAGAGGTGACTTATTTCACGATAAGGCCGCAAAATGCCCCCCCCCCCCCCCCGCAAAAAAAAATAATAATAATAACCGGCACTACCTGCTTGAGAAAAAGCAAAGCCCGTTTAACGGACGTCCTCAGCAAGTTTATAAATTAAATTTAAAAGAAACTCGCACGGTATTTAGAGAGGGGGCGCGACGAGCGGGCCATTGGCCAAGCTGCCAGCTGCAGCGCTGGCGATGTGTGTTGTCCAACGGCAACGCCGAGACCACTCAGCTTCGAAAAAGAAAATGTAAACAACTTACTTGCAAGCAACTTCTTGCTTTAAATTTGATATTTTACTCTTCGTTTTATGTACAGCCTGATGAATCTGGTCAATAAGGTCTCCCTCACGTAAGTTCCTAACTCTGTCGGCATGAGAAGGGATAAATTTTGGCTGTTGGTTGATGCGAAATTTGTGTTCATTCACAGGATTATCGGCCATTTTGGACGCCGTTTATGTTGCCGTGGAGCTTCATGGGATAGCAGCTAAGCTCGCTCGAGAGCAGTGTGGCCAGCGTCCAAAATGAAATTATGCTAGGGAGGACCGCAAAATTATGCTAAAATTATGCCAAATGAAATAACAACATGGAGCAGCAAAAAATACTAAATTATGCTAAAATTTATGCCAAAATGGGTGAGATGACTAAAAAAAAAAAAAAAAGAATATCCTCAAAATTTATGCAGTTAAAGATGAATAAAAAAAATCAAATCAAATAAAATAAATAAATAAATGAAATGATAAAAACTATAAAATAGATGCAAAACTGCGTGCAATGACTTGCAAGGTGGGAGAAGCCGGAAAGGATTGGGGGTATAAAAACCTGTATGTATCCTGTCTAGAATGTGATGACTTTAAACAAAACACAAACAAAATATTGACCTGAGCCCCCCCCCCCCCCCCCCACACACACACACACAAAATGCCTCCAGCCTTGCATCGCCACTCCCACCCTGCCTGTCCCTATTCTAATCTTTAATAAACAAAATAGGCATGCTTGCTGAAAAGGGGAATAGCTCTATACCTAATCAAAATAAGATTTTTAGATCCTGGGAATATTTGGTTGGCATAGTAACTGAGGTGGAAACTTTCTTGTCGTAAGTATGTAAAATTCAGATGATGTCATTTTTTTTTCTGTAAGAAAAAGACAATTAACCACATTATTGAATATTTCTGTCTCAAATTTTGTGACTGCTTAAAATGAAATAAAAATTGGTATATTTTTTTCTCAACCTATTTGTTCCCTCACTGTGATTAATGACATCATGAATCAACATCTGTCATGCACAACTGAATTACAACCAGAGAAAGAACAACACAAAATGACACATATTTCCGTATATTTATGTCTGGTATAAATTCATTGGCATCTGCAGCTTATTTGTGAGGCATTTTCACGGAGACCCTGAGTCAACATAAGTATCTTGACATAATCTATATTAACTTAAGGTCACACAAAATAAGAGTTAAGAAAATGTGTGCATGCACAAAATGAAATACCCTCAGACTTCTGACCTTTAAACTCATGACCTAATATTAAATCTATATTATACAAGCATAACAATGCATCTACCAACATATAAGAATTACATAGCTACCAAAATTCAGAAGCAGTCTTACTTCATGAAAACAGGAGTACTTGCCAACTGCATACATTCTACATGGGAATGACTGACATATGAGCTAGAGTCTGCAATTCACACACTAACGGGAGGGAGTAGCCAGGGGCGTCGCTAGACTTTTTTTAATGGAGGGGGGGGGGGGTGTAGAGGCCAGATTGCCGACAAACAATTCCTCCGATTGCCGACGACCAACGTCGACAAATTCAACCGTATAAAGCCCACGAGGCATGTTCAATTGTGTGCCTCTATCATGTTTTCCTTCTAAATGATATTTTTACACCTCACTTGCCGAATGTGTTAGCTTTCCGGAAACATTCTGTATCTAAATTTCATATGAGCGAGCGCAGGGAGGGAGGAAAAATAGACACTCTCTTTCGTAGAAGTGATAGTTCTTCATTAAACTACATTATTGGGCTTAAAGATATCTAAACTGTATCTAAACCTCTTTCACCTGATTCATTCGCTTTCAAAGACCATCCTAAATCTTAATAATTTACAAGCGAGCGCTGCGAGCGAGGAAAAAATCTGTATACTATTTTTTTTGTTTATGGTAGAAGTGATAATTCTTCATCCGAATACACGATGGTATTAACTATGAGATATCTAACTTTAACAGGTACACTTGGTCACCTCGCTTGTGGAATTCGTTTGCTTTCCCTAATCCATCTTGCATCTGAATATTATACGAGCCAGCGTAGCGAGCGAGGAAAATTATATACTCCTTTTCATGACAGAAGTGAAAGTTCTTCATCAAAGTACATGATGGGCCTTTAAGATATCTATTGTGATATATTTGGTCACCTCTCTTACCTATTTTTTTTTTTTTGCTTTCGAAGACTATCCTGTATCTAAATATCATACGAGCGAGCGCAGCGAGCGAGGAAAATTATATAAACTCTTTTTATGGTAGGTGATAATTCTTCATCAAAGTACATGATGGGCCTCGCTTGTCGAATTCGTTTGCTTTCCCAAATCCATCTTGTATCTGAATATTGTACGAGCGAGTGTAGCGAGCGAGGAAAAAATACATGTATACTCCTTTTCATGGTAGAAGTGAAAGTTCTTCATCAAAATTCACGATGGGCCTTTAAGGTACCTATTTTGATATGCTTGGTCACCTCTCCTACCTAATCTATTTGCTTTCAAAGTCCATCCTGTATCTAAATATTATACGAGCGAGGAAAATAATTTTTCATCAAAATACATGATGGGCCGCAAGATATCTAAATTATATATTTGTTTATCTCACTTGCCCAATGTGTTTGCTTTCCCAAAACATCCTGCATCTAAATATAATACGAGCGAGCGCAGCGAGCGAGGAAAAATATGCTCTCTTTTGTTTTACCAGTGTTATTTTGTCGTCAAAATGCACAAGCAAATAAGCCGAATATGACTCTATTTGGGCACCTTACTCCTCTTTTTTCCCCCCTCCTTCCTCTTCCCTCTCCTTTCTCTCTCCCTCTCTCTCTCTCTCTCTATCTCTCTTTTTGCCGACAGCGACCGCGAATTTGCCGACAAGCATTTTTAATGCGTCTCTCTAGCGACTCTCTAGCGACGCCCCTGGGTCACGAAGTCGCAAAGGTGAAAGCACCATGCTGCGAGCCTGCGACCCATGGCGTCGACTATGGAGTTTAAATTTTGGACAACTCACCCGAGAGACAACTCAGTCACCCCGAGACCACACCCTCGGTTCAGCAAGGGCGAGTTGTCTCACACATTTTGTGGGGTCGGGGAAAAATGTTTCACCAAAAAGTCCAAAATTATGCTAAAATTATGCTAAATTGTGTCAAATTATGCCAAGCATAATGCCAGATGCTGAAGCGGTCAAAATTATGCCAAAAAGCATAATTATGCCAACTCTGGCAACTATGCTCGAGAGGCATGCGGGCAGTGGTCAATCAGAATGGATGACTCGCTATAGTGGGTGTGGTTCGACGGGTGTGGTTCGACCTGAAGCTAAGTAGTGTAGGAAATAGGGCTGATCCAAGAGCATTTGTGAAGGGACATTAAATTTCATAAATTTTTCTAACAAGCAAGGAAAAAAAATATCAGCGCACATTTTTGGGTTTCTCTGCTCCCCCAAATTATCTTGACAACATGAATAGACTCGGAGGTGGAGCAGGCCGGGGTCGCGGAAGCAGGGGGGCTGCAGCCTCCCTCCCCCACAATTTCGGATAAAGATGAAAAAAGGAAAACGAAAAAAGAAAAAGAAAAAGAAAACAATGAATAATTGTAAAAACTTAATATTAAATAGCTCATAGGCTCGCAAAACAATAAAAACCCAAGGGCTTCAGGGCCACCATACAGAAGGTTTATTTTAATTTTCGTTCAGGGGTCAAATTTTGGCCATGCAGTCACTTGCTTGTCTTAACTCGCACGAAAAGGGGTCTTGGTAATCAAACTTGATCCTATAGAATTAAGCCTGTACCATGAGCAACAAAACCAAGTTAAAATTTTGCAAGGGGTCAAATCCACTATCAATTATGCTCGTATCACAACTCGTGAAAAAAGATCAAATCCCAGTATGCAAAAGTGCAACAGGAGAAGATATGACATATTAAGCCTATAATTTATTGTGAGCAGTCATAATTAAAATTCATTACGAATGTTATTACACTGATTTTCCAAGGCGCCGAATCCACTTGAAATTAATTGCTCGTGGTATAACTAGTGCAAAAGATTAAACCCCATATAAAACAATTACATGAAAATGTAACAGGAGAAGTTAATGAAATATAACACGTAAAAGATAAACACGGTAAAGGTAATATATATGGCTAACTAAATTTTACTTTTAAATGTTTGAAAATGTACTTGACGTTGTGGACACCGAATTGAATTTAGTTTTAAGTTGAGTAAAATGATTGATTACAAGTGTTGAAGCGAGATCGAGGGATACCGGAGATGAAAGTATACCACAAAAAGAACGGGAGTTTTGATTTTTATTTTTCAATAGGAAACAATCAACATACGTTTTCATATATTTTTTACATCGTTGTGATGTCGAGGCTGTTCCAATATCTAGACAGCAGCCATACCATTGTTTGTTACTTTAGAGTGAGATTCTTGTGGTAAGCGCATGACCTTTCGGTTTCCGTGTGCTACGAGCGCAATAATGACCGCATAAGCAAGATCCCCCTCCCCCTAAATAAGGGGCATAAATACCGGTGAATCTCGATTGGGTGTTACATATAGACGAGCATTTTCTCCTAAGAACCTCCTAGTCCTACGACATCATCATGACGATTCCTAAGTTGTGTCTGGTGCTTCTGACAGCAGCAGTTTCCCTGAGCCAGGCAAGTCCCGTGGCTGAGGCCGAGAAAGGTGCTGTCCGTGAAGCAGGACTCAGTATGACAGAGCAGGAGATCATTGTGTCTCGACATAACAGATACCGCAGTGACGTCAGCCCTCCTGCATCTAACATGGTTCCTCTGGTAGGCCTCTTATTTTATGAAGTAGGGGAGCGAGACAGAGAAAGAAAGAGAGAGAGAGAGAAAGAAAAGTTTCCATGAAAGAATGAAGGGAGAAACATAATAAAAATTAGAAGAGTAATATATGTTTGCATAGGTTTTCCCGCCCATTATGATTTTCGTCACCTTTTCGTTCGATTTCATCAATTTTCATTTCTATTTCCTCCCTCAGAAGATTACTGCGTTCAAATCCTAACTTAAATTTCGTTAAAATGTAATTCATATTCGTCTTTTGTCAACCAAATTAAAAAATATTACCATTAAGCATTCAAATCCGTCAGTTGTCACTGAAATTCGTCTCTGCCGATAAGCGAGCACGGAATGCTTGGATCAAATTCGTCATTTTTTCAAGCAAGATCATCATTTTGTCATTCGAATTCGTCAAGTCTTATGGTTCTTTAAATGGAGGGTTTAACCATGCAGGTCTTTGGCCATTTTTTCTTTCTCGTGATATAATTTGATTTTGATACTTTTCTTGAAAAAATAGAAATGATTATATATAATGTGAAATGCTATATTATATATATATATAAAGTAGAGATTTTCCTGCCAATTTTCGTCACCTCTTCGTTCAAATTTTAAAAATTTGCTTTCACTTTCGTCTCTTACCGTGTGGAATTTGCGAATGCTTCTTCCAATTTCGTCTTTGGTCAATCAATTTTGAAACTTCATTCAATTTCGTGCTTTGTCACCCATTTTCATCATTTGCAATTCACATTCGTCGGTCACAGTAGCTGGGCACGAGACAGCAAAATTAATTTCGTCTTTTGGCGTTCATTTTCGTCAAAGATTTATTCGAGTTCGTCATCCCTATACTAACGTACAACGATCATGTCACAGTGACACATAGCGTGTGGATGTTGTATCATACGAGATTAATTTTAATGAAATAATTAGAACACCTGCTTAAATGATGGTTACCAGTATTCTATTGACTTACTTTAGTTACTTTAGTACTACCCCTTTGTAATAGATATCCATGCTTGACCGACCCTAAAGTACGTCTCAAAAAAAGTTTTTTTGAAAAGTTCTTGCCATCTGAGCATTTTAAAATATTTTCATGAAATTTAAGACTTTCACCGGAAGTTCTCTGCTTCCTTCTATTGAATTTTATCATTATGATGAAATGCTTTGTCTTTTAAGAAATACTCAACCTGTTAAAACTTGTGAGCAAATTATACATAAACAAATTATGTACTAATGGTTTAAGTAACAATACCAATACAGAAAATACATCATCATAATTATTAAGATACGCTTGATGCAAAATAGAAATAGTGTAGATGAAAGTACAGTCGTACAAGTTATATAATCACAAATAAAATATCAATACAAAAATCATAATGCAAATAACTACATGATACATACAATTTTCCAAGTCTCTCTTGACACGTGACAAGAAGTGGATCACCCCTTTCATCAAATCTTTGATCAAGGAAAGACAAACTGCATGCAGCGATGGTAAGGGACTTATCAAGAAACTTGTTATCGAGTTAAAAAGGAAATACGAAATGCACGACGATTCTCCATTGTTGTAATAAGTGACGAATTTTCGCAAAAGGGTGAAACAATTACTATTCTTTGCCAGGAATCGAACCCAGGTTGCGAGGGTACAATATCTGTATGCAAGCATCACAGAACTCTGTGGTAAATATGCATTTGCAAGGGAATATTTATAAATTTAGAAGTAAAAGCTGAAGGTGTAGGCCTATTCATTTTATTTATTTCCTAAATCATTCGTGTTTTTTTTTTATTGAATTTGCCGAGTTTGGACTATGTCTAGCGAGATTTTCATAAATTTTACATCATTGTGGCGCCAAGGTTTTAAACTTTTTTTCTTCCTAAATGAACCTCGTAACAAAGCAGAATTTTGATTCGTCTCAGCCCCTTTCATGCTTTTCTTTTGACAGAAATGGAACGATAATCTTGCCTAAGTAGGCCTAAAGCATAGAAATGGGCCTCGAAATGTAGTTTCAGCCACGACAAATATGCTCAGCGTGCTACATCATACTTCGCTGGCGTCTGCCAGAATCTCGTAAAGGGGCGCTACCGGTATGAAATAAATGAATACATGTATTCATTGAACGAGGAGAAGAATTACGACCTCGCCTCGAATAAATGCTGTGTTGTGTGCCATCATTTTAAAAAAAAAAAAAAAAAGCAAAAAGAATATTGCTCAAAAGCTCCCGCTCGTGTCAAGGTCGAATTTACTCGTATGAAAATCGTGACAAATCGTATTAACTCGACCTCACTCTGTTAAACTCCAGTCACCATGGTCACGAGTCAATACTGGGCAATACTTATCTTTGACTCGACTTTGACTAGTTGTAAACTCGAAAATGTGCCATCTTTCCCGATTGCACCGCGAGTTGGAGCTCGCGGAAACTCGCATCAACTCGTACTTCCAGCTTGTCTATGTGTGCACGTAGCATAAGCTTCCGCATCCATAATTTTATTTTGACAGAAATGGAACGATGATCTTGCAAGTAAAGCGCAGGAATGGGCTTCGAAATGTACTCTCAGCCACGACACAAATGATCAGCGTGCTACATCAGACTTCACCGAGGTCGGCCAGAACATCGTAAAGGCTGACCACGTACATGAATTAAATGAGTACATGGATGGATTGACCGAGGAGAAGGAGAATTACGACCTCAACTCGAATAAATGCTCTGCTGTGTGCCATCACTATACTCAGGTATTAGCATGTTGCACTTTCATGATGCTCACCAGCAGGGATGGATTGAGAATTAAAATTTAGGCGGGAGATTTCATGGGACTGGCCTTACCTGCAGCTGGATCAAAACAAAAACTTTACATGAAAGACAGTTTTCCTCACATTTACACAACTTCCGTCATACAGTCATTACGTTTCCATGCATGTCTAAGGGGTGATTTTGTTGTGTTTCATCATAACCATTATTATTAC
Source organism: Echinometra lucunter (assembly GCA_029962745.1). Taxonomy (NCBI): domain Eukaryota; kingdom Metazoa; phylum Echinodermata; class Echinoidea; order Camarodonta; family Echinometridae; genus Echinometra; species Echinometra lucunter. The sequence continues at coordinate 15,939,167 of CM057152.1, forward strand.
TATTATTATTATTATTTGTTTATTCTTTATGTATTTTGTTTATTCATTTGTCCATCTATTAATTTATTTTTTATGTACATGTACCTAGTAGACACACTTCTTGTTAACCATCGCGGAGGGAAATTCGGAAGGAATAACAGATTGGAGAGGCTGCTTCTGCTCTCAGAAATTTTGAAAATTATTGTGGGAAGATGTCAGCTTTTATTTGGGCAGCAAGACGCGTTATCAGAAATCGTGCACTCTAGCATTGTCATTCAAATTCTCCATGCAGGTCTTACTTAGTGTGTTCACTTACCAGTTGGTTTTTGGCTTTCGTGTTGATTTAAATACGTTTCCTTCCATTGGCCTAGCTAGAATTTCATTTTAGGGGATGGGGGTGGTAGTGAGCACGCGGAGCGTCCTAAAGACTAAATGACTAAAATTACTAATTACTAAGCGCGCTCCCTAGGGGGAGGGTGCAGGGAGTGAGGAGGAGGAGGAGGAGGAGGAGTTTCCCCCTTCCGCGCAAAGCGCGGAAATTCCGATCATTTTTTTTTTTTTTGTTATTTTTCCTTGTCTGCTCCCGCTCTTCTTCCGTTCTCTTACCTTTTTCTTTTTTTCGCTCACGCTTTTTTTCTTCTTCTTTCTTTCTTTTTTTTTTTTTGCGGGTTTTTTTGTTTTGTTGTTTTGGGGGGGCGACCGCCCCCATCGCTCCTCCCCCCTGGCTACGCGTCTGTTTCCTTCCAACATGAATTATCTTTCGAGGGACTCAAAACGTTTATGTCAAAACTCAACAATGATATTTCCGTCAAAGAAAGCACCCCACCCCACCCCATCCACACCTCCCTGACAAAGTGGAAACTTTATACCGATTATCTTTTCATTACGTCTTTAGTAATAATTGTGTGAATCAACACAGTGATTTAAATATACTGGAATAAATTCTAACAATAACTCCATATTATTTGTATATCTATCTTCCAATTGATTAATATCGAGCTTCCGAACATTCTCGCAGATCTGTTTATTACTTTCAATGCTGCGCTCCATTACTACCCAACTAGACAATCAAACTTTTTCCACTTTCCGCGCACGAGAACGCTACTTTCGTATTCACAGGTCCCAAATTTTGGAATAGTCTCGATTGAAACCTGAAAAAAATAGAGAAAGACTACAAGAACCCTCTCTTACTGAACCACTATAAGGCAAACCCCTCCCCTGCCCTTTTTTACGCGCTATTAAATCCCTATTCTCATTTTCAAAAGTCATTTTTTTGATCTCTCACAATGAGCTGCATGGTTGCAACTTCTCCATTCTCTCATCCCTCCTTTCCCTTTCTCTCAAACTTTCCCACATGCTTTCTCTCTAACACTCCCTACTATAAGTCAATCTCTCATATTCATTTGCCTTCGTTTATAGTTTCTCCTTGCATTCTCTGTCACTTTTATGTTTTCTGTTGTTTTCTTTAATATTTCTCCAGTTCCTTTATGTAAGGTGATATTGGAGACCTTACTCGACATTATAAGCTCATCTCTTAATAGGTTCCTCCGTTTTGTTTTATATTGTATGCGGTTATCAATGGAAATTACTGCATGCATTTATATTGTAATGATATTATTTGTATTACTTCAGGGGCGGCGCCAGGGTATTTTGATAGGGGGCAAGATGTTGTGTTGTTGTTGTTGTTGTGGTAGGTGTTCCCATAGGTAAATTTATTATAAATGAAAAAATAGGGGTATCATATAGTTGCATGACCCAGCCCTCTCTTTTCCCATATTCTTCTTTCTCCGTCCTCCTCTTTTCTTCTTTTTCTCCGCTTCTTTTTTTTTTATCACTTGTAAAAAATCAAAGGGGGACCACCCCATGCCCCCTGTAGCGCCGCCCTTGTATTACTTCATTATAATTTGATACATACATTTAACAGCAGAATTATTCATACCCCTGTGATTTTTTTTAGTATTTTGCTCTTTTCTCACGGATGAATAATGGTATTGCAAAACTTGGTCCCTAGCATAACATAAATTTTCTCCTGTCAATTGACGATGATTCAGGAATTACCTCATTTGCATAACAATAGATATGTACTAATAATCACTTTTTGGCCTTTGCAAAATTATTCATACCCCAGACAAATATATTCAAAACAAAGTATTCATTTTGATTTTGTGCTTCCAAACCATATTTTAAATTGTCACTACCTGTTAGAAAGTCTTCTCTGTGACATTCATCGCTCCTCCGTCGCCATGGCAACTATCTCTTGTGGATCCAGGGTCTTTTCATTGTTGCACAGTTCTTCATCACTTTCCTCACATTCTTGGGAGGATGAAAGTGTGGGGAGGGGATGAGGTCTACTACCCTAGCACTACAATATTGATGTCCAAGAAGCATTTATTGTTAAATAATTTGTACTTTGAAGGGATGAAAAGCCATTTTTTCGGTTGTTTTTCATGAAGATCTGCCTATTTAAATGTTTCTTTCTTTCTTTTCAATTCAATTCATTTATTTTCCACAACAATATAAAAACAAACATAAAAAGTACAAAAAAAGTATGAAGAACAATAATAGGATAACAAATTAGGACAAAAAGGAAAAAATGTATATCATTATGGAGGGAACCAACAAGAAGACAATAAAAAAGTCTTAAAAACGCTGTTTCCCAACTAAGAAGATCTGCCTATTTTAATGTTTCTTTTTTTTTCAATTCAATTCATTTATTTTCCACAACAATATAAAAACAAACATAAAAAATACTAACAAAAGTATGAAGAACAATAATATGATAACAAAACAGGACAAAAAGGAAGAAAATGTATATCATTGTGGAGGGAACCAACAAGAAGACAATAAAAAAGTCTTTAAAAAGCTGGTTCCCAACATATAACATAATTCGATACAATATATGAATCAACGTATTTGTAAAAGGAAAAGTAAGTATGTTTCGATTCTGATTCCTTTTATCAAAGAATGAAATGGAATATGTTATAACAATATTAAAAAAAGCATAAACAAAACAATATGGAAAAGAAGTGAAAAATCATGTTACTATACTATTGTTTAGCATAGGCGGTATCTATTTATCAAGTACTTTTTAAGGTTACGTTTAAAGGAAAGGAGTGAAACTGAACTTTTTATTTCTTGTGGTAAAGATCTCCACAGTTTAGGACTAGAGAAAAAAAGAGTGGATTTTGCAAAGGAAGTTCGTGTTTTGGGAAAGTGGAAATCATTAGCAGAAAGAGTTTGATAAGGGTTTCCCATATTTTGGGTTCATTATTGATCTGATTGATTGTGGAATCCCCTCTGTTGATATTTCATTGATGTCAGTCTTTATTATGATCTTTGAGATCTAGGCTAAATGATATATATCTAGTTTAAGTCATTTATCATATCTATGAAACAGTTTTTCACTATGTGAAACTTCTTGTAAACTTTGGGGATCTGTTGCATTTTCATTGCTGGAGCTTATAATTCCCTGAACAGCTTTCTTAGCCCTTCTCTCCCTCAGATAAGATGTGATGAACATTTCTAGGTGTTCCTAATGTGCTATAAGAGGAGGAAAGGGCAAAATAGCTGTTTCTACAGTGTATAAAAACAGTTACTGTAATACCATATTTCCAGCATACAGTGCATTACCATATGCAGGGTAAAGAAACCTAAGTGTGTTTCCAGAATGCAATCATAATTTTTTGACTTGCATGAAAAATTGTGAAAAGGTTGCTAACACTGAAAAAAATTGAATCAACAGCCATTCCTATCATATCTCTCAAGAATAGACACAAAATATCAATTAAAAACCTCAAAGAGACCTTAAGTGAGGCCGGTCTCCATGGACAACAGCCAAGAATAGGCTGTATCATCCCACCCAAGTACAAAACATATTGGGTAGCTTTAACAACAAGTGAATCCAGGACATCCATATAGCAGTTCTAGGGTGGAAGACCCATCCCAAAACTTCCATTTCCATTTAGAATGTGAGGAAAATGATGAAGTACTGTACAACAATGAAAAGACCCTGGATCCACAAGTGACAGTTGCCATGGCGACAGAGGATCGATTAATGTCACAGAGAAGACTTTCTAAAAAGGTAGTGACAATTTGAAATATGGTTCGGAAGCACAAAATCAAAATGAATACTTTGTTTTGAATATATTTGTCTGGGGTATGAATAATTTTGCAAAGGCCAAAAATTGATTATCAGTACAATATCTTTTGTTATGCAAATGAGGTAATTCTTGAATCATCGTCAATAATTGACAGACTATGCTAGGGACCAAGTTTCGCAATACCACCATTCATCTGTGAGAAAAGAGCAAAATACTAAAAAAAATCACAGGGGTATGAATAATTTTGCTGTTAACTGTGTGTTTCATGTTTTGTTAATGAATCGATGTAAGTTGAACGTAGAAATAAAGAAATCCAATCAAATCAAATATACTTTGGTTCTTTTTCTGTATTCGTTCAGGTGGTATGGGCTACTACCACCGACATCGGATGTGGAAGGGCGACTTGTCCAAAGGAGCAGAACGGAGAGACAGTTAATTTTGACTACTTAGTCTGCAACTATGGTCCCGCGTAAGTATCACGCAGATTGTGATGGGGAGTTGGTGGTGCCCCTTTATCAGAACCGAGTCACAATCAAGTCTGTATACCAGAAGTGTCGGATGCCAGACATACATGAAATAGGTCATCTCACCTGACTGAGAGGAACATGCACCCACTCCCTTTCTCGGAAATTTGGTTTTAAAGAAGGCTTTGAAGTGCTAAAGACTGTAAAGTTTCAATATGAAAAAAAAAAAAAAAATCTTGTTCTTCTCGGTCGCTATGCTCATCCGCATTACCATAGCCGAACGTATATTAGAGGTTGACGTGATATACGATTGCAGTCTACCTGAGCAAATACACGTAGTCATATTCCGACTTGACTATCTACTTAAAAGTGCAAGAAAGCCTTGATTTTTAACATGGCCAACGTCAATTGGTGGCTTTGGTGATCACGGGAAGCCTCACAAATTATAATGGAAAGTATTTAAGAGAGATAGCAAAATATCGTTTCCTAAAACCGAACACAAAATGAACAAAATCCTGGCTTGATCGTAAACCAAAATTTGAAGTTTTAGTCCGTTTTGATAGGACCGGCAGGGTTTAGCAAAACTTGAATATCCACCTTAAATAGGAGCTTACTTTTTCAAGATACCACAGATGAATTAAGAATAAACTCAACTAAACTAATTAACGGGATTATTAAAAAGTCAACTTTGTTGCGCCAAGGAGGTGAAAAAGGATCTAGCACTATTGCTTGTTTTAGTTTTGACGTATAAACACTGTCCCATGTCTTTTCTGTGAGATATTGGTAAATGATAAAAGTTTCAAGATCTACATTCTTTTTGCGATTTCTTCTTCCGTACAGAGGCAATGTGACCGGTGCTCTTCCCTACACTTCGGGCGGCTCTTGTACTGAATGTCCCAGCGGATATAGCGGTGGTTGCAACGCTAATCTTTGCACAGGTAAACGGGGAAGCACTTGTTTTCCAAGGGTTCGTTCGTTCCACAAACAACAATTTCACATACCAAGGGGTTCATAATTCCGAACATCAAATAGAACCCTGTATCGCTTCCGGAATTACAAACTATCAGAGTTATAGAAATCTCTTTCCATTTATTTATTTATTCATTTATTTATTTAATTATTTATTTATTTATTTATTTATTTATTTATTTATTTATTTATTTATTTATTGTCTTCTTTTTTTTTATACTGCAGGGTTGGCCTGTTCATTATGCAAAACTGCTTTCCAAAGGCGCCCTGCAGTTTAACAAATCATTCTACATGAAAATAGAAAATAGGCCTATATAACAGTTAGGTATTGTGGTAAGGTACAAAAATGGAGAGGGAATTATTTGAATAGCATTGTTATAATTCCATTGAGTCAAAATTCAAAGCTTTGCATAGCCTTTTTTTTAACTAATGAAGAGATGTACACGTCTGAGCATGACGAGGGAGTGCATTACAAACAAACTGGCTCCAACATGATATGCACACAAATATGTCCTTGGGCGGAAAAGTTGGAGGGGCATTATAAGAAATAACGTATCCTACAATTCACAATTCGTTTTCATTTTCGAAAATGGGAACCTTCAGAATTATAAGCCTTTTAAAAAAAATTATATCGTGCCTTATTTGCTTCAGTCCACATATTCAATTTTTAAAAATGTTTCTTTGTTCCTATCACTTTTCCCTTTCCAGCGTCATAGATATCCTATGACTCGAACAAGAGGCACAATGTTTATCGACCGAAACATCGCTGGAAAGGAACGTGACGATATTGACAGTTATCATTTCAGTTATCATTTAATTCTTTCAAAACGATTTCAGTAGCACTACTCGGTGACTTTTCACAATGTTATGGAATTATTCTAATCATGGGTTGTTAAATATATTTAAAACTCTATAAAGTGTACACTCTTATTTCCGCGGTGTCAAATTTGACTCGGGATGGCGTCAGCTGGGAGTCAACTCTATTTCGAGTTAAAGTGACTCGTTTTCCTAATTACTTTGACTCGGAATTGAGTCGATTTACAGCTGATGCCACTCCATTCCAAGTCAAATTTATTCGGAATCCGATTCACTTTAACTCGGAAGAGTTGACTCCCAGCTGACGCTATTTCGAGTCAAAATTGACACCGTGGAAATAAGAGTGTATAACCTTTTTTTTTTTTTCTTTTCTTTTCTTTCACAGGCCTATTTATCATGCAAGTACAGTATAAATTAACCCTGCATTTAAGTTAATTTTCATTTGTCATGAGTTTTTCGCTGGCTTTTTCTGTTTAAAACGCCCTTGAAAGAAAAAGAAGTCTTAATCCAATAAGTAATCACTTTTCAAAAATTTGAGTGTAAAATTCGAATTTCTAGGTATGATAGGATGTTTAGCAAGTTGAATATTTATTGTAAACCTTTCCTGGCGTAATCCTGAAAATAAAATAATTCAACTTCAAGAAAAACAAGTAGCTTTTCCTTTGAGTACATCAGAGCGAGTGATTAAAACTTCATATGGCAACTCCATGTATATATATATGGGGTTGTGGGCATGTGAGAGTGTGTGAAGGTGTGTGCGGGTGTGTGTGTGTGGGCGGGGTGTAGAAGTGCCGTAGTCGAGTGGTTTAAGGCGCTTGACTGGAGACGCGAAGGTCCGGGGTTCGATCCCCACTTAAATGCCCTTTAGCAAGGCATTTTGTCTATATACATTGCTGTTTTATCGTCTTTTAAATAAAGTGATGTGCTCTATGAATATTGATACCAATGTGTGTAATATGTGAAAAGGAGACAATAAATAACAAATTCCGTGCAATCTAGAAGATTTCCTTTTTTTATTAAGTATCAACAACATAAGTGCGAAGTTCCATGGACACTAGAGAGAGAGAATGATGTAATAAAAGAAAGGGAAGGTAAAGCAAAGAAAAGAAGGAGAAAGGGTAAGAGTGAAAAACGGGGAGGAGAGATGTGGAGGGGGAAAGGGGAGAAAGAGGCATGAAAAAGATGACTAATGATAAAGATAACGGACTCACATATGTGAACAGTATTTGAATACATCGACAAAATCTCTTTATACAGCAGACCTATCCATAATTCGATGCCGCCCCCCCCCCCCCCACTGGCCTATCAGATTTCTCAATAATATATTGGTCACCTCGCTTTCCGAATTGGTTTGCCTTTCCAAACCATCCTGTATTTAATTGTTATACGAGCCACCGCAGCAAGCGAGGAATAAATAGACCTTTTTTAATGATAGGGATAATTTGTCATCAAAATACACCATGGGCCTATAAGATTTCTGAGTCGATTTGGATCGGATACTTAATTTGGCGTAAGCTCCTGTTAGCTAGCGACTTCCTGAAGATATGTGCCAAGTTTCATGAAATAACTCATTGTACAATGAACAAAAATCATCAATGAAAATAGGCCAAATTTCACTGTTGTTAAATATTGATTTCCTCCACCACTGACTTTATGTACAATCAGGAAGCATAGGTTTAACAAAAGTGAAATTTGGCCCTTTTCATTGATGATTTTGTTCATTCAGTTATTTCATGAAACTTGGCACATATCTCCAGAAGGTCACTGACTAACTGGAGCTTACGCCGGAATTTCCGTGAAACTAAAATCAGAGGACCCCTCAAGAAGACTTGTTAAGTTAACCAAAGTAAGCAAGTGAATTTTAGTCCACAAGTGGAAAAGAGCTATTCCAGTCCCACGTGCTCATTGAAGCGTGAAATGCCATGGGATCATTGTTACATGTACATCGGTCATGATCAGTGGCGTATCTAGGGGGTGCAAGGGGGCAAGTGCCCCGGGCGGCACTTTGAGGGGGAGCAAAAGAGAGGGGAAAAAGGGGGAAATTAGGGGGCATAATCCTTAAGGATTATGCGCTCAATCGGTAATGTAAAAGCAGTACAAATGCAGTTTTTGACGGTTTAAAATGAAAAAAAAAAAAAAAAAAGCTCTGTCGCTTTGCTCCCTCGTATAATTATTTTCTTTGAGGATCTCGTAATTTCGAGCTCCCAGTAATAGCTCTTAAACAGCTTTTATCAAGGGTTCCAAATTTGAAAAATTAAAATGTTATTTGTAATTCATATTTTATATGTTATTCATATGATGTTTAGTGCACAAAAATAAAGCAGTACTTACTTCATAAAGTTAACATGGTGATATTTTGTTTTTATTATGTGTTCATTCAACCATGAATTAATAGGTATCATTTGCAAAAATCGCAAACACCCTTCCAAAACATGAATTCCTTTGCATTATATCAATTTACCACGCGAAAGATGTCAAAACTGCAGTTTTTTGCCGCTTTCCCCTCGTGCTTACCCAAGCGTGAAGTTTGGCGCACAAGTCATTTGGTATGTTGGGAAGCACATGAAATTTATGTTGCGGGTTTTCTAACGCTGAAAAGCTGAATTTTGTTCCGATATCATTGAATCAAAGTTATGACATGAGGCTTGCGAACTTTAAAGTGACCATTTTTGCATTTAGGGCATGGTCACTGAAGCGTGACTGAAGGGTTTGCCCTGAATTTTACATGAAAATGTAGCTACATGCATCTGTATTGAGATTTCCTCAAAAGTTCCTGATAAAAAATTACACAGATTTAGGAGAACTTTGTGTGTGTGTGTGTGTGTGTGTGTGTGTGTTTAGATGTATAGTGTGAGTAACCGTTTGCTGAACTTTATAAAGAACAGTCAGAGAGACTCCCTTTTAAGAGGGAACGTTGAGTTCGTTAGTTTTAAGGAACAGCGGTTCATGAAGTTCCCTCTGACTGTGACGACCGCTGTGAAACGTGTACAAAGTCAATTGTTATCCCTTGACTGCTGTCTAAACCCCCATAGCTTGTGAATGTTGAAATTTTACTCAATGAAATATCGATAATGAAGCTAACTCCATGCAAAAAATCAATATTCACAAGCTATGGGTTTTTTTATGTTTTTTTTTTCTAAATTTATTTTGTGATTCGGCGAGCCGCAGAAAATGTTCCAGGTGTTCTATATTATTATCTGCGGCCGGATTTGTGTAATCGAGATGAAGCACTAGCCATACACGCGCTTTCCCTTTAATAGTGCTTAACCAGAACTCACCTCTACTTACAAATCTCAAGCTGCTCGTAGCTGTCAAAGATATTTATAGCTGGCTAAAATTCACTTTTAAATTTTGAACGAGTGATGTACTTGATGTTATGAATACCAGTAACTGCAGCTTACTGCAATTGTAAATAATTGGATTTACTTACTAGTTGAGTAAGATGATTGATTACAAGTGTGGAAGCGAAATGAAGGGACCTGAGATGAAAGTATACCAGAAAAAAAAAAACGGGTAATGATACTTTGATTTATGTTTTAATAGAAACATTAATTTATCTCACGTTTCATATAAACAAGAAAGCCCCCCCCCCCTCGATTGAAAGGGCATAAATACCAGTGAACTTCGATGTTGCAGACAAGCATTTTCTCCTGAAGACCTCATACTCCTACGACATCATCATGACGATTCTCAAGTTGTGTTTGGTGCTTCTGACAGCAGCAGTATCCCTGAGCCAGGCAAGTCCCGTGGCTGAGGCCGAGATGCCATTACATCCACCCGAGTCTCTCTTCAAAGAAAATCAACATGCATCCCGTCCCAAGAGGGGTGCTGTCCTTGAGGCAGGACTCAGTAAGACAGAGCAGGAGAACATTGTGTTTCGACATAATCAATACCGCAGTGTCGTCAGCCCTGCTGCGTCCAACATGGTCCCTCTGGTAAGCTGAGCCATTTATAATTTCAATAACCATGGGAGCGAGAAAAGAGAAAAAAAGATTTTTTTTCCAAACTTCATTTGGTCTAATATCATTTCGTCCATAAACATTTCGTCTAACAACCATTTAGTCCGATATAAGCATTTCGTCCAATAATCATATTTTCGTCCAATTGCCAGTTGGTCTATAACCATTTCGTCTACAACCAGTTGGTCTAATAACCATTCAGTCTACAGCCATTTCGTCCAAATACCACTTGGTCCAATTATCAGTTCGTCCAATATTCATTTGGTCCAATACCCATTTCGGCTAATTCCAGTAGGTCTAATATCCACATGGTCTACTTATCAATTCGTCTAATTACTATTTTTGTCTAATCATCATTTCGTCCACTAACCAATTAGTCTAATGATTATTTCGTCCAATGACCAGTTGGTCTAATACCATTTGGTCCAATTCTCAATTCGTCTAATGACCGTTTGGTCTAATATTCATTTGGACCAATATACATTTGGTCTAATGCTGCAAACAATACATGTATAATATGTCCAGGAGGGGCCATAATGGCAGTGATACTATTAAAGAAATGTTAAGAATAAAAATAGATAAATAAAATAAATATATTATGTATAAATATATTATCTACAAATCTATTATTTATAATAATTAGAAATATTATGAATAAAGAAATAAAATCGATATGAACATTACTACTAATACGAATGAGATGATGATAATAATAATAATAATAATAATGATGATAATAAAATGATGATAAGGAATAACGATGATGACATTTTCTAACGATGCTATTTTCCATTGCATTAAAGAATGTCGGCTTTCTACATTCCCATGCAGGGGCGTCGATCCGGTTTTTTTTAATTTTCCTCTATTCGCTTGCAATTCAATCATCACTGTATTCAGGGGCGGCACTACAGGGGCAAGAGGTAGTCGCCCCCACCCCATGATTTTTAGAAATGAAAAATAAACTCTTGAACTTTTGAACTCTTGAACTCTTTTCCAGTGATCAAAGAGAGAGAGAGAGAGAGAAGAAGAAGAAGAAGAAGAAGAAGAAGAAGAAAAGACAAGAAGAAGAAGAAGACAGAGGAGTATATGGGAAAGAGCGGACAGTGTCATGCAACTATTATAATACATTTATTTTTTAATTTAAAACTTCAATAAACTTACCTGTGGGTAGGGGGCACAATGCCTCCCTCACTTTTCCAAGCATAAAAAAGTGCCTCCTACCCGCGAAAAATGTTCCATTTGAAACCTGATCAGTGCTCCCTTTTCTTCTTTCAGGGCCAATCTTCTTCTTTTGATAAGTGATTTTTCACTTAATGCTTACATTGCCCTTTCTCCTTCTAATTTACCTTTCTTATATCAGTCCCACAACTACTCCACTTTTAAACCAGATTAGTGATCCTATTTTTTTTTCTCATGTCGCTCTCTTCCCTTGTTTCAATAGTGCGTCCCTGTCACTTCAAATGAATGTCCCTATCAAAATGTGCCCCTTTTGACTGCACATCCGATCCAATAGTGTAATTCTCCTTCTGCAGAATACCTTTTCATCTCCGTCAAGTTTCCTCTTTCCATTGGGCAGGTGCCTCATTCGAAATTTGACAATACCCAAATTTACTTAGAAAAATGCCCCTTTTCTTTTCTATATTTCTTCCGTGAAATGTGCCATAAGAGCCACAAGTTTCCTGAAAAGTGCACGTATAGGCCTACCATTTCAATTCTGCCATTACCCTTTTCAAGTTTGGTAAACATCTCTCTGGTTTCTGATAAGTGCCCTTTTTGCTTTCTAATTCATTTCGCCCCATCAAACTTGATAAAAGTCTCTTTTTTGATTTCTTGTGTGCATCCATAAAATTGGAAATGCCCCTTTTCGTACCTGAGTATTGCAATTCTCCTTCCGATAAGTGTCCCTAAAAATCTCATACATGTCAATTTTAATTATATGTATCACTATACGGTATAACACCCTTTTCTTTCTTTTAATTATTCCTTTTCACATCTGGTAAGTGACTTAAAGTCTCAAAATTTGCATAATAACTCCAAAGAATCAGAGAAGCTTCGTAAAACAGAATATCTTGTTCTTGAGTGTGATACCGTTAGCAGGAGAAGGCAAGAGCTGGGGACACACAGTGGCAGCACTTTGCAAAAGAGAAAAAAGAATACCTCACGGTATAAGTGTAACCCCGGTAGGAGATGCATTGTTTTCCACGTTTGGTGGAAAACACCTCCCTAAGGCATGAAGTAGTAGAACTGTTACAAATAATCCCAATACTAGTACTGTTTAATTGAGAAACAAAGTGGCACAGAGATCGAAAGATACACGACACATCATAACTACGATAGCGACGGAGGTACATGTAACATACGGTCGTAAAGGGCTAGTAGACCAATTGGTGATTAGACGAAACGCTTATTTAGACCAAATGGTAATTAGCCCAGACGACAATTCGACCAAATGATAATTCGACCAAATGCCAATTGGACCAAATGGTCATTAGACAAAATGGGTGTAGACAGAATGATAGTAGACTACAGTTAGACAAAGTGAAGTATAGACCAAATGGATATTGGACTAGTTGCATGGAGACCAGTTGACTATTGGATCAAATGATAATCAGAACAATTGATAATGGACGAAGTGGCTATTAGACCAATTGGCAAAGAAAAACGAGTAGACCAAATGGCTATTAGACCAAATGGTTATAGACTAAATGGCAACTGGACCAACTGGTTATTGGACGAAATGGTGATTGGACGAGATGGTGATTAGACCATATGGATAGTGGACCAACCGATGGTAGACCGAATGATGTTAGACCATGTGGTAATTGGACCAAATGACAGTAGACCGAATGGATGTAAACCCTTTAATGTACTGCCCCCTTTCCACTAGATATTGATGCCTGGCCAACACTGGAATAAAACAGTGAAATGGGGTGTAAGCAATTGAACCAGTGACGTTCGTACGACTTTTTCATTCGTCATCATTCATCTAAAAATATGTAAACATATAACACAGGTTCTGACTTTAAAAATATAGTGATAATGACGGGATTCCCACGTGAAAGCACAAGAGCTTGAAATAAATAGGAACCTAATATTAAAAACAATGAGCATTACTACACATTTCATCAAACTAAACATTGACCAACCCACAAAGAAAACAAATAGAATGGAACAGAACAACCAAGCTAAATTATTTAACATTACGATTAAGTAAGGTAATTTCATACATTATTTATTACTGTCATTTTTTGTTTGTTTGTTCGTTTGTTGTTTGTTGATGATCCATACCATTCCAAATTCTTCTTCTCGGGTCACTACAAAAGTCTGTCCAGTGCAGAGCGCAGGATCTGGCTTTGGGGTTGAAAACCTCCAGATCATTGAGAGTGCACGGTTCTGGTAGGAGGGGGCAGACCAAAAGGTGATCCTCCCGCAGTCGCAAGTAGTTTCTCTATCCCTATTATAGCCCATTTCTGCACGAGGACTTTGCATCGTCCTGTTCCAGTACGTAGGCGATTCAGACATGACCAGGTGGGCCATGCCTCACTTGAACCGGGAGGGAGTGATTCACTTGGTCCATAAGAAAGCTTATGTGGCACTGACTGGAGGTGATTAGTCCAGAGGGTCATCCTTGGACTTATATATGGTTGGTGCCGTCAAGGGATTCAGTTGAATGGAGAAAACTGTGTCTTGATTTGAGTCTCTTTTTGGCAGGTTCATGATGGTAGAGCGGGTGGAGAGGATTATCTTCTTGCTTGGTTTTCTCCATCTGTCATGAAACCTCTCGTCTGATGTGTGGTGGGGTGATACCACACAGCAAATAAAGATCATCTACTCTTGTTTGTCGCAGACAGCCAGAGGTGGCAAAAGCTGGAGCAAGGAACAGCATCTCGAAGAAGCCTGCTAAGACACGATGGGGAGCAGATGCCAAAAAATATCCGTACCACAGCTCTTGCTCTATGCTTCTTCACTACTGAGTATGTAGCCCGTGTCTGGAGTAGGTCATCCAATGCTGTGTAGATTGACGATTCCAAATTTAAGCAAAATAATGAGAAACATATTTACAGAGAAATAGTAACCGTTTCTACATGATAATGAGATGGACTGTCGAGTACCATACGAGTGGAAATCGAAATTAAATACAAACAAGTCCTCAATGGCCTTAGGAAGTAGATAAGAATGATGTGAACATGAAATGGCAGTAACATTTTCATGAATAGTTACCGGAACTCGGCAATGCGACTGGTTAAGGTTAGGGAGACGAAAGGCAAGTAAAAAGATGAGATGATGAGTTATTGTTACTTGCTGATTTCCAACAACCCATCATCTCGTCTCCTTGTCCTAAACAAGTCGACTTGCCGAGTTCCCGAGATCCAGTAACTTGTCAACTCGTCTTCCTGTTCTAAGCAAGTCAACTTGCAGAGTTCCAGTAACTCGTCATCTTCTTGTCCTACAGTCGGCATGCCGAGTTCCATTAACTCATCTCTTGTCCTACACAAGTCGACTTGCCGAGCTCCAGTAATTTGTCAACTCTTCTTCTTTTCTAAGGTAGTCGACTTGCCTAGTTCCATTAACGCGTCATCTTCTTGTCCTACAGTCGGCTTGCCGAGTTCCAATAACCGTCGTCTTCTTGTCCTAAACGGGTCGGCATGCCGAGTTCCAGCAACTCGTCATCTCTTGTCCTACACAAGTCGACTTGCCGAGCTCCAGTAATTTGTCAACTCTTCTTCTTGTTCTAAGCAAGTCGCATAGGGAGACGAAAGGCAAGTAAAAAGATGAGATGATGAGTTATTGTTACTTGCTGATTTCCAACAACCCATCATCTCGTCTCCTTGTCCTAAACAAGTCGACTTGCCGAGTTCCCGAGATCCAGTAACTTGTCAACTCGTCTTCCTGTTCTAAGCAAGTCAACTTGCAGAGTTCCACTAACTCGTCACCTTCTTGTCCTACACAAATCGACTTACCGAGTTCCAGTAACTTGTCAACTCGTCTTCTTGTTCTAAGCATTTCGACTTTCCTAGTTCCAGTAACTCGTCATCTTCTTATCCTAAAAAAGTCGACTTGCCGAGTTCCAGTAACTTATCAACTCGTCTTCTTGTTCTAAGCAAGTCGACTTGCCTAGTTCCAGTAACTCGTCATCTTCTTGTCCTACATAAATCGACTTATCGAGTTCCAGTTACTTGTCAAATCGTCTTCTCGTTCTAAGCAAGTCGACTCGCCTAGTTCCAGTAACTCGTCATCCTCTTCCTAAACAAGTCGACTTGCCGAGTTCCAGTAACTCGTCATCCTCTTGTCCTAAAGTCGAAGGGCCGAGTTCTAGTAACTCGTCGTCTTCTTGTCCTACAAGTCGACTTGCCGAGTTTCAGTAACTGGCCATCTCGTCGTCTTGTTCTGAGCAAGTCAACTTGCGGAGTTCCAGTAACTCGTCATCTTCTGGTCCTACAGTCGACTTGCCGAGTTCCAATAACCGTCGTCTTCTTGTCCTAAACAGGTCGGCATGCCGAGTTCCAGTAACTCGTCATCTCTTGTCCTACACAAGTCGACTTACCGAGCTCCAGTAATTTGTCAACTCTTCTTCTTTTCTAAGGTAGTCGACTTGCCTAGTTCCAATAACCGTCGTCTTCTTGTCGTAAACAAGTCGACAAGCCGAGTCTTCTTTCCCACTTGTCCTCTTGTCTTTCGGCCTAAATTTATCTCGTCATCTCGTTGACGCATCTAAGCTTCCGTATCCATACTTTTATTTTGACAGAAATGGAACGATGATCTTGCAAGTAAAGCGGAGAAATGGGCTTCGAAATGCACTTTCGTCCACGACCAAAATGCTGAGCGTGCTACATCAGACTTCACTCACGTCGGCCAGAATATCGCACAGGGCTACGGGTATGGAATAAATGACTACATAGATTTATGGAATAAGGAGAAGAAGGATTACCACCTCAACTCGAATAAATGCTCTGCTGTGTGCGGACACTACACTCAGGTATTAGCATGTTGCACTTTGATGATGCTCACCATCAAGGATTTGGTTTGGGGGTTTCATGAGACTGGCCTTACCTGCATGCAGTTGGGTTTGGTTGAAAGACAGTTTTCCTCACATTTCCAAAATTTACTTCATACAGTCATTAGTCATTAAGTATCTTTGCATGTCTATCTATTTGTCATTGACACCCTAGGCCTACTTGTCTACGGTCACGAAGGGAACTTTGGAAGGGATAATAAAAGTTGGAAAATATAAGGGGAAATTGCTTTTTATGCCTTATGTACATAAACTGCTCAGCCCAATTGCTGTACATAAAAACAGACTTCGAAAGAGCGGACGCTCAAGCCAAAATGTGGAGTGGCATGTGGAGAAAACTCCCCTTAAACTCCCATGACGAGCTCTTCAAGCTATAAACACCATCATGCAACTATTTTGTTAGACGGTTTATATAGTTGCATAATTTTATTACGTTCTGAATGGTTAAAATTGTGCAAGTATATACTGATATACAACTATACATTTATCAAATGGATGTACGTATACATGGCTTGATCTGTGACCTGTCCGCCCGTGCTAATTTTTTTTTCAATAAATCATAAAAAATCAATTTCAATTAAAATAAAAAGAAGAAGAAAGGAACAAAACGATAATGAATGGACAGACAATCTGGATATAAGCGTATAAAAACTATTGATACGACTTTCCTGCCATTTCATGTTCGATCGTTTTATATAATTGATTAATGAAATCAAATAAAATGACTCAAAGATATAACCCTTAACTCATGGAACCTGTATTTATAGTGAAAAAAATACATGCATCTGTCCCAATTTGCATTAACCTACATCTAACCTCATTTTATTCCCCTTGTACATGTTGTATGATAGTTTCTATCAGTATGATCAAACTAATATATTTCAAAGAAATGTTGCATGAAATTTTTTAAGGCGTATTATGCGGGAGAAACTGCTTCTAGGCCCCCTTTTCATAAAAGTTGTTATCAATAATAACTGCCACATTTCTATGACAAATTTGCTCTCAGCCAATTAGATGTAAGGATTTCAGTAGTCTTTAACAGTTATTGCAACTTGTTATTTGTAACAAGTTTTATGAAACGGGGAACTGCTCTTAATGATTTTGAAATTATGGGAAGATGTCAGCTTTTATTTTGGGCTCCAAGATTAGAAATCATGCTCGATACCTGAATCAGGAACTGCATGCAAAGTTTAGAAAACAGCAAGATCACTGCTTGTTACCGCAATATTCCATTCATCTGTCATGATACGTTCTTCCGACTCGAAGGTTCATCGCACCGGCATTAATTCCCACCCATCCCTGTTCCTTGCATGCATGTCATTCCGATTCCCGGGAGGGGGGAGGGGTCACAAAGCTCTGCGTATGTAAAGTTATGCATGACTATGTAACTATGAACAGCCAAATGAAATGCCCAAAGTTTTTTCACTTGTTATAACAAATCGTGACTGTATTTCCCATAGTTGCAATCAAAATGTTGTCAGAAACTATACTTCACATTAAAAATGTTCCCTTGATAATAATAATCTTAAACTACATAGATACTTCAACTTTAGCTCATGCGATTAAATATGATTGATAATCCAACTTGACTTTCCACATTCAAGTCATTCGTAGCTGTGCGCACATGTTTGTCTTTCGTCACTTCACGAACAGCTTTATGAAACACCCCCGGGTCTCATTGTTCATTTACCATTTGGTTCTTGGCTACTCTCTGATTTGAATACCTTTCCTTCCAACATTAATTATCTTCCAAAGGACTAGAAACCTTGAAGTCAAAACTCGAAAAGATATTTCGGTTAAAGAAAACACCCCACCCCCATCCCCCACTCCCTGACGAAATGAAATCTTTATACCGGTGATCTTTTGAATACATCTTGGCAATAATTGTGCTATTCAACATACTGATTGAAATATACTGGAGTAAATTCTAATTTTAAAAAAATATTGTATTTCAGTATGAGTGAAATATACAGGAATAAATTCTTACGATAACTCCATATTACTGATATTACATTGGTTCTTTTTTTTTCCTCCTGTATTCATTCAGGTGGTATGGGCTGCTACCACTGACATCGGATGTGGAAGGGCGACTTGTCCAAAACAGCACAACGGAGTGACATATGATTTTGACTACTTTGTCTGCAACTATGGTCCCGCGTAAGATTGTCACTATTATCATATTATGATGAGGAGTTTATTGCCCCTTTTCATAGAACCTAGTCACAATCAAGTCTCTTCTTTATTTATATGAATTTATGTTAATTTGGTTCAATCATATCATATTTATTATCATTATTAATCGTTAGGGGGGTCTACACCTTACAGGAAGTAAGCTGTCCAGTAAACAAATCCACTTTTTTGCATTACCTTATTGATAGAGATCACAATCTGTATATATAGATTGTACGTCTTTTTTTTCTCAAATGAATGTAGACATGTAGTGTTGTGGTCCAGTGGATAAGTCTCCGGACTTTGAACCACAAGGTATGGGGTTCGAATCCCTGCAGCAGCACTGTCCTTTGGCAAGACATTAACCTACATTTGCCAACTCGACCCAGGTGAGGTAAATGGGTACCTGGCAGGAATTAATTCCATGAAATGCTTGTGCGCTGTAATGGCTGCCAGGCTAAAGCCAGGGTAATATTAATGATATCTAAAGTCCTTTGGAAGCGCATAGATACGTTAGAAAATAATGCGATATGCAGGAATAAATTGTGGAACAGTTATGAATAAACTAAACTAAATAAAATTAAACTAATGAACAGGATGATTGAAAAGTTCCACCAAGGAAGTGGAAAACGATCAAACACGATTCTGAATCATGACACGGTCCATAATGAGACTTAAAAACTTTGTCCCATTTCTGTTAGATATTGGTAAATGATAAAAGTTCCAAGATCTCTCTAACAATTCTTTTTGCGATTTCATCTTCCAGAGGCAATGTGAGGGGTGTTCGTCCCTACACTTCGGGCGGCTCTTGTAGTGAATGTCCCAGCGGATATGGCGGTGGTTGCAACAATAATCTTTGCACAGGTAAATGGGGAAGCACTTGTTTTGCAAAGGTTCGTTTATTCCAGAGGTTCATACTTATCAAAACAAAATTTTCACATACCAGGGGCCACGGAAGCGGGGGGGGGGGGGGGGCTGGGGACTGCAGCCCTCCCCCAATAATTAATTAAAAAAAACAAACACACACACACACACACACAATTAATATCTAAGTTGTAAATTGCTGATTTGATATAGGCTTGCAAAACCATAAAAACCCAAATGCTTCAAGGGCGGGGCTTCCTGAACCCCATCCAGGGGCCCTACAGCCCCTGGACCCCTCCTGTTTGGGTTTCAACCCCCCCCCCCTCCAATAACATTTCTGCGGCCCCTGCATTCTAACGGGTTCATAATTCCAAACATCAAACAGAACCATGTATCGCTTTCGGAATTACAAACCATCAGTATAATAATGAATCCCTTTCCATTTTATGAAAATGATTATTTTTTTTTTCATTTTCGGAAATGGGAACCTTCAGAATTATAAGCCTTTGGGGAAAAGGACGTAGTATAATGTAATATTTCATTTTTAACACATTAAGAGGATTACAGAGAGTCATCTCCATAGGTTAATCGTTATCTCGTTCATAGTTTTCTACTTTATGCCTCGCATCATCGGGATGGTTGACACCGAACTAGCGTTATCTGAACAGACCTTCAGATAATTATGGCCTAATTTGTAAAACCATCGAAAAATATAGATAATTCTATATATAAAACTCCAGTGTCAGGGACGACCGCTCTATCACAAGTGATAAAAAGAAGTAGAAGAGGAATAAGGAGGAGAAGAAGAAGAAGAAGAAGAAGAAGAAGAAGGAGAAGAAGAAGAAAGAAAGAAAGAAAGAAAGAAAGAAAGAAAGAAAGAAAGAAAGAAAGAAAGAAAGAAAGTATCGGGAAGAGAGGACAGGGTCATGCAAGCCCTATTTGTTCGTTTAAAACGTAAATAAACTCACCTGTGTCCCAAGGTTAAAAACCAGAAAACTATTCAAAACTATCTCCCCCTATCAAAATATCCTGGCTCCGCCCCTGCCCGACGTCATCACAGCAAAAAAAAATGATTAGATAATGTCTGAAAGATACTCTAACTGCATAAGTTATATATATCTTTTCTCCTTTTCGCCTTCGATTTTATTACTAGACATTATTGTTTCCATCATTTATTTCTTTGGTGCCTTATTTGCTTCTGTCATATATCAAATTTTTAGAAATGTTTCTTTCTTTTTATTGCTCTTCCTTTCTCAGCGTCATAGATATCCTAGAGGGCAGTGTTTATCGACCGAAACATCCCTGGACAAGAACGTGACGATACTGACAGTTATGAGTTTTGCTATCATTTAATTCTTTCAAACTATCGTGACTTTTCACAGTACTATGGTATTATTTTAATCATAGTTTGATAAAAACAGTTAAAGCTCTGTAAAGTGTATTGCCTTCTTTCCTCTCTTTTCGTTAATACTTAATGCAATTAATTTGATATTACAGTTATCATTTTTTTTGTATTTCTTGTTTTATTGATCATTTGCATTTCAAATAAAACATATCGTGATATCTATGATGGAACATATAACGTTGACATTAGTCACATTACACATGATTATAAAGCAACAACAACAAAAAACCCGACTAAATGGCAATTGCTATTTAATAAGATATTTCATGAAATTACAACGAAAAAAAAAACGCTCACTGGAAAAAAAAATAATGTAACGAGCATGCACATGGCAAAAAATGGAAAACCAAGAAATTGTATCACACATCCTCGCACTTTTATAATGACCTTCAACAATATCGGAAATTCTGGTATATTCTGGCAACGAGAATGACTAGTTTAATTTTTCCCTTGGGGAATGTAATGTTCAACAGATTCAAGCGACAAAATATTTAGAACAGAAGTGACGGAGAGTGTATGTTATCGCAACGCCGACACCCGAAATTGTTCTAACAGCAAGAAAATGAAGAAAGTAATTCAAAAATAGATACTGTTTACCTACCAACTCTTGGTCAAAAGAAAATCCCATATTTACATACAAATTTGTTTTAACCAAAAACAGTTGGTAGGTTCATATTCTAACCAACCTAAAGTTTTTCAACCAACCTTTCTGAGAGTGTAGATGCCACACAGAACATATATTCTTAAGACATAATTGTAGGTCAAAACCGGCTAAGGGGGTGTCAAGAACATTCCACTGAATGGCCATTATTACGACGACTACAGTCGATCAGTTTATGAATTCTACAAATATTTTCATTACTGCCAATTTCAGTTTATTCATTTTATAGATAAAGATAGAAATTGTAAGGTTGCATACTGAATGAACTAATAATTATCATGTTGACGAATCGCTACAGGCCTCGTTATCATGCATGTATAAAGCCTGCCCGTAAAGTTATTTTTCATTTGACACTAGTTTACTGTGTATCTGTTTAAAACTTCCTGTCCAATATTAAAGCAATCACTTTTCGAAATTTAGTGTATTCTCGCCTCTCTCGGTATGCAATGGTATGACAGAGTAACAAATTAAATATTTATTGTTAACCTTTTCTGGGTACTCCTGAAAATGAAATAATTGCACTGCAATAGAAACATATATATTTCTTGTAGTTTTTGTCCTTTTAGAGTGAAAAGTGCACCCGAGTGAGTGATTAAAACTTCCCATAGCAACCTCAAGCAGGCGCGGTTCTACGAGGGGGGGGGGGGGGGGGGGGGGCTTTGGGGACTCATACCCCATCCCCCAAAAGAGAAACATTGGACGATATAGGTGCTATTTTAATTTCATATGGATTCTATTATACCTTACAATCCTCCAAGCCCCAGTAGCCCCCCCCCCCCATAAAAAACAAAAAAAAAAACAAAAAAAAAAACCAAAAAAAAGTTTTTGCTCTGGAACCGCGCCTGGCCTCAAGTTGCCATAAAGCTGCTACGGGAAGTTTTGATAAATTCCATGAAAGTTACAAGTTTCATATTAGGAAATTATGAAGAAAAAAAAAAAGAAGAAAAAAAAAAGCTCCATGGATACTAGCACACCCGTGGTGGAGAAATTGGCTATTAAAGAAAGGGGATGATGTAATAAAACGTCTCCCCCCCCCCCAAAAAAAAAAAAACAACAAAACAAAACAAAACAAAACAAAACAAAACAAAACAAGACAAACAAACAAACCAAGAAAATAAAAAAAAACAAGGGATGGAAGGAAAGAAAGATAAAAGGGACGTGGTCACGTGGATAAACACATTAAAGAAAGGAAGAAGAGTACAAAGAGGTAGAGAGAGAAAATGGGGAAAGGGGCGAGAAAGAGTGAAAGAGTAAGAAGAGAGAGTGGGTAAGAGTGAGAAAGTGGGAGAGGAAAAAAAGAGTGCAAGAGGCATTTTAAACAGAAAGAAAGTAAAAAATATAGAGCTGCAAAAAAGGAAATAAGCATTTCACGGAATTTGTTCATTTGTGTCTACTATCTGTGGCTTGAATTTGATGTTAATGTGAAAACGTCTGTACAAACGAAGCAGAAATTTAATTTTATTTTTCTATCCTTAAATAAGAAATATTTTCTTGGACTCACAGTGGAACTCATATTACATGTACATACATGTATAAAGGCTACATTGTATTATAACAAATTTTCGTCCCAGGGGCTTTATCAAGCAAATGACTACAATGCATTTCATCTATTCAGAGTCGTACTTCAGGGATTGCAGGGTATCTTCCCAATAGAGCAAACGCTTCCCAGTAGAGCAAACGCACGAGGAAGTAATCTTCGCTCATAATATGCCTGGTCTTCAAGCCGACTATAAAAATATAGGCCTATATACAAGAACATTACAAACATGACATGTTTAAACAAGGCAATAGCCATGTGTCTCGCCCCGTTCGTGTGCAATCATTCTTGAAGATAAATTGCATTTTGACCTCATTTGACCTTTGACCTACATTCGTAACCTTTGACTCCCAAGTAACATTGAGGTCCCTGTGAGGCATCTACCATCCAAGTTGGGTTACAAACGGGCTAGTGGTTCAACAGTTACTAGCCCCAGTCGGACCCCAGTAGAAACTTACAGGTAAATTGTAATTTGACCTCATTTGACCTTTGACCTACATACATGACCTTTGACCCCCAATTAATATTGAGGTCCCTACCACTATCCAAGTTTGGTTACAAACGGGCAAACGGTCGCAAAGTTATTCTAGTTTCATAAGTGTTACGGACGGACGACGGACAGACGGACGCCGCTCAGGACCCTTAGTCTTGCTCAACGTTGGTGGCTCGACAAAAAGAAAATGAACAAAATATCATAACACATACAGGCAATAACTGTAGGGCTTAGGAAGAGGTACCCCAGGCCATTGTATGTACTGACAAATTAAAATAATAACGGACTCTCATAACAGTATATGAACAGTATTTGAATACATCAACAAATCTCTTGAATACAGCAGACCTATTCATAATTCAATGCAGCCCCCCCCCCCCCCCCCCATACACACCCAGAACTAATTACTAAATCACAACATTGTACTCATGCTTTTTTCACTCATTTTTAAAATTTTCTTTCCTCTCTCTCTCTCTCTCTCTCTCTCCCCCCCCCCCCCCCCCCCTCCCCCTCCCTCTCTTTCATGGTCCATGCATTGCATGTTGCTAAAAGGGTCAAACAAACCTCTGGCAAGCATGCTTTTAGGATTCCAAGTGTTAACTTTGTTTAGCAAATATCCAAAAAATATACATGCACCCAGAAATTTCAAATATATGGCTGCTGTACAGAACACATGCAATCTACAATGCAGGTAAAGTATACTCAACATATTTACTCCAATATTCATTTACTAGACAAGTTTATTACACCAGTAAAACAGACACTAACATTATCAATGGGATTTTCATTATGAAACTCTAATACTTCCTATTAGTAAGTCTACTATAAAGAAAATGTTGTATTTATCCATGTTACTTGTATATTTTATACTGTTAAATGATCATACTGCTTATTTACCTTTATCAAAGTCCTAACTACATTAAAAAAATTTCTAGAGCATGAAAAAAGATTCAATTATACCATGATGGAAAATCAGGTAGCATAGTTTTGCAATGTCACTCATATGTATATGAATTTGATTTAATCACTTCTGAAAACAAAGTTCAGTTTACTAAACTTCCTGTTATCATAGACATTTGCATGAAGATATTGTGCATGGATTCAGCAACCTGTGTACATAACAAAAAAAAGGGGGGTAATTACAGTTGTAGTCATAATGACACTATCATATTCTACTTTTGCCTTAAAGGTAACCAAAATCCGCAGGTCAAGTAGTTTTAAAATCAAAGCCAAGGGTGAATAAAAACAGATCAGCTTAAATTTGAACGAAATCGGACATGGAATATGACAGTTATGCCAATATGAAATTTTCTGGTTTTGGCACTGATTTGAGTTGTGGACAACTCTACAACTCTCAGTATGTTTTGTATACAAAATTTCACATATTCTTTCTTTTCTTGAAGACCACATGTTTTCATTGTCCTTATCCCAAATATGTTGTGGAGAAAACACTCCCACATGACATATCTTGGATTTGGCTTAAGAAAATGTGCAAATCTTAAGCAAAATGAAATTGTTAAATTATGTGTATACAGAACATAAGGAGAGTTGTCCACAAATGATGTCATCAATAGCTATGGTAGTGTAAAGAAGAGTCAAACAGAAAATTTCATATAGCCATAACTTTCTCATTTGGTTTCCGATTTTTTTTTTCAAAATTTTCGCCATGCGTTTTATTCCATCTCAGCTTTGATTTAAAAACTACTTGATGTAAGGGTGTTGGTTTCCTTTAAACCATTGAATTCTATGCCTGAGCTACCTTGGACTGGAGTCGATGGAAACTGCGTGTTATACCACAATCAAAATTGTGCCCAATGAGTTAAAGACAAGAATATCACATCGGTTATGGGGGGGGGGGGGGAATCATTACAATGCTTTCTGGCAGAAGGGATTTTAAAAAGTCATATATTGGGGAAAAGAAGAGTCTTATCTTTGCATAAAACTGTCAGATTTATACTTTTGTAAAATGAATTACATACAATTCATCACAAATCAAATATGCCACATACGGCACTACTTGTAACAACCAATTCGACCAATTCAAGAGTATAAAGTTGACCAACCATATGCCCTCAAAAGTGCTTTACAAGCTAGACAGGAACACAGCTGGAAAACAAGACAAATATGTTACCATTTAAAATGATGTTGACAATGATTTCGATTTTTACAGGTACATGTCTACAACACACATTAACCCGTTGAACACTAAGCCCAAGTTGTCTCGGGCTTGGGGCTATGGAAAATATTGAAATCAAATCATGCTCAACGGGTTAAGAGTAATAGCAAGCCATTACATCAATGTTTGAGCAAGGCATAATACTCTGTACACAGTGTACTAAAAAATATACACATCTTTACAAATGCATCAAAGGCTTCAAAGCGGATAATCTCATTCTTTCATTTGCATAAATATGATTTGCATTCATCAAAGTTAAGCACAAGCTCCAAATCACAAACAAACAAATCGAACATCAGCCATGCATAATTCCATATTTTATTAACATTTTCACATTTCCTTTAGTATCATATTTTTCTGTGTGTTCAGCCCTGTGTAAGTAGTGTACATTACCAACTACAACGTAAAAGTATTCATCATAAAATAAGAAATAGTGCTGAACTACAATCCAACTCGGATAAGGGAATCAATTCAATCAAACATCAAAATAGGAATTATATCTCTATGAAATATCTTGGCTTGTCTTTGTGATTCATTAAGCTAATGTCTTTCATTTTTAAAACACCTAACTGAAAAATCAATGCCAACAGTATATACACTTCATTGCTTACTCTTTCACAATGGGTATATTACTATATTCACTGCCCTTTCCCCCTTTGCTGTATAGAAAGGCACATCAACAATCTCTGCATCTTAACAGATCCTGCTTCCAGGAACAAAAATCACTACAACATCTAATAACTGAAATTCCACACATCAGCAGTACACAGTTTCACTATTTCAATCTTTGTGCAAAAATCAGTATCTACAATTTCAAAATTTCTAACAGTGTCTTTTTACCTACCATACTTCATATGCCATGAATCATGTATCATTCCCTGTATCAAAAATATTAAAAAAGAGTAACAGACTACATTGCAAACCCACAGTGCAAAAGGTGATATCACATTATATAGAGCACCTATCATGGGTGAAACTAGCTTTCTAAGCAAGATAATGTGAACAAAATAAACAAATCATTATCATTACAAATTCTCTTCAATAATCATACCGTTCTACCTTTACTAAGCGCTGCCTACACAATGGCTTTAGTGCCTGGCTGGTGGGGTAATGAGAATCAAGAACATTAAAGCTTTATTTATGACAGATTTGTCAAAACTCACTGCTTCCAAATAATATGATTTCTCAACACTTTTATTCAATTTTTGAAGAAAAAAAAAAGATAAAGATGATAGAATAGAGAATAGTACCATTAAAATGCTTTGGGGGAAAAAAAAAAAGAAGAGAAAACCTCGCCATAAAGCCATTGTGAAGGCATCATTCTTTAAAAAAAAAATGAGTACCGGTACCTCCTAACAGTTTTACTCTTAACATAAAAATCCAACAATCTTGCTGCCTCGTGGTTATATTCCAGAAGCTCTTTGCATCCTTGATGAACTTCATGATGAAACAAGCACGTAGATCATACTGTGAGATGAAATGTGAGATGAAAAAAAAAAAAATCAATAAAAATAATCATTGTCATTTATAAATACAGTGGAACCTCATTATAAAGAACATTGTTAAGACAAACTCTCGTAAAGCAAGGTAATTTTGCCAGTCCAACTTCTTTGTATTTTATTGTTTTTTAGTCCTGATATAAGAAGGTTTCGATATAAAGATGTAATTTCCTTGGTCCACAGGAGTTTGTTATAACGAGGTTCACCCATACTTTTAGCTCTCTGAAAAGTTGTCATAGGGCTTGCAAGACCAACATGTCCAACCTCGGAAACCTCAGATCGCTTGTCTGAAGGCCTACTCAATTGACATTGTCAGTCTCACAGACTAACGGTGTCGGTCTCCAGGGATTACAGTCTACTTAGCTGTAGAGGCAAAATGCAGTCTATGGTTGCTTGTTGCTTGTAACTTCTTACTCTTTTATACCAGTAGTAAAACCTACTTGAATAATGCAGTGATCACCTATGTATGAAAACTTCTGCACTGGTATTAAAGCAGACATCTAACTTATTATCACTAGCTTTATAATGTGAAACTAGACAATTTTGTGCATGTTCATGCAATTTCATGCCTCCATAAAAATGAAATACAGAACCAAATTTGTGTAAATTACTTTTCACAAATATGGCCTTTGTTAATTATATTTCTAAACTTTGCAAAAGTGTATAGTCATGTAGGATGAGTCATAATTCTGGTTAGTAAGAGTTTGGGGTAGTTTTCAGAACAGTTATGACTATGAAAAGATAGCTATTCCAGGTAGAGGAACAGATTTACCGGTAGACCATTTTTACACCAATTTTAAACATGACTTGTGATTTATTACATATATCTCACTGTGACATCAATTCAAATCAGATGTGTTTACACTGCTGAAAAAAAGTACACTTACCTGTATAAATAGTAGAAGAATGATAGAAGATAGAAGGCTAGCTTAATCCATCCTTCCCGCATACATCTGGCAAGGATGTCTGCATTCATGATAGTGGTAGCATCGTACAAACCAGGGCCACTCATTACAGGCCGGTTGGCATACCTACCGAGTCATCAAAGAAGGAAAATATTGTAATCAAGCAATGGTTTATTTCTTTAAATTTCCATTACAACCATATTTTAATGTATTAGGTTACTGTGTAGTGAGTCGACATTGTGTTATCCAGGTCAGTATTTACATGAACACAAGATGACAGTATTCACAAGCTGTTCTGATCCAAATACACTTCATGAGCACAAACTTTGGCCGGTAAATGCACCTGAACCTGCAATACAGCCATGTATTGTCAGCATTGTCAGCTACATGTACCAGTCAGTGTCCAAATTTCAATTGTAATCATTTCAAAAAATGATAATTGAAGTAACTAAGCCAATACAGCATATACAGTATACATGCACCTCCTAACCTATGTACAATGTGAGTCCTAATATGTACTTGGTTTTAAAGAAATCTCAGGATAAATTCCTTTCCTTTGGATTCAATAACATTTGTAATTCTTCTTTTTCAGTGAAAGGTCCTATGACAGAAAGATAATGGGGTGTAGTGACTAGAGAATACATTCCATTTTAACCAGCTGAATACAAAACCCAAGATAACTTGGGCTAGGGCCTATGGGGAATGCTTGTTATTCTGTGGTTAATAAGGTAAACAAATCATACCTGTAAATGTGATATCCCATCAGGGGGAGATTGAGTGCTACAGTGAAGAGCTGTCCAGCAATCAGGAACAGAACATTGTAGAAGATGTGGATGATGTACTCTGGAAGTACAAGCTGTTCACAGGAAAAAAAAAAAAAAAATGGTTATTTTGATCATATATTTCACCAATATTTTGCAACCCCAATCAAAGCTCCAAATGTGATTTATAACGGAGAAATATAGGAGCCATACATATCAATAATTAATGAAATGAAGAAGATTGATTGAAGCATGTGCAACAAGATGTAGATGGACAATACCTGAACTACAGAAATGACTTATCATTTCCTTGCACACAAAATTAAAGAGTTGCAGAATTGTAGCATAGGAATCTTCACAAATTCACAAAGTAGTTAAAAATTTCAAATCATTTTCATCATCAGGGTTCTGCTGCATAAAACTGACCATAAATGGTAACTCTGCCATGAATGGTAACTACCATGGTAACATTGCTCAACAGCCAATCATATTCAAGGTTGCCACTGATGGCAAAGTAACCATCAATGGTAAGTCTTATGCAACTGGGCCCTGGTTTTAATTCAACTTTTCCTGACCCAGTTTCTCTGAGTATTTATACTAAATTCAATATTAGGGTGAAGTTGCTCTGTATGTTTGGATGGGTAAAGGTGCAGCAAATCGCAGCGTTTTCCTTGGTGCATTCCTACTCACCGGGTTTAGACTGTTACACTGATCTATAGGATTCTTGTAGTCAGTTTTCAGCTCATCAAAAGCAATAATCTGAAAGAGGAAGACAGATTCTATAGATAAAATCTGATAAATAATGAATGAATACTTCCATGTGTGAATCTGATGCAAAGGATTTGTAGTTCCTGTACATAGTCATAGGTATATCAGGCTTGAATCCAAACTAAAAGAAATTGGGGTGAAAGAGCAGAAAAGCTCTTCTTGATACCTGATTTTACTCTACACATGCTGATGATGCTGTTGTTGCCATTTGGTTTATTTGTTCATGAAGTACAGTCATCCATGATCCTTTGTAATAATGATCACATTTGAGTTTGTGGAATTCAAAGTGAAAGAAAATAATGCAAAAATTTAATTTCATTTTATTATATCATTTTTTTTTTAGGGGGAGGATATTCTAAATCTTACATTTTGGTCTTTGTACCAACAATTATATAGACAGTACAAACTCACAAAAGGTCACAAATAAGGATACTTATCAAAAGTGACTTTGAACAACCAAATCCTGTCATGATCTTTTCAAAATTTCTAGATTGTCTGGTTTTGTTTTGTTTTGTTTTATATATTTTATTTTAAAAAAGAGAGAATGGGTTTGAAATATTCTTGGATAAGTAAATGGATGAAAGAAAACAGCTCACTAGAATAATGATTTCTCAAATGCTTTCCTAGATTGTCATACACTATGTACAATTGAGATGTAAAGCCAGGCTTTGTTGTAAACTTTCTTTAGCTTTAAAGCTTATACAAATTCTCAGTTAGTTTTATCCATGTTCACACCTGTCACATTTAACACCCCTATCAAATGAGAGACACATCAACAATCAAATAAGATTAAAACACATCTGCAAAATGCCACATATTTAGATCAACATAAACATAACCCCACTCATAGGGCCAAACGTGTGTGGGACTGGCAAACATTCACTGTTGCAGCAGTCAAAAACAGACAACGAAATTGCCTAAGCACGATTTAATTTTGTTAAATTTGATAGATTCTCTGATTCAAGGTCTCTTCAACTCTTAATATGCCACAAATTTTTTCCTCTCATGTATGATTTTCTACCAAGCCCAAAAATGCCTGGGAATACACACAAAAGCTATTAAAGTTTTTCCACCACAATGACTACTATGGAGTACAAGTGACATAACCCCAATGTTTATTACAGCTGTAAGTAATAAGAGTAGACCCTCTATGTATTACTGCACAGCTGTGTTTCTAGATCATTAAAAGAAATGCTGTAATATATTTGCGACTGGACACTCATAGGGCCAATGGGACTGTAGCGAACAATCACCATTGCAGCAGTCAAAAAACGGAAAACAAAATTGCCCTGAGCAAGATTTAATTTTTTTAAATTTGCTAGATTATCTGATTCAGGGACTCTTCAACTCTTGATATTCCACAAATTTGGGGATTCAGACTTGAAAATGGAATTTTAAACAATTATTTTCCTCTCATGTGTGATTTTCTTCCAAGCCAAAACGCCTGGGAATACACACAAAAGCTATTGAGGCTTTTCCTCCGCAATGACTAGTATGGAGTACAAGCTTATCTCAGGTACATGTGGCGACTGGATTGATATTTCGGGGGGAAAAAAGAAATTGTCTCAAATTCACTGAAAATCCATCTTCATCATGATCTTCAGAAGTTCAGTCATGAAATTCAGTTACTTGCCCTTAAAAATTAAATAAAGTAGAACTTTTTATTTTTCAGAATATACATATTTTCAAAGCTTACCCTGGGCATGGAAAAGGATCGGAAATCGAATTATGAGGTCAAGTTTGCCACATAATAAACTCGCTTTGTGCAAGACTCTAACTGAATAAATGCCACACTTGAAACTCAGTAAGTGGGACCGAGGGAAAGAGTAACGCCCAATTTTCCAAAATAATAGAGCTACTGTACCAAAACCGATATTTTAAGTCACTGTTTTGCACGGTATTTATTAGCTTTGATATACTTACATGAAAAATCGCAAAGAATATTAAGACTGCAGCCAAAATCATGGCTAGCAAGTAGCAGAAAGCGACAAATGTAAACGCCATGTTGGAACCTTCTTGTCGTATTATTTGTCGCCCTCTAGGGTTACACCATATGACTTTGAAAATGGGGGGGGGGGGGGGGGGGTCTATGGACTGAGGGGTGGACAGACTATCGGGAACTTGGAAAGTTTCCCCACAGAACCGATCAAAATTTTGGCAGGTTGATTTGTGGTCTGATGGTCGGTTTGTAAATTGGAGTTCCCCATCTAAATTTTCAGTCCCGATGGCGCCCCTGTATATACACATACTGGATATGTGCGGTGTGCCAACTCCAAACTCTTGTTATGTTTTATATTGTCATGTTTGTTATTCATCTATCATGGCGCCTCCATAACGAATAGTAGATTCATGATGAATTACGTTTCTATGAAATATGAAATAGCTTTAATTTATTTCAGAAGTTCATAATATTGGCAAAAATGAAAAGATGCCACCTGACAACGTGAATCCGAACTGAGTTTGTCAAAAATGAAAACTCTTAAAGGTGTGCGTGTATACCGTTTTCTCTTTGCATTAGTCAATAAAAACTACTCATTAAAAAAAAAAAATTAGAGGATATCGATTCACCCAGTTTCCGTCCAGTCGATATCATTCTGTCTAGATTCTCATCGAATCTTAAACGGAGGAGGAAATCTCTGTTTGGTTTGCAGCAGCTAGACGACTGCCAGTGCGCGTTCATCACAAACTACACCGGCGCCAGTCTCCCTGTCGATTTTTAATTTGGAGAGTTTAAAGCAGTCATGTAAATGGCTTGAAATGATGCTTTATATGGATCTCTTTATTTTTTTTTTTTATTCTCAGTTAAAACGGAGGCATATATGCCAGAGTAGAGAGACATGGGCTACTTGAACGGAGTCACGTAGCAGTGCTTTAGTTTGCATGGCAGAAGAAAGTCAACTATATTGTAACTTGATCATCCCATGAGGATTTAGCACTCATTGCGGGTCTGCACGCGATGGAAAATGGGAAAAATCCGTGGCGGTCAAGATGAGACGGTTTTCAATATCAATGTGCAAGAAATTTAAAAATCCCATTCTCTCTCTCCCTTTCTCTCTCTTTCTCTCTCTCTCTCTTTCTCTCTCTCTCTCTCCCTCCCTCTCTCCCTCTGTCTATTCATTTATCTATCTATCTATCTCTCTCCCCTTTCTCTCCCTCTATCTATCTATTTATTTATCTATCTATCTATCTATCTATCTATCTATCTATCTATCTATCTCCCTCTCCCTCCTTCCCCTTTTCTCTCCTTCTTTCTCTCTTTCCCTCCCCTTTCTCCCTCTACCTATCTATTGATCTACCTATCTCTCTGTCATGTATTTATGTAAAACATCATTGCTACCCTTTGCGCCATAGGTTAAAATGACACCTTTCATCATTCTGTTTATTCAACATTATTATTCATCATGGTTAATTATTATGACTAATTAATGTATTAAAATTATTATCAATTTCGTAGATTTTGTTTTTTGTTGTTTATTGTTGTTGTTTATTATTGTCCATAAATATATTATACTAAGCTAGACCAAGCCATGTGTATGATAGGGGAGAAGACTTATCACTCCCTTTTCACCATGTTCTTTTATATACTTCCTTTTTTCCTATATTGAGGGAAAACTATAAATCCACGCACCGTTTATTATAATTCACTTTTCCCAATCATTCCCCCAAATCTTCTCCTTTATAACTTGATCTTTGTAATTTTTTGCGCTATCTTTTCTAAATGTCATCATTCGCAACGAAACAATATCCACAAAACTGCAATTGAGCCCGCCTTATCAGCCTACAAGAGTTTTCTCAGAAATGCAGACGGTATAGCAAAATGTACACAAGGATCTGGAGTGGTTGTTGGAACGCTCTGGCGACATGATATCTAACGCGCCTAACAAAACCATGACGTCCACTAAAGAGATGGTTAGAATAATCATCTAAAACTTTCTCTCCCCCTCCCTTCTTCATTTTTCTTGCTTTATATTGCTTCTTTTCATGTTTGAAAGGAAGACCAGAGTTTACTTTGCTGAAGATGCAATACAACCCTTCTCATCTTTGGGAGGGAAATGGCGACATTGGGTTTCCTGTTCGATAAATTTTGAGAGAGGACTGACTTGCAAGATTTTTTGTTTTTTAAATAGGGGTTGCATATTGCTTTTACAGAGTAAACACTGATGTCCTAGAAAGTGAGCAAACGTTTATTTTGTGAAAACAGCCTAAATGTCTCCAAAAGTTAGATTTTGTGTCAAGAAACGGTAAAACGGAATTTTCGTCCTAAAATACGGGGTTACAAGATTCTATCCATCGTCGTATTCTTTCCATTTTTCCATTGCTTTCTCATTTTTTTCCTTCAAATTAACACTCCCTGCCTTCATTTTGTATCATAAAAGATCTTAAAATTTACTTACTGCTTTTTAAGATAAAACAATGAAAATGCACTTAAACTAAAATTATGTCCATTTTGTTTTCTTTGACGGACTGTTTGAAAACGCATTTATAGGAAATCAAAATGCCTTATGACAATGATGAAGCACCTACATAATTACATAGCATTTAAAAAGCTTAATGATAATTATGTTTGCATTGAATATGAAAGTATCTTTGTTTTCATGACAAAAAAATATGTCTAAAAGCGACCTCAATCGTTATTAAAAAATCACTCATTCCTTGGTCAATTAATGAAATATATATATCTGCACATTATTACCACCACTACCACCACCACCACCACCACCACCTCCCCCATCCTCACCCTACCATCACCTCCCCCCCCCCCCCCCCCCCCCCGTCGATATGGTCCATAATAACAGTGGTAGCGGCGTGGCGAAAGAAAACAAAGAATGTCTCCCTATTTGGTGGCGACAAAAAAGAAAAAACACAAAAGAAGAGAAAGAAGAAGGAAATATTCGACATGAACAGAAGACCTTTTTGGCCTCCTCCAAACTCCCATACCCCTTTGTTAATTCGCATTATCCACCGAGTATAAAAAGTCGAGAGACCCCCCCCCCCCCCCCCCCCCCCCCCACTCCTAGATTGGGCGCTGACCCATGCTATGCTATACGAGTCGAGAGCCAGGACATTAACTTTGTGTGACAGCATATGAGTTTAACGCCTTTCTGGCTCCAAACAGACGCTATAGCTCATCACATGGTATTAGGAAAGCATAAGAGTGAGTGTGATATTCTTCAATATGGCGTCACGTCTGTACATACTCTGGAGTGGCGTGTTTTTAAAATCAAATTGTAGAGTAAAATTAAAAGCTGATAAGAATCTGACTTTCTGCCTCTCTTTCATAATGCCACACGCTGTTCCCCTGTGCAAATACTGCAGTCACGCAAGTGCTCAACGTTTATTGATACAATGTACTCCGATTTGTAGACAAGTAAGTACAAAATACCAAGTTTATGTCGAATTGGCAACGTTAAATGCAAACATCAAAATTTCTTGTTTACTCGTTAGGCATGGGTGGCGTCAATTACGATCGATCGCAGTATACCACTATCGAGAAATTATCGCGTTTGCATGCAGTTGTGTACACAAGGTCAGTCTTGACATTGACAATTATATTTATCACTTTATGTGATTGTTTGTTATAAAGTTGTTAATGTTTTTTCTCTGTCTTTCTCTTTTTTTATCTCTCACTCTCTCTCTCACTTTCTGTATAGATCTCTCTTTCTCTCCCCCTCTCTCTTTCTCTCTCTCCCTTTCCCGACAAAGAAAATGACACTAATCAAGTATAATACTGGTACTCCTTTCCCTTTACTTTTCCTGTTATGTCCAAAACGTAGGTGGAAACAAAATGTTTTAAGAACACTGAAAATTTAGCTTTCCACTATAGAGGAAACTTTACTGAAATGTTTTGTTTTAGATTTGGACTCCTGTTACTCGGCTGTTACTCCATTTATGCCAAGAATGCAAGATGTAGGCTTCATATTAAACAAAACAGTGACAGTCATGATTGTGTTTTATAATCACTGGTTTGTACACCAGGTGCAAGTATCGAAACAATAGCCCTTTTCGCTTTGCTCCATATAGTCGTGATACACTTCACGACTTCTGATATGTCATTGAGGTCAATCGTTATATTTTTCTACAGATATGAAAAGAATAGGTGGAACGTTCGATATTGCACCACGGTACAGAGCTTGAATTTCAAGTTAATCTAAACGACACATTGCATCTACCAACATTTTGTTCATAAAGAAAACTAAATATGATGGCACTAATGCATTTCCATGTAGTTCATGTTAGTGGTTTTGGTTCAGGTTTGTGTTTGTTTTGTTTTGTTTGGGGTTTTTGTGTTCGTTATTTGTTTGTTTTGTTTTGTTTTGTTTTTGTTTGTTTTTTGTTCGTTGTTTGTTTGTTTGTTTTGTTTTGTTTTTGTTTTTGTTTGTTTTTGTTTTTTGTTTGTTTGTTTGTTTGTTTGTTTTTGTTTGTTTGTTTGTTTTTTCAAACAGAAAGGTACATTTTAGATTTGACTGCCGGACTGCTAACTTTGCAGAAGCATGTCATCTGCTATTGTTTAACAAAGTGGTATATCGCCCCCTTTCGGTTCGTTGAAAATAAACTTCTTTTATCTTCTCCAACATTCAGACTCACTCTGGATAGCAATGGTTCTTTCCTTTCATACATCCAGGTAGTTGAAAGCAACAACGACAGCAAAGACAACAACAGCAATAACAACAGTGAAAACCAAATGACTGAATGTAAGAGACAACTGAAACGGGACACATACTGTTTCAACTTCCCCAAGAAAGACCTGAAAGCCCTATAACAGACCTAAATTTCAAGTATTACATTCGCATTGCTGTTCGATGAATCATGATGGTGTAACTATGAAGTCATAACGTTCATTAGAATCATGTATTGTTATCAGTCACGTGATAATGTGATGAGCTTGTGAAACAACTCAAGAAATTACACATTATTTTAATATCATCTTCTTTGATTAAAAATCTTCTAACAAGGTTTTTTCACTGGTTCAGGAGTTAATATACGACAAATTTGTAGACTTCTCAAAATGACCTTACTTTTAAAGTATTCATGTACATCAAAACATCAAAGTAGAATCAACAATGAGTTGCACAGCAAGGTTGGAAGATATTCCTTTTTTAGATTATTTTCTAATCATTCTCAGAAGGAGGAAATAATTGGCAATACTTTTAGCTGTCAACGGATTTCATTCTTGGCATTAGCAAAATAACGTGCTAAATGTATTATCAGAACTTTAAAGTGAATCAGCAAACAGATACTTTCCACTCTGAAGACTAGGTAAAAATAGATATTTTGCTTTTTAGATCGTTGTGCAACGTGACTGGCAAAAAGTGGTCGAATCGGCACTAACACGTTTTTTCTCTCTCTCTCCCTCTCTCTCTCTCCTCTCCCTCTCCCCCCCCCCCTTTCTCTCTCCCCCTCTCCCTCTCTTTATCTCCCTCTCACCTCCCTATCTCTCCCCCTCTCTCTATCGCCTTCAACATTTCTCTTTCACGCCCCCCCCCCATGATCCAATTGTGAAATAAGGAAAAATATCCATTAAACTAACGCCTCAAAAGTTTCCACTTGCGCCAACACCATGGCGACATAAGGTTTAGTGATATGCAAGACATCTACGATTGTTTCATAGCCCTGATTACATCCATCACTTCATCATCATAACCCATCATAGACACAAGATGGAAGGACTCATAGACGTATAAATGTCGAGCCATCTGACTTTGGACATCAACTCAAAGTAAAAACTCCTTGAAACATGCGATTAATCGATTGTTTCCCGATTGCACACCTGCCGATATCCGTCATCTTGGTTGCGTGATTATCAAACGATCAAGGACATCGCGGGCGATCGATTGGCTCGTATTAATAGTGACCTAGACGACAAAGTCAACATGACATGAAACCTCGTGATAGATGAGATTTGACCATGCTTGAATGAAGATGTAAAGATGAAAAACAATTAGAATTCAAATTATAAATCCCGCAATAACTTTGAGGACAGTTTCTACAAAAGATATCTAGTAGAGTATAAAGTTGTTCTTGTGCTATTTTTGACCACTATGGCATAATGATTTTATTTTTTTTTTAATTTTTAGTTTTTTGTTTGCTGTTGTGGTTGTTGTTGCCTGTTTTAAATTAATCTGTCAGTTTTTCTTTTCTTTCTGTAAGCCCGCAAAAATATGAAGTTTTAAGGATGGTATACAGGCAGTCATCTTTGGTAGATGGGAACACACATCTAATCACGTTAATGCGCGGACAAACTGCAGATGTTAAAATAGTTATTTTTTGCTGGAAGGCTGTAGGAAAAAGGGTAGAAAAACAACAGTCCAATATCTTTGGTACATAGGAAAAAATTATACACAAAGATTTAGTTATTTAGTTTGAGTAATTATGCTTTTATAGAGGACATGAACTGTAAGCTCCTTTGAGAATCAAAATACAGTGTATTTTGATCCTCTCGCCACATTAAACACTCCTTTAATACTTCTGCTCTGATCAAGGTTATTTTCTCTATCTGCAAGTTTAATATTCAGTTTATTTTATTTTGCAAATTGACGAAATCAATTTCCATACTATTTCTCTTGGTTGTAGCCAACTGAAAATAATCTCAGTAATCACTCTCCCTCTCTCAAAAGATGAATCGGCGTAAGGGGTTTTCAGGTCGATAATTGAACACCTGATTACGAAGAAGATGACGGCTACTCAATAGCTTTTGATACCCTCACTTTGAATAACCACTTGTTGTATCAAGGTTGAACGCCTGCTGACCCGATGCAAATCAATTTCTTCTCGCGTTTTTATAGAGCAAATCACATCTGCGGATTTTCTGTCTCAATCGGTAATAATTGTCAATCGGTTTACCTCTGTTTCTATCGATCAAAGTAACGTTAGGAATCAATTTCAGACCAATGAGGAGTGAGAGTTGAGGATTTTCATGATAACTGGGGCGTGGGCCCGTAGGTCCCCCCCCCCCTCTCTTTCTCTCTCTCGTTTGTTTGTTTGTTTCGTTTTGTGTTGTTGTTGTTGTATTTGTTGTTTTTGTTTGTTTGTTCTTTGCCGTTCTCTCTCAAAAAAAGAAAGAAATCCACTATTTGAGGAGTGAATAGGTGTTTGGTACTGCAAAATCAGAAAATAGCATTGAACACAGACATACTTAAGCTTCTCGACATGCACTCATCAGAGGAAAATCGCATGAATGACTGAAAGCCGAAAATCGAAACAATATTATGCGATTTTCCTCTGATGAGTGCATGTCAAAAAGCTTAAGTATGTCTGTGTTCAATGCTATTTCCCGGTCTTTGAGGAGTCACAATCATCAGGGATCTCTTCGTTTGGAGTGAAATTCCACTCCTTGGGTAGACTTATCAGGGATTACTTTCTTTTTAGAGGAAATCCGCGCGCTCTGTAAAGACTGGAATTCACTTCCAAAAAAGCAAATCAAACACCACCTTATTGTGGGTTCGGCTCTGTAGTGAAGTGGTTCAACTCCCAAAGAGAGTGATTCCCAATAACCATGACTCCTTAATATTGGGTAAAATTTTAACCAGCACGAAGGTAATTGTATGTCCAACCAACTTTGGAGAATAATTTTACCCAATGTGGGAAGCATATAGTCCAGTCATGGTTAAAAAGCAGTTATTACTTTAGAATGGGCCAAATTTCGATCTAATTGGATAAAAAAAGAAATGCCCAAAGAAATGCCCAAAGTTGGTTGGGCACATAATTATCCTCATGGCATATTTTTACCCAGTGTTTTTAGAGTGTAGATTTCAATTACGCTGCATTGAGGCAATTCGCTCGATGCTGATGCTAATGTATATAGTTTAGTCCGACACCTTTAAAGAGGATGACGAGACTGCATGTGTACAAGCTCGTACCACGCAGCTGGAAGATGACGAGTTTGTCAATCAACCCAGTTCAATGATGAACGTTCACACGTTTCTATTTTCATATTTTTCATCACTAACAATACAGTGACAATGGCAGACAATGACAGATTACAGCTCTGTAGCTGAATAAAAGAAAGTCAGGTGATTTTGCTTATTAACAGAATATGCCAATTATTGTATCAGAGACCTTGGAAAAATAATGTAACAAACAGGCCTATGCAACATACTAAACGTTGGTTCTATTTAGGCAGGAGCTTTTTAAAGATGACGAAAATAACTCCAGGGCTTTAAGATACTAACCTGACTAATATCTATCTATGATGCTCGCAGAATCTATCTAGTAAGCCAAATACCATATTGGTGATTTTCGACCAATCAATCAATCAATTATCGTGAAATAAGTTCACACATGTCATGTACGTTACTCCCCCACCCCCCAATCGTAAGGATTGATTTGATAGTATATATTATTTGATTAATTGACTGATTTTGATTGATTATTACCAGTATCATGACTACGCAAGCGATGCCATGTTTATTTGTTTTATTTTGTTTTTGTTTTTTGTTTTTGTTTCTTTTTGGCGGTGTTATTGTTATCTGATGTTTCGATACAGGTTTTAATTTATCAGAATTATTGAAAAGTAGTAACTTAATCATTTCAAATTTAGCCAGATCGTGTGTATCTTATAATATGCACCCTTAGGGAAGGCTGGAATCGTATAACATGTTGGAAGATGCATCATCCAAGGGCACAAGGTGTAGAATCGGTTAAATTACCTAAAAAGAAAAGAACATGAACCCCTGAAGCTGCTGCTTAAAGGATTGTTATTTTCAAGGGTTCACTGCAAGTTGAACTCTTTATTCGTGTTGATTGAACTAAAGATTATTTTCGCAGTTACATTTTCATTAAAATGAAATTTTAACAAAAATAATTGTTTGAGTGAACTCCATATCATACTCTACCCGACGTAATTCACGGAAAGTCTGTCAACCTTCGTGGAATAATAACTGTCGATAGTGCTAATAGAAATGGCAATCTGGGTCGATCAAGGCTACAGGCTAGGTGGACGGCACCGTAAGCACGCAATCGAGGTGGGTTGCCCAATACATCTTATTTGTGTACACCATCATCATTTGTTGCTAAGCAACGCATCCCAACGTTAGAACAGTGCTAACCTTATTCCAGAATATCATCACAATTTGTTTTGCCCAACATTGTGTATTTGATAACACTGCGTATTTCTTTAATTTCTTTCTTTTTTCAGAATTGCATTCAAGATGGATTAAATTTGATTCTTAAATTTATCATTCATGTAAATGACATAGCTGCGCCTTTTCCTTGGTGACTATCTTCCAATCAATGATGGATGATCAACGCTTCTTTTGCTTAGAATTTTTAAAAGAGGGGCGCCCAGTGGAACAGTTATCGAAGTTACAAGCTGGGCGTATCCACTGGAGGTATAGGGACACGTGCCGCTTCCTCTCACCTTCTCATTATGATTATTGACAAAAAGGGGTGGGGCAAAAAAGAAAGAGAGATGCAGAAACAAAAGAGGGCTAGGCAGCATGAAGAAAAAAAAAAAGAGGGTGCAGTCTGTCCCACTATCTCCCTTCAGTCATCGCTTTAATTTCTTGCATTTCTTTCATGTAATACCGGCGCCGCCCCCCCCCCCCCCCAGTATCGCTTTCACAATGCTCATGAACATTTATATTTAACACTGTAGAGCAAATGCTCGTGGTTTGTATGTTATAGTATATGAGCTTTGAATTCTTGCATGCGTGCCAGGGGATATAAAATCTGCTTACTATTAAATGGTACTTCTCTTCAAATAATTATGATATCCCGATAGTGGTGTCTTACATAGAACTTTGATCATCACTGGTAATTTCCTTAATAAAGAAATAGAAAAAAAAAACATGTGAAGAAGTGAAGAGAAGTGAAATGGTCAGAAAATATCGCATTAAAGAGAGAGAGAGAGAGAGAGAGAGAGAATCTTCACCACTGAGGTGCACAAATATTCTGTAAGCTAAAGTGAGGCCAATGATGCTTCAATGCTCCAGTATCATGAGGCGTCAGTTGGCCTTGTAACTATTGCAACTGGTCAGCTAGCTGTCTCCACTGTTGATCTGTGTGTTTGATAAGGCGTGATACGGTAATCTAAAGAAGATGTAGACAGAGTGGGGGATAGAAGGGGGACGATGGATTACGGGAGGAAGCGAGAGTGAGATTAGGAAGAGATACAGAAATGAGACAGTTACGGGCAGGGGAGGGGGAAGGATTGGACAAGGCTTAGTGTGGTGGGAAGATATTATCTTGGGACAATATAGTCTAAAAATCATTTTTAAAATGATAGAAAGATAGATACCGTTGAAATAAAAGAGTGATATACTGTTGAATATTTTTTTTAAAAGAAAGAATGAAAGGAGGGAGGGAAGAAAAGGGAAGGGAAGGGAAGGGTGAGAGGAAAAAACTGACAAACTGAAAGAGAAACTGGAGAAGACAGCGATAGAAGCACACATTACTAATAATATCTCAATTGTGACTAGAATAGGAAAAGGGAAAAGTTCGTTCTCCTTTTCAGTGTACATGTACATATTAACCCAGCATACTAATTACTGATATTAATACACGCTTCTTTCAGTATACGATTCCCATGATTTTAGGGACTCTGTTCACTTTCTTTTTATTAAGCACGAACCAGTAATATATAGAGTTTTCATTTTCTAGAAATTGGAGGAAATTTTACCGGAGTAGACCTGAAGAATTTCTATCTAGCGCCTGGTTCACAGGACACAAGTTTGTCGACGCACCATCATTTACCTCAACAACAACAACAACGTTCGTTCTCCTGAAGCATAGCAAATGTTTAGTGATGGTACCCGAGATTTAACAAACAGCATTGGTCAATAATGGTCGAATTTAAGGCTCGTTGCTTGGCCTCCCATTAAAGATGGATGCAAGACATTTATCTGTACATCTATATTGTTTAATTTCTGAAGTGATTTGTGAGCATAGTTTAAAAGACAACAACAACAAAACGACAAAGAAAGCAAACAGATGATTCAGAACAAACTGATGCATCATTTCTGCAAACAGTCTGCCAGGCATAAACCACTTACTTGAACAAAAGCAATATAGCTTTTCTTGTAATTACTCCATACCAGTAACCAGTAACCACCATCATTCTAGCCCAACGGTGAAGGAAAAAAAATTCTTGCACTCATTAAGAGCAATACTAATTAACTAATTTACCCCACCACAAAAAAAAAATGCATCTCATTGGGACGCGGGTATGACGGCATGTAAGGGTTATCGATTACACTGGACAGTGGTATCAGTGCCTCGAGATATCATTTAAGGCGAGTATGATCGCGATCACCCCAGGGTCTGCAAATATGATTGTGAGTAATCGCGATCATAAGAGTATCGGATGAATGGACGTCTGCTGTTTATCGTCTGCTCTAAACTGAATTGTATTTTCATGTTTAAATACTGCACAACATTAATGAACCAACTGCATAATTTGCAAACTGCAAGAGGAAAGGGCATAATTCAAATTTTAAAAATACCAGCAAAAAACAAAAACAAAAACAACCATATATTTGACAAACAGACAAACAAATAAACAAACAAACAAAAAAGGGTTTATCACCTGCACGATGGGTCGGAAATCTAAAGAGCAATCGCACATTGTGATGCATTGTGCAGTTGTGTACCAAAGTATACCACACTTGAGATTCAAAAGGGGAAATGGGCCGATTATTCCCCCCCCCCTTCTATCAGCCCTTAAATGGTGAAATCTTTACATAAAAATCATTTTGTTGGATTTTTTTTTATATAACACTGCTTTTTCATTAAATGTAATATCCCCATCGACTTAATCATCAATGACAACAATTATGCAGTTAAAAAAAAAAAAAACTCGAACTATTTAACGAACAAAGACATTACTAATATACTACTAAAGTTGCCTCAAGCCTAATTCAGACCAAGCACTGCAGTATCAGTTTCCTTTCTGACGGTAAGAAAACATTCCTTTTAACTTAAAGATGCTCTATACCTCACCTC
This sequence comes from Echinometra lucunter, assembly GCA_029962745.1. Classification (NCBI taxonomy): domain Eukaryota; kingdom Metazoa; phylum Echinodermata; class Echinoidea; order Camarodonta; family Echinometridae; genus Echinometra; species Echinometra lucunter. The sequence goes on from CM057152.1 coordinate 15,982,643, forward strand.
TTTATCCTATTACCCCCTCTTTGTCTCTCTCTCTGCTGCCTTCCCTCATTTTTTTTCCATGAAACCATTTTCTTGGCGGAGTTCTAGTTCCTCTACCCCGTGTTGCATCTCTGCATCCTGGGGCTATTTCGATTGCTCCGCCTCGAATTATGCTTTTGATTTTAAATGATCCTGGTAACCCGGATGAAATCTGATCGCCAAGAGCGTGACAAATTAACCCTATTAGTGAAAGTCTTCCTGGAACAAAAGAGACAGATGACGTCATCTTTCACATGACTAATTTTGTAAGGTAATTGGAGCCAATTGTGTCTTTCCAGGTTTCTCCCTAATTTGCGCTGAAGTTTGGCAGGCATGAACTGAGATTGCGTTGATTTTGTTGTTGAATTTTTAAAACTTTTCCTTCTTTGTTTGTTTGTTTGAAGTTTATTTCTGCGTTCAGACATAATACAAAAGAATCAGTTATTACAGGGAAATATATACATATGCATTTAAACACATAAGTCATTTACAGTTTACTTCTAAATGCATCGTCTAATCTTCTTCTTCTTCTCCTTCTTCTTCTTCTTCCCCTCCTTCTTCTGCTTCTTCTTCTTTTCTTTATTTCTTTCGTTTCTTTCTTTTTAAAAACCACTGCACTTTGTAGGTAGTAGTTACCTTTGATCTAATAAAGACTTATAATATCAATTATCGAAAATTTCTTAAAACTTACAGACCCTCATGATTGTTTGCATCTTTCATCACAATCTGCTATAAATTGTATATGCTATGGGTATAATTTCAGCTAGACAGACACATAATGCTTGAATTAATCATAATGAATGACAATAATGCAATTTTCACTATTTTCCCGCGAATTAATACGTTTGTAATCTAGTAACCCCTTTCCTCGGTCACTATCCTCCGAACATTGAGCCCTATGGATGTATGATTCATCCGTCCCCCTCCCCTTCCAAAAAAAAAGTGATTCAAATTTCCAGAACGAATGAAAAAATCATGGATTCCAATAGTTTCAAACAAAGAGCTATTTTCTCAGGTGAGTGAATCATCTTGTCGAAGTGCATAATTGACCCATTTCAGATCTATGATGACGAAAAGTTATCCAGCTTGATTTTTTGTATTGTTTTGCTCCCATGATCATTGTCATTGCTTTTATCATTGTTGTCCGTCTTTAATATTTTCGGTTCATGTAATTACTATGGATAAGTATCATTGGCGTAAATCCCGAGGGATGGAGGTATATATCCCTCCATACTTCCTATGGAGAAGGGGATGGTGTTCACAAATATACACCACACCCCCCCCCCCCCCCCACACACACACATTTTTTTCAAAGAAGAAATAGTGTTCTAATCAATCAGTTGTTGAATTTTTTGATAAATCTATCATAAACGACGTTCATAGTAGTAAAATTTCATTTAAAATGATATCAAAAGCAAGAGGTTAGGAGTGTATGTGTTTGGGTTTGTGTGAGGGTGGGTGAGAGTGTGCGTGTACTACTCGTGTGTGAGTTTACGCTTGAAATTTCGGCAAAGATTTCGATCATCCCCTCCCCCCCCCCCCTCCTCGAAATGGATTTACCCCGGTGATACGGTATGGCCCCAAAAATTACAATTGGTTTTTAGGTTTCGATTATGGAGGAAATCATTTCGCAATATGAAAAGTTAATGTAGATTATGAAACTATGATTATTTCTCTACGAGTCAGAGAAGATCCAGTCCGATTCGGTCCAGGAGTCACGAAGAAATAGGGATTTGTGACTGATGTCATAAGTCCCTTCAATCAAGTTTGAACAAACGGGAGACTCAAAGTACTAAGGACAAATCACACTCCTTTTGAATATTTTGCATAGGAAACCACTGTTTTGTTTTTATCTGTGCTGGTTATGATGACAATAGTTTTGTTGTTTTTTTTCAAATCGTAGTTTTCATCCTTCTTGATGTTGTTGTTGTTAATGCTGCAAATAAACGAAAATGGGATATGCTTTTCCAAAACGAAATGAGTCATGAATGTGAAAATATAAAGAGTTTTAAAGATTTTGGTCAATTGTAGCTGAAAAATGAGTGTACGCGAAATTGTTAGACATAATGAATGCATTGTCTTCTGTCCAGACTTGGATGAGAGAAGCTTATGACTCCGTTACAAAAATCCGTTATCATTTTCTTCGTGACTACTGGACCGAATCAGTCGGGGGTCTTCACTGCCTGGTACAGCAATAATCATGATAGGTTCACAATCTGCAATAACTTTTCATACTGAGAAATTATTTCTTCCATAATCGATACCTAAATGCCATTTGTATTTTTTTTGGGGGGGGGGGCATACTGTACATCACCATTGTTATCTGCATATTATCGCCTATGATTGAAACAGATTATTGTGTGAACACTATAACTCAAGTAATGAATTTTTCTCTTTAAGTTACTTTCTTTCAATATTTAAATCTAATTTTGATTAACTCATTAACCTCAAAATCTATAACTATTCTTATATTATTTGAAGAACAAAGAAAAAAGGGAATCCGATCAAATAATTCAATCACTACTCTGATGTATGTAGATTTGTGGCCTCGATATTTCACTGATTGGAAACCTAAGGGTGTATTCAAAGTTTTAGTTAATTAAGTATTAGTCGAAGAAAAACTCCAAATAAATGTGGCATCCTTTAATTTGACAACAGGAAAACTTCAGAGATTTAGATTTATTTAGTCATAAATAATCAGAATTACAGGGTAATTTTTCAAACCTCGTAAAATCTCAGCATTCCCCTGTTGTGCCCCAACGTTATCCATCCCCGACATTTTCATCTAGGTTATGTATTCCGCTGACACTTTCTACACTCCTCATGGTTAATAACGACTGACTGGTTTCCTCGTCTGATGGGCGTCTGTCTGCTCCTGTGCAGCTATAGACTGCACCATCATTAAGACGATGAAAAACCTTCAGGTGAACCGTGAATATGCTTCTTTCTGATAGGAATTTCAAATTCGATTGGGTATTTCCGTACTGGAGAGGGTGTTTAATAAAGGGGTTGGTCAGACCCCTTAGACGATAGCGATATCGCAAGTTTCAATTAAAGGTATACACCTTATTATGATATGAGCAATTATGAGTATTATGCTCATGTAGTGGGGTAGCTGCAGCATGTGTCTGACTGCCCCTTGGGTGTTACTACTGAGGTAGGTGCATGTATGCTGCTGTATGCCTCAATGCGCAGAGATTTTATAGCTATAAAACTGAAATACCAAACTACTTGCGGTATTAATTTGGTATGATGTGCTGGATGTAACACTACACTTGATTTAACTTAATTGTTTTCTTGTATTATGATTCAGTATTTGTACTATCAAGTGAGTGCATTTGAAGTTTGTTTGGTTTTTTTCTTCCTAGGCTGCTTTTCAACTGTAAACAACGAACAAGTGACGAATAGACTTTGAACAAACAACCTTAATGCAGTGTGATCTAGATTTCGGTTTCCATTCTTTTCTCTCATGATATTAAAGTAAGTAGACCGAAACAAAGATGCCAAAAACTGTTCAAGGAGATAGGAAAAAACACCAAAAGTACTTTACGCGAATTCGAGACGTTCGTTTAGGCGACAGCGACGGCGAAAGCGACCGGTAGTCCGACATCCATTTCATGCTCAAGAAAATTAAGAGCGAATGGACGGCGAGATAGCTTTGGCCGTCGGGCACCTCTGGGAGGTAAAGAAAAAAAAATCCTTCTTTGTATTTTATACTCAACCCTCGCACTCTGGGCTTTATAGCCAACAAAACTTTACAGCTAAATTCGCCAAATTGTCGCCCAATTCTTCCGATCAATTTACTCCATCTGCCTTCTTGAGCTTTGCAGAGGTCAATTTTGGCGGGAAATATTCATGAAACAAAATATCTCCAACCCTAATAGGTCCACTCCTTGTCTTTTTCCTTTTCAAGTCGATCGTTCGCGCTGGTCGCCAAGATGTATTCTCAAGGAGACCACGGTTGGGGGAGGGGAACGAAAGCAGGACACGTATGTAGGGCCGTAATTGGTCGAGGTCTTTCTTAGAATTTTTAAAGGAAAATCAAAATTCGATTACGAGGTCCAGCGTCTGCCATGGCCTCGGATTCGTTGGGCATACGTAACTTCAAAACATCTTTGACGCCATAACTTTGATTTTCTCCTAGTTTGCCGTATTTCAAGTGCACGATTCATTCTGATGACCTTTCTGTAACCCTTTCTTCGTATGGGTATCAATGTCTTGTTCATCGTCGATGTTTGCTAATGACTTTGAAAGCCACTCGAAGTGTATAACCTGATGACGACACTGTTTTCTACTGCATGAATACATGCAGCGGCATAGCGGCGCAGGGGGGAGGGCTGGGGCTTGGAGCGCTAGGCCCCACATAATCTTATTTCCTAAATTTCCTAAAAACCTAAAAAAGTTTAAGAATGAACATTCTTATGAACACTGTTACCCTGCATAAGCTTGGTTTAAAGAATACTTTTATATTTAGAATATCATCTCACAAAGTAAACGTATGAGTGCATAGTCAAACGATACACCATGCTTAGAGAGTGATTCTCCCCATCAACCCTCCACCCCCCCCCCCCCTTCCTCCGTCTACACTGCACAATAATAACTTCAGCGTTCTTGCAAATATCAGTTTGGAAATCACATTCAAATTCCTAAAAATGCAATTCTATGACAACTATCGATGAGTGATTATTGTTGTAAACGGTTCATACTTTTCTTGGCACAGTCCCTAGCCACATATCAGTTTTAAAGGGGGGGGGGGGGAGCGAAAATAAATAGTATGAACCTAGGCACTATCAAGGTTTGTGAGCAAGCATGCATGGTCCCCTTTAAGATCCAGTGGAAAAACCAAAGGCATTTATGTCTGCAACAAGATGCAAAGATTTTGTTAAGTACTAAAGATATTTGGATTTTGGCCTATTTAATGGACAGAAAGGGAGAGCATCGGATCTACCCTTTCGCTGGATACGCCCTTGCAAGCTATGCGTGTCAAACCAAGCATGCGGGGAGCCAAACGAAAGCCGTGGCGTCACAACTCCCTCGCCTATCATTTACCTCACACACAAACCTAAAAATATAAAGAAAGAAAAACCAAGATTTCCTCGTCTGCCCGCGCAGGCTACTGACGTCGTCTTGAATAAGGTCAATGCAAGAACATCGTAATCGTATAAACTCACGCTTCATCGGACATGCCCTCATGTCCCTCCGAGTTTCCCGGGGCAGCTCGTCCTGCGTCAGAGAGAGAGAATCCCATCTAGATACAAATTATGGTAGACTATTTGGTAAGAACGTTAATTTTGAAAGTAATTTGATAAGAACTACTCTTCATGGATCTGAAATTGAACTGTGAAACTACTCGACAGAGGTGCGTTTCTATACCTATTAACATCATTTTACAGGCATTCCTATTTATATAGCAAAAATAAACAGGGTTTAAGCTTTCTCTTTATAAGTTTCTTTGCATACTTTGATAGAAATGTGTTCATTTGCATCTCTTTAAACGTAGTTTTAAGTGTAAAAGCTCTGTAATTTGATTTACGGCTGCATAATTGGTTATCAGACAGAAATCATGCGTACGATTGAGTGGAGAAAGGCAGTATAGAAGATGTCATGTCACCGTTTCATTCATTTATTTTTCTAAAATACAATCTCAAACATCTTTTTTCTTTGGGTTTTTCTTGTTGTTTTTTATTTGTTTTTGTTTTTTGCTTTTGTTATGCAACTTATTCTCTTTTTTCTTTCTTTCTTCTTACCCTCCCCTCCCCCTCCGAGTCTCTCTCTCTCTCTCGCTTTCTATTCAGTAGCTTGCATTGTCTTAGTAGCTTACAATTAAGGATGATCAAGTTTAAACAAAAAAAGGCCCTTTTCACCAAAAACAACTACTTTATCATGTTTATAGGAACGCGATATTCATCCCGTTTAGTGGATTTTTTTAATCCTTGTGCACCTTATTAGCGTTGCACAGTTGCTATGCCTTATACCCTTTGAAAAGGTTTAATATTGCACCTTTAAGGATGAAAAAGTCAGCTGTAAGTGATAAAATGCACATACGGCTTTGATAATGCACCCTGAAGTTTGAGGTTTCAAGGGTACCTTTTGCCATTGTCTAAATTAGATCTGTCATAAACTCAATTGGTGTTTGGTATTTCAGGTATGAAGGTATCACTTTATGGAAGATATAGCACGCTAATCGGTTTGTGGTGCCAAGACTCGCGGAATAGACCGCTTTGATCATGAGTCATTTCGGTGTTTAATGGTGGAGATCGGACTTTATAGAACGATTAAGATAAAAAGGTTCGCAGAATTACCAACTGAGTCAACTGATCAGTTAGAGCATTTGGAAAAGGTTATACGAATATTAACTTTATTCTATTTCGGTGCTTTGAGATTGCAAAAATCCAGTGGCCGTGATTGGTTGTCAAGAGAGATGCATGAAGAGAAATTTAAATGGGTCTGTATGCGCCGATGGTTGTGCCAGCTAAAGCGTATTGACGGGGACGTCATCTTTTTTTTCTCTTTGAGGTATGATTCTCCTCCCCAAATTAATTTTGTGATCTAGATTAAACTAAAATTCCAGGGATGTTTGGATTGTACCGCCCTTCCCTTCTCTCTCTCTCTCTCTCTCTCTCTCTCTCTCTCCCTCTTTATCTTCGTCATCCCAGGGCATCCCCAGGGTTGTATAAACCCCCACCCTTCCTAATAATATCTCCCCCGAAGATAAACCAAAAATTAAAAAATATAAAAAATAGGAGAGAGAAAGATGGGGAATCCTTTAAGATTATTTTACCAGGGACCCAATTATCTATCCAAACAAAATCAGTATCGAGCGGACGAAGGTACCAAGAACCACTCCAAGGTCTAAAGGGAATAAAAGAAGCGTAATTAAAAGGTTACCGTTGACGAAGTACGTGTTCTCATGACGTCATTGCACGGTGGCGTCTTTACGTGCAGGGCGCGCTTTGGCGCTTTTTTCGCAATCGATTCTTAACAGGTCTTTGCACATTCTGCCATTGGCCCCTAGTCTTCGAGATCCAGGGGCACGAACCCCTTGCTATCATATTCAGGCAGCTTTCATTATTTTTCTGCGGAAAAAGGTGCTGTCATGTTTGGTATTTCATTTTATCTTGACCCAGGAAAGATTTGAATTTGTAAAAGCAAGCGCAGAAAAAAAAGATAATGACGATAAATAGTTATTACAGGAATATGCTATTGCCTTCTAAAAATCATTACAGATGACCATTCTTAGCTCTGACTGAAAGACGTAATTTCATTTTCTTCTCTCCCTTTCAAGATTCGTGCATGTCATTGTGGCATTTCTTATATTTATTTCTAGAAATCCGAGGCTCTTTAAAAATTCAGAAAAATGAAACTTACATTATTCTTTAAAATGCCTCATTAAAAATGTCAAAACAGACATTCTTCCAGCTATCATGTTCCTTCTATATAATGAGTGAAGATAAAGCAATTTTGAGCTAGGAATTAAGTTAGAGGTTGAAAGGATGTGAGCTGATATTATTCAAGAGAATGAAGGGAACGTCCACTGAATATTAGGGTGCAAAAAGAAAGGATGCCATCAAGTCCCTAATAAAGAATGCTATTTGATGGAAATTGCGTAATACGATGGCCACTTTCCATCTGATGAAATCATTTTAAGCAAATCTTTTGACAATAAGAATGAAAATATCTTGCAATATATTCAGTATCGTAGTATAATTCCATTCGGGTTAACTAAGTTCGGGCATGCATATCAACTATTAAAATCGGTCTGAAAGTCGAGACAAATGTTTGACCGCCAGGGGTTTTTAACGCCCCGCTCATCACGAAATTAAATGCAGCGATAATTTTCAGATGAGACGTCCTACTTTTTTTTCCTTGTCCCCTTGGCCCTGATTAACGTACCTGGTGAATTTATTGATTGCGTGCTGACCCCCAGGAATCCAGGGGTATATGTTTTGGTTTCTTTTCCACTACCAATTATTATTATTATTATTGTGGAGATATGCACGTGATGGCCATGTGGTTCAAATACCGATGCCACGTAAACTTATATTGAGGTTCTAAAGCCCCTTTTTTCAATGTAATGTGAGTACTAAAATGGGACAGGCCTTCATTATAAACTATATAGTTATGATACACAGTCCGCTTGCATTTTAGAGGAATAATGCAAACATGGCCAAGCGTGACGCTCCGAATTTCAAAGCTTTTCCGTAAAACACTGCCGGTCAAACAATACTGTTCTTCGTAATGCACATCAACAAGCAATTGTTTGACAACAAACAGAAGTATTTCAGAGGCTCCAACCCTTTGCGAGAAATTTCGAGATAAAAGGAAGTTTGTGCCTATATGTAAACTCCTAATATACATGCATTTTGCCGAACCGAATAAAACTAAGCTTCATTATGCATTGGTATCTGATTTAGATGATGTATTTATTATGCAAGGAATTTTCATTTTTGAAGTTTTATGCTATATGCTATGTATTCCATTCACGCTGATTAGTTTCTATATCTAAGACAGAACTGAAACGGAAACTTATTTACATTTAAAGTGAAAATTAGCTGGCCAACGTGTCTGAAATGTCTGAAATAGCGGCTCTCCATCGCCTTGAATGTCGAAATTTCATCGTTGCATTAGGGACAGTTATATTCGATGCATATAGTATGATTTTGCTATCTTGCTACCGCTCTACTAATCATACTAATTTGACATCTTATGTAGATTAGGGATTGAAAAATCATGCATATCATTCAACGTAGCCTCAGTTTGGAAACGAAACAACTCAAGAACAAAATGATCCTTTGCAGATTTGCCGTGGAGACGCCGATTTTAATCAAACATTTCGTCTCGTCGAATCACGTATCTTCATTTCAAACAGTGGATTCTCCGAAAAATGTTTTACAAATCATTTATTCTCTCTTTTACCTGAGTTGTTTTAATCAGGCTGATACGCTGTGACAAGCATTTAGTGCGCTTGATGAACATTGTCTGTTTGCATGGGAGACTTTGGTGCTGAGAAAGAGCGCCAAGACGTGTGCACTGGTCGTCTGTATAACGACTCCTCCTTCTCGCATTTTTTGAAAGGTCGTATGACTCTTTCATGATTAAAACTTGTGATACATGATATGAAAATCAGGAGTTCAAACACCATAAACAGCGATGAAGAAAACAGAAGGAAATAGAATCTTATCTTTTATGGAAGCATTTTGTTCAGAACTCACCTTACTTTTCCATGTAAAGAAAATTTAGTGTATCATTCAGTCTCAGTCAACATTGGTCAAGAGATCGAAGCATGGGAATGGATCCACTTTCACCTTTTTTTGGGGGGGGGGGGGTGGATGGGGGTATACACAAGAGCATAAGCCCTAAAAGAAAACCTTTTCAAAGGTCTTAATATTCAGGTGCCATTCTCTCTCAAAATTCTTTTATTCTCTTTCAAAGTGCTTATTTTGTCTTTTAAGGTACAAACTTCCTATCGCGGTGTAGAATGCAAGATTGGAGTTGTTAGGATTGCCAGTGGAGCCCCCCCCCCCCCCTAAACACACACAAAAGAAAAAATCAGATATTGAAAATGATACCGCGTAGTATAATCTTTGTCGTTTTTGACATATTGCTTCATGGGTTTAAAAGGTCTACATTTCCAGAAAATGTATGAAAAGTTGACAGACGGAAATCTTTCCGAGGGTTTTTTTTAAGAAGAAAACTTCTCATTTTCCTTCTCTCCTCGAGAAATTGATCTCCCCCTTCCCCTCCCCCTCAAATTGCAATCGCGATGATGAGGAATGGCAGACGTTTAACTCGCCTGACCAGATCGTCTGCGTGACTGGAGCTCGATTTTTCTTTCTCTTTTTCCCCCGTCTTCTTCGTTTGCGCTCCTTGCAGAAAGGGCGCCAACGAACTTACTTATGCATTGAGACTTTACCAAGACGTCGTCTACTGCGCGAACTTCATGAAATCAGACAATTTGGCGATTTCCCACTTTCTCTTTTTCAGTCACTTTTTCCCTTAAAATCGTGGTTTCGCTGTCGGTATAGAAGTCGTTCCAATAGATTCTTCGTTAAGTAGGCAAGTGAAGTAGATATACTTTTTAAGAGTATCGCATGGCGTCGGACTATTTCGCAATCCAAATAAGCGGAAATGATAAAGTATATTTTGATTTCTATTGTAATTGAAGTGGAAATTAAGCACTGTAGGAAACAGCGTTGAGACAAGTGATGGTGATAATAATGCATGCTTTTAAAATTTCTGAGCTTTGTGTTCTTACCATTTATTAGTCAGCTTGGGATCTCGAGAGAGAACAAGTTAATGACCGACAGGGTACCCTGTTTAGATAAAATGAATAAACAAAGAGTTTCAAGTTTTAAGTTTCAAAGTTTATTGATTGAAATCCATACATGTTGGATTGTTCTCAATTTTTCACAAAATACAACAAAATTTTACAGAATATAACAAGAAATAACAGAGTGTAACATAAAATAACAAAGTGAACCAAAATATTCACAAAATATACTATATCAGAATATAGCAAAATGTTTAGATAAAATGAATAAACAAAGAGTTTCAAGTTTTAAGTTTCAAAGTTTATTGATTGAAATCCATACATGTTGGATTGTTCTCAATTTTTCACAAAATACAACAAAATTTTACAGAATATAACAGAAAATAACAGAGTATAACATAAAATAACAAAGTGAACCAAAATATTCACAAAATATACTATATCAGAATATAGCAAAATATAACAGAACATAAAATCTTCAGAACTATAACAAATACTTGAAATCTAAAAGGTATCATACAAATATGAAATTAGAATACAGTGTATTCAATTCAATTCAATTCAATTTAATTTAATAGTCTATGATATGCACGTGACATTACATAGAAACTTTTCCTCCACTGGCTGAGAGAAGAAAAGAGAAGAAAAAATACATACATGAATTGGAGAAATAACCAGTACAGACGAGAATACATTAAAATTTAAAACATTCAAAAAGACATTAGGCCAGCTCCTAGGACGTATGTTGACAACTAAATCAGATCAAGGAATTAGGAAGACCTAACTCCTTGATCATCCATTCATTGCTTTGAATACTAATAATGTATCTAAATGACGTGTAAACAGGAATCAAAAGATTTTAAAAAAAGAAAGTAATCAATACTTGGTGTCTTGTATTACAAACATACTTTATACAAATAGCGTTCCCTTTTCCCTTTTTCTTTTCTTTTTCTTTTCTTTTTCTTTTCTTTTCTTTTTCTTTCCTTCTTCCTTTTCATGTATTCTTTTCAAAGATGAACAAAATATTATAATCAAATAAACACGTCATTTAAATACATTATTAGTATTCAAAGCAATGAATGGATGAATAGATAAATAAATGCATACATGAATTAATAAATTAATCAGTTGATAAATAAATGGATAAATTAATAAATAATTGAATAGATAAATAAATGAATAAATAAATGATAAAATCAAAATGACATCCGTCAGCCTCAATTTCTAATTCAAGTAAAAATCGTCATCGTTTGACTACTTTAGTTGCATTAGAGCATGACATTTTAGACCTGATATCTCTGAGTTATAATAATGATTTCACGGCGGTAAAACTTGTAGTTTATTTGATTATGTCTCGAATTCTCTAAATCAATAAGATGAGGTGTTGATATCAAAGAAATCTGTCGACTTTACCCTTTAAGCCGTGAGTTGTTTTCATTCAAATGCACTTCGTGATTTCCTTATTGACTTGCATGGAGTTAAGGGGAATCTCTTTAAAGAGTTCGGATCACCGTGCCGTCGCGCCAGTGGGCACTTGGGCATGGCCCCGATAGCCTCTTTCATTCTTTACAACCTGAGAGGGATCACAAACATGACCTTTTTTGTAGTGGATGGGAGATGAAGGGTTGTTGAGACAAGTTACACCATTTCCTGGGCTTCTAGCTACTTCCTCGACAGTTTCCATCTCGAGAGCGGAGAAAGGACGAGTGGCGCTTCTCGATAAATTGAATGAACGTCACGAAATGGCTGCAGATCCATGTAAATTTACCTCGTGTGCTGATTCTCCTTAACCTTCTGTGTTTAAATCCTCTTTTATTTTCCTTTTCATCCTCATTCTTTTCCTCTAATGCTCTTTCTCTCTTTCTCTCTCTCTCTCCTTGTCTCATTATATACGTACACGTTCTTACAGTCTCTCATGTTATCCTATCTTGACTCGTTTCTGTTTCTCTCACGCTCTACCCCCCCCCCCCCCGCCCACTGCTTCCTCTCGCTCTCTTTCTCTTTCAAATGCTCCCTCTCGCTCTCTCTTTCTCTCGCTCTCACTCTCATTCTCTCTCCCTTTCTCTTCTTCTCTATTTACGATCTCCAATGGGGATTCAATTGGATTTTTGAACTATTAGTCTACAGTTATTGCACATGACAAGACCTTTTCTTCAGCATAGTTTATAAATCTGGTTATCTCATCTTCACATAATGGATAACAGTGATCAACATTTTCTGTAATGTATATCGTCTGTATTTTTTCTTCAGGTCATGGGAGAAGTTCCTGATCGATCAGGTCTGCATCCTGCATCCTATGGCTGTTGTCCCATCTAAACCTTCCAGAATTTATTTCATCGTGTAATTACATCTCCGCATCTGCAGTGAGACTAATCTTGTTTTCATTGAGCAAGTTATGGCGCGTCCTATAGGTCACGTGATGCCGCTAACCACCAATGAGAATGTTTGTTCTGCACGGAGAGGCGCCACGAGTTCGCATTGCTACCAAAAGCGCTCAAAGAGCAGGTGAACTTTATTTTCTTCGCAAACTGTCATTGATTTCCCAGGTTTACAGTATGTAAATCTGGACATGGGATCCTCGATGGTACAATCATTCTTCATTTTCTTCCTTCCTCTGGCTCGTTGTTTTCTGTCGCTATCCGTAGTCATAATTCCCCTTCACAGACTCCGAACCCCTCGTCGACGACGTCAATGAAAATGAGAGAGAGAGAGAGGGGAGTCGAGAGGATGAGAGAGAAGACAAGAGGATGGGAGAGAGGACGAGATGACGGGAGAAGAAGAAAGAGGCGGCGAGGACGTTAGACAGTGATGAGAAAAAATCGAAGTCAATCAGGCGATTTGAGCGGTTATTTGATTTAGAGACGACCAGTCGCACTTGTTGGCGAGAGTGTGGAGGGGCTGGCCTAGAGGTTAGGGGGCTCGATGTCAAGAGTTTGTCTCCGTTTAGAGGGTAATGAAAAGCAATAGTCTACAACTTAAAAGACGTCAGGTCTTAAATAAATAAGCTCAGTTTACAAAATTAAACAGAATGAATCTGTATCTTTTTTCAACAAAAGTCACAGTTGGGTTGAAGTTTTGAGAAGAGTAAATTGTACTTTTGTGGCGGACATGACCTCCGAACAGAAAGATGAACAGTTACGATATCAGTCACGTGATTAAACCGTTTTAAAGGAATTCATTACAATTCAGTTTAATTCAATTCAATTTCGGTTTATTACATAAAATATACAAAGCAATAGTCCAAGGACTAACAGTGCAATGTTTACATAAAATAGGCATTAAAATGGAAATAATCATATATACAATTAAAATCACTAAACAATCAAAATTGTTATAAAAACCATGCATCAAAACTGTATTCATATTGTAAAAAAAGATAACAAAAACTGTAATAAAATGTTTCATTTCAAAAAGGTGATCAGAGCTATTTCGCAAGGAGGTGATTACAAAAGAATGATATCGCCACTATTTCTGTTATAAATCAAGGTCATTGCTCTCAAAGCTTGTTATGACATACACGTACCATTACTGGCCATAATATAATGTGTTTACAAGCAATACCTTATCTGATTGGTCTTGGTATTTTCTCTTCTTTATCTACTTTTTATTGCCCTATCCCTTTTATTCTTCTTCTTCTTCTTCGTACTGCACTTCAGTTCACCTCCAGAGATTAAGTGGAATGGGAGGGAAATGGAAAATGATAACTACACTCGAAAGGTAAAGACATATACCACTTAGCATAACTTCATGTTTATTCATTGTCATGGCAGTTTGATCACGTTCCTTTTGTATTTCAACAAAGACAATGAAACAAAACTGACATTTATACTGTAAACGTGACATTGTGAAGGAGATCAAGGCTAATTATTGAGTCATCAGCAGCTAAACAGAACATAAAAATTGGGAGGTGAGTTTTCATAGTCGGTATCATTGCCTTGTTGCTGATTAAACCTTTCATGAAATAATCCCCGTGAGAACACTTCGAGTGAAATACGTAGAATTTTGAAGAATTGAAGGTTACTTGTCCATGCCTTTAAAATGATGCGTAAAAACCATAAGGAGGAGAAATCAATTAGATATCATTTAGAAATTTGAGGAAGTATATAAGATAAATACACTATATATTCGTTTGAAATCTATCAACAATTAGTGATGTGCATCAGATATGCTTGTGTTTGTGCATCTGAATTACAAATACTTCTCATGCAATAAGGCAAAGAATGTTTCTTGTGTTTAGAAGAGTACAGTTATCGTATCATGTGAAAATAACATCGAGTATTTTCATCTACACCGTCATGCATTGTCATTTTAATTGCAACGAAGATCTTTCTGAGCTTTATAATGTTCATTCATAAGTCAAGGGCACCATTCGTTAGTCAAGGGCATCATTCATTAGTCAAGGGCATCCCGGGAGAACAGTTTCATGACCGAAAGAGGTAGGCCTATCTCGTTTAGATAAGATGAATAAACAAATGCCAACATAAACAAATAATTGATCGTTTAAATACACAATTGCAGATAAAGGAATGAATGGATATATGAACAATAAATAGAGAAATAAATAAACAAACAAATAAAGAAACAAGCAAACAAGCAAACAAGCAGACAACCAAAATCCCCTCTCTTTCCCTTTTTTCCTCTCTCTCTCCCTTTTCTCCTTCTCTTTCTCTGAATCTGTTTGTCTTTTTCCTCCTTTATAACCTCTTTCTGCCTATCTGTCTTTCTCGCTTCACATCTGCCCCATCCCTCTCCCTCCCATGCCCTTCTTCCAACCCTTTTCTCTTATTTCTTCCCCCTTTTCTCCCTCGTACCCCTACCCTATATTCTGATCTTCATTATATCCATGTCACGTTCATACTATAAATCTGTGTTTCTCTGGATGTCGCCATCGCTCTTTCATTACCCATCTCACGGCACACCTATTTTACCCACGAAGTAATTAAACCGTCATTTTTCAAGTTAAACAGTTGAGCGACCAGGGTTTCACAATTTGTGAACAACTCTAATGAAAGGTAAATGAATCCTAATGCGTTTTACCGGCGTTGATGCATCGCCCAATAATCCCCGTGAGAAAACTCCTTCTAAAGGCAGAAGGCCCCGCTTTATCGTTGACACATTTCCAAGACTTTAATCACTAACAAATGTAATCATGTACTGGCATGCTAATTGAAGTATATTAAGAAAGATAACAGATGCTCGATTGCTGCAAATTAAAACGTCTCCATTAGGCTTCTGTAATGATCAAGTAAATTTTCATCAAATCAGTGATGAACCACAGAGCTCAGCAACAAAATACCCGGGTTCTTCTTTATATATTTGTGTTTGTTTGTTTGAAACTACTGGCAGTTCACCTGCTCTTCTTGGAAATATCAACTGGCTTGTCAAGTCATAATGCTCATTTCTGGAATTAAATATGCCTGTATTCGTATTGTATTGCAGGTCGTGAAAGCACTGTTTAACTAAAGTTGATGGAGGTCCCACCCTCTACCTCGACAGTATTTCAGTCCTTTAAGAAAGGTGAAATGCAAGGATTTCAGTGGCTTATAACAGTTCAAGAAGGTGAAATGCAAGGATTTCAGTAGCTTTGCAGGTCGTGAAAGCATTGTTTAACTAAAGTTAATGGAGGTCCTGTACCACCCTCCACCTCGACAGTATTTCATCCGTTAAAATAGGTGAAAGGCAAGGATTTCAGTAGCTTATTACAGTTAAAGAAGGTGAAATGCAAGGATTTCAGTAGCTTATAACAGTTAAAGAAGGTGAAATGCAAGGATTTCAGTAGCTTATAGCAGTTAAAGAAGGTGAAATGCAAGGATTTCAGTAGCTTATAGCAGTTAAAGAAGGTGAAATGCAAGGATTTCAGTAGCTTATAGCAGTTAAAGAAGGTGAAATGCAAGGATTTCAGTAGCTTATAGCAGTTAAAGAAGGTGAAATGCAAGGATTTCAGTAGCTTATAGCAGTTAAAGAAGGTGAAATGCAAGGATTTCAGTAGCTTATAGCAGTTAAAGAAGGTGAAATGCAAGGATTTCAGTAGCTTATAGCAGTTAAAGAAGGTGAAATGCAAGGATTTCAGTAGCTTATAGCAGTTAAAGAAGGTGAAATGCATTCTGTTCGTGTTATGTTATCCACGTTTGTATCGTTCGGCCTTCTGCAAATAAAAAGATACGGAAGCTATATTATCATATAACAGGCACCTTGTTTCCAATTCATATGCGATTCCACCCCGACAAATAAGTATTTCTAAGAGTAATGATTTATCCAAACATATTCACATGCTTGTTTTCACGCGATTACAAGCGAGGCGCCACAGGGAAGAAAGGGGGATTGGAGTGAGAAATATTGTCTGTCGGTTAATTCCACCATGTAATTTCAGGCATTTCTCGCGCCAAACGTTCGCGGTGATTCCCCTGGGGCGGGCAACAAGTGTCTACCAGTGAACTGGACTACATTTCACAACTTTATAATAAATTTTTAAAAAAATTATAGATGCTTTTAAAAAAAATGATAAAGCATGTTTTATTGAAGTCAATAGTGTACAATGTGCAAAGATGCCAACATGTCCCTTTTTGCAGTATTTTACACTGGTTTTTTAAAACCAAAAATACTGCAGGTTTCATAGAAAATACCCTTTTCTCAAAATTGCAACACTACCATGTCTATTGCAGAAAAAATGAAAATACTGTTTTCCCACCCAAAATACCCCTTTTCATCCCTTACTTTTTGGAAGGTTGGCATCCCTGAATGCGGTACGTGGAAATAATATTCAATTGTTTCTCCTTCTTCTTGAAACAAAATAAAACTGCCCCTACCCCTTCCCAGGCTATTAGATTGTATATTCATGGATAAATGACTCCATAATTTTAAGGGGGAAATAAGGAGTAACGTTTTGAGGGATTTACACCCATGCAACATAATGACTTCAGAAAAAATGGAATGCATATTGTCGTTTCACCTCGACAAAATGTACGTTTGAAACTTTTGATGGCCTATCCTTTTTATTTTAAAGCTTGAGATAGAATGCTGTGCTCAAAAAGAATACAAAAGCAATGTTTGGTCTTATTTCTTTTATACAAAAAGAGGAATGCAGACTAGTTCGTAGAGAACATCTATCCATCACAACATGAATAAAATTAAATTAGAGAGAGAGAAAGTGGGTTTGCTTTTACATCGAAGTACCGATTGTCATCCTGCTATAGCGCCCTCACTAATTAAGGCCTTACCACTTAATGTGCCTTGGCGATAGCTGATTCTAGATTAGTACGTTCAATGGCGTACTGATGGGCGGGGGGCAGACCCCCCCCCCCCCCCCATATGATTTTCAAACGACATGGTTAATTTCTAAATCCATCAGTGATTTAAATATATTGCTGAAATGACATGATTTTCAGGGGGTCACTTTTTGTAACTTTTTTTACTGCCCCCCCCCCCCATTTTGTTTTGTTTTGTTTTGTTTTGCTCATTACGCCACTGAGTATGCATGTGGATTGCTTATGTTTCCTTTTCCTTCATCATTAATTTTCCTCTCTCGTTTTTTCTCTCATACCCCGGCATATTTGCACCTCCCGGCCCCCGCCTTCTTGTCCCGCTTTCTCAAACACCTCTTTTTCTCCCTGATTACACCCGCTCCCCAGAATCATTCATCATAGAGAATACAGTATACGCATAATGTCTTGCATGTTGTCTTTTCCTGAACTAGTGTATCACTTTGTAAAAGGATTTAAGAGATAACGTTGACAGTCATAATGCTTACTTCATTTTGATAAATGTTATCCCTATAACAATCAACACACAGTCACCCCAATTAACCTTTAGCTCATGCACATGCACGCCACGGGCAACAATATCAAATTGATATCAATTTGTAATATTGCGTTTAATAATTCATCATATGGAGTTGCATATGGCCGTCATCAGCTGGTGATGATTAGTACGATGACGCCCAGTAACGGTGGATGACAAGGAGAATGAATGACCTTGTACTGTCACGATTACAGACACGAAGGTACGGGGTTGATGTGTCATCTCTCTCGTCAAAAGCTGACTCGCAATGTCTTTCTTTGTATCATTGATCATTGTCTTCTCTCTATGTCCCTCACTCTCTTTCTCTAAATCTATCGCATTTTTTCCACCTCTGGCCTGGATATCCCCTCTCTCCCTCCCCCCCCCCCCCCCCCCCTCTCTCTCTCCCCCTTCTCTTTCTATCTCTCTCTCTCGCTCTTGTTCTCTCTCTCTCTATCTCTCTCTCTCTCTCTCTCTCTCCTGCCGCTCAATCCACTGTTGTTTCCACAGCTTATATATTCTTCTTAGTTTATTCTTAAACAAACTGTACGAGCATCTTTTCCTCTACTTTGCCATTCTCTCTCCCTCTCCATCTCTCCCTCCTCCACTTTCCCACTCAACAAACACACGCGCACATACCCACACCATCTCTCTCTCTCTCTCTCTCTCTCTCTCTCTCTCTCTCTCTATCTATCTATCTATCTATCTTTGCCCCCGTGCCATCGACTTTTCTCTGCTTTTACTCCTCGTTTTCCTTCTCCAATCCTCCTCGATGAATAAAGGTGTTTTTTTTGTAAATCACCTTCTCACCATCACTCTGTCAAAATAAAAAATTAAACCAAATAAACCAGACACAATCTTCATCATTTCCACCCCCTTCAGAGCCACCGCTAGCATCTCAATACGTCGTTCTATGATAATATTATTTCCAATTTCCTCTTTTGTTCAATCATAAAACCGATCGGATTTATCAGTCAATCTTATGTCGTGGCCGTAGTAATAAGCCTTTTAATAAACAGTTTATGTGAGAAATTGATACTATCCCTGACTCACCAAATAAATTTGCATTTGTAACTTTTCCATAAAGATTAATATGCATATTTTAACAAAATAATGACAAACAAATGAAAACTAGATGGTGCTGTTACCAGCATAAAAAAGTAATTTCCTTATCCTCATCATGCAATCATAACGAGTTGATCAAATTATTCATGATTGACAACATAATTTGCGTCAGTTTCTCCTTCGCGATTCTACATGTATATGATTTTGTTTATTAATCTTTTAAGTACATGACTTGTACCGTACTACTCAAATGGTTGAAGAGAGATTAAAAAGCGCCAATACCAAACCCCTCATTCTTACGCAATCATCCGTGCCCCTCACCCCACCTAACCCCCCCCCTCTCTCTCTCTCTCTCTCTCTCTCTCTCTCTCTCTCTCTCTCTCTCTCTCTCTCTCTCTCTCTCTCTCTCATTTCCCCCTCCCTTTTCCCCTCTATATACATTTTTGTTTGATTTTTTTCCATTTTATAATGACTTGTATCTAGTCACGTTTTTGCCATTCATTATTTTGTTTCACAGATTATGAATAATAGCCTGCAATCGTAAAGCGTGAAGGTCGAATGACATTTATTTCATTCTTTATTATTTTCATTCTTTGTATAAATAGTGTATTGAAGCTTATTTTGATTTTGACCTACTTGATACCAAAAGGTGTCGCTTCTGAATTCCCATTTCATCATGTCCTATAGATTCATTCTTTCATATTATATGTTTTCATTGTTTTTCCAGGCTCGTTATTATCATACGTACTGCTGAAGTGCGATGCAAACTCGGTGAGTTAGGTATAAAAAGTTCATCACTCCGAGAAGGACAAAACTCTTATTCATCTTATGATTACTACATAATCGACCTTCTATGCACTATAGTGATAAACTAATAATCGTAGTCTGTGGGTAAAAGTTACAGAGTGGGAAGAGAAAGTGAGAGAGCAAGAGGTAGAATAATAATAATAATAATAATAATAATAATAATAATAATAATAATGATAATAATAATAATAATAATGATAATAATAATAATAATAATAATGATAATAATAATAATAATAATAATAATAATAATAATAATAATAATAATGATAATAATAATAATAATAATGATAATAATAATAATGATAAAAATAATAATAATAATAATAATGATAATAATAATAACAATAATGACTATAATCATATGCTTTGTTTATCCAGGGTAGCCTCTTCAGACTGTTCTCCCAGAGGACCCTGCGAGCATATTATTACCCCGGCTTTAGCACGGCTACCGTAGAGCTCAGTGCATTCAGTGATGATGAAGATCGAAACAATAATACTAAAAACAACAAAGAAATGATAAAAAAAAAAAATCATGGGTATAAACACAATCGATGATCTAGGTAGGCTTCTGAGATGAGTGGGATGCTAATACAATAAATCATCGCAGAATCGTGTCATTAGCTCTACATTACGTGCTGCTCAAATCACATGGGTGCATGTGCCATGGTTCTTCTTTTCCAATTAGAGGAAGATTTTTACTGTCGTCTTTGGGTTTATTCAAAAGTTTCCGGTATACTCTACAGGTGTTGAAAGGATTACCTTGTAGCTGATTTAGACCGGAAGTTGGTTATTATGCACACAGTGGAAATCTTTTAGCCTATTGTTTCCTATTATTCTGCCGATTGGCAAGTGTGGCACTCCTGCTATTGTGCTACTTTGCACTTCCGGCAAGTGAGAGGTTAAGAGCATAATATATCATCAATTTAAGAGCTGTCCTAGATCGAGAAAAGATTTAGTGAGTTGTTAAGTTGCTCAAAAGTACATGACAGGGTTCAGCGAGCAGAGAGGGCAAAGCACTTTGCTATGACTGAAATATCCTTGTCTCAACATTGACCTTGATGAACAATATCCCTCTATGAAAATGTTATCAGTCCTGAAAATAGATTGGTTTAAGACGATTTCCAAGTATTTCCGCCACATTCCGTGTTAAATGGAATGCTAGGGTTAGCAACACTTTTCTCGGTTTTCCACACGCAATCATAGCCTCGACATTATGTTGACTTTTACATGACCTTATAGGTTCTGCTTGTGTTCTTGTCACGAGGTCATTGCACTATTGCCGATGCTGAGATTGTGGCTTGCGAGCTCCGTCATAACAAATGATAGTCTTGGTTCAAGGATGTCTGGCTCACGTACTTTATTCTTTCTTTTTCCCCGATGAATCATCAATCTTGCTTCATGATTGAATGGAATAACACTGTGTGTATTAATCATATTACAGAGTATGTCATAGCTACTCGGACATGGCTATGAATAAACCGGAATATTTACTGTCACGTCCAACAAATTAAGTCTCCATCTATCTTCATTCTCTGCCTACCATTGCCTCGCCGCCCCCCCCCCCCCCCTCTCTCTCTCTCTCTCTCTCTCTCTCCGTCCTCATTCTATGCCATCTCCTTAACTCTCTTTCTCTCACTTCTCTTTCTTCCTTTTGACTATACCCCCCTCTCCCCTTTCTCTTTGACCCTCTATCTCTTTCTTTTGTCTCTCTTATCCCCCTCCTCCACATCTCCCCCCCCCCAGGGGCGGCGCTACAGGGGGCAGGGGGCGAATGCCTCCTCCTATGATTTTTTAAGTGCCAAAAAAAAAGAGGAGAAAAGTAAGAAAAAAGAGGAGAAAGAAGAAGAACATTATAGGAAAAGAAAGGGTTTGGGTTATGTAACTACATGTATAACACCCCTATTTTTTCATTTAAAACGTAAATAAACTCACCTATGGGTCATTTTGGCCCCCTATCAAAATACCCTGGCGCCGCCCCTGCTCCTCTCTCTCTCTCTCTCTCTCTCTCTCTCTCTCTTCCTCTTCTTTTCACTCTCTCCCACCTTTTTCTTTCTACCCCCCAAAGACCCTCTTATGATTACCAGAGGGTATGTAAACGTATCTGATATTATTATAATGCAGTATAAAGATGAACACTGTTTTTTCCTTGTCGTGCCAGTTTACTCTTCAGGTGAAACACTTGTTTTATTCTGCTTTAGTTCAATAACCAATAATCTTGTTCCTTTTTCCTGTTTTGACACTTCCTTTGTCTTATATTGTCGTTTGCTCTCTTCCTGTACTGGCTTCCTCCTGTTTTTTGTAAATTAAAAAAAGAAAATCTTTGTTTACAAAATCACCTGAAGCGAAGTCATGACCACATACCAGACCTTTTATGTGGTGTCATTTTCTTCATTCCAAGAAAGGTAAAGAGTACTGTTGTTAACCCATTCGTGACAGAGGGTCCACATTTTGTGTTTTGGACTAATAACTTTTGATGCAGCCCCAAATATCATACCAAATACATGAGCAGAAAGATTAAAAAAATTCTACACTTACTGTGCCCATTTTCGTTGCATCAGTATTTGTTGTTTGATGCTGAAATTTTTTAAAGGAAAATAAGCATTAAAATCCTTAAATTGGCAATGCGATGAAAATGTTAAAATTACCGTTTTTCCCTGCAAAATGGCAACTTTATGACTTCTCATCATACATTCTGTCAATTAATATTTATATCAGATACATGATGTTTTATAAGAAAAATGTAGCAATAAAAGAAAAATGTTGCCAATTTGAAGAATAAAAGCTGATCAAATTGGGCTTCAAATAATTCCTGTCACGAATGGGTTAATTGCCGCTCGATTATCGTTACTTATTATTGGCAGACTTGATAGCAATATTGCCATAAACATTGATTCTCTAGTCTTTATGAAGGGCTCTCCATTTCTTTCCGTTTTCTTTGTTCTGCGAAAAAAAAAACCTCCCCCCCCCCCTCATAATATTCAGCTATCTTTGAATTATCATTTAGGAAAAATCTTTAATGATTTCAATGGTTTAAAGTCGCAAATCACCCCTCTCGAATCATTTATTCCCTTTTCCATCACCTCAATAATTTGGGTATAATACTAAGGCAGGTTGAGCCTTTTAGGGGCACTTATATCACGGAGGGACGGTCCTACTATAGCTAGATGAAATGCAAAAGAACAAAGTCATTAAGTTATAGGAAGGAGTGTGAAAAAGGGCCATAAAACTATTCTCTTCTGACCATGCTACATTCCATTCTCTATAGTGCGTTTCTTTAAAAGGAAAACCGAAAAAGAGGAAGAGAAAGAAAACGGGAAAGAGGGTGACAATGTCATGTGGAATGACTTTGAAGCTAAATATGAACTTTTCCCTCTTTTCAAAACTACGGAAATGTCGACTGAGCAATAAAATAACATCATGAAAGATAAACTAACTCTGTTTTTGTCCTAATGTTTTGTTCATATTGTGTTATTGTAATTAAAGGTAATTTCATTATTTCCGTGCCCAAACTTCTGACATTTCCTAGTTAATACTGTTCATAATTTTTCATTCTTGCGTGGCTAAACCATTATCATATTTGGTAGCATAATATCAAAGGGGATGATCGATCTGTTATCAGCATATAATCGTTTATCGAATAATTGAAGGGAGAAGTTGGGTTTCCTCCTTTAGGGGAGGAGGAGTAACACAATATACTTCTCCTTTTTTTTCCTTCTGTGATCCTCCTTCAAGTACGTTCTTTCACCTCTTCTTTCAAAGGCCATCAGCACCTTGATCTTATTGTTAGTTGGAAACTACCGGTTTGATCTTGCGCAATGGTAGCATTTTCTCCACCTCGGAAAAAACCTAATTTCGCAATGTCTCTAAACATGAACCTAAACATGTCCATGAATTAAGTATAAATATAGGCTGCGAAGGTGATCATTATCTTTATAAAGTCTTTGAATCCCCTGGTAATTCTGTGTTAATGATTCACACTACACGCTATATAACAAGAACAAGATCTGAAACATGTATGGAACATGTTTTGTCTCTGGACGGAAATCTGGTACGCAAGCAGGGGTACTATCACGTCCTCGTCCAGGTACCTCCAACGACGTGAACTTCCTGCCAAATGTGGTCACGTGACATTCTACGTGTTTCCTTTCAGGGATGAGATGTTTGGATGATGATATCATTATGATGCCATGTTCCATAAATAGATATTTGGTATCCAATTGGCATATCAACATTTCATGGGTCAAAGAATGAATGGTGTGCTCACGAATTAGTTTATAGTCAGTCTGTATGCGTCCTCTCTCTTTCTTTCCTTCTCTCTCCTTCTCCCTCTTTCTCTCTCTCTCTATCTTTCTTTCCTTCTTTCTCTCCCCCTCTCTCTCTTTCTCCCTATGTCCCCATCATCTCCACTCTTTCCGTAAGATACAGAAGTATCATCCGATGAAAAGGAAATGAGTCAATATTTTCTTTAGGAAATGGATTGTATTTTCAAGAACATATAATTGTTCCACTTGAAATGTTCGAAGGAAGCGAAAACATTATAAGTGAGCTAAACAAACACTCGGATATAAGAAACTGCACTTTTAAGACAATAAGAATTGTATACTTATGATATTGCTTTGATGAGTAGGAGACATCTCTTCCAAAATACATTAAGATGAGTGGTGGAGATGATGATGATGATGATGATGATGATGCGTTGGTGATCGTAGCGATGATCAAAAGAACTGTGCAAATAAAAGTTTCTATGGCAACGATATAGTGAATGACACGGTGGTGTTGATGATGATAAAGACTGCTCCTTCACCGCATGATAATCTGAGGCAAACACTTAAATTTTAGTCATCGATATCTCGATATTTGAAATTGTGATTTTATTCATTTATTTATTTACATCGCATATTTAAAAAAATACTTGCTGGTTTTTATTGGGGCCCTTTAAAATACAAAGAAATATACCTTAAAAACAAAGCGAATAATACACTGAATACAAAAAGATACAAAAAAAGGGGGAAAAATAAATGCGAAATTAAACAAAACATATATATATACATATATATATACATCAAGAAATGAAGTAGAAGAAGACAATGGAAGAAGAAGTGTTAACCTTATTGCATGCCAAGGAGGGTGTGATTTGAGTACAGCACCAGCTCCTTATATCCACTTACGATGACCTTATAGATTTATAAGAATATATATGTAGGCCATATATATATATATGTAGGACACTATGTTAATTTATCAATCTCCAATCGATATCGATTACTAGTACTGTTGGCATATGAATGTCATTTTATGTGTGCAAACTGGCCTTGTCATAATCAGAAAACGCATTAGATGGTCTCATAAGCCATTATCTAGTGAAGTGAAACAGTGGTAACGTACGTGACATTAAATTTTGTTTCATTGCTGGAAAATCAGATTACATTGATTTTTTTTTTTCAATATCACTAGTTTCCTACATGAAAAGGGTTTCCCCTCTATGCCCCCCCCGAAAAAATAAATAAATGATAATGATAATGATGATAATTTCCCTGACCACTCTATTTTCACAGAGACAATTAAAAATGCCTGGTTTGAATGGTTACACTTCGTACCATTCACCACCTTCAATGAATATTCAAAATGTATAACGAAGGAATTAATATAAGGTGAGAATCCATCATTGTAGTTGTTAAAAATTGTACTTTAAAATGACTTATGTTTGTACTGACACATAATTCACGTACAGAGGGAAACGTGTCGACCTACTTTCAAAAAAAGAACAAAACAAGAAATTTGACATGAACACGATTAATATGACAAATGCTTATCGAAACTCCAACATGTCCAAGTTGTGGTCTAGAAGAGTTTAATAAATAATTTTGCATCAGATGCCAAGTTTTTTAATACTTTTAATAGCCCAGCTTGCAAATTAATTTAATTACCCAGTTGTTTTCATTACGCGTGCCAAACACATCAATGGTAATTAGTAGCACGTCATACGCCCAGCAGATAAATGAGAATGCCATCTTGTCATTTTGATGACCAAGATTGGTGTCAGTCTTAATCCGTACATATCCGACTGTTTGTCATCTTCATTAATGATCGGCTAAACGTTCTGCATGATACACAATCGGTATAAATTTAAAGTGGCAAATTCAATTGTTGGAAGGCATCTTTTTTTTTTCTTATTTTTTTTTTTAATTGCAGAACCACTCCAGGGAATCAAGCCTGCATGGCTAGAAACAAATCGTTGACTATTCTTATTCGTGATAAGAAAACAAATTACATCATATTTTCTGCTCTTTTCCAGCAACTCGTATGAGGCGGAAGGGGATAGGCAATGGCGTATGTGGATCTATATGATATTGAGGGGCGCTGGATCGTGAGGAGCGGGGGGGGGGGGAGGGGGCATCAGCCTTACTGGAAGGATCAAAAGCGATTGTTATTCGTCCACTTACAGGGCGGTATTGGGGTCCTATCATCGGCTTTTGACGATCCTCCCTCCCCCCCCTCTCTCTCTCTCTCTCTCTATCTCTCTCACTCTCTTTCTCTCTCTCTCCCTCTCTCTCCCTTTCTCTCTCCCCCTCTCTCTCCCTCTTTTTTTTCTTATCCACACTTTGAGGCTCTCTCTAGAAGATGGAGGGAGTGTTGATGGACACTACCATGCCGACATACAAATACATGGATCATATTACAAGCATACAGTATTATACGCCACATCAGGGTGAGGTATACCCAAGCCCATGACCGCGCACAAGGGGGGGGGGGGTATTCATAAATTGCATTTTAAAACATGAGGAAATTATTGCATGGTTTTGATAATTCATGCCAGGGATTCAAAATAATATAACATTTTGTTAGAAATTACACCCTCCTCCCAAAACAAAAGAAAACAAACACACACACCATCGATGCAAATGGTACTTGTGTCTCAAAATTTAAGATGCACACAATTATAAAAAAAAAGATGCACCCAATGAATGCCAGTTGACGAAGTTAGTTATACAAAGCAGAACTTAGATTTTCTTCGAATAAAATCTTGATTCGGCACGTTTGCGGCAGTTTTGTATCTAGTTATTTAAACAAATACTTTCACATATGATGAATACCTGCAAGCATTTGATATTATTTGCTGCCATTGACTCAATGAATATTTTAAAAATAAATATTAACTAATATTTTCCTGGATACACAGCGAAACATTGGAAAAGTACAGTGACATTATCCAGGTATATACCGCTACGCCACAAAATGACGGAAAGGAACACGACACGGTAGATTTACCTAGAACAATCATTGTGCTCATAAATGGATGAGCAAGGCTCTAATGATATTGCCATCCTTCTTTTTTTTCTTTCCGCCGTTTGTAGATCATGTAGCATCAGGCACCAATTATTATTGTTATCCTACGTCATCAACCCTGTTTATCCTGATTACTTGGATGAAAATGGAATTAAAAGCACTATCTAAAGCCTCACATGTAACCCAGGGGCAGATCCAGGGATGTTCGAAAGGAGGGGGCGAGAATAACTTTTTCCTATGTTTTTTTTTGTTTTTTGTTTTTTTTTTGTTTTTTGTTTTTTTAGCAGAAAATAATAGTAGAGATTAAGAAAAATAAATGTCACAATTTCTCAGGAATCATATTCCCGCAAAAATCTCACCATCCCGAGGGACTATCGGGATTTCTCAACCCTTAATAAAAAAGGCTTGCATTTTTTTTTTGTTTTGTTTTTTTTTTTTGTTTTTGTTTTGTTTTTGTTTTTGTTTTTGTTTTTGTTTGTTTTGTTTTGTTTTTTGAATACTTTTGATTCACAAATTATTGAAGGGCTGTCCGTTCGGTCTCTGTTGATAGCTCCATGCGAGAGGAACATCATGTATCAAGATACTAAGGGACACTTTCAGGATATCGTCGATACCATGAAAGCCAGAAAAACGAACTTGCTGGTATCGACAAAGCAGTTTTTATTCTTTTTTCTTTTGCTTTGCTTCTTACTTTCGTTCTTTCTTTCTTTCCTTCCTTCCTTCTTTTCCTTTTCTTTGTTTCTCATTTTAAAATTTGTTTTAATGTCATTGTTGATTTACATATCTTCCGATACGGCAAACCGTATTCACCTTTTTTGTCGGTTGTGACATGGCTACACACTCTAAGAACAGTTGGTTAAAATCATTAGGTTGGTTAAATATGAACTTACTAATTGTTGGCTAACAAAATTTTGTATGGAAAACTTTGAGGGATTTTTTTTTTTAAACCAAATGTTTTGGTAGGTTCATATACCAACCTAATTATTTTAAACCAACATTTCTGTTCTGAGAGCGCATGGAAAACAAGTGAGCTACTTTTTTATGAACCTTGTTCGGCGTATTCATAAACAAATCACTTAATGGTGTAATATCCCCACAGGTATTTCATCATCATCATATTTTATCATGATAATATCTGTGTGGGCGCCACGCTGTTGTTTCTATAGGCTATAGGTCATCGCCCGCAAGGTGGGAAGAGGTAGATCTATAAAAAAAAATAAAAACAATAAAAACAAAAAAAGCAAGGGGACGGAGGAGATACAATTCTTTTGTCATTATTATCTTGTCCGGTCATCTGCACTTTTGCTTTGTAGCTTCAGGGGTGTTTGCGACCATTCCAGGGATCACCCCCCACCCTATCTGTCTCCATCATCAAGGGCGGCACTGAGGACACTTCAGTCGAGTTTGATTTCCTTCAGCTGAGTGGGTGATGAAGATATGATTCGAATTAAGAACGAATGACCATTGGTCGCACCTATAGAGGCTAATAATGGCCTGTTAGCCATCTCCCCCCCCCCCCCTCTCTCTCTCCAAACCTCTGTCTTTCTTTCTCTCTATTATGTACCCCTTCTCCCTTCCCTAACCGCCCTCTTACTTTTGCCTCCTCCATATAATGTGATGTAAATAATTAACCTGTTCCGAAAGTCTTACGTGCAGTAAATAGTTCATTGAAATCGCTGGAGACAATGTACAGGGAATCCTTTGAAAGCAATCTTATTATGCTGTTTTTATAATGTGCCTGCCCGCGGTTGCTTCATATATATATATATATATATGTATATATGTATAATTCATTTTTTTTTTTTACCAGAAGAGCATGCATTTCCGTAAGTCAACATGACAGTAATATGGTAATACAATCACGTCACATTACAAATGAAGTATAACACAATGGCAATCATTCACTTTGGTGACAGATAGACATTCAACATAGACATTCATATTCAAATTCGTATTAATTATTCCTTTCCAACAGAAAGAAAATAAATACAATGGCATTACAATTACAGAAAAGATGAAATAATATATATGCATATTCATTTTTGTTCTTGATAAGTAAGTACACATAAATAGATAATTCATGAATATATTCTCCAATTTTGTGGAAATTAAATAGCCCATGCAGGACAATGAATTTTATTCAGGCAGGGCCTAACAGGTAAATAAACTGTTTTACTGATGAAAATACATAGGATACCCAAGACAACAAAAAGAAAGAAGGAAGGAAAGAAAAAAAAGGGGGGGGGGGAGAAAATGTCCAACAAGGAGACAAGTCATGTCTCACCAACTGTGGGCAATTTATGCCACATTTTGATAATACTTGTTCACTTCAGATTGGACATTGCCTTTACGTTTGGACATATAGTTTCGATCAATGATTTCGTTCAACTTATACGATACCCATGAAACACTGTTTCAAGGCTTACATAGGCCTAAACGATGATTAGTATTATCTAATGGTGAAACCAATGCAGGATTTAGGGGGACAGGCTTTTCCGGCATTGGCGTCAATCCAGGGCGATGGGGAATGTATCCCCCCCCCCCCACACACACACTTTTTAGAGAGGGGGATACAAATATCCCACCCCACCCCCTCATTTTAAGGAAAAAAATGATAGTGTAATTAATCAGTTGGTGAATTTTTTATAAAAATGTCATAAATTACGATCATATCGTGGAATTTTTATTTGAAATGCTCAAAAAAAAATTAAAGGTGGTTAATTTCGCTCACTCGCAAAATAATGATATTATACGTGCGTGTGGGTCTGCGCGGGTGAATGAGTATGCGTGTGCATATACTTAAGTGTGAGTACACGGGAAAAAAATTGGCAAAAAAAGTTGATCATCCCCCCCCCCCCACTCCTCAAAACAGATTTACGCCGGTGTTTTCCGATTTGTGCCACCCCATTGAAACAAAGATCACGTTTAGCAGCTCTACCCCATTTTTATTCACTTATCTAATTACTCAGTCAGTCAGTCAGTCAGTCATTTTATTTCATTTTATATCATTTTAATTATGTATTTTTTTGCTTGCTGGTAGATTTTTTATTTCTGAGATTTGTGCCTCCTCTTTTATAAAATCTTGGATCTGCCCCTAGGTAGAACTACCTGAACAACAACAAAGCTTTTTATCAGTTATTCTTTGGGAACAATTCTATTTGTTTGATCACCTTTAATGTATCGCTTATATCTTTTTTCACTCTTTAAGAAAAACGTATAAGAATAATATGTATGGAATAAGGCATCGATACGCAGAGACCCTGTCGGAAAGTATAGTTTGAAGAAGATGAACAGGAAATTTTATATGATTATGAATTGCTAATTCCAAATTGCGAATATCCCTTTGAAAAAAAAACAACACACATTTTGAATTCTTACAAAATTTAACGTCACTTTGAAGGACAGTTATCAGAGGTAGATATAGACTTAGTAACGCATTCATCGATTTCCTTTACTCTTTCTACAGGAGAAACTGCTTCTTTTTCTAGGGCAACCAACATTTGCAGACTTAGTTATGTGGAAAGAAAGTTTGTTTTGCAAAGTTTTTATTTCATACTTTACTCAGTTAAATGATTAACGCACTCAACCTCAATAAAACAATGATTGATCCTACAGACGATAAGAGTAAATTGAGCAGGCGTCAATTTGGCCTGAAGTTTAACGCCCCTTTCAAATTGAAGCGCTAACCACAAACATAGTTTCCCAATAATGAAATATATCATCTTCCTTTATGTTTGAGCTTGGTTTCCTTTAGCGGCAGAGATTAATTTTCCGCTAAACAGGCAATGGATGGGTCAAGGGGAGAATTGATTGCATTTTTGGGCGCGCTTGAGACATGCGGGAAAGACATGTTGAAGATAATAGACGCGGGCTTCGGATCTAAACACATTTAGCGGGAGTGAGGCTCCGTCGCCGGAGTGGCGTCGACGTTTTCGCCGAAACTCGTTCGCTTATGGCCCCCGGCGACATGGTATGGAGACTTCTAGTTGATCCGTATCAAATAACTGTCTGCGAAATATCATGGACAAAATACTGAAGTCGGAGACATGAGAAAATCCTTGTACTTTCGAGGTAATGATGTCCTTAAGTTTTCTCCCCTCTGTCCACGTACTGTTAACCGCAAGGCGGAAGAAGCGACAAAAGGGGGATAATCATGATGTTAAAAGATATCGTAATTACACTTAATCTATCTGTCTGAGACACTTCTGTTGGTTAAAAAGCCACTTAGTGACTTGTTCGTGGCGTTAATTCATTGGAGCCCTCAGTACAATGTCTTCTCTTGATGATATTAATGTCACACTTTACCAGCGCATCTTAAAATACTTTTTTCTTTTTCAATCTCTGATTAAATTAGTTTTAAAGTTAGTTGAGTTTATTGGCGGCATCTGCACCATTCATCATTTTGTCACGATAAAGAGAATAACAAAAGTTTATTCACTTCAAACTTCTCAAGACAGAAAGACTAGAAGTTTGTTGGATTTTTTTTACTGCCCGCCTTTTTGCCGTAAAAATTGTGGGGGCGTACCCCGACTTCACCGTGCAATAGATACCTTACTGCTGCAACTTCTATCTAAGCGAATTGTTAGGTCTTGAATTGCAAAGTGTGTAAACTTTGCAGATCCATTGGAGCACTAGAATCAAAACAGCCGAAAATCCATGATTACCACTCACCTACTAAAGTCCATGCATGTCTTACAGAGGAGTCAGAATACAATCATTGCAGATTCAGTAAAGTTTAATATAAACGGGAGGAAATCGACAAACAGGCTACAGAAAAGAAATTAAAAACAAGGCCTTAAAAAACTTTGATATTAATAAGTCAGAAAATGTTCTCTTGAAAAATAAAACCTTCCAAGTTACTTTTGTCTTTATTCTTATTGGAAAGGGATTGGATTGGATTGGAATAGTCTATTGCTATACCTGACATCATTATATCACTATAAAATTGATCTGAAAATATGATGCTATATCCATGTAACTTTTCACAGTTATTTTCACTCTTAAATTGCTGTTGTTACCCAATCCTATGCCAAGTGCAGATGTTAAAACCAAACGATACTCAGCACCTGTTCTCGCGAACCATATCGCGCCAAAATACGTCCCATTGTTTCGAACTGACGTTCAATTTACGTCAAGAGACAGAGGGTAGTCTCTATCGCAGAATGAGTCATCAATGTTAAAGCGCCAATAGTTTGCCTGGTTTGCTGCATTGCTCCAGCAAACACTTTTTAATGTTCTTCCTCGTGAGTGGTCATTGTTTAATACACCCTCACACCCTCGCAAGTCTTCAAACATGAGCAGTTTTTAAAGGAAATATCAAAAGCAAGATGGCGAGTGAAGGTATAATGCTACGCAAACGTCTGAACCAGTTAGTTCTTTAAAATGTTGTAAATGAGGAAAGAAAATGAAGTGGCAATCCTATGCACATTTATTAAAAAAAAAAAAAAAAACAACCAGCGACATGTACGAGTAATGTTATATTCATAGCTTTCGAAAGAGAGATCTTTTCATCTCAATAAAAATAAAATTATCACAAAATTGTTTTAAAAGTTCATAAACTTTTCGAACAGTCTTGATTTACAAGAGAGCCTTGTCACAATAAGTGTTTATGCTTTAGTAAATATATTTTTAGCAAACAAAACAAATCACAACACAATTCAGTGTCAAAACCATGACGAAGCATTTCGTTTGTTAATTACTAAATGACAAGTAATGATATAAATTCTGTTTCTCTTTTCATTTTCGTACATCTACACTGCTGAAATCAATACAATGATTTTTTTTAGCAAAGGCAGTAAAGGAGAGTAAAACGTCCGTAGCTTCTATGTATTACATCTGTCTGTGTAGAATTTACACCATCTGGTAGACCATCATAGTTGACGATTATGGATATTGATAAATCTCTGAGTAGATGAACTTACACTTTCCTTTTTATACAAAGTTTTTTGACCCGCTCTTAGAGTGGATAGCAAGAAAATCAGAGTAATCTTTATAACCTCATGTTGCTGTTGTTTGAAAGTGAAGTAAACCATTCTTACATCTTACAATTTAAACAGTTGAAAGTTATGATCATTAACCCATTCAAGACAGGAATGATTCGAAGCCTTATATAAGCAGCTTTTCTCCTTCAAATTGGCAACACCGGTTGCATTTTTCTTATGAAGTCATTTTTCTGAAATAAACATAAATTAACATAAAGTTTGTTGGGAAATAACGAAATTGCCAATCTGCATGGAAGATAGTGATTTGGAACTTTCCATCACTTTGCGAGTTTAAGGAGTTTACTGCTTATTTTCCTTTAACCTTTTTTCGGCATTAATGAGAAGTATACATGATTCAACCAGAGTGAGCACTGTATGAATCCTGCTCTTTCTTTTCCTGTATTTGTGATGGTTTAAGGGCTCTGCATCGAAATTTATTGGGCCGAACCACAAAGTATGGACCCTCTGTCACAAATGAGGTTAATGCTTTCTGCCCGCATTTTTACAAGTATGCTATCACATCTGACGATCTTTATGGAATTCGCAATAAGAATGGCTCTTTAAAGTGCAAACATGGGAATCAACACAGATGACAGCACAAGTGGCTTTAGAATATTTTGATAATCTTTTGTTTTTAATGAATTTTGTTTTTCCTGTGTGCTTAGAGAATGAAGCAATAAGACATTAGTCATTTCTATAAATAACCAGTTCCATTATAGAAATGAAATGATATCTTACAGCATCATGTCATGTACTCTGTCAATCACAGGAAACCGTCATATCCTCGAAAGTGAAAATAGTCTTATTCATTATTTTTCTAGATCTTAATCATTATCACCATCAACGTTGCTGTTGGAATGGTCGTAGACGTTACATTTATTTCTTTTCTTCAAACTTTTGCATTCTC
The DNA here is from genome assembly GCA_029962745.1 of Echinometra lucunter. NCBI lineage: Eukaryota > Metazoa > Echinodermata > Echinoidea > Camarodonta > Echinometridae > Echinometra > Echinometra lucunter. The sequence goes on from CM057152.1 coordinate 16,016,757, forward strand.
CTTCATCTTTCATCCCTCTTTATTTATTCCGTTCTTTTCGATAATTTAGTATCATTTTCATTTAGGATAGAGAAAGTAGATATATCCATTGTCAAGTCTTTTAAAAATATTGTAAACTTCATGCAGTACTCCATCCTTTATTCCAGTGAACCAAGACATTCCTGCTGAGCCAGGGACGTTGATAAAAAAAGGGTGGGGGCATGGGGCATGACACTCGATTTTTTTGTCCGTCATCAGTACAAAAACTGATGGCATTTTCTTTTTATTCTTCTTTCTTCTTCTTCTTTTTGTACTTTTTATTCCTCTACTTCTTCTTTTCTTTCCCTTTCTCTCTCTCTCTCTCCCTTTTTTTTTGGGGGGGGGGAGAGTTGTTGGACAATATTTCCCTGCAAATTATTTGTTAGCAAATTTTGTCCCATACCCCCCCCCCATCCCCCGCCTCATTCCACTTGCCCCTCCCTAGAACCAACGAATCGACCTGAAAAGGACAAAACGTTCTTCACATTACCCATCTGCCCGTCGTTCCCTTTCTCTGTCCTTCCGCGTTACAATGAAACAATGCAACATAATAATTAACTAACACAAACAGTGTACTCGATAAAATGAAAATCAATAGATGTCGGCGCCAAACTTTCAATTGCTTTGAACATCAGGAACAATCGCACCCACATCACATTTATACTGGTTTAGGACCATGAAATACTAGTCCATCTCCATACGTAAGAGGTGAAGTATGCACTTCTTAAAAATTATCATGAAAATGTTCACATACAATAAAAAGTACCCACGTGAAATTTGTTACTCAAAAAGGATTCTCAGTTCGAAAACCTTTTGAATGTTGATGTTGATGTTTCTCTTCTCTCTTCTTCTTTTCTCTTACACGCCCCTCCTCCCCCCCCTCCCCCTCCCCCCCTCCCCCTCCCCCTCTCCCTCTCCCTCTCTTTCTCTTTCTCTCTCTCTCTCTCTCTCTCTCTCTCGGCGTGTCTTTTTTTTTCCTCTTCCTCCTCCTCCTCCCCTTTCCTTCTTGTCCTTTCTTCTCAAAACGTCATTGCTATTTCCTGAGGCATTACTGTAGTTGAATGCAAAACTTCACGACAACGATGGAATCTTTTTCTAAACCATTCTCTCCATGTTTACCTTTTACATCCTGTATAAGATGGACAAACTAACAACTTTGTTGCAAACAAACAGATTCCAGGCACCCACACAGGATCCTCTACCGCTGACGGGTCTTCCTAGCACTGGCCTCCTGGCCTCCAATCGAGGATCATATTCCCGCAGCTTCCCGATGCCAATGTTTTCTGTACATATTTCAGATTACATGCATTGACAGGCAGCTGGATTGGGTTTCATCGTCATGTATCAGTGTTGTTGACCGAAAGATTGCTATTGAAATAACGACTCTGTGGTGTCGTGGAGAAGGGGGTGGGGAGACACAATTCGGGGTATTTCAGCAGGGATGTGTGATTCCACTCCCCCCCCCCCCCCCACCACCCCTGCTCTGACATGAAAAATTTCGCGTAGATAGGCAATTTCCTCCCCTTGCCCCTTCTCTTTCTCTCCTCTCTCTCTCTCTCTCTCTCTCTCTTTCTCTCTCTAACTTCCTCTCCTGTTGAATCCCTATTCTAAGCTATCGTTACGATCAATTTATTTTCTCTTCCTCCTGATTACTGGCTGTTAAAACTGTAAAACTGGACACCGATTGGTACCATTTCTGTAACATCTTCCGGTGTGATTGCACTATTTTAATTCGGGTCAAACTCGGCAGTATCTGGGTTTATATTGCTCTAAGGCCGCCGCAATCAGCCTACCTCCTTTGCCCGAGGCAGATCGTAAGTGCAGACATCTTATCGGTTCAAAGTGAATTAAAAATAGAGGGCAAGATGGAAAGATCAGACATTAACTTGGGTAGGTACAACAAATGGATGATTATATATTTCTCATTAATTTTGCTGAGAAGTAAAACAGATATCGAGTGATAGAGAAGCGATTTTATGGATGACCAGAACATCACACTTAATATAAGAAGTATATTAGGGTGAGGATAATTATGTGATAGTATTAACATATGTTCATTATGTTCACTGCTGAATGACATAGAGAAATGGACACAGAAAGCAGGAGGAGACGCAAAAATATGTGTAGTGATTGTCGTATCATTCGGAATGGAAAGCAAAGGCAGAATGGAACTGAAATTCGCTTCAAAGGTTTCCGTGTACTCGACCCTCTAAAAGTATGAAACCGTTCTATTCAAGACCACAAATCGACCGACTGAAATATCAAGCCACCCTGGGAAAAACCCCTTAAACTTGATCCCAGAACTCCCCACAGGGTCACTCCGTTTTCGATAAACGGAGTGGTGTAGAGGTGTTGTGGTCCAGTGGATAAGTCTCCGGGCTTTGAACCACAAGGTACGGGGTTCGAATCCCTGCCGCAGCACTAATGTCCTTTGGCAAGACATTCATCTACATTTGCCACACTCGGCCTAGGTGTAGTAAATGGGTATCTGGTAGGATTTATTCGTTGGATGCACGAAGCGCTACGGTTGCTCGAACTAAAGCCAGGGAAATAATGCTCTTGAAGAGGCTACCCTGGGTAAACAAGACATATTATCATTATTATTACTATTATTATTATTATCATTATTATTATTATTATTATTATTATTATCATTATTATTATTATTATTATTATTATTATTATTATTATTATTATTATTATTATTATTATTATTATTATTATTATTATTATATTGTTATCATCATCATCATCATCATCATCATCGTTATTATCATTGTTATTATAACGGACGGGGAGCGTTTCATCAAGTGTCTTGTCATTGATTTTTACTGACAATTTACTCTCAGCCAATCAGGTGCAAGGATCTCAATAGCTTATAACAGTTGCCAGTAAAAATCACTAACAAGACACGTCATGAAATGCTCCCCAGGAGATAAGCAGATAAGTGAAAGTTGGACAAATATTATTTTGAAGGACAAATGGGGAATAAAAAGTTATTTTCATTTTGGTGTTTGGGGTTTAGATTAAAAAAAAAACCGAGTTAAAACAAGACACTGCAAAGAAACACAACTATAAAGTAAAAGTGAAAACAGAAAATGAAAGAAAGAGGGGCGGGAGCAAGGTGAAATAGCTAAAGATAACAGTGCTAGGGAAAAAAACCCTGAAGATAGTTATTGCACCCAACGGTTGCACTTTTCTTAACCTCGCTGTTGCCATGGTTGCAAACTAGTTAAAGGCGCTTCGTGATTACCTATACGGTTGTCAGGTACACCTATCTCATCAACATTAAGAGAAATATAACTTTGGTTTAATGTCACGCGACAGGCCTGGGGAGCTGCTTAATGACAAAATAGTCAACGACCAAATCTAATTTAAGCACTTTTTTTTTTTTAGATTTTATGAACTCTGACTTTTTCGCAAGTGCACTTTTTCGAAAGAAAAAAAATATACAAAGTTTTGTTGCCATGTGATAATGATATATATGTAAGCTATTGGTGCAGGAAAAATAGTAAGTGAATTTCGTGATATTCAGGCAACTTCGGAATTTCTTGATTGTTTTATACACAACACGTACATCATGATAAAATGTTCCATTTCGTATAGAATATTAATGTGAATGTGTCTGGGGTTTTAATTATTTCTCTAAGAGGGCATCGAACCTTTGCATCGAACCATCTTTTACTTTCATACTATTAATATCAGTGTAATATGAGAAAAAACAGTTATCGTAGTAAAATATTTCATTACCAGGAAACATTTTGTGGTATAAGTACACGAGGCGGAGTCCTGGAGAACAGCAACCCTACCCCCTTTCTCGTGAATTTTCTCCTTTTTTTTTTTTTTTTTTTTTTTTTTTTGGGGGGGGGGGGGAGGTGCATGCTATAATGGAAGACGGAAGGGCCTAACTCTGTGTAAAGGTATAAATGTATAATAGTTAACGCTGTTCTTGCTCGCATGAGACAATTTTATGTTGATGACCAAAGTCAACTTCAAGGAAAGAAAGTTCGAAAAAAAAACCTTTTTCGTTCTCTTCGCTCAAAAAATCTGGTATCTTGCAGGTAGATATTCTGACAAACTACGCCAGCCATCCCTCCCCGGCAATATTGTGCCCTTGCCCCCATCATTACTGGTTATATAATTTTCAAGATCCAACATTCAGCATTAAACATTGCTTTATACGCAGTTTTTAGTTTGCTTTATTTTGTTTTGTTTTCATTACACATAATACAAGTCAAGCAGACATACAATGGAACAAAAATTAATGTTATTTGAAGAATAGGTATCCATTGTGCTCCCCTAAAGCCTTCTTACGCACACCGATAAACACTCTCAGATGAACACTCCCACTATAACTTTCACTTATTAACCCCGCCCCCTCCACCTTTTTACCCCCTTTTTTTCCGAACGTCACTTATCCCTAGATCCCATCTTCCTCTACGGAGATTGTTCATTAATAGATAAGGACCTAGCATCGCGCCTTATCAATCATTTATCGGACATTGTCTCGGTTCTGAAGGATATCTCTCGACACTTTACAAAGGACAACGAACCATATTTTGCTTTCACAACGTTAACATTATTCATGAAAATAAGTTGAAGTAGATGTGTGAGAGATTCAATATAAATGTCACGAATCACCGTATTGAAAGTGAAAGAAAGATGATCATGAATCACGATCTTTTAGAGTACTGCAATTTCATGAGCAATTCAAGACTCATATAGAGTCTCAAGGGTTCTTTTTCAGGTGCTATAGCATATTACGTATAATTTTTTTGAATAAGAAGGAACACATCAGATCTTTAATCGCGAATCAAGAGTGTCAGAATGACAATTCGAAGATCAATGAAGGAAGGTTGTAATGAAGTGGTTTTTTTTTTACTGTAGTTCGTAATGAACGAACTACAGTAAAAACTTACTATTTTTAAAAAATATGTATTCCCAGATAATCACCAGCTTTGTACAAAACATAATTCATTGAATTAAGGCATGGCGCGAAACCAATCTCAAAATAATGTTGAATACAGTTTGACGTAAGCGTGAAAACAAGATGTTTCATTTTACGATCGACATCAAACGGTTTTCTGTTCCACAAAAATGGAAAACTTTTTTCAAAATATTTTGTATTTCATTAAGGAATCACTTGATGAAAGCTTGGAAACGCGGTCAAACGTTTCTTTTGATTAAATACAAACAACGTCATACGGTTTTTTGTTTCACCGTTGGTCTGCCATAGTCAAATAAAGTAGCCCCAAATTGAACTTATCCTCTCTAAATAACGTGTATCGCAAGCAGTATTTTGCTTGAAATTTTTTGACATTTCTTCGTTTTTCACAACAAAACTCGGGGCACATCAATAAAAAGAATGGTTTAAGTGGTCATGGGTTCTGCTTTAAAAAAATATATAAACCATACGAGTATATGGAAACAAACAAATTCATATATTCATATATACTCATTGAACAAATGTCCAAATGAATCGATCATTCAAGAAATGAAAAGTGATATTACACAGAAAAATAACTGATAAGCAAGGGAGATATCTCAGAAACCATTATTTCCTACCTACCACATTCTATATTGCATTGGCCAATGTATTAATTTACCATTTCTATAGGCTTCCATTACATCTTTCAGTTGAACTCTGTTAAATGATCAGTTGTTAATAACAATCGTCGCCTTTAAGTCTATGCGAGGCCCTTTTGATCATGAATGAAAATCAAATCGAAAGTACAAACCACAGAAATTTCTGCCATAGCAACATGAAGGGTAATCAAGGTATATATTGAGAACACAATTTATTTGTGTCACTTTGTAATCTTTATTAAGATATTCATTTTATTATTTGTCATAATACTCCATTGACCAATTCGTTTATTTACCGTTACCATCGTGACAACGCGACTGTACAAATTTATCACTAAAAGTATGTTAAATTGTCACCAAACTATCAGTTGATAATTATTACTACCGCCGTCTTGAGGTCTGTACGAGACTACTTTATCATAAAAAAAATTATTACCGAGAGTATGAACCACATGGATTCCCCTAAAGCGATATTAAGTGTTTGTGAATCAAAACATATCTTAATTTGTATGAATAATCTTTAGAGTATCTTTTATGTCTGAATTTTATCATTTATCACTATATACCGATGTATATTTACCGTTACTTTTTGGATGTATAGATTTATCACTTGGAAGTACGTGAAATTATCATCAAACTCTCAGTTGATAGACCGCCGTCTTGAGGTCTATTCGAGACTAATTTAATCATCAAAAAGCTCATCGAGAGTACAAACCACACGCAGTCTACCATAGCAACAGCAAGTGTTTATTAAGCAAAATTTATCTCGAGAACATAATTTATATATTCTAAGGCACCGTCCACAGTTAAATGAAGTCAAATTGGTTTTGTCCTTAATAAATTGTGAGAATTTTATTTGTTTTTACCCTTAGTAACGTGGGAAACATGGGAACGCGGTCGGACTGAAAGTGCTTGCTAACCCATAATTTTGATATCCCGATCTTAAATCATATACTCTCGCGAGGTTTAATCTGCTGAGTGTAATGTTTTGAGTTAAAATATTCTTATTTTTTCATTTAAAAATTGTTGAATAATAACATCACTAGCATTTCAGAATTACGGATTTGTCCACTTTTACCATTTCTATCACCCGTTAATCATTATTTTCACAAGGAATGAGTAATTTATATCATATAAACGGTTCTTTCTTTGAAAACAAGAAGCAAACAACAACATATCTTGCTTTCCGGACTTCTCAACAACCATCCGACATAAGACTTAGGATAAACGTGCAAAATGAAAGAATAAGTTAAAGGGTAGTAAAGGGAAGTTTCACTGTTTCAATAAAAGGAGATAAATTTGAACAGCATTTAAAAAAAGAAATAAGCAAAATCGGTCAAAGAATAAGAAAATTATACTCATTTACATTTTCTAGTAAACTACTCTCGGCTCTGCAAATTGGCAACACTGATGACATCATATGCGAGCAGGTCTCCATTCACTTTGTACATGAAGTTTCACATTTTCTCAATTTTCTTGGAAGTTATACATTTTCTTACCCCATAGTCAAAGTATGTTATGTAAAAAGCAATTCTTCTGAAGAGGTGGACTTACCCTTTAAAGGGAACCGATAACTTTGGGGAGGCTTGATTTTAAAAATTGCTGAATTTCGATGTCTGTGTTGTATAAAGATGTTCAGAAGGATACAGCCAGGAAATAAAGGTTTTGAAATATATTAGATATTATTATCATATCATCTATCACTGAATTCCACCATTTGCAAAACCAACCTGGGTATACTTTGGTCTAACACTGCAGTCTATAGGGTAAAAAGGGTCTGGCATTTTCGGTCACTTGTATACTTTCACTTTTTGTGAAGCTCAGGGTGATGCTTTTGAAGTGCAGTTTTCAGGAATCCATATTTACACAATATTACATACACTGATAGCATGTAGGGCCATGCAACTCAGATTTTTAAAAGTTTCTAGGCTAATGGATTTGAAAAATTCTGTTGTCTGATTAAGTTTGGAATAATGGACAGTACTGGTTTACGAATGCACTCGGCACCAGAGGGATGATACAAGTCATGGGAATAGTAGTGATGGTGAGGGTGTGATTGTGGTGGTGGTAGGTGTGGTGGTGGCGGTGGTGGTGCTAGTGGCCATGGTGTTGAAGGTGGTGCTTGGGGTGATGGTGGTGGTCGTGGTGGTCGAGATCGTAATGCTGGTGGTGGCCTCGGCGGAGGCGGCGGTAGTGGTAGTGGTAGTGGTAGTGGTGGAGGTGGAGGTGGAGATGGTGCTGGTGGTGGTGGTGGTGCATGGTCTCTCTCTCTCTCTCTCTCTCTCTCTCTCTCTCTTGCTGTCTCAACCTTTTCAGTTCCTGTCCTTACTTCTTTTCATTCACGTATCTACTTCGTTCAAATTGGTGCTGTGGTTTCTTTGACAAAATTTGTTTTGTTCTTCTTTTGCCTTTTTTTTAAAAAGAATGTTTCAATCTGATCTTTCTGCTCTTCCCTTCTTCTTCCGCTTTCTTAAGTAAACAATGTGAATTGTATTCCATCCTTCCTTTTAGATTATTTTTTTGAATTTGCAATATAATTGTTAATATTGAATATCCGATAAAAGCAAATCATTACAAGAATCTGTTTACCTATGACCGTTCTTCAACCCGAATAGTTGGATTAAATCAATCATGCCAATTATTATTAGATCAAAAGTGGCATGCAGCCAAGAGAGGCGTTGCCTTGACTTTGTGATTCATTTCTTTGTAAACAATGATGTTTAAACTGATACTCTAATTTTTCAGTGCAAGAAGAATAGAAGTGTCGAGATTCCGAACATTCAACTCTGGAATCTAATTACTTTCCGTGGTCAGCGGTGTTATGTGTATCGTTATGCGTCAGTCACACTCCCAAACTAACCGATTTGGCACCATCAGTTGTCATCGGAAATTATTTGATTTTTTTATGTTATAAGTCGGACTCGTTGGTAAGAATGCAATGCATATTTGACACCCAAACGATCTCTTCTTGTCCATTATTTGGGGTGATGTAATTTTTTTGTTCAGTCTGTGATCGGTCGTATATCGATCTCGCTGGTGTGGCTGGAGCTGTAACACAAACACATCTTCTTGACCACTGAGGGAAATTCATTTCTCCTGTGTGTGAGGGTGTGTGTGTGTGTGTGTGTGTGCGCGCCTTCGTTTTTTTAGAGAGAAATAAAAGAAAATTGTAGATGATTTTTAACATTTTATACAAAATTACAAATAGCCTTCACATCAATTTAACTGCTATAAGAGTTTCGCATATCAGGTTACAGACAAATTGTAAATATATATTTGTGAGAAGAACTACACACTTCATTCATATTAACAAAATTGTAACTACAGTTTCACACTTCACTGGAAAAAAAGAATAGAAATGTATTTCCACATAAAAAAATAGCAAATAAAGTTTTACCTTTCCTATAAAAGCGCTTGAATAGCCGAATAGAATTTCTCATTAACCAACCTGCGAATAGATTTTCACCATTTTCACGTTTTTCCTCTTTCCTTTAGAGAGAAAATAAATGAATAAAAGAAAAGAAAGAGAAGAGAAGAATTAATCAGAAAGATGATTTAAAAGAAAGTCGGGTATAGTTAAAGTTTAATTTATTAGTTCGGTTTGCACTAGAAGTCGGTCTGGTATCTTTTTCGTGTGAATGGTGCATCAGGGGAGTGAAAAGTTCACACCATTGAATAGACATCCGACAGCGCCTTGGCCGTGTGGTCGTTACGTAATAACTAGGTCGGCGGAAGATGAGATGAAGAAATGGTTGTGAGACTTGGGGTTACTTGCGAAGTCGGTTAGGACATCATTCACCAGATTGCAAATTGTAGATGTTGATGAGTGAGAAATGACAGTTTAGTTTGGGTTTCACTAAAGAATAAGGAGGAGGAAAAAACAAAGGGTGTGGTGTGGAAAGTGAAAGGTAGATATCAAAAGCTAGGTTTTGGACTACAGAGCAATAAAGTGGGTTTCTTCTCATGGACAATACATGCTTAATAAAAAAAAAAGAGCGATATTGTTTTCATCCCTGTTACGAGGAAAAAGATTAACGACGAATCAGACGAAAGGACAGAAAACAATTAAACAATCGATAACATGGGTGGAGGTTTTATTGCCCTGACCTGCCAATGATGATGATAATTATTATGAATTACAAAGTAAACTGAATCATTTAGTAAATAGAAAGAAAGAGTAAACGATGAAAACAAATTAAAGGAAAGACACGATGAATGACGAAGGGATTTATCTTCGTAATACCTAGTTAGACCAGTAATAATACAATAAGCTGCAGATGAAATGGCGAAGCAACTAACAAACAACAAACATATTATGATAAGCCCATCTAAATCATGATATGCGTCTAGCTTATCGTTAATGATATTATGGGTGGAGAAGGTCGGGCTATGGAATGTCAGTGGTATATCCAGTGTCAAACCGATAAATTAATATCTATACTGCTGCTGCCATTCATTCAAAAACAAATGTATGTCTGAAATAAGATCCAGGATGACGCGAATACTGTGCATTTAACATATCCGGAAACATATATGTTTCCGTTATAACATGAACTGCTACATCTGTATTTTAAATCATATTGAAACACCTGCACTACTGTCTCATGGGTAGCAACAGGAAGGAATTGATAGGAGAGAGGAAACGGGTTCAACGGACTTTTAATATCAAATTTTTTTTTCTCAACGAGCATAAGTGATGAAACTGTCGAAACATCTTCTTTAAACAAAAGTGTTTCTGAAATACAATCGTTGGTTGGACAGAACGAGACGTGTACCTTGCTATAACTATTTCATTTAGAAAATAGTTCATTACCTTTATTAAAGTGTACTGTATATGAATCACTGCATTGCATATTGGCGGCTTGTTTCTAAATATTTCAAATGTCCAGAGTGATCTAGTTCTGCCTTCGAGTGATCTACATTCTACCACGTATCCCAGCTAGTAAGACTGTCCATGTTGTCGTCTCGACAGGCAAATGCATTTCTTCTGGAACTCAACTGTTTCTGAATAAAATGCTTTCATTTCGGTTCATTTAACGGCAAGCTAGAAGGAGAGTAAAAACTGTCTTTATTCTAATACCGGTAATTAGCACATCAAATTTGCTACTCTATACCTATACATGCACATAAGTCAACAAAACTTGTAGGAAAGATGAAATGGCATCATATGAGCTCGTTTGTGCGGTAGTTGCTTATAACATGGATGGAATTCATTTGATCATTCCATATTCATTATACATCCCGGTACATTTAATACAGCAGTGTTGATCTGCATTATATGAAAAGTACTTACCTACTGAGATGTCGCCCTATATCTACGTCCTACATAGAGTTAGCCTTTGAAATTCATGTGTATAAAACGGCACTGCATGAGAAGGAAGAATTATATGAGGAGAATAAAATCATGTTTTATATATATATATATATATATATATATATTCAACCCTGGATTCAAAATGGATGACAGCTCTGGGGAACATTGAGAGAGCTACGTAATTATTATTCTCCCATTTTCATTATTTCACTGTTTATTATGTACAAGGGAGTTGCCAAAGTTGTTTGCATTTGTCAAATTTCTTTCAATGTATTGTCCCCTTATTGTGACTTATGCATGTATTCAGGCTTCTATATAGCTGGGATCCAACTGCGGCACGCGGCTTCTCATTTGTTCAGTAACTCATCTGCACCAAAACAAAGGATCAAAGGGGTTGGAAATCTGTCTGTCGGTCAATTGGATTCGGTCAGGCCTAACTGCTGTCCCGCCTCTGTGGTCTAGTGGTTAAGGCATTGGCGTTCTAAGCCAGTGACCCGGGTTCGATTCCCGGCGGAGGCATTTTTTCAACACTGGATTAAAAATGGATGACAGCTTTGGGGAACATTGAGAGAGCTACGCAATTATTATTCTCCCATTTTCATTTCTTTCAGTATATATATATATATATATATATATACGTGAGACAAAGAAGGGTAAGGTACAAGATGACGCAGGTCTGGACCACAAGATTGAATAAGCTTTCGGCTCTAGGCCTTCATCAGATTTATTTGCTATGTAAATCAAAACAAAATGAAACAAAATAAATAAAACAAATTATAACAAATTATAATGATGAGCAACTTGACAGGCAACAAAACGGAATCAAGATGATTATAAATAAAGCAACATGATCATGATTAACGCACAGGAAAATAAAAAATTTAAATCAATCGGAATAAGAAAGTGGTATGATTCAACGCAATATATAGCCTTAAACTTAACATGAAGTACGCAATTACCTGACTCAATCACGTACGTATAAAAAGGTACAACCGGCTGGTACATACATCCAAACCTCTCTCGCTATATATATATATAAATAATTCTCAAAAGGGTTGGTGCAAACAAAGTTTTTTTTCTTACACATAAGCTCTTTTGAAAAAACCCAATAAAGCTATCAAAAAGTTTAGTTTTAAGAGTCATAAAAAGCCTGAAACAAACTAAAGCACATGTTGTAAAATAATCATATAATGTAATAGATAATCAGTATTTGCTTGACCTGCATGATATCCCACTTACTATAGCAAACAGCTGCTGCTTACTTTGTTCTCGTAAGATCCATGCTTTGCTGAAAAGTAGGGGAATAAAACGATTTTCATTAATTGAGCACAGTGAACACATCAATGTGTACCTCAGCCTCCATTTTCATATTGAAATATTTTGGTAAGTTTTCGATCATTTTTCATCCTTATATCTAAAATCCCCGATGCCATCTCCTTTTGATAAACGTGTGGCGCCACTGTCGTATCATGTGATCCATGAAGTTGACCAATCCAGAGGCGTCTCTTACGATTCACTGATCAAGACCGCTCCCCGGGCTGGTGCAAAGACGGGATACGGAAAAAAATCAATATTTTAAACCTCTCGTCATGCTTATGGTGATAATAATGTGTTGCAAATGCCTTTCAAGTTCCAATCAAATTCACTATCTGATTAATTTACAACGTATTATTTCCTAGTTTTGTAAATCATTTCCATTGTGGTGGTATAGGGTCCATGCTTATTTCTACATTGCCTTGTGGAGCATGTATGTTCGGTTCAATGGGGAGCACAGAGGCGGCTCCAGGGTATTTTGATAGGGGGCGAGATGACCCGTAGGTGACTTTATTTACGTTTTAAATGAAAAAAGAGGGGTATTATATAGTTGCATGACCCAGTCCTTTCTTTCCCCATGCTCTTCTTTCTTCTTTCTCCCCCTTTTTTTTCCTTCTTCCTTTTCTCCTCTTGTTTTTCTTTCTTGATCACTTGAAAAATCATGAGGGGCGGTCGCCCCCTTGCCCCCCCCCCCCTCGTAGCGCCCTCCCGGGGGAGGAACACATCAGCAAGTTTTTGTTGATAGTACAGGCTCGCATATCCCTGTGTTCAAGCATTCCACGTTAACGTTTGCATTCTGTTTCCATAAGGCCTACATGTGGATAAAAGGGAAAAATGTAAATAAGTTTCGTACATTAGATAGAACCCCGCCCGGATCTTCACATCTCCACTCACATGGTCAAGCATTTGAAAAAAAAAAACAGACTCAAAAAAAGTTGCCAAAAGCAGTGAGGAGCCCCCCCCCCCCCCCCCCCCCCCCCCCAACCACCACCGCGGGATAATAATGCCCAAAAGGAGAGAGAAAGTCTAAGAACAAGAACAGAACAGGAAATGAGAAATGAAAGATATAAACAAAGGTGGAATACGGACATTTCTTAATGCTGTTTTTTGTTTGTTTGTTTGTTTGTTTGTCTGTTTCTGTTTTTGTTTTTACTTGTACGGGACACTGTTACCTCGAAAGAATGGCTTCCTTGGCGTGGTCTCCCTTTTTATATAACGAATTATAGAGGTTTTGTAAATATACAGTGCTATGTATGCCATATTATTATTAATTTTGTGTTCATATCCTTATTTCCTGTGTACGAAGTAGTCAAAACAGACACCCCCCCCCCCCCCCGGGGGGGGGGGGTACTCGCCTAATGGGTCGCTTTTTTGCAAGAAATCCCTAAACATGAGGTATGGTTTTGACTCGGAAAATCCCTAAACATGCCCCTCACTTTTTTAAACATCGGTAACTTTATTGTTTAGAATGATATTCTCTCCCACAACGAGGCTACACCCCCGAGATGCAAAACCCCTAATAATGGGTACCCTTTTCTACCAATATGGGTATGGAAATGGGTATGGGTATGGAGGCTTCAGCGGCACACCCCCTACGGAGCCAAATTTGAGCCCCCCCCCCCCCCCCCCCCCCCCGGGACAACAACAACAATTGGTACACTGGATATACCCTTGACCTATTGCGAAATCCCGGAAATTATCTCTAAGATCCCCCTGCCGGCAATTGCTTAACATTTATCTTTCAATATTGTGTTCTGATTGTGTTCTCTTTCTTTATGTTTCTTTTCATTTTACTACCTGACAGTCAGAATATGCGTGGGCGGTGATTTATGACCACACAAATTAACACGGCAAAGAAAAGAAACGTTTCGACCACAAGGGTTTACGTGGTCGGGAGAGGGAGCTTTCGAAGAGTCAAAAGTTCAATCTCATTGTTATTAAAGAATTATGGGAGCAACACTGGTCATGAAAAAAAAAAAACAGGAAAAACTCAATGTTATCTTGCAGTGATATTGTCAAAAGTATGATTAAAAGGAGGCCTACAAGAACTATATCCCATACAGTCATGTGATTCCTGAGTAACAGAAACGTCTTGCACAATGAGTCATTAAAACGAAAAGGATGAAATAAACTTTCGCATTCTCTGTAATTTTTTTTTCATCATAATCGAACGAGATCTTTTCACTTAATCGACACACAATAAGGACATAATGTCTTGCCTAAAGTTGTGTCCATTTTTTAATTTTTTAAATTTTGTTTATTTTTCGGAAAACGGACGGCCGATCACCCCCACCCCCACGAGTGTTTACTATAGTCTGCGGACACAAACTCTATTTTGGTACTGAAACACAATCCATAAAGCCTTGTGTAAAGCCTAACTTTGACAGTCTGGCTGTATCAAGAGCAGCTATATATTTGTACATTAACAGCATAGCACTGCAGTTAGTCTAAGAACTCAGTTTAAAACGTGTTTCGACTGACCAGAGTTTGCGCCAGCCTCCAAGTCTACAGTCTAGATGGCTGGTGAGGTGACAAACATCGGAAGTACAAGGCACTTCCTTATAACTTAGTTGTCAGTATTGTATTAACGATGCACAAATAAGTTTTAAATTACTTAGAATGGTTTCAAAAGCGATAATTTCTAGACCCTATTTTGTTATCATCAATACCTCTGAAGCTTCCACTGCCACTGCCCCTGCCCCTGCGAACAATGTGCCCACCAATTTCAATTTCGGTCCTTTGTCTAATCTCCGAACCCCCCCCCCCCCTCCCCCCTCCCTCCCGTTCCTTCCCTGTCAACAAGTAGCTCAGTGCAAAAACATTTTGGGCGGTCACAACATGACAACAAGATCATATAGGAGAAATATAAAAGTGAGTCATCGTCGAACGCAAACAGACGATCAGAAATCTGATACTGTTAGTTTGGCGCGCTTTCGAGGAGCCCTTCCGCACGTGAATGGAGATATTGATTTGCGGTTTATATTGGTTGATTCCTAGTATGAAAAACACTGTCATACACCAATGTTTACTGGAGTAAATATACTTGGTTAAGGTTGCATAAGAGAACAATGCTTTTATGATAAACCTCAAGAAGAAATAAGGAGAAAGGAAAGACATTCTTTTTTTTTCCTTTAATTTTCAAAGAAGAGGAAGTGTTTTTGGCAACTACCGTTTCCTTACATGATGTTTAGCTATATCATTCTAATAGATTAGATTAGAGACGTGACGTACCGGTAATTTATCGGGCCGTGCAATATCTTTAGTGCGAAATTATGATCGTGAAATAACCTTGAATAATGATGAATCAATAATGCATACAGAGAGAGGAAATAAGAGACAACTACAACAAGAGAGAATCATTATTCGGTTCCCCACTCAGCATTTCCGCGTGATAACGATCACAGTTTAATACTAATCGGTTTTGTAATGCTTCATTGCATTAAAGCAGTTGATAATTACCCTTGCAAAATATATTTGTTTTAAATGAATCACCTTCCATTGATGTTTTATGGATAATAACAAAGGGGGTACTTTAATTGAGGAGGGAAGGGGAAGTTACCTCCTCTCCCTCCCCGCTCCCTCTCTCTCTCTCTCTCTCTCTCTCTCTCTCTCGCTCTCTCTGTTCGGTCTCTCTCTCTCTCTCCCGTTTTGTTTATCCATCGCTTATCTAGTGTCACAGAACTATTATTACAGTGCTATTCTATAAAAACAATATGTATTTGTGATTAAAGACAAAAGAGGTGCATATTTTATTCTGTCTGATAGCACATTGCTAGCCTTACAAATCATGTCTGAAAGGATATTATTTCGGTTGACTTCCGGTTAACACGGGCCATCCCATCTGACTGTTAGTACATAATAATAGTTACAAAGTTTGGTTGTTACTTGTGATGAAAGCAGCAACAACAATCCCCTTGAACAAAAATAGAAAACCACACAACTATTACGAAATCCCTCAACCCACTTGATTTCATTTTTGTTTTCAACCTTGACTCGATCGTCCATCATGGAGAGGGCAAAAGCTAAGCGCAACAATCAATACTTGGACGCCACAATACCATTGTTAGTCCTATAATTCAACTGTTTTTCTTTTCTCTCTCCCCCCCCCCCCCCCCCCCCCCCCGTTTTGATTATACCCACTCGGTGTTTACTTTTGTGGGCTTTCCCCCTTGAAAACTGATTGTAATGATTGTTGTAGAAGCCATGGCAAAGTAAACTTCTTGAGCTCTTATGGAAGCGTTTATCACACGTTCTTCTGCTCTTTTCTTTTAAAAGTCGGCGTTTCATCTTGCTATTGATTTCCTCGAGAAGTTGCCATCGCTTTTCGGTAGCATTCCTTCCAATAAAACTTTACTTTAAAGGAAACCCAAACCCTCAAGTCAAGTAGGTTTTAAATCAAGGCTTAGAAGAAATAAAACAGATGAGCGAAAATTTGAACGAAGTCGGACACCGAATAAGAAAGTTATGGCTGCATGAATCCGTTTATTTTTTTCCATCTCGGAGATCCGCTCTTGAACAATTTTTAATTTGTTGTTTTTAATATGTTACTCAATGTTCTGCCTCTTTTTTTTTTTTTTAAACTACTTTTTTATGTTCAGTGATTTTGTATTTTGATCATGTAAATCACATGTAAATATTATAATTCTCTATGATTTTTCTAATAAAGACATAAATATAAAAAAAGTTATGGCTGCATGAAATTTTCTATATTTTTACACACTATCTTAGCTACTGATGACAATTTTTGCGGCAACATTTAATATGTTTTATACACACGTGATTAAACATTTACACTGTGCTGAATGTTTGCACATTTTCGTAATCCAAACACAAGATATGTTATGTAAGAGTGTTTTCTCCGCAACATTATTGAGGATAAGGACAATAAAAATATGTGTTCTCTTCAAGAAACTAAGAAATGTGGGAAATTCTGTGAAGAAAACATCTTAAGAGTTGTCCACAAATTATAGTGTCAATATCCATGGTAGTGTCAAAAAGAGAAATTTCCAGGCATAACTTTCTTCTTCCGTGTCCGATTTCGTTCAAATTTTCGCTGATCTGTTTTATTCAGTCTTAGCTTTGAGGGTTTGGGTTTTCTTTAACCCTATCTAGCGAGGGGGGGGGGGGGATTTTTTTAGCCCCCCCCCCCCCTCGACATTTTTCGCGATATATCCGTAACGTGAAAAGCTCACGCCGCGACGTTTAATGACTTTTTTCTTTCAAGTCTCGCGCAACTTTTGAGACCAAATTCGCGACGGGTATGTGGTTCCGAAGTTACGCAACATTTTGTAAGTGCGTGTCAGACCCAAAATTGCTCAAAAACCTGATTTCATGTACAAATCCAATGCAAATTCTGTTTCTAGCCAAAATTCATAAATGTATCATTAATTTTACTTTTACTGATTAAAAACAATTAATTTCATGTTGTTTATGATCGGAATAGTGTCGCCGACGATTTCTATCGAAAAAACAATAAAAAACAAAAAGTCGAAAAACAAAGAAATACATAGGAAATTTTAAAAACAATAAAATACGTAAGAAAAAAAATTATACCGCCATTTTTTGATGTACATTTGATCTGATAGGAATCCTAAAAAGAGTGTCTAGACCAAAATTTAGCAATTCTGAAGCTGTATTTACAGATTTACAGCTGAATTCTAATTTTATGTATAGATTAGCATGATTAATTAATCAAAATAAATTTGAATAATTTTGTAATAATTAACTATACAATTTTGGAGATTACGTTGTGGGTGACGTGCATGCTGATTTTCGTCGCGATCGCGCGATCAATGGCCGATATCTAATGGGGGGGGGGGGGGGGGTAAACAAGCCCCCCCCCCCCCGGCTATGGAATTTCAAAATAACCCGGGCTATATAGGGTTAAAACTTGAATTTTTTTCTCTCTCTCTCATTCTAGGATAAGTTGATGTTTAAACTAAACATGAGTTTACATTTTTGACAACATGTTCTTCAACGTGTCGTAACAATGTTTATTAATTCCATACAGTCTTGTCTTTTTTTCCCCATCCACTTTCTCTTCCTTCTCCCTTTCCTTCCTTCTCCCTTATCATGTCGTTCGGTTAAAGCAGGGAATATTCCATGGGTTTTTTTTAAAGATGGGACACACTATTCAGAAAATTTTCTATCTAGCACAAAAAATACAAAAAAATTGTCACCGCTTCTGAGATGTCTTGTTACTCCGAAATTCCCGAACAAGCGAAAAAGAAAAAAATAATAGGTAGTCAGCTGATTGGGGGTCTTTTTATTCCATGATTCTCTGACAGGAAATTATGTCATCTACTCGAAAGGGGGAGGGCCACAAATTTTGGAGTTGTGTATTCAAGGTATTAATGATAATAGTGATAATGATATACAAAACAGATAACCCTAGATTTCTGGAAGAAGTCCGGTTGCTATTTAGAATGCCAACAGCCTACAAAGAGAACATTTTGTGGAAAAGTAATAACAACAAGCCAATAGCAAGATTGTGTCTCGCCCACCCGTGACTGAATAACACGAAAGTTTCCCCAAGTACATCCCTAACCAAGTTTGATGTCACAAGAAAGTCTTGCAGGTAAACTTTAATGTTTGACCTAAAATGACCTTTAACCTTACCATGTGACCTCCAACAGCACCACAACATGATGTTAACCCTAGTGCATCTATCACCCAAGTTTGGTTGCCACTGGACCAACAGTTGCCAAGTTATGTGTCATAAGAGAGTCTTACAGGTAAACTTTAATGTATGTAAAAAGAGTCTTGCAGGTACTCTATAACCAACAATGTGACCTCAAATGACCTTTGACCTCACCATGTGACCTCCGACAGCACTGCAACATGATGGTACCCCTAGTGCATCTACCACCCAAGTTTGGCTGCAATTGGACCAGCAGTTGCCAAGTTATGGGTCATAAGAGAGTCTTGCAGGTAAACTTTAACATTTGTGACGGACGGACGACGGACGGACGACGGACGGACGCCATTTGGATCCCTTAGTCTCGCCTTCACCTCCGGTGGGCGAGACAATAAGATTTATATAACGCCATTCCCAGAGAACACAAGGAGCTGCCCGTTAGTCAATAAACAAAAACAGTCAGGAAGAATTGTAAAGGTATGTTTTTAGATTTTTTGTTTGTTTGTTTGTTTGTTTGTTGTTGTTTTAAAGAAATCAAGGGAAGCACTATTTTTAATAAGCGCAGGGAGTTTGTTCCGAAGGGTGGGGCAATGGATTGAAAGGACTTGACGCCGGTGCCAAAGGCGATTGGCTCCACCGGCCTCTTTGGTTTCAAAGGGGGGGGGGGGGGGGGTAGGCCGCATTTCCCCCCCCCCCCCCACAAAAAAAAAAAGGCCACGTGACTGATATAAGGTGTTTTTCCTTTTTACTCACCCATTTCTTCAGACGTATCCCGTATGTTGTTTTTATTGAAGTTCGGGAAACATCACAGATCACTCTATCAAATAGTCCATGTCGTTTTCTCGTCAACTTTAACGCCAATTATACACTATGAATAATTCACAATTGGCGGGGTTCATCATTGCTCTTTGATGACGATATAATGGCCTCTTTGAAACTTCGCTACCATGGTAACGCCGATAAACACGCTACGACTTTTTCAACTTCAGCGACTTCTCTGGCAAATTCATTCTCGCTTGGCGGCGCGCGACAACTTAACTTGACACGAATGGCGGTATTGTTCAAAGGGAGGATTCAGGCGGTAGTAATTCGAATGTCCCGTAATTTTGCGGTGAATCGCGGAGAAGATGGTTTTTGTCAAAAGAATTACCATCCGGTTTTTCTTTCATCAGTTACCAGTACTTTCTGTCATATGATTTTTTTTCCCCCCAACAGTTCCAGAACGGTGTTCTTTTGAAGTATACAATAAACGATCATTATTTCATGTTGTTCTTTGTGATGGGAACTTGTGACTGTTCCCCACCGCTCCCTATCTCTTTCTCCCTTCTTTATTTATTCATTTATCCATTTACTTTTATTTTTTTAGGTATTCATCTATCGGCCAGTCATTTTCACGACACTAAGTCGTTTCCAAGCAAAGAACTCAAAGTTGAGCTAAATACTCTTATCCAATCGGCTTTGCTATGTGAAAAAAAAAGAGACGTTAGGCTTCTGCTGTGCAAGAAGGGACAGAAAACGAGAGCAGGGTGCAATTTTTTTTTCATAAAATAATGATAATAATAATAATGATAATAATAATAATAATAATAATAATAATAACAATAATAATAATAATACATAGGATTTCTATAGCGTTATTTTCCATTTT
The DNA here is from genome assembly GCA_029962745.1 of Echinometra lucunter. Taxonomy (NCBI): domain Eukaryota; kingdom Metazoa; phylum Echinodermata; class Echinoidea; order Camarodonta; family Echinometridae; genus Echinometra; species Echinometra lucunter. Next base: position 16,037,274 of record CM057152.1, read on the forward strand.
GGCTAAATGCTCAAGACGCTTTAAAAAAAAAAGTAACCACATCAAAAACGAAAAGCCCCACAAGCGTCTTGAAAAGAGCTCAACAGCACAAATAGAATATGCATTGTCAAGGAAATTTCACTTTACACTATAGCGTCAAAGTGACATTTCCTTTAAAAGTTGGTTCAAATTATTAGATCGGTTATTACTATGAACCGACCAACTATTGGTTTTAAAAGTCCCCATAAATTTTACATACAAATTTGTATTAACCAACAGTTGGTCGGTTCATATTTTAACCATCCTAATGATTATTTTAGAGTATAAAGAAAAAAAAACATGATTCTGAAAGTTGGGGGAAAATTCAAAATGAGGTGAAAGTTCTAATTCGTCTCATGACTTGGTATATAAGAGAGGATTTCCTCTTTTCATTTATCCATCTGGCGAATAAATTGAGAAATTAGACTCTTCCCTACCCATCCCCCATTAAAATCAGATCATATTAACTTCATCATAAAGTATACTTGTGGAAATAATGAAATAAAAAGTATACGGGTATTTGGTTGCTCATGTTCCAAGAACATGAACGTATTCAATTTACGCTAAAAGTTATTACTGTCTCGCTATCGGCATTTATTGTCGTCTCGTATAGTGCATTGGCTGATTGACTTAAAGGCCCCTTCATTGGAATAAACTGGAATTAAGGAGAAACAACCGCAATATTATTATTTTCTATTTTGTGCTGCATTCGGGCTGGAATTTCAAATGTACCAACAAAACTCTTACACCTTTGTAAGAATACAGTAAGAATACACTTACTGGCGCATTCTTGGGACATTCTGGCGGGACTTGAAGTGGCTTGCCATTTCGATTCTCCCTCGAACGCGATCAGAGAATGCCACAAGAATATTAGAATGCAGACAGAATGTAGATAGAAAACACTTCGAATGCCGTTCGATATTAATTTTGTCCACTTCGAATGCGCCTTGAAAGTTTTGAGCATGAGCAAAACATTCGGGCCGGCCACAAGAATGGGCATGAATATTATTTTGGAATGCACTCAGAATGCAGTCAGAACTTTTGGAATGCACTTCGAATATCCAGGAATATACCAAGAATTTTTAATTCCGACGGTATTCCGGCTCATTCCACCTCTAATGTGAAAGCCTTACTGATTTTTTTTTTTCATTCCTCTGTCGGAGGATTAAACGAGCACTGGAACTATCAAGTGCGGACACTTTGATCTTGAGGAAACATGCAGGGGTTCTTACTACTTCATTTTAATTTTTTATTTTATTCGGCAAACTGACTTTACTGGTATAACTTCGTACAATAATCATGATAATGTGGCTGATTGCCAAACCTATTATAGAATGATCATAGTTATCTTGATTTATTCACAATGAGTAAGGCAATGAAATTTGCCTTTCAACAAGTAGATTCATAACTTCGAAACATTTGAAATTGTATTTATTCATTTATTTATTTATTTATTTATTTATTTATTTATTTATCTATCTGTCTATCTTTCTATCTATTCATTTACTTATTTATTCATTTATGTGGGGATTTCTTTTCTTTTCTTTTAAAAGTTCTGCTTTCCAAAATGTTTTTGACAAGGCTAAAATATCCCTGTCTGTGAAGGGGAAGGGGGTTGTTTCTCACAATTCTTTCAGTTTTTAACTCGTGATCCTTCGTCCAAGAAAATGGGATGAGCCTTTCATGACTTTTTTCATTTAATATATAGGCCTACTTATTTTGTAAACTGACTACTACATTCACGCGATCGATGTCACGTTGACTGACAATAAGACTCCTCCAGCAGGCTATGTCACGTGACCATCACAGGTTTCTTTACATACTTTCTAGCAAGCACGAATACGTAACTTCATATTGATACCGAATACTGTCTAGACGTGGATTTATCGGCCAATAACAGGAAATTTCAGTATTCTCGGGGTAATCTTTGGTCATCACCTGGCGAATTCCAACCTTAAAGGGCGCAGAAATACCTGTAAAGCGAGTACCTACATTATTTTCTGTATTCCTAATTCTATATATCAAACAATGGTGATTTAAAATACTTTGATGAATTTATATAGCGCAGCTGCTATATACTCTACTGCCCTGTGATGTAAAAGAGCTCCCAACAATGGTACTGCGTGTAGGCATACCCCCCCCCCCCCCCAAAAAAAAAAAAAAAATGTCCAGGGGTAAGTCCAAGGTAACTTTTTAAACCATTTCATATTATCAAAAGTAACGATGTTAATCAAGTTGATAGTCCTACTATATTTCATACCAGGAATAAAGAAAAATTGACAAAAATATAGCTGTCATTTTCTGTGGTATTTGGGCTGATATAATATGAAAATTGGGACTATCGACTTGATAGAATTGTTGATTATATGAAAAGGGGAAAAAAATGAATGTATAGTCTGTGGGGCAAAATACCTCGGAGTTGAGCCCAACTGCAGTGTGCCAGCATAAGCGATACGGGTTGAATGTTATGCAAATGCCATGTTGGGCACATGATGAAGCATTAATCAATGGAGTACTATCGCATACCACCCCTCGTCCCTTGTTTGCAGGCACAGACACTAATTGAAACTTTATTATAATGCATTGCGTCTTGAGAGAAGCCTATAGCAAGACTGCCTACTGGCTTCGTCAATATAGTCTGGTCTGGAGCAGCTATAGTACACGGTCCCCATTGACCCCCTTTAGTCTCCCACTCAGACCTCTATAACGTGTTTCGACAAACCAGGGTTTGTGCCCGCAAACTACCTCGCCCCTTGGCCTTTAAAGGCGGATTCAGGATATTCTAATGGGAGGGGTGTGCTCGTGATCTCGAAATTTGCGAAGAGTACAATATTTGCACTGCTAAAAACAATAAACTAATTGCGGGCATGAACGCACATCCGGCTTTTCATAACAGAAACGAGACCAGTAGTCATGTTGGCATATAACTTGAACCCTGGATCCGTACCATAGTCTACTTAGCCCGGCTAAGCAAGGGGCAACAACAGCAAGCAAGCAGGCAAGCAATAGCATTAATGAAAAAAGATGACACTTTATTTAATTAGAATATCAGGACAGGGCGTCTGATGCCTGCTCCAATTCTCGCGCCAAAATCTAGGCCATGCAGACAGACAATCAACAGAAAACTAGGTCATCATTATCATGGCCATATTGCGAGGACGCATCCTAGATTATTATCTGGGAGGAAAAATCGTTCGACATCACCTTCTGTATAAAGAAGGTCTAAAGCCTGATATGTAAAAAAAAAAAAAAAAAAAAGATCACACCAACCACATAATTAAAAAATACTTAAAAGCTGCATGGTCCATCGATTCCATTGCCTTTCAATCAGTAGATTGTCGCTGTCTTCGAAGTTCATCTTCATTTTCTTTGGCACTCCAATCGCACTTTTCTTCATTTTGTTTGTAAAATGACATGTAATTGAACTTCCATGTACTTACTGTGTCAGCCTGATGATAGTTAGGGATAAGAAGGTCACGGGTTCAAACCCCGCAACGGATTTAAAAATTCTTTGGCAAGAACATTTGCCAAAGATAGTCAGGTATCTTCCTCAGGTAGCCAAGGAAAAGACTGGGAAGGAATATGATCGCATGGCTCTGAGCAAAAGCATACATACTGAGGAGGCACCCTATTTAATTTTCATTTACTACTACTACTACTACTACTACTACTACCACTACTACTACCACTACTACTACTACTACTACTACCACTACCACTACTACTACTACTACTACTACTACTACTACTACTACTACTACTACTACTATTACTACTACTACTAGAACTACTACTACTACAACTTCTACTACTACTACTACTACTACTACTACTACTACTACTACTACTACTACTACTACTACCAGCACCATTTATATCATTACAATAATCATTCTTAATCATTCTTGTTGGTGGTGTTGTTTGTGGTGGGGGAGGTGGTGGTGGATGTGGTGTTGGTGATGTGTTGTTGTTTGTCAAACACGCCTCAGGAGTATAGATAACGGGTACCTGTAGGATTAACATGAATGTATTCCTCGTCCTATATCAGGAGTTATAAGCCAAAGGGTCATCCTGATCTTTTCCGGAAGCAGGAGCGTCGATATGTCTTTGTGCCCTCTCAAAATACTGTCATTGTTATTGATATTGCCTTCGGTCTCGGTGACTGACGTCAATATTCTATTCGGAGAATGAAACATTGGCGTAGACAGGTCCTAATTACTGGGGGGGGGGGGGATGATTCACCCATACATATATATTCATATACACATATACACCCTCTTCAAAAAAGTGGGGGGATGCATACCCCCCATCCTCCCGCTATCTACGCCCCTGAAATGGAAACATGAAAGATTGTCATTAATCACGCTCTATTTCATTTTCATACAATTTCATATCTCTTAATAATGGAAGGGGAATACAGGTAAAGAATTGTGCGCAAAGCATAACTGCTTCACAAAGGATTTAAACTGAGATTCCAGTATTATCATATTACAGGAAAAGGGCGATAATTTGAATATAAGAAAAGATAGCATGAAAATGGCATTTCGTTTGATAACACATGTATGCAACATTACTTTGAGGCAGTATTTTGATTCTGAACAGGAATTGAACAAAGATCTTGAAAAGATGAAAATTATTTCTGATATAGTAGTTGTTCCTTTTGTAAAAGAGAAGTAGAAGACGTGGTGCACTTCTTTTTCCTGTGTAACTGACCAATACGATTTGGGGTCGTTTGACCGACTGGTTATACAATTTAACAGGGTGCAGAATAGGACTGTCATTAAGACATGTTTTGTTTGGTTTCACAGAAAAACTAAATGATGCTTTAAACTGTATAATATTTGGATCAAGTAACAATTATATTTTTGTCGTATAAAAATTTGTTCCTCCTTTCCAGACAATAAGCAATTATAAATCAGGAATGGTTACTAAAATGAAAGGCAAGTGAGTCTTGAAACAAAATCGGCAAATTTGATCAAAATGGATACCTTTTGAGAAAGTTTTGACTGTTTAGAACAATTTTTATTGTAATCATGGTAATTCCCAAACCGATTTCATTTATTAGGTGGTTCCATTATCATGATTATGTATACTCTATCATGCCCATGTTTAAGGTACAACCATTTTCTTGTCAAATGAATTATTTCACTAAGTTGTTAGAATGCTGTTGTTCTTTGGTCAAATGTAATCATTATGTTGAAATATTCGATACTCTGTTATGCTCAATTATATTGTAAAAGGAACTTTTTGAAAATAAAATGGCCTGTCAGAGGGTCAAAAAAGAAGAAAAAAATTATCTCATAGTCAAGTACAGGTTGTTCGTTTGTTCATTTATGGGAGAATACTTTTCTTCTCTTGCTTACATCTTGAAAGGTGTTATTCAGCCTTTTTAAAATGTGAAATCAGTCCAAAATGTCAAGGGGCCATAATCGTTTTGGTGGCATAAGGGGCGGACCTCGGATATTGTGAAGGTGGCTCACAATAGTCCGAAAATCTTCAAATAAGCAAGCAAAAAAGTCTTCATCTCAAGGGGGAGGTATATTAACTTGGAGTTGTGTATTACGGTATGCCGCTTGTGTTTAAAAACAAAAAAGGGCAGCACGGGGCGAATGTAGCCCCTCCCCCCTCCCCTCCCCCTTAGTCCACCACTGGGTGTCACCATTAGATGGACCGGTTTAAAAGAAAGTTTGATGCATGGAGCTACTTGCTAAATCGGGGTCTGCTCACTTGACAGAAGGACCACGAGACCGAAGGCCCACCAGACTGAAAATGAAAAAGGTACCACGAGACCGAAGGGGCCCACCAGACCGTATGCATGGTATGTACATACCTAGCCGAATTTGAATAATTCCCCCCCCCCCCCATATTCTTTCCCTTCTCTGCATGCCTACATGTAAAATTACGTTCATGTCCCCACCCCTCTCCAGTGGAAAACGATTTCCGTTGCCCCTGCTACATGTAAATATTCAGACATAATTTTGTATACAATGAAAGCTTTGTAGATGAGCGGCCCTAAATCTCTCTCAATCATGATTGTCAATAACAATAATTTGATAAATTTATATAGCGCACTTACTGTATCAATATACTCGGTGATCGGTGATGTAACAGAGCTCTCAACAATGCTACTGCTTAAACCATGTTCTAGTAGGATCCATGCTTAAACATACAATAAAAACTACCGGTAATCAAAACTTGCTGAAAAGGGGCGAGTCTTCGACAAAACTTAGAAGACAGTACAGATGGGGCTTTTCTTATTTCCAGTGGCAGTTTATTCCAAAGTTTTGGGGCAACATAACTGAAGGCACGATCTCCAGGAGTTACTTTTGTTTCTAAGCATGCTAATTGAGATAGCTTTAGAAGCAACTTGTCCTGTATACTTCGTAAGTTATGTGCATATGAATGTGATTTAACTGATATCAATTCAGACTAGTAATTAGGAGCTTGACCATTCAGTGCCCTGTAAACAAGTAAACCTATCTTATGCTCTGCCTTATTGGCAACCAATATAACTTAATCAAAACAGGTGTACTATGGGAAAATTTTTAGGAACTGGAAAAAAGTCTTGCACATGCATTCTGAGCACGCTGTGCACAGCTTGTTTATCTGTGAACTTACTACGCCAACAGTAATCCATCACAATAATCAAGTCTACTGCTCATAAAAGCATGGAAAAGGTTTGCAGTGTTTTTCTGGTCCAAGTACGAATATGACGTAAGTTGTATAACATAAAAAGATGATCTGCCTGCTGATGTTGGATATGTATTTCTCTGTAATTATTTATACGAGAATCAAGCTATATAAATTATCGAAATTTTTCACAAATTTTGATGGTTTCTACTTCTGAGTCTCCGACTGTTGTATTGTGTGTCATCGGCACAACAATGACAGGAGATATTTGAATGATATTGGTCAGGTTATTCTTGTATAAAATGTAAAAAGGGGCCGAGACGTGACCCTTGAGGCACCCCGTATAAAACGTCGAAATTCTCAAACATTAACGAATATGTATCAACTCCTTTTTTCCTACACATGTTTATATCATCGCAGATTTACATAGCAATCAACCAGAGGGATGTAACATGTGTAATGGGGAAAGCTTCAGCCAAAGCTTTGACCCCTACCAAAACTAATACAGAGCACATCTTAAAAAGTCGAACATTTTGAATTTTGCGGTCTCGCGGGTCTTCGGTCTCGTGGGACTTCGATCTCGTGGGCCTTCGGTTTCGCGGGCCTCCCGTCAACTGAGTTCGAACCGCTAAATCACACTTTGTACAAAATTAGGTCACATGAAAACCTCGATTCAAGTACTAGTATTACATTTACAAACATAACAAAAATAGGGGTGTTTCACAAAGATTTAAGTTTGACTAAAGTCGCACTTAAATTCCTACTTGCGTGCTCTACATTACGTATCACCCCATTGGTCAGATCATGCTCAGGGGGACGCGCACTATTGGAAGTCAATCAATGAGATTACGCGTTAATTACCGGATGCGTATTTGCGCTTAAGCAAACTCTTTGTGAACCCCCCCCCCCCCCCCCCCCCCCGAAATCATAAATGGGCCGCGACGCGACAAAAGGGCCCTTAGCTCTCCAAATGGCTTACGCAGTAAAACCGCGCTAAAGTCAGCGCTTATCAAAACGTGCGCACTGAAAAAACCCAAAACAAAACGAAACACCAAACCAAAACAAAGCGCACGTGCAGAAGAAAAATACTGGAACAGTGACTCTAGTAGTCCGTCGATTAATCTGGCTCTAGCTGATGATCAAATGTCAAATCATGGATGAATCGGTAAGAACATTATTATGATTACTTCATACAGTTTGTTCCAGTAGAAATTACGGGTTTTAAAGGCATTTCGTGCATTTAATTCAGTTTTAATAGGTGACTGTCTACCTCGTTTCGTGTAGTGCCCTGCAACTGCAAGGCTGCATGCGACATGCATATAGTTTCACAGATAAAGTTAGTCTAGTGAATAGTGTTAACTGTTAATTCCGACAGTTTATGAAATGTCCTTCCTCTGTTATTTCTTTTTCATATTACTCTATAATCTCTGAATATTAATTTTTGTAATTTATTTCATCAGTTGGGCAATTTCTTTAAACCAAGGCAAGATGTAACTACATGTAGATTCTACTGTAGTCGTAGACTTTGCAGTCACACTCGTAGTCGTAAGCTCATATTGTATGATTAGGGGCCCTATAACTATGCGCACCTAACATTTACTTGAAATTGACAAGCTTTTCCTTTCAATTTCCTCTAATGGCTGACCTCGGTTTAATCTTGATATATTAGAGTCTAATTGTGCCGAAAATCTCATTAAAATTTGTGTAAGAACCAAGAACAATATCATTTTCACAAGAAAAAGCGACGATGTTTCATAATGTCGGAACGTTATTTGTCGCTAGTTAATAGATGAATGCACGATATGCCTTAGCCTACCCTTGTTTAAATTTGTTGACGTTTGTGCAAATCTATTCCACTACAATCATGGGACTAGATCTAAACTTCAGACCTGCTTCTACCAATCTCTTGAATTTGTTGATTCATATTTGAGGCCTGAATTTTCCCATGCTGAAATTTACCGGTCAGGAATTCATCAGAAAATTTTAGCAGCTAAGTTATATACATATAGGCCTACAGTGTATTTCCCACACAGAGATGATAAAATAAAGTTAGGCCTAAATCTATAGGCTATATAGTCTAGCTAATTTAGGGCCAGACTAGGGCCTTGTCCTACCTCGGGCTCTGGATAAGTATGGAATTACAAATAACCGTTTATGTATCACATTCACAACCCTGTAAGCACAGACATGCTTTTAAAAAATTAAAGAAAATAACAAGAGATGAAGCTGAACTGGTGTGAGGGGGGGGGGGGGGGCGGGGGGCACTGCATTGTTTGCTTATAATCGAGAGGAGGATGGGAGGGGGCAGATCATTATTAGCAAGCAATGCCTCCCCCAAACCCTTCCTATTTTGTATTGCTGGATTGTCTTCAGTTTTGAGTGCATTAATTGTCTCTCTAGACTTTTTTTTTTATAGAGCAATTGAATTACAAACTGAATTTCAATTATGAGGTGTTATTGAATATTTAGTTAAATTACTTTTAACTAAATATTCAAAGTTAAAACAATACTAATCACAACACAACATTACTAAATGGATTAATTGTTATTACTGTCTAATATTTCATATTATAATGAATGACATTTTGTATTCCATACTCATTTAATGCTGTTGGTGTACTTCAGCTGTTCTAAAACAATAAGTCTGTATTTCAGTGTGATTCATCCAAGCAGTTGGCTGCTTCTAGTGCCATTTCGTGTATCATTACAAGGGATTTTATCTTTTTTTTTAATCTTTTTTTTTTACAGGCCATTGATATGAAGCAGCTAAGGTCATGCTCGTCCCTATGTCATTGTCATCTCCAGGCCAATATGGGAATGTTGGACTGTATCTTAGAGGCAAAGCTGGAAGCAGAGGGGGAGGGTATGATAACCAAATTCAACGATGCTGGAAATGTCAGGTCACTGCATTCATATCAGAGGAGGAAGCAGAGGTGATCTTAGATCTTGAAACAATCATTGAAGTTGGATTCTCCTCGCATCAACCCAGGATGAACTTCACAGTGATGGAGATCCTACAAAATGAACATGGGTATGGCTGTACAGGATGTCACTAGAACAAGTAGTGTTTGGAACTTTGGATGCCTCCTTGCGGTCTAAGATCACATCCTTTCAGTTGGTGAATGAACTTACCCAAACCTGCCAAAGCTGAGCATGACCTCTACATTATGTGTAGGTGTGCTACAGTTGAAGTTATGGGGAAGCGATATTGCTACTTCTTTAATGAACAAAAGTCTGCAAAAAATGCTTTTTGTATCTTCATAATTTGGGTGACAAGTGCCCTTAGAACTCATGACATATGTTTCAATAGGAGCAATTTCACTTTCAGGATGATATTACCTTTATTTCATAGATAATATTTAATTCTAAATATTTACTAAGTTTGTGTGCCTGTAAAAGCAGATGACTTGGAGAGTAAATTTAAAACTAGCAATTTTTTAATCATTGGATTAACGATAAGATCATTTAAGGTCATATCGGATTCCTTTTTTTTTTTTAATTAGGTCACATGTGCAATGATCTAAATTTAGATTGAATTGTTTCTTTGTATCTTAACTATACAAAAAAAAATACCCTACTAGCTAAACTTTGTAAGCTCATTTGTTTAACCATGTAAGGAAAATAATGGGTAGATGTTAAGAGATATTTTGGGGCACGTGATTTTATTCTATTTTTTAGTGAAAGGAAAGGAAAGGGTGAATTTTATTAGGAAGAAAGAAAAAAACACTCTTAAATTAAATTAAATTTAATTTATTAATTAATTTATAAATTTATTACATTTATTAGAAACCGAAAGTATTTAACAGTTTCAGACTTCAGCTTTATAAAGAGCACCAATCCAGACGGATTTAAATTCCTAATTTGAAGTACATCGTATGTCAACTCTTGTTTTGAATAAAAGTTACTAGTATGACAAGTGCAATTAAGGAAAAGTTTATTTCATTCCATGTTGTACTGACCTATTATGTATTTCAAAGTTCACAGTTCATATCTTTTATGGATCCATGATTGAAGGGGGAAAAAAAACACAGAAAATTGGTCTCCCGCTGGCAGTGGAAATACAAAAGATACATTGCAGTTAATAAAATGAACGATGAAGTGATATAAGACAATTTAACACAATTTAGGCACACACTTGAAATAAGTATATGCATGATAAGAAGGTGAGTGAAAGTAACAAGAGAGGTATAAGAGAGAGAGAGAGAGAGAGAGAGAGAGAGCAACCGAGGGATCTGATGGAGAGCTGGAGAAATGAAAGATAAGAACGGTGAAGCAGAGAAAAGGCGAGAAAACTAGAGATGGTGGAAATAGAAGGGGAAAAGAGGGAGAGAAAAAGGAAGAGAAGGAAAGATATAGACCAAGTTGGAAGAAGAGAAAAGAGCTAGCTGAAAGAAAGAAACATGAACATGGAAAGAAGCACGGAATTGAGAAATAATTTGAATTTTGATGCCTTCTGAATGACTTGTGATTGAGTGGGCGGTAAATGGTTCTGATTTTTGATGATGATGTAATAATGAACAAGCGTGCTAGTTGAATTGATTTTCACTGCATCTTCAACACTATTACTATTTAACAGCAACATGAAATCTTTGACACGTGTTTGCCAATTAGGGGCAAATCCATCCAAACTTTAAAAGGGGAGGGGGAAATTCTGAGAATACCCCACCCTTTCCCCTAAAGACCACTAAAATCGAAGGTGAATTTAAGATGACATTTTGCTCCAAAATTCACTTTAAGACATACAGATGTTTAATGAAAAATATATGGTGAACAAAGGGGATTTCGCCCCCACCCTCCCTGGAACCGTCCTTGATGAACTCTGACTCCTCTATGATTCTCTTTCTCTTTATCTCCCTGTTAATATGAAAAAATAAGCAATCACAACTTTATTTTCGTAGATTTGTGATTGAAATTCACTTAATGACAAAAGTGTTTATTTCACAAAGATTTATGGTGAGCAAAGATGATACGGCCCCTTCCTCCCTGGATATAGTGACGCCCCTGAAATATGACCCCTCATCTTTTCTATAATCTTTACATAATGTAATCTTTTATACTCGCTACAGAATAGATTTATTCTCTATTTATATCTCTCTACATAATATAATTATGTTTATGAAAAAAACAAAATTTGATTTCAGCTTAATTGTGATTCAAAATGCAAGCAATTTAAAAGCCAATTTCAAGGCCGTCTCACGGACGTGTACAAGGTCATTTCAAGGTCATTTCAAGGTCATTTCAAAGTCATTTTGAGGTAATATAGGGTTCAGAGAAGACAAAGATAACAAGAAAAATAAAATTCTCTCTATTATATAACGTAAGTGTCCGTCATGGTACTAGGAGAATGTTTAATTAGCCTCTTAAGCATGTTGGGAATCTTGGCGAAAATGGTATCAGGGATTGACTATATACTGTTTAACCTTGGTCACGCGCGAATGTCAGAATAGCGCGCGTGGAGCAAAAAAACATGCTTTTTTAAAATTCATCAATTTGGACACTTAGGGATGGAATTTTGGGAAACCGTTTGCATATTCAGATTCTGCAGCATTTATACTACAAAACAGTGTTGAAAACTCATTTTTGAAAAATTTTGCCCTAAGGGCCCTTTTGTCGCGTCGCGGCCCAAATTCATTTCCAGTGGAATGTGATAGGGTATCATGAATATCATGACAATTATCCCAAACTGCCTGGAGATTATTTTGCCTTTCAAAATTAAAGTAACATGAAAAGCACTTTGAAAGTTATCACAAACTTTAATTAGCAAATTAAAAAAAAAAAAAAATACATGCGGGGGCCCTCACTATGGAATTCCCTCCCACGAGAGATCCGGGATAGCAAGCGTGTGGGAACATTTAAGATTAAACTAAAAACTTACCTCTTTAAATCATTTTATCAATGATTTTCTGTTACTTGTAATTTTGTTTGCCCCCCCCCCCCCCTTCACTTGTGCGCCTTGAGCATCTCTTACGAGATGGATATGGCGCCTAACAAATTGCACATATTATTATTATTATTATTATCATTACCACTCCTCAGCCAGCTCGCATTTGGCATTGTACCAAAAACACTTATGACTCAGTGAAATGCTGCTTTCTGCTAATTGCTTACCCAATTAAAAGCGTTCTTTCGTTTGCATTGTTATACTTTATTTATCTATATTTCGTAAAACGAGTAATATCGGCTAACAGAGGTTACGGTATGCAGTCCATGCTATCGAAAGTCTTTGGGAATACCAGCTGGTCATTCAGACAATACTAGCAACCTGCTTTTATTATAATGTGATAGAAACAAAGTTTCAAAGTTCAAAAACAACTTGGACAAGGAGATTTCCATTTACAAGTTTACAGAATAGCGTTTTCCCTTCCTTTAAAACAAAATTATACTTAAGAGTATGACCATGCAGAATCTTTCGATTCCTAGAAGTTCTTAATTTTGATGATTGACCTTTAATTATTTAATCTAAGCTCTTAATAACTTTGAAATGCACTAACCTAAATGGACACGACCCACTGTAGCACAATCGAAATTTAAAGAAAATACAGTGTAGGAAACAAACCTATAACAAACGTATTCATGGTCAATGTAGTTTATCTTCTTTACGCCAAACATTTATAATCATTTAAACATGCCTAACGTAAAAATAACAACGTGATGCACTTTCATTTTTCTACTTTCTGCCAGGAAGTATTTAAATTGATTTGAGAAGCATATAGTTAATAGTTACAAGGAAAGATTATGCATAATATGCGTAATTGGAATAATACCCACATGAAAGACCTTCTGAAAGTCGACTTTCATGTGGGTGTTTCCATCGCTGCAGCGTGATGTACTCGTGATGTATTTGTAAATTATTATACAGGTACTACCTGCATGAATTCACTTTTGAAATAGGTTTGACTGGTCAATAATTGGGTTGCACATCTTTCAAAAAGATTTCAAACGATTTATCAACAGGCACTTGACCTTTTTGTATAACAAAGTGGTTAAACAGATGTTTGGTATTGCAAAATCGAAAAAAAAAGCATTGAACACACATTAGCTTTTCGACATGTACTCATCAAAGTATATTGCATGAATACGGAAAGCCGAAATCGAAAAAAAATGTTTCCTCGCTACATTTTTTCTTTTTAATTTCGGCTTTCTGTTCATTCATCTGTTCATGCGATATACTCTGATTAGTGCATGCCGTAAAGCATAAGTATGATGTGTTAAATGCTATTTTCCAATAATGATAATATAACACTGGTTAATACAAAGCGTTATAATAAAACTGACCAAAGTGCTGATTACCTAGGTCACTGGATTCAATTACTGTTCCGCACATCATGTGCACATTCTCCATTCCCTGGGGAGCATTCCAGCCAGTCGCCCATTTTACAGATGCGCACATGCGCACTCACCCTCTATATACCAGGGGGTGTTTCATAAAGCTGTTCGTAAAGTTACGCACAACGAGTCTCAATCAATCAAGTCTTTCTAGTTCTGTGGTTACGCATGACTTTACGAACAACTGGAATATGAAGTGCCAAATAGGATGCCCAAGGTTTTTTTTTTTTTTTTTCAGACGTTTCAACAAAGTGTGACTGCATTTCCTAGAATCTTAATAAAATTATGGAAAAAAATATACCTTGCAGTAAAAAATTTTGTAAAATGATATTGTTAATCTATGTCTGCATATTTCACCTTAAGCGGATGTGATTTATAGTGATTCAGAATCCTATTTGGCTCGCCATATTCCAGTCGTTCGTAAAGTCATTCCTAACTTTACGAACAGTTTATGAAACACCCCGGGTACCATATCTGTGCACAATTAGCACTTGGGTGAGGGTGCCAAACGTGCGTGTATACATCTTGTCAAAAAAAAACCCGTTAGTGCCGAGCTGGGATTCGAACCCTCAACCCGCTTTGAATGAGAGTGAATGATCGACGTCACCACGACACCTCCATATTCATAGAGAACGAGAGGGGAAAAAAAGGACAAATATCTGAAAGACTGTTTTAATTTTCCTATGGCCTTGATAATACGGACAATTCAATTCATTAAAAACAAAGACAAACAAACAAACAAACAAAAAATTCCTTTTTAATATTCTAAATGAATTAAGTGTACACGAAATACCTTCATGATTTTTAATATCCAAACAAATTTCATGATTGTATCGAGCCAAAGACTGAGCCGCAGCACTCCACTCCTCGCGCCCACAACTATATTACTGTATTTACTGGGGAAATGTTATTCTCATGCAGGTTAAATAAAATCGATCTATATAATAAGGTGTTATATTACATTTAATAAGTATAATTATGGGAATTAAGCAATATCTAGCTGTTGGCATGGTAATACTTCCCAAGTATCGCATGCCAATAGCGATGGCAGTACCTGCCCGTGTGAATGGTTTCTAACACAAATGATCATGTGTAAATATACAGTCCAATTTCCTCCTCCTCGGCTCGCTCAAACTTCGGTTTCAAAATATGTTTTACTTCAATGCAACGTAACTTATTACGTATCTATTTCATAACGGATCCGCTCTTAAGTAATACGCCGCCATTGATTTCGAAATACAGAAAACATTTTGCAACAAGATAGCCATCTATGATTATTTTATGAAATAATCTCGTACATAACTGAAGATATGAAATAACAAAACAGAACAGAAACTGGGCGGAAGATTTCTTATTTCGATTAGACTCAAAACGTGGACATGTCCAGACTTGCTGTGTATAAGGGCTCGAGTTAGTTTCGATAATTAGTAAAGATGTTTTTATAAGACCCTCGTTACGTGATGATCATTATTTTTCTTTTTTCACTTGTTTGTTTTTCATGCAAGTAATCCAAAGCATAGCAGGTAGGTGAATTGGCAAGTTCGTTATTTTTTTTTTTTTTTTTTTTTTGTGGGGGGGGGGGGGGACACATTTTCCCCCGACATCATTGCCGACACGATTTCGGGAATCACATCGACCCTTTTCATTTTTTTTTTGGGGGGGGGGACAGAAGGGGGGTTAGAAACCCTAAATATACATTTTTGGAGGGAATACCCCCCCCCCGACCTTCTTGGACTATTCCTGGGCCTCTTATTTTCCAAAAGGGGCAAATGTGGTCCCCCCCCCCCCTGAAAAATAATGATTTCATCCTGATATCTTTACTTTAAACCCCGTCCCCTACTTCTCCATGAGACGAAGACCGTTTCGCTCACCAATGGAGAAAAAAGCAATAAGCTACTAGACCTGTTTCCTAATGTATTCAAATTTATGCACGTTACCCTCCATTGGTTACCAACTATCCAGGTCACCTGTTATGCAAAATGAAATTCTGAATAGACAGAATAAGTTTGCATTCATTAGTTGTTGTTATGTCGGGCAAGCCTCTGATAAACTTCTTAGTTGTAAAGGTAAACTTTTGTTCAACAATTACGCACAAAATTAGTCAACAGGTCTATACCTATTGACGGTGTACCTAGGATAGGTTGGAGCAGGGGTACCTCCACCCCCCCCCCCTTCCCCCTCTTGCCGCTTATCAGTCCTTTGATACACCAACCACTGTTTCTTTTCTTTAATTCATTATCACTCTGCTCTCTTTCAGAAGTTATATTAGCTACAGCTTTTTCATAATCTCATCGCATGACAGAAAATGAGGCACATTTTCATTTTTTTCAAAAATATTCCTTGCCAGATTGATTTTTCGTTATCATGGTTGGTCCCCCTGTCTAATTCACTAATGCGATATTGAATGTCATCCACTCACTGCATCAAAATTCCTATTCATGCTTTTCGAAATTCAGTGGAATATATCTTCCTCCATGTGTTCATGGGCCCATTGGGGGTAACGACGCATTATTTTCCTGCCAATCCATATCTGAAGGGTGTGAAAACATATTCCATGAATTACTGAGATTAAAATGTCAACAGGTTATGAAAATTCGCATTTCCATTGATCTCTTGTGGCTTTCACATCCATATTCTATAACAATGTGTCGTGGTCACGTAGGCGCGAATTAATTAAATAAAAATCAAAGTTGGTGGACATGAAACCTATACATCCTTCAAGGTTCTCTCGGATCGGATGACCTGAAAGAAAAATAGACAGATGTTATGGCTGGAATGTCCTTCGCCCCTTGGCCTTTTTTATCAAACAATGAATTCTATAAAAATCAATCAGGGACGTGTAATCAGAAACACCCACCTTATATTAGTCCAGGGATTCGCTGACCCTGGTCAGACCAATGAAACCGATACCATATCGACATCAAGGCGAACAGTACATCACATTACCGCCAAACGGCCCAGAACCGATCGGTTAGTGTCGGTGTGCATGCAGTCGGTTCGGCGATGAGGCCGAGGTGTTACTTTTGATTCGGATCGATACCAGTTGGATGGTTAACCGCTCTACTGATCGAAGAGGAATTTCAATCTGAGCGGAAATCAAATATTGGGCCAATCATTGACAATCATCGGAATTTAGCAATCAAGGCAGATTTTCTACGGTTAAAGGTAGCGATATTGATTTGAAACAACAGCCTAGACAGGAAAGGTAAATCACAGGAGAATTTTTCAGCTTGTAAAAGCAGGCGGTCCCGACGAGTTTTAGGAGGGGCTAAAAGGGGTGGATGGGGAGAGGGGGCCAAAAGCGGTGATCAAAAAAAAAAAGAAAAAAAGAAAAGAAGAGCCATGCATCAACGTCAGTCTGTCAGGTAAAGCAATATAAAAAAAAGTTGCTTCAGCAGTTGCGAACATAATTACGAAAACCTATAAACACAAAGAAAAGTCTGGCCTACTCACTTCCCGTTTTTGCTCTTTTGTATTTTTGTATTTTTTTCTTCCGTAAATGGTAATGGATTAGCATATATTTGGTTCATATTTTTTTACTTGCTTGTCAAAGATTTTTCAAATTTCACTCTTACCCCATCCTTTATTTTGTTACATATACATATATATATATATATATATATATATTCCTGGATTTGATTGTAAGCTCCCCCCCCCCCCCCCCCCCGCCTTCGCCACCCGTTTCAAAGTATGCCTTTTGGGGCTTAAAACAGAGTTATTCTTTCATTTGAAATATATATATATATATATATATATATATATATATATATATATATATAAATCGGATACCATTCATTGATTTGGTGGACGAATTGCGTGCAAATCAACACTATGCAAACAGCTGAATCATAATAGCGTGACAACGTGGTCTTTTTCTCCAGGTGGTAAGTTAGAAGATAAGTTTGATTCAGTGTTGACCAAGATGAAAATGCAATTTTGATGACGTTTATTGCTCCAATGAAACGTGTGCTTCTTCTTTTAGCTTTGACGAATTTGAATTTTACAGAACGTTACTGCTTTTCTTATCTGTGACATTGCAAAAAAGGATGGGATAAAATAAATGCCAAACATAAGGGTAATTCCTATCAACTCTTGGGAAAGTGTAGATCCGACCCTCGTGAATTTTGCTCCATTTCTAGTAAAAGATGATTTTGATTTGAACACTACCCATGGTCATAGAATTTTCCAAAACACAATCATTTACTGTCATGTTGGGCAATTTCATCCAATATCTGTTAAAACTTAAAAAAACTATACTCCCATGTATTTTGGGTTTTAATTTTCCATCTACGCAGACAACAGATAAGTCTTGGTGGTGGTTATGATGGTGATGATGATAATGATGACGTAGATGGTTGTGGTGGTTGTGATAGTGATGCTGATGAGCAGGAGGAGGTGGAAGTGTCATAACATTGATATGACGACACCTTTCTTCATGGGGGGTGGTTATGCAGAATATGTATTTATTGATTGATACAAATTATTCCTTCCATTTTCGCATTTCCATAACAAAAACAAAAACAAACATATACACATAATTAATTATAAAGTAAGTACGAAATTCTGGAATAAAATGGGAACCTATAGTGGAAAGCATGTTAGCTTGTTTGTGAAGGCTCCCTGGAATAAATACAATATCAACATATTTTTTCATGAAATCGTGGAATTTTTTAAGGAAGAATATGAAATAACATCTGTTCAGTCACTCTCAGGCTAGAAGAATGAGAGAGAAGAAAAAAACAACACCGAAAGCAATGAGAGAAAATGGGTTATCCGACTGTATCGATAACATGATATTCAATAAAAAATCATGTTATCGATACAGTCGGATAACCCAATTTCTAAAATGTGCTACCTGCAAAATTCTTATTCTACGACATCCGTTTGATTCAGCATGTTCAGTTGGGGGCGTTTACTGGAAGGTTTCATAGGTTGCTCTCGGTTAACTTTGAATAGCATTTACTCCTTAAAAAGGAGTGGAAACTATTGTGTAAAATAGATTATCATGAATAAGTATCATTTTCTAAAATAATGCTACCTGCAAAAAGTTATAGCGAAAATCTAAAGCATTTTTTATCAAACATTAAAATGTATATCAAAAAAGAAAAGGTTTCGTTTGTCGGTTGGAAAATTATCCGTTTGGGAATAAATTTGAATTCTTTGATTCATTTCCACTTCTGTAGAATCGTCCCTAAATTGATGGTATATTTACTTCATTTTGATATTTGACCGTAAAGGTTTCATAGTAATTCCTGGCACCTGCTTTGCGGGCTGAATATTGTCATACCGATAGAGGCAATGCGGGGATTGAAATGATTTATTTTAATTTTCTCTTCGGCTAATAATTTCAAAATCACACGAAGAAGGATCATGCAATCAATTAAGACAAGTTAAAACTTATTTGCTCGTTTTCCTAATATTCAAAAGTGCTGGATGCTCGGAGTAGCAATGATTGATGTGCCTGCGTTGTATTAGGTGGTGATTAAAATTTAGGTTAACGTTCCTATTACTCTCATTAAATCGTTTTGGTTTTGTTGTTGTTGTTTTTTTAATACGAGGAGGTACCATCTTTATTTCCAAAGCATCATGTCCAGATACTGATGTAGGATAAAATCGTCAGTATAAATGAAATGGTAGTTATGGTCTCTCCAAAATACTCTTTAAATAACAGAGTGAATGCATTCCCTCTGTGAAGGGTGAATTCAAGAAAAGGGTGAATTAAGAGTGAACTAAATGTAAAAATTGTGATATTCACTCTTTAAGGGGTGACCTCAGTGATCTTTTTGAGTGATCACTGAGGTCACCCCTAAAATAGTGAATATCACAATTTTTACTTTTAATTCACTCTTATTTCACTCTAAATGTACTCTTTATTTAAATTCACCCCTTAACAGAGTGAATGCGTCCACTTTTTTTAAAAAAAAGAGAAACGTAATTCATTGTATTTCTTATGGAACACATTAAAAGGAACATGATTTTTAATTGAATATCATGTTATCGATACAGTCGGATAACCCAATTTCTAAAATGTGCTACCTGCAAATTCTTATTCTACGACATCCGTTTAATTCAGCATGTTCAGTTGGGGGCGTTTACTGGAAGGTTTCATAAGTTGCTCCCGGTTAACTTTGAATAGCATTTACTTCTTAAAAAGGAATGGAAACTATTGTGTAAAATAGATTATCATGAATAAGTATCATTTTCTAAAATAATGCTACCTGCAAAAGTTGTAGCGAAAATCTAAAACGTCTTTTATCAAACATTAAAATGTATATAAAAAAGAAAAGGTTTCTTTTGTCGGTTGGGAAATTATCCGTTTGGGAATAAATTTGAATTCTTTGATTCATTTCCACTTCTGCAGAATCGTCCCTAAAGTGATGGTATATTTGCTTCATTTTGATATTTGACCGTAAAGGTTTCAATAGTAATTCCTGGCACCTGCTTTGCGGGCTGAATATTGTCATACCGATAGAGGCAATGCGGAGATTAAAATGATTTATTTTAATTTTCTCTTCGGCTAATAATTTCAAAATCACACGAAGAAGGATCATGCAATCAATTAAGACAAGTTAAAACTTATTTGCTCGTTTTCCTAATATTCAAAACTGCTGGATGCTCGGAGTAGCAATGATTGATGTGCCTGCGTTGTATTAGGTGGTGATTGAAATTTAGGTTAACGTTCCTATTACTCTCATTAAATCGTTTTGGTTTTGTTGTTGTTGTTTTTTTAATACGAGGAGGTACCATCTTTATTTCCAAAGCATCATGTCCAGATACTGATGTAGGATAAAATCGTCAGTATGTAGTTATGGTCTCTCCAAAATACTCATTAAAAACAGAGTGAATGCATTCACTCTGTGAAGGGTGAATTAAGAGTGAACTAAATGTAAAAATTGTGATATTCACTCTCTCAGGGGTGACCTCAGTGATCACTCAAAATTTTTGAGTGATTACTGAGGTCACCCCTGAAATAGTGAATATCACAATTTTTTTCACTCTTAATTCATTCTAAATTCATTCTAAATGCACTCTTTACTTAAATTCACCCCCTAACAGAGTGAATGCGTTCACTTTTTTTTTTTAAAAGAGTAACGTACTTCATTGTATTTCTTATGGAACACATTAAAAGGAACATGATTTTTTAATTGAATATCATGTTATCGATACAGTCGGATAACCCAATTTCTAAATGTGCTACCTGCAAAATTCTTATTCTACGACATCCGTTTGATTCAGCATGTTCAGTTGGGGGCGTTTACTGGAAGGTTTCATAAGTTGCTCCCGGTTAACTTTGAATAGCATTTACTCCTTAAAAAGGAATGAAAACAATTGTGTAAAATAGATTATCATGAATAAGTATCATTTTCTAAAATAATGCTACCTGCAAAAGTTGTAGCGAAAATCTAAAACATCTTTTATCAAACATTAGAATGTATATAAAAAAAAAAGAAAAGTTTTCTTTTGTCGGTTGGGAAATTATCCGCAGGCTACTAGTGGATAGACAACAAAATCGTCACTCTACGTGATGAATAATCAGAGTTTTAAAATCATTCGTAATCACTGACCTTATTATCATCATCTTAATAGTCATCACCATAACTACTGTCAGCTTCATCGTCTTCATCATCGCCATCAGATCATGGTCGTCATGGAGCTCATCATTAAAGGAGAATGAAACCCCGGGAACAAAAAATGAATTTTAATGAAAAGTGAGAATAGAGAGAAGCAATTTTTTTTTCAAAAAAAGTTTCATCAAAAACGCTTACGAAATGAGAAAGTAATAAAAGTTTGAAAAGTCTCAAATTAGTTGCTATGGCGATCCTCAAATTGGCAATGTTGTTTTAAAATGGCAGGTTTAGATGGACAACTCTCAATATTTTATGTACACTAAATTTCATATATTCTTCCATTATCTCTAAAGATGTATCTTTGTGAACTCAACTTTTGTCAAATTCATTTTCCCATGATAATATCTTGAGCTAAGAAGGAGACAAGCTGCATGTCTTATACATATATATTTCAAAACCTTTATATTCCTGGCTGTATATTTATCCTTCTGAAAATCTTTATGCACAACAAAATTCAACAGTTAATTAAATCAAGCCTCCACAAAGTTACCGGACCCCTTTATGGCTACAGAATAGGTCCATAAGCTTGCTCAAACGTCATAAAAAAATTAATTGCTCATAGTATTATTGGTCATATAGGCCTAAGTAGTTAAATTTTCAAGAATACCAAGAAGTCATTTGAAAATATTAGGTTAACGTTCATATTGATTGATTGATTGAATTCACATTTATTTCCTTCTGGGTAAAAAATAATATAAAATACATAGTTCAATTGGTCATAGGCCTAAGTAGTTTATTTTCAAGAATACCAAGAAGTCATTTGAAAATATTGGGTCAACGTTCATATTGACTGATTGATTGAATTCACATTTATTTCCTTCTGAGTCAAATATAAAATACAAAATTGCAATAAATAATACAGCAAACAGAGAAGGCGTGGCTTGTGTTTGGGTCGCCGAAGACAAAATCATATCTTGAATACCCGAATTGTTCTTGATATTTTTCTTTTTATAACTTTGTTGTGGTATTTTCGTAATAAAAATAGGCCCTGGTATTGTTCAATAAGGTACGATTGTAGATTACAGTTCCTTGTCATTAGGATCATCCAGTGGTTGCCTTTAAAGGGGGTACCCAATGCTGAAACAATGTTAGTTCATTTAAAAGAGTATGATTTTATTAACAGAAAATCATCGGCCTAAAGTTTTTTTAAAAGTCGTGTTGCCAAGGAAACCCTCAAATGAGGTAAGATTTCGGGATATTTTTGACCCCTCAGCTGTGACTCAGTTTCAAACTGGTACCCACTTTGACGTCAAAATGACGTCAAAGTGGGTACCTTCATAGACATATAACAACTGCAGTGCGCGAAGCCGGGTACCCACTTTTACGTCATACCTCATACTAAAATTTTTTGGTCAACTCTTGAATTTTTATGAGAAAATTAGTCAAAATGCATTGATTTCGAGTGAAAATCATCAAATATGTAATATTATTCTTCTCTGAATTCTGTTCTCGATCATATATCGAAAAAAAATTACCATTGTGTAATCACTTTAAGCTTTACGAAAAAAATAATAATAAAGGCGAAAAGATAGAGCATGCAGGGGTGTCGTGGTGTAGTGGATATGTCACCGGACTATGGATTTCGTGGTCCGAGTTCGAACCCCGCCGCGGCGCTAATGTTCTTTGTCAAGATAAATGAATCTAATGTCACTCCCCACCGTTAAGTGGGGCCGGTAGGATTCGAAAGTCACTGTGAATTGTTTAGCATTGTGAGCGCCTGCAAAAGGCGCCTGGCTGGAATGCTCCATACGGAGTGGAGAAGGTGCATACATTGTTTGCGGGCAAGCCTGAATTTAATGACCGGGGTAATAAGATTTCTGTAAAACGCTTAGAGACATCAGAGAGATGTCTTAGGCGAAATAAATAACCAAATTATTATTATTATTATTAATATTATTATTATTATTATTATTATTATTATTATTATTATTATTATTATTATTATTATTAATATTATTATCATCATCATCATCATCATCATCATCATTATCATCATCATCATCATCATCATCATCATCATCATTAGGGAATGCATATGAGCTGCACATAAAAGTTGGACATGAATATAAAATCAGGATCCTTATGGTAATAATGTTAAATACAAATTCAACTTTCGTTTTTTCCCACCATTTTCAATCATAAACATACAGTTGGGACCAAAAGTTTACATACACCTGGGGGAAAACGTTTTCATCAAATTTGTAACATCCTACAATGTGTACATAGTTACAGATATTATGAGTCTATGCATTTAATAAGTTTTTCTCCGAACGTCTCGCGAAAATGAAGCCGTAAACCATTCTTGCGCAGTTCGTGCGAAGTTTGCACAACGTATGTGCGAATGCCCTGTGTATAGCGTTGCCCAACTTTGGCCAGTCGACACTGGTACATGAATAACACGCGATTACGCTGCGAGCAACACGAATGTAGGACAATTAATGTCGGGCAACATTCGTGCGGACATTTCGCGACATTCGTACATAATTATGTCGAAAAAATATCTTACGACCAGCAATCCCCGATCGACACGTTGACTGTACATTATGCCTTGAAATGCATTGCCCAGAAGTCGGTGACAGAAGATGGACAAGCAAGAGGAAGAGGAAGCGTTTGATATTGAAGAGGAAGCTCTGCTTCCGAACCCTCGCGCAAGTTTTGCGAAGTTTTGGCGTCTAAAATACTAATGTTGGACATTCGCAAAACGTTCACATGCTTTGAGAAAATAACGCAAGCTGATTTTTCACTCCAAATCGCTTAAGACAGTGCGGCTTCTCAGTTTTGTCTAATATTCATTTTGATAGAAGAGACAAGATCGACGGTGAAATTCCCTTGTCGCAAAATTATCGTAGACAGTTAACTGCCAAATTTGAGCTTTAAAATATGGATACCTTCCCAAGAGTAACATCTTTTACAGATTATAGGTGTGTAATGAAACACGTTTTCAGACATGATCAGGGGATTGCTGCAATGGCAGCACTTTGCTCCTATCATGCACCTCTGGCCAGTGCTGGCGGATATTTATTCATTTCAAGAGTTAAGTAAAATACTGACCAATACATTATTCTCTCTCTCTCTCTCTCTCTCTCCTCCCCACTCTCTCTCTCTCCCCTCTCCCCACTCTCTCTCTCTCTGTTTCATATACATAAACTCTCTGTCTTTCTCTGTCTCTCTCTGTCTCATATTTACACAAACACACAACTCTCTAATTCTTTCTCTTTCTTTCTCCCCTTCACCGCCCATCTCTCTCTCTCTCTCTCTCCTCTACCTTTCCTTTCTAATCCCATTCCTTACCATCATATAGCACCTATCCGCTGTTTATCTCATAATTTGATTCCAATCAATCGTCCATCTTCACACCTACATGCTTTGTCATGGTTGTAGAAATCTGTTCGTCCGGGGTTATAGGCTCTTGTCTCCCATCATGCTGACGGCATTCGCCTGTCCCATTTCACGGCGCGGTCTCCCCGTGGGTTTTTACTTATCACGGGATGTCGAGAATCTCATAATACGATGGAAAACTGTCCTCCCAATACCTCGGCCACATCGCTAACTAGACTCCGAATCGATCACAAACGGACATCATCGTGGCAATTCGGTTTCATGCAAAATTCAATTCGATCTACTGTACATATCTCGCATTGTATTTACCAGTGATAATGTTCGCACTGCCGTGGTTACGGTCTTAAAAGTAAAAACATTTTGTTAATACTTGCTCACACCTCTATTTCTTTTTCTTTAATCGAAATAGTAATCTTTATTATCAATGAAAAAGAAATTACCATGTGAGAAAAAATAATATTGTGCATTAAGCTCTCTGTAATGCAGGTCGTCTGATTCTGATAATCTGATTTGTATAATGACATTTTGTTTCCATTTTGATGGCCAATTCAACGCAAAGGCGGACACTATCTCCTGCGACAACGGCTCAAATGGGACTTCCCCTGCCGTCTAAATTTACACCTTCTGTAACTAGAACCAGATAATACCGTTCCCAAGTTGCAGCATTCTTGCGTCGAGAGGTCCGCCGTAACTAGAATGCGACGCGCCCGCTGGCGCCGCGCGAGACGCACATCTGTATCTTGGTATTCTCAGCTGTGTGGAGTGTCACTCACTAGTTATAGGGCCTGCATCTGGGTTAATAAATGAAAGAGGTATACAGTAAAGTGAAAATAGAGATTTAGAGGGAGGGAGAGCGACAGAGATGCAGAGATAGGGAAATAGAAAGGAAAAGGAAGAGAGAGAGAGAGAGAAGGCTGAGGGCGCAGAATGCAAGGGACTGAAAAGGACAAAGTAAAATTTCAAAAGCATCAGAAATTTTATTTGAAATGGAACATTCGACAAGTACGAGTGTATACTCTTGACAGAGAGCGAGTGAAAGAAAGGGACAGAGTACTGCAAATATCCTCACTATTGGTAATTTAGGTCTACTTTGTGCCTATTTTGTGCATTTTGTACCTTGTTAGAAACAGTAAATGTTGCAGGTTGTTGTTGTTTTTTAATCAACACTATCATAGCTGAGGAAATGTCATTGTAAATTTAAAAGAGAGAGAGTTTTGACAATTTGAAAGTTTATTGGGACCTCTCTACCGAGTCTCTGGCCGAGGATATCGGTCAAGATCTTTGAGTAGAATGCATAATGAAGGAATATACTCATATACAATAATGTCTTTCACGAAAAGACTAAAAATTACACGTTTCGTGATTGAATAAAGAGAAATGAAGTGATCTTTTTCATGGCGTCGTTAACACGTTCGAGTTTGAGACTTGACATTATTGTGGCACCACATCAACAAAATAACAACCTTGCAAACCTTCCCCTTTCAAACCTTCAATTTGCCTCTGGTTATTAAGCACATAAATCTCAAACGGAAAGGGAATCAATTTGAAAATATGGAATCAAACACCTCAGTTGTCAAGGGAACTCCATCCCTAGAAGTTATGACACCTGAAAATCATTTCAAAGCGCTTCCGAAATCCGATGATCAATTTTATATGGATGATATTCCATGAATGCAAAGTGATTAAATTACGATTGTCAGTGCAGTGATTTGAGCCGGTGTATAACGGCTTCATGAATTTTTAATGCCACGTCTATTTTTCTCTGAGATGAAAAATAAACGGCGATGCCTGGGAGAGAGGCTACCAGTGGCGGCGATTTCACATAACAAGACTAGGGGGGGGGGGCGGAAACACCGAAAGCCACCGACGTATATATCCGTTTTCACGAGTGGGGGTGATCGAAATATTTGGCCGAAATCTCTTGCTCACATTAATTTGACTCGGAATGGTGTGGCGTCAACTGAAAATCGACTAAATTTAGTCAAAGTAACTCCATTCCGAGTTACATTAATTTGGAATCTGAGTCACTTTAACTTAGAATAGAGTTGACTCCCAGCTGACGCCATTCCGAGTCAAATTTGACTCCGCAGAAATAAGAGTGCAAGAAAAAATTGAGGGCGGACACGGCCCCCCCCCCCCCGATCGCCGCCTATGGAGACTAAGATAAAATATGAGTTTGATGTAGCTAGGCTGATTTTTTTTTAAATCACAAACTCTATCAGATTCTCCGCGTCCAGTGAATACGGAGTGGGTATGTTAATATCATAAAATTTTCACTCATTTTTTCACTTAAAGCGCGCAAGTTTCGTGCTTATTAACATAGTAATTGATTAGTCTCTCGAAAGGTATGAGGCTAGTAGGCTCTACATTTTCATTTGTTTTTTTTTTTTCAATTTCATTTTTCATCTTTGCTGATGCTCTAGGCGATAATGCAGCGCTTTTATAAGATGACATTTTAATTGGATCACCATCTTGTAAAAGTTTCCTTTCAATTACTACACCTTAATAGTTGTAATCGTATTGATTTGTCTTTGAAAAGGACATTTGTGACAATTGACTTTGTTATGGTAATGTTCCTGTACCCCCTACTTTTAAAGGCATTCATTTTATCAAGTATAGGTTACGAAAATTCTACTGACTACTGCCACGTTAAGTTACAGAAATCAAAGGAAATGTATTAAAGGAGGATATTTGTACACTTTAAATTATTACATAATACTTCCACAATGTTGTGAAAATATAAGATAATATAAGAAAAAAAATAGAGAAGAATATTTGAAAATATGAACGAAGTGCATGAAATATGTATTGATAACTGTTTGTTTGTTTGTTTGAAATTTATTTCTGCGTTCAACATATTCAACACAATACAACATAATCAATTATTACATAGTTTTTATACATATACATTTTAGACACATGAATCATTTACAATCTTTTTCTGAATATAAAAAAAAAGTATATGAAAAATATTATTTAACTGAATTTCAGAACGCAGGAGACCGTCGTCATGAGCGACCTGCTTGATGTTGACGACGGCCTCAAGGTAAAAAAGTGACATGTAAAACTTACACATTTTTAAACAAGAGGTCATGAGGGTGCAGTGCAAGTGCAAGTGCAGTGCAAGTGCAATAGAGAAGGGGTCAAAATTCATTTAAGAGTAAAATAGATAAATAATATAAAAAATAAGTACAAGTATCGTCAATGTGGCGGATATGAATACAATGATATTAGGTTGCGCTTCATAGTGGCTTTAAAGGAATAAAGTGAGGAACACATTTTTACAGTTGCGGGTAAATTGTTCCATAAGTCAGGGCCATGGTGTCTAATTGATTTATGAGTTATTAATAACTTTGGGTTTGTTAGGTGAAAATTTCCAGAAATACGGGTAGGGTATGTGTGAATTGTATTGTTTAAATCAAATAAATTTTGGAATGAGGGGGGAAGTTGGTTGTTTTTGTATTTGAACATAAAAACTGCAACTTGCATGACATTCAAATCAGAAACCTTCAATGTTTTAAGCTTAAAGAATAGTGGATCAGAATGAGAAAAATAAGACGATCCTGTACAGATACGAAGAGCCCGCTTTTGTAAGGTGAGGATAGGATTGAGTTTGGTAATTCCACAGTTGGCCCAAACAATATTACAATATGTTATGTAAGGAAGTATTAGTGTATTGTAGAGTAAAAACAAAGTTACTCGTGGTAACATAAACTTTAACTTATGAATAATTCCCACGCCTCGAGAAATATAGTGTAACATGATTTATGTGATCATTCCAAGGTAAATTTTCATCAATAATGACACCCAGGAATTTCGAACTCTTCTTTTTTTCAATAGTATTGTTTTCAATGTTAATATTAATTGGATTATTATTCACATGGATATTGTTGTGGTTGAAATGTATAAAATGGGTTTTCTGGATATTGAGAGAAAGTTTATTGCATTTAAACCATTTCGAGACTTTTATTAATTCGGCATTCAAGGTATTTTCTAGAGACTTAAGGTTCTTATGAGAATAAAATATGTTAGTGTCATCTGCAAATAGGACAAAAGACAACAATGATGATGTATTGATTATATAATTGACGTATAATAAAAATAGAAGTGGACCCAGGATAGATCCCTGGGGAACACCACATTTGATTGGAAGAGACCGTGAATTAATACCATTGAAAGTAACATACTGTTTTCGGTTGCTTAAATAACTTCTAAACCATAAGAGCGCTGAGCCCCGAACACCACAGGAATACAATTTGGAAAACAATATATCATGATGAGAGTGTCGAACGCTTTACTAAGGTCTAAAAAAATACCAATAATGTGTTCTTTTTTGGCCATGGCTTCTGTAATCTTAACATATATCTCGACCAGAGCTAGATCCGTGGAATGATTTTTTTCTAAAACCATACTGATTTGGATTTAGTATTTGATGGAAGTTTAGAAAATTGTGTAATCTATTATAAACAATTTTCTCTAAGATTTTTGATATACTAGGGAGGATGGAAATAGGACGGTAATTAGTGATTTCGTAATGGTCATCTTTTTTGAAAATTGATAACTGTTAATCATGTTTCCCTTCTCCAGTACTCAGGGCTGAGCCTGTTTTGAAGTCCACGTTACTATCACATACCGGTACACTGTTTATCAACTTGATCTCGCTAAAAACGAGCCGACATCTTTCATCTGTTACTGATATGAAAACAGCATGTGCTGTGGGAGTAACCGTTTAACTATCCCTTTATTCTCATGTTATCCAAATAAAGTGTACTCAGCGATGTGGAAGATCAAAAGGAAAGGACAATAATATTTACAAAACGATAAATAAAAGATGATGAATTTAAAGCCACTGCATAACTTCTGAAAATCTGAACTGCATGGCCTTTCATGCTATCAGTGTATTTTGTAAATACGAAGCCCTGAAAAATGCACTTCAAAAGCATCTTCCTGTACTTTAAAAAAAAAAAAAAAGTGAAAATGCCAGACCTTTTTATCCCATAGACTGCAGTGTTAGACAAAAGCATACCAAGGTTTGTTTTGCAACATGGCAAATGGTAGAATTCAGTGGCAGATATCTTGATAATAACATCTCATATTCCTGGCTGTTTATTTATCCTTCTGAACATCTTATACAACACAGACATCAAGATTCAACATTAAATCAAACCTCCACAAAGTTACCGGATCCCTTCAAATGTTAAGTATATGCTATACCATTTACTACACTATTCAAGCCTAGATGACCGAAGTCCCCATACCAATCATTTCCATAGAAAACGAATCTATTTCGCATATGCCCTAATTTAATCATCACTGTGAACATTCATGTAAATATTGCAATCGCATGCGTTTTCTTGTGAGTTTTCGGTCTCGCAATTACATTTTGTTAGATTTTATATCCTCACATTCATAACATTATAACTAAGTTGGGAGAGGTTGCTTTGGAAAAAATACAGAATCGTCATCTCATATAGCCCTTAAAACATAAACCTGCAATCTATTCGGTGACTTTCACTTTATTTCACTGTTTATGTGTTAATTACTGTGCAAGTTAATTTGCTGTCATTCTTCTTCTTATTAAAGACACCCGTAGCTCATAATCTTTCCCCTTTAAAATTCGAAGAGCGCTCTTAAAAACAAGTGAAGGACAGATGACTCTATCACTTTATGAAAAACAGCTTCAAAGTTGTCTCTATCTTCTCCTTCATAACATTAACAATCAAAAACATTCCATCGTGACTGCCCTAATCCCATTAGCCGCAGCATATGTCGGCATTGCGGTTCGGCGGGAAAATGCGAGCATTCAGACGGTATCAGTATACGTTATCATCATCAGTAGATGACCACAAATATTTCCCACGCCTTTTAGGCTATCAGAAGCGTGTCAACTTAGAATTGTTATTCTGAAAATCTTGTATACAACGCATGCATGCCTGTACACCATCCACGGTGAAGTTTTCTTTATAAATGTTTCATTTAATCGGGTGTTATTTTATGAATCTTTATCTTTTATTTTGTCGAAGAGTTCAATAGTATTTCGTTGTACTCTAGAATTGCTTGCGTATTTCTTGGTTTCGATTTTTCTGGACAATACATCTATACCACACTCGTTTCTTTGAAAGTAAATGAAAGTAAATGTTTTTAAATTTTTTTTTATGTATATCTTCTGTCATTGTAAAGTGCACGAGGCACTGTATTGTTTAAATTTACTCTCGGAAAAGCACGTGAATTTACAAGGTAAAACATTATAACAATTATCATAACTGCTTATTATTTGTCTTCACTACAACACGAAATGAAATAATCACTTCAAGACAACTACTCAGTTTCGCAAACTCAAGACGTATTCAAGAACAAATTTCCGCATCTCAAGGTCCTTAAGGTATCCTGTTACAAAAAAGTACTTTGAACTTTACTTGGTTACAAAATAGGGGGCCATGGCCTGTTGGAGTCGTTGGAGTCCAGAGAGAGGAATACCGTTTATTATCATCCCAAATTAAGATTGAATTCATTATTGTATTTAATGAGGTCTTGGGAGTACAGTTTCATTTTTAACTAGGACAATCACTGTGAAAACAAGCCTGAGAAAATAAAATAACAAGATGAAAGAAACAATGAAACATTACTGATTGTGAAGGCATGTAGTGACCGGCATTCCCAATTTTCCCTCTTTCTTTATAAAAGCTATCAATAATATTCAGATATAAATGTAAGATATGGGTCAGTTGAAAAAGAGTGAAATAGTTAATCAATAAAGTCGTTACTTTTATAATTCCTTGCAAGATTATACTTCACAAATGCGCAATACATTATCAACATTTATTGAAAATAACTGGCAACTCGTTCCGTCATTTTGCTAAAACTACAATAGTGTGTGTCAAAGACGTGATGATCACCATTGTAGTGCGTTATTTCGTAGATAATGGTCATCTTTTCTTGCTTTATGGTGAACCTTTTCTACTCATTTTGTGCCCCCACCCCCTTCTCTCTCTCTCTCTCTCTCTCTCTCTCTCTTCCTCTTTCAGTGCCTCTGACTCCATCTCTCAACATCTCTCTTTCTCTCTCTCTCTGATATGTATATATTTATATATGTATATGTATATATATATATATATATATATATATATATATATTCATTTATATATACATACGTACGTACATACATACACACATACATACATATATACATATATCCCTCTCTCTTACTCTTTCTCTCACACTCTCTCTCTCTCTCTCTCTTTCGCTCTATCTCTGCCTTTCTTTCTCTTTCCGTCTCTATCTCTCTCACTAACTCTTTACCAATTCACCATAACGGAATTTGGGAAGGAACCATTTCTAGTTTCGTCTGATACTAGACTGACATTAAAAGTTCTGATAGGAAATGTGTGATTCTATGATAGAACTGATATCTAAAACAATTTTACGTTGACATGCAGCGAGCGATACTTTGTGAATCAATGTATGCTTTATATTTTTGGTCGAGATCAAAACTACGAACACAGTTATTTAGTAGTCTGCAGACACAGTCCCTACTTTGACACAAACGCAATTTAATAAAGCCTGGAGTAGAGCCTAGCTTTGCCAGTCTCTGCCTGCGTCTATATTCATGGACTCCCTATAGAGCTTAGAATTGTCTTCAGACACTCTAATGCTTATTTTCACTGACTGAGGTTTGTTTTGCAAACTACTTTGTTTATTGATAGAGTGGTTGATCGAAGTTATGGCATATTGCCAGATTTGGTCAAAACGCTAATTCTCTGTATCCCTCTCCCTCTCCCTCTCTCTCTCTCTCTCTCTCTCTCTTTCTCTCTCTTTCTCTTTCATGTGGTCTGAAAATACAATGAACCACGAGATCATGTTTATTTTGATTAAGCTCCAAAATCTACCCCACCTCAAAACGTCAAACATTGCACAATGCTGATATAAATAAAATTCATCATTATTTCGAATGCAGCATTGACGAGATACTGCAGTTCTTTCTGGTGATCCAGCTGTGTTACGTAATTTATTTCTAATGAACCGAAAATATGAGTAACTTTATTTTTTTTTCATCTTCAGAGAAACGCTTCTAGATGCATGTGGTCACTATATTTCTTGGTTAATATCATGCAGCATATCATTTGCATTTCTTCCAAGAGAGAGTGAGCTCTGAGTAACTTATCACAGTAACATGAAGGTGACGCCAGTTTGAGATTCTTTATAAAAAAACAATCTAAAGCACGTTTTTAACGTTGTTAAGGATTTTCAGATAACCCACAAGCTTATATTCCGTAATGTATCGACAAATCTTTCCATCTATCTCTTATAGCTAATTTTCTACAATTATGTTTTTACAAAATATTAAGTAGGCCCATTTATTCAAGGAAAAGAGAACGACCTAGTTGTCGGGATTGTGAACTATCATTCCAATATCAAAATAACCAAAATGAACGCTGGTTGATTTACACCTACTTAGCTATAAATAACAGAATAAACTCTAAATAAAACATCATAACGATAATTCAGCTCGCCACTCAGAAAAGCGTGAAGTTATAATCTACTTGTTATGGTGACAAGTTACGCACCTTGGTCATACGAAGGTCATTGCTCTATTGTCACAATAACCACTGAGTTCAAACATGAAGGCAAAGGCAGAAAGCAAATAAAATCCATTGTCCAGGGTTTATATTTGAACTCCAAAGTGATAGCGAAAATGCTGGAAGCAAATCAAAACAAAGCTTTGCATGTGGCTTGTGCAGTGTACGGTATATGCAGGGGTTACGACATCCCTGTCAAAAAAGGGATTGCGTTTATGTTTTTATGAAGGCTATGATTATTTTGGATTTTATTTGCTTGTCTTCTTTGAACATTATTATGTCGATGTCACCGACCCACTTTTTGTTGTTACCATCGTCATCATCGTGACAATGGTATAAGCAGAAACACTAGGTCCAGGGCATAGAGTTACATCAGTGCGTATGTAACTCTATGGTCCAGGGTGGCCGAGCGGCGCGCGCTTATAGGTAGAGGCGCCTTTGTTGTGAGATGGCGCCGAATTCAATCAAGCAGCCGAGCGGGACCTTCGCCGCTATGAAAAATAAGGGGAACACCCCCCCCCCCCCCCAATCCGCCACTGGTAAGAAAGATAAAATGCATGTTAGAGTACTATGACATATTTTCCCCAATAAGACTGATAATGATGAAGACGGTGTGACGACGACGACGACAATACGGCTTAAGAGAGAAAAAAAAACTGTTTTATGTATAGTTTACCAAGAATGATACTGGACCAAAGGACAGTGGCGCATCAACTTTGTTTCGAATCCGTGACCTCTCTTTACGAGACCACTACTCTCTAACACTGAGCCACCACGCCCCCTCTACAATTGAAATGCGTCGGCATAATTGTCTTGCAATTCGCATCGCAGACTCCAACAGATGTACTGTTGCCCCCTCCTCTCCTATCCCCTCCTAAATTTATATTTAAAAACATCTTGTGTGTTTACCCCTACTTTAAAAGTAAGCTCTTAAATAGACTTAACCAACGTGTTTGAAATAGATTTGATCATTTACCCAGTAATGTTCTTTGTATGATAATTTTCCTGTTCCCATTATATCCCACTACAACGTATCCCACACTCTCTCCAACAATAATAAAGAAATAGCTTTTAACTTCGCAACATCGGCTATTTATGTTATGAAGAATAGAAACTACTCGACTGCCAGCTGATTCATTTACCATGTTTACGTGGGCTGCTAAGCGGTTAGTCGCGTGACTCTTTCGTAAAGTTTCGCAATCTAAATCTAAATACCTCCTTTCAGGCAACGTAACTCTATACACCACTTAAAGTTATCAACATTGGTCTTGACATCTTTTGTTTATTCAAAATTGATATTCTATTATGGAGCTTCCAGTATTTCATAAAAAACGGATATCATGTATTGAAAGGGCATGGGGGTTGTTTCGAAGTATTGAATAACTTATTAAGACACGAACTCAATTTGGAAATGCGTAATTAAAGAAAAGAAAAAAACAACAACTGTGAAGTATTAAACTATGGTGCAGTTTGGTTATTGTGTATATCAGTTACTAAATTCAGGCTATAATGATTAGAGCACCATCTGAAACTAAAAGGTAATGTCAAAAGTACAAACGCTTTCCATCAGAGTTTTGAATAACTTCTTCAGACACGAACGCAAGAGAAACTTCTAAAATCGGGTTTTGCAATAAAGAGTATCAAGGAATAAAAAGGTAATGATAATCATCACGAATTCATTTTCTACTTTCTATTACTAGAGACATGCAAGCTTGAAGGTGAAATTCATTGCACTCTCGGTGAGGTCTCGGAGGGATCCACACTCAGTAGAGTGGAATATTATTCTCTCGGAAAGGAGATGGTTTGATTCACTCCCCGAAAAGCTGATTCGACTATTTTCAGCTCGGATTTCTACTCGAAATTAATTAATCCCTTCTATGAATTCTCAGGGAGTGAATTCCACTCGTTAAGGAGGTGATTGCCATGAACTACCGTGTGTTTATATCGTGTGACCAGATCGTCTAACACCACTATGGATAAACCCATTTGGTCTATTATTTGGTCTAATTGCCGTTTGGTCCAATCATCCCTTGGTCTAATACCCATTTGGGCTAATTGTCATTTTGTCTCATTGCCGCTTCGTCTACTTAGTTTTCCTCATTCCATCTCATGACCATTCTGTCTATTAGCAGATGTCTAATCAGAGAGATTAATGGGGTGTTGCAAGAAGGTTGCAATCAATTGCAAATAATTGCTCATTTTGAAACAACCATTCTGATTGGCTCAGGGTCTGCCCTTTTAAGAAGACATGCATGTAACAATGATTTTGATTGGCCAGTGGCAATCAGTTCCAACTTGCAATCGATGGCAACTTTCTTGCAACAACCCATTAGTGGTGTTAGACCAAGTGATATTAGACGACATGGGCATAGCCTAACTGGAAATTAGACGAAATGGTAAATGGGCTAAGTGGTAATTTGACCAAATGGTTATTAGACGAACTGGATGTAGACGAAATTTGATTAGACCATGTGAATTGAGACCAAACGGGTATCAGACAAAGTGGGATTAGACCAAGTGGCAATTCACCATGTGAACAGGGATTCATATTTGGTAAGTCATGCAAGACATGCACAGCGAATCTAGACCAGTCCAATAATCTCTTGGTCTAATACCCATTTGGGCTAATTGTCATTTTGTCTAATGATCAAATGCTCTAATTGCCACTACGTCTACTTAGTTTTCCTCATTCGGTCTCATGACCATTCGGTTCATTACCAGTTCGTCTAATCAGATAGACTACGTGGTGTTAGACCAAGTGGGTATTAGACGAAATGTGCATAGCCTAACTGGAAATCAGACGAAATGGTAAATGGGCCAAGTAAGTGGCAATTAGACCAAATGGTTATTAGACGAACTAGTGGTAGACGAAATTTGATTAGACCATGTGAGATGAGACTAAACGGGCATTAGACAAAGTGGGATTAGACCAAGTGGCAATTCACCACGTGAACATGAATACAGATTCGGTAAGTCATGCAAGACAGAATCCAGACCACTGTTTTATTTACCACCTGGAAAAGTGCCAATTTATATCATCGTCTAAATTGGGAAAACAATCACATTTTGTGGTGATATGGGGGCGGAAGAAGACCAAGGTTAAATCCATTATTCTCTCTTCAGGTTTTTTCCTTTTTATTGTTTTGATTATGCAGGTGTGTATACCTCTTTGACAGACGGCAATTATTCAGATTTTCTGCTGGTATTTTATTGCTTCTCTATGAATTTTCTTTTGTGCAAGGAGCGATGAAGGATGGGCCTAACATTTCGAAACTGTTTGAGCCACGATAGGTGAAAATACTTTCAAACTCAAATTATTCAATTCGGAACAAGGAAACATTACTCCTTACAAGAGAACGAAAGGGATAAAACTTCATTGTTTACTGGATGCAAGATCGTGTCTTTTGTTGTGTCAAAGATTTTTCAAAAAATATTTCATCTTCCGTAACATCGCGATTAACAACAACCCTACGGTTTGGCAATATATTCCTCAATCTTCATCTTCCACCCCCGCCTCAAAGCCCTCCCCCCAAAAGGGGCACAAAGCAGGGGCCTATAACACCTTTGAAAAGGATTGCGCCTGCCACGAGACCCACTTGAGCCCGGCACGTCCCGCCGACAGATCCGGCGCGTGTACCGACCTGCCCCCGTAGGTCACAGCGGGGACAAATCTACACGTCACACCAAATCAAAACACCAAAATAGCATTGCATTTCTCCAATATCACCCCCCCCCCCCCCCACCATTTCTCTCTTTCTCTCTCTTTCTCGAACTTCATTCTATTTCCTTCGGGGCGTGTTATCCCTACTTGGTCAAAGTCCATGGAGGCCGAAATTAGGTTTAGTGTAAAGAGTAATTTAATTGTTGCTGGTTTTCTGTTATTGTCATTTTCGTCGACGGGTCTCATTCGTCGTAAATAGAAGTCATTTGAAGAGTTTTGACTATTGACGGACATACAGATGGAGAAATACACAGCTTGTTTACAATGATCAAAAATTGTTTACCAAGGACCCCGTTAGGTACTTTTTCCCTTGGAACATGATTTTTGTTTCTAGCCTATTTTTCTCTCAAAAACTTTGTTGAAAAAAAAAGCCCATACCGATAAAGAGAGTAGCTTTTAAGGGGTAGGAAGAGAGATAGAGAAAGGGATTTACTCAAATCTTCCCTGTGTTGTAGTTTATGTTGCTCTCACCTCATCGTCGTTTACACGTTGGCTGTGTATGCAGAATAAAATTTTGCTTGCCATCTCGTTCACCAAATTTTCCTTTGCGTAGAAAGATGACTAACATCAAGAGCGAATTAAGAATACGAAGGAATGGTCGTTATGATTTAAAATTAAAAGCAACTTTACGAGACAGGGGAGGTGCTACAGGGGGCAGGGGGTGCGGCCCTATCATTTTGTTCAAGGGATCATAAAAGGAGGGGGAAAAAAGAGGAAGAAGAAGAAGAAGAAGAAGAGCAAGAAGAAAGAATAGTATGAGAAAGAGGGCAGGGTCATGCAACTTTAGAGCCCCATTTGTTCACTGACAAAACTTATAACCTCTGGGCCAAGGTTAAAAACACGACGTGCGACGTTGCCATTCACGCGTCACTCCCCCCTTTCCCAAATCAAAATACCCTGGCACGGCCCCTGTTACGAGATATACACGAGGTGAATAGGGGGGGGGGGGGGGCGGGTACTGAATAATTCCATAGGGACTGGCCGTATATGGACCAGAAACAAACCCATCTACAGTATAGTCCATATTTCCTTGTTTTTTTGTTGTTGTTGTTTTGTTATTGTTTTGTTTTGTTTTGTTTTGTTTTTTGTTTTTTTAAGTGTATTCATTTTTATCTTTGGTCGATCTGGGGCCCCGTTGCATAAAACGTCTATAGGGCATCCCTCTTCCCACTTCTCTTCCCCCACCCCCATCCTCCTTCTCCTACTCCCTCCATCCCCGCCCCGGCA
Source organism: Echinometra lucunter (assembly GCA_029962745.1). Classification (NCBI taxonomy): domain Eukaryota; kingdom Metazoa; phylum Echinodermata; class Echinoidea; order Camarodonta; family Echinometridae; genus Echinometra; species Echinometra lucunter. Next base: position 16,075,739 of record CM057152.1, read on the forward strand.
CTCTACTTTGCAGGCACATACTCTGGTTTGTCGAAACGTGTTGTTTCTGAACTAAGAGGAGTTCCCGGGTGGAGTTCATGGCTGTTCCAGAGACGTAGACTGGCAAATCAAGCTCTATTACAGGCTCATGCTCATTTCATGGAATTATGTTTAAGTATCAAGATTGAGTACAAGACTGCAGACTATTCCCACCCCGCCCACTACCATTCACCCCGAGTGACTTTTCGTCCTTAGCGCCTCGACCCCGCCACAGCTCGACCCCTCCTAAGGCTACGTCGACTTGTAAGATTTGTAAGATTAATACGGAGGCTGTTGACAGAATCTGTCTTCCTGTTTACAGAAATAATTATTCTTGCCAACTTTCTTTTGTCTATCGGACGAACTTTCCCGAAGAACCGAGGACATCGTTTACAGAAAGTGTGTCTGTGAAACCACAACAAGGACAAAACATCCCACCTTGAAAACCAGACAGCCCATTTCTTTCTTATACATTACGCAATGTTATTGTGTTACTGCATCATTCGTCTTACCAAACCTTACACGGTTTAATTACATACGCATGATGTCTACAATGAACAAAGACAATGGTTACGTCGCATTGTACATCGATCGATCGTTTGTGACGCACTCTCTGTGTGTATAATATTTTTCTGAGCGGGAAACTTTTTATATTTGCACACAGTATCCTTGAATATTTCTTTCATAAGTGTGTGCAATTGCTCAATAATAGCGGAAAATTGTACATGCAATCTTGTAGAAAATTACGCGCCCACGAAATTCGGATACACACAAAAAATGCACTGCAAGGGTTTATATATATATATATATATATATATATATATAAAGGAAAGATGCCAAAAAATAAACAAATTCCGTCAGACGTGAAATTTACAAATTTTCGGCCATAGGCCTTCATCAGATAATGATGAAAATTTTATGAAGTATCAAACATATAGAGCGCAGAGCGCAAAAGCGGATACCAAGCCAACCAAGGAGGAAAAGGGAGAGAGAGAGAGAGAGAGAGAGAGAGAAAGGAAGAGAAAGAGAGAAGGAGAGAGAAGGGTGAGGTAAGGATGACGTAATAAAAAGGAAAGGAAGCAAAGAAGCGCAAGGTGCACAGAAACTCCAAGGAAACCAAGCAACCAAGAAAAGGACAAGAGAGAGAGAGAGAGAGATAAAATGACGCAAAAAAGAAAGATAAAAAACAAACAAGAGGATTCAAAGAGAGAGAGAGAGAAAAAAAGCAGAGAGAAAAGCAAAAGACTGAGAAAAGAGAGAAGAAAAAACAAAAAAAAAAGAAAAAAGAGAAAGAAAAACAAACAAAAACAAAAACAAAACAAAAACAAAAAAAACAAAGGGGGAAAAGAAAAGAAGGGGAAAAGAGTGAAAGAGGAGAAAAGACAAAGACAAATAAAGGGAAAAGAGGAAGCCAAGAAGACAGGAAAAGAAAGAAAAATAAAAATAAAAAGTGTGAATAGAAAAAGTAAGAAAGAGAAGAAGAAAAAAAAAAGAAAAGAAGAAAAGACGGAAGGAAGAAAACAAGCCTAGGAAATCTGGAATGAATGGAAAGTAGCGTCAGGCCAAACAGATATAAAGTTCCCAGTTCGAAGATGATCCTCTCCTCTTGTTTATTTATTGGCATCTTTCCTTTTCTTATTCAAACATTCCGAAGCAGAACTCATATTTTGATATTGTATATATATATATATATATATATATATATATATATAAAAGAATCAGAGTTGGTAGTAGAATGCCATTAAAAATAAAATCTAGATGCCAAGCAGACTAATTTTCAATTCTATAAACTCCCGTGCAAAGAATAATGATGTTTATAGCACTTTTTCTTGATAAAGATACAAATCGTTTAGGTTTCTTTTTTAATCGAAAAAAAAATAATTAAAGACTAAATATTCTTTTTAATAAAAACTGAACAGAATGGTTTAGATGTACATTGCAAGTTGCTTTAGCCGTTTGTTCTTCATTTATAGCACACAAGTTCTTTTCCTGTCATTGTACTTTGTTATGGGTGCCTGAAATGATTATATCAAGAGCATGCCTGAGCATGCTATGCATTTAACTTAAAACAAACAAAACAAAACAAAATCACTAATTGAAAGGATTCATTAGAGCTCTGTTTCATCTATAGATGTATAACTTTTGTATCTTTCTGGAGCTTTTCATCTTCTGGTTTTTGAATTTTCATCCATTTTCTATTTCTATTACTGTATTTCAAACTCCAGAGAAGTTGCAGCAAAATAATGTTGCTAATAGAGTCAAGCTGTTTTCTGCACGGATCATATTTAATTGGGAAAGTGTTTTTGTAAAGATCTACGGTTTCTCAGCCAAAACAAAGGCTTCTATAGAAAATGCCCCTCTTTTGTTTACAGAGTACAAGCCAGTCAACAGAGCATTAATTCATTAAAGGGAAGGATTAGAACCCACTCATTATTCAATGTCCTTCTAATTCTAAAGGGAAAAAAAAATGGAGGCGTGACCCCGACAAGGTAGACATGTTTGGGGTAAGGCGGGGACGAGGTGAAGGGGCCTCATATGGATCATGATGATACACATAGAAAGTGTCAACAGGTTGACAACACCTGTAAGCAAGTCCTAAACAAATACTCTTGATCATGTTGTGTCTGGATGGGATGGGATGGGTCGTAAACATGGCATGCTCTCTGATGCAAACTTTGAATGCTGGTCATGTGCCGGTACGAGCTAGTGTTTTGAAGAATGAAGGAAATCGCTGATCTACTTTTAGTTTGATCCCCATTATTTTGCACGAGCCAGCAGAGATAATAAGTGCCCGAATCTAATGGGATTGATGAGCCAGAAAACAATGGGTTGTGCACAGCACTGGGTGAAGCTGTGTACGCCTCCGCTATGGCCCCGCCCATACCCCATCCCCATTTGAATTCTCGGGGGAGAAAATCAATATAATTTGCAATGGGTCCCGGGGGTTACCAAGGTACATACCCCCCCCCCCCCCTTCCAAAAGTATGAAAGTCAAGATAGTGAAAATACTGATTCATGTAAAAGTAAATCAACAATGTTTTCTGTGGAAAACCATATCCAGCTATAGGGGATGAAGCGAGTCTTAGCACCATGCACGGAGGTTTCCAACACTAATTTTTCTTTCTATGATTTGACATATAATTTAGATAATAACAAGCCTGATTATTTCAGACTCATGCAACAAGGTTATCTAAATATACAACCGATGATAAGAAGATTGTATGCATTGGGGTTTTGCTCGAGGCTGGTAGAACATCATGACATTGTCTTTAACGTTTTGGGGGTATTTTGTTTTTTGGAATAATCGTATGTCAATATACAAGGCTGCCAATCTCTTGGCTCTAATGGAAGATATTGTACACGGAAGTCTATCTGTTGTCAAACTTGGAGATACCAGAGATACCCAGGCAATGATAAGAGGACACCAGTCTTTGTTTACGTTCACAAAACCACAGTCTTGACATGTCGAACGTAAAATAAAAGCGAAAGGAGAGATTGAGAGTGAGATATTGACAAGAACAGAATGGCAATAAAAAGATAACAGAAGGAAAGGAAATACATACGGAGGGAAGAGAGAGAGAGAAAGAGAGAGAGAGAGAGAGAGAGAGAGAGAGAGAGGGGGGGGGGAGAGGGGGGGGGGGTATTCGCTGAAACATTATATACTGTATCTGACTTCCAAGAATCCTAGACCTGACCATTAAGTAACAACGAAAATCAATGCTCTTAGATTTTAATTGCTGATAGTCGTGACTGTTAGGAGATTATTATTTTTTTAAGTCGCAGCTCGGGGACCGGGGGTATATTGACCTGACATCCGCATCATCTGCGAAATATACAATTTTGTTTACTAATTATCCAATTGTCACCTCATTATTTTTGTTTCAAATCGAATGTGACCTTCACCTAAACCCGCGGGGAACAACTCTTCAATGGTTAGTCTGTATTTAAGTTTACTCGCTTGCTCAGCAATGCACTTGTGATACATCTCATTTTCCATTTACGTCTAGTGAATCCACACCTTTGATTTCTAATGTTAGCATTGTCTATTTATTTGAAGCTATGAATCAGAAAGAAGAGAGAGAGCAAGTTGAGCAACAATATATGGTCTTGATTCCAAACTAAGCGACTGCGGTGTTTATCGACAATCGTATATATACAAGGTAATTTGACGCCTGCACGCGACCAAAATGACGTACCCTGGGCCAAATTTGGCAATCGGCCAATCCCGAAACTTCCATCATAACTTTTTTTTTGGGTAAGTGCCTCCACCTCTCTCTCTCTCTCTCTCTCTCTCTCTCTCTCTCTCTCTCTCTCTCTCTCTCTCTCTCCATGTTATTTTCATTCTATCCCTTCCCCTTGCCTTTTCTTTCTTTCTTTGTTTCGTTTTGTTGTTTTCAAACTTGGAAGAAGGCCATTGTTCGGACTACTACCTCACTTGTTTTCGAGCAAGTCAGCTCGTCCTCTCAAAAACAGAGTGGTCCGCGGGAATCGAGGCCAAAAACGAATCACTTAGCCTTCTCTTTCTACTTGTATTAGGCCTATTCTATTGATTTTTCTCCAATTCCATATACTTTGTAGTCATCTGTTATCAACTTTTTGTTATAAAGGTGACTTTACTCCTTGAAATAATGAAAAACAATATATGATTCGCCATCGTTCGTGTTGTAACATGAGACAATAACACCTGACTTAGCTTCTCGGAAACAGTTTAGTAATCTTCCGGTTGGGCCTCACCCGCAAAAATAATCAGAAACAATGATTTATAATGAAATAAAACAGGAAAATAAGATATATTAGATTAGCAGTGAGGGTACTGAAGTTGAAAGAAAGAGATTGACTCAAGGGATATGTTTTTGATGAGGACAATGATGACGACGACAGTGCCGATGATGAAAATGGCGCTCAGGGTAATGATGATAACGATGATAAATATGTTATTAGGGATGAGTTTTATGAGGATGCAATTGATGAGGATGATATCAAGGAGAGGATGGAAGAAGGGGTATATTATTTAGCAGGAGGAAGATGAGGAAGAGGAGGAGGAAGAGGAAGAGGAGGAGAATGGTGATGACGAGAATGATGATGAGGGGGAGATGGAGGTGGTGATGGTGGTTCTCGCTATGGTGATTTGTATGATAAATGACTTCATGGAATATAGAAGCAGGTGAATTCCAACTTTTTGCTTATCACTTTTCTTCGATCAAGTTGGCTTACTTCGAACCATCGGGTCTTCGCGTCGGGCCGTGTGATCGCGTAACGCGACCTTTCGTGAAAAAAAACACCTTTATTTACGAAAGGTCGGGTTCATCATTTGAGAAATATACCAGTTAAATCTACGAAAAGTCGGGTCCATTAACCCGACACTTCGTAGAAATTGGCTAACAAATATACGAAGAGTCGCGTCCTTAACGCACATTTCTACAACAAATAATTTGACGAAAAACGGCTTGAATAAAACCTAGTATTTGACTCGCACAAAGTCAGCCTTTGCCTTGGAAAGTCCAGAGGTGAGTACAGTTTACATTTCGCTAATTTGTCAAAAAAATAGAATCTATTCATAATGAGTTCTACATTGTGCCAAATCTGCGTTAATTTCTTTATATTTTCAAAGAACTCTCCTGAGCTGTATGTCATGAAATTATGTGCTATAATGTGCTATAAACTCACGAACTTTTCATCGTCGGCAGCTCATGTTACCGCTGCATTGCGCTAAGCACCCTGTCACGACGCAACATCTTGCCCAGACTTTCGGGAGGATTGCCTATGACTGTAAATGCAATGCAAAAACGGTTGACAGTGAGATTCAACGTTTATTTTATCCCACCTTTATGCATAGTGTGTTAGCGAGTTGACGAATCGGTTATCCTAAATTGTTGCATGATGTATAGCTGTGTAAAGCAACGGGGAGGGCGAGGCGGGGGTCTATGACTGTGTGTACAGTTTAAGCTCAGATTTCAAAGACAGCATAAGGAACCATATTAATCCAGCGGTGTAACAGGGCTGCGTTTCACAGCACCGTCATAACATAAGTCTTACTTTATGGACATCCCATAGAAACGCGTGTTAATTCTACAACACGCGTTTCAATGGGTTGTCCAAGAAGTTAGACTTATGACGGTTTCGTGAAACGCAGCCCTGGTTCCTGTTATCGGGGGGGGGGGGGGGGGGGGGGGGGGGGGGGAGCCCAAAATTTCTTGTAACTCAGGCAAAAATCAGTGGCATAGTTAGGATTTCATTTGAGGGGGCGGTAGTACACAAAGCATTCAAAACACTGAGCGCGCAAAGCGCACTCCGTAGGGGGGAGGGTGCAGGGAGGGAGAAACTACTGCCCTCTTAAGTGAAATCCTAGCTATGCCACTGATTCTAAATTTACTTACCAGGAAATTTTTGGCTCTGCCCCCCCCCCTTTCCTCTTTTTTCGATATTCTTCTTTCTTTCCCTTTCTCCCTTCCTTTCCCTTTCTTTCATTTTTTTTTTGGGGGGGGGGGGTGGTTTGGTGCATTTTCCCGCTGAAATCCTTCAGGGGGCACTCTTTCCCTCCCTCCCATGCCCCTGGTTGTTACACCACTGATTTAATCTTGCTTCTACTTCTTCACGGATCGTTGATATATCTATAGACTCCATATACGATGAAAAATTATCTCCTTTTTTGAGAGGTAGATCAGAGCATCCCATTCATTTATTTGTTTTGACTTTGTTCATCAGATTGAACATGCCTAGGTTGAAACTTAATGCTGCATTTATGTCTGCATCCACATCATGTTGGAGATGTAGGTGATGATTGCTTGTTGACTGAGACTAAAGAAAGTTTCTGCAAGAAATGAGTTAGTCTACCACTCCAGTTATGGAAGGTAAGTGAATTCTGCATGAATTTAATAAGGTTGCTACATGTACAGGTATGTCAATATTCAGCCAGGGTTTAGCATCATTTACAAGGCCATTGGCCTTGGTTGCAAATACACCCATTCTTGAATTCATTTGTAACATTTTATTATTATTATTATTGTCTCCTTTGAAAATTTCATCAGTCTGGCATGATGAATATTTTTCTTCCTTGAGTTTCATGGGCACCAGGATCAAAATATCTCACCAACATTTCTTGCTTACACTTCATTAAGAAATGTATTACTTAGTTAAAGCTAAATAATTGTTCAGCTTTACTTGTTCATTTTTGCTATACAAGCAGAAACTATATTTTGTTTTCTGATTTCCTCTCATTTCATTTGCAAGTTTGTTTTTTATTATTAAATTTCAAGTTGCAATATTTATTGTTCAATGTGTGTATTCTAAATTTCTGTTGTGTAAATTTCAATTGTATTTTGAGTTCTGTGAAATAAACTAAAATGATTTATAAACCTTGGTCTGCAAAGGTAAATATTTAGTGCTCCTACTGTCCATAATTTGTACATGTACTTTGCATTTATCCTAATTCAAGTTAACTTTCAATCTCATCTTGTTTTCTTTAACAGAAAGAATTCAGCTTCTACTCTTCATTGCACTGGACCCCTGCTTTGTAGATCTGGGGCCCGTTTCACGAAACCCTCATAAGTCAACTTCTCAGCTAAGATCGCCGCTAGTGGGCTAGTTGTCTGCTACGTGTTTCACGAAGCCGTGTTTACCAAGATCAATGCCAACATCCCGACTAAGAACTTATGACGCCTCTGACCCTGTCATATCTTTTTTCGTTGATGTGCAGTGCCATCACATGCCACTAATTTGGTAGATTATGGCTGGCCAAAATGGAAGCTACATAGATGTAAAAAATAATTCAAATCTACCTTTTCTAAGGGTTCCGGCAATCAGTAATTCATCCTTGCTCATGTATAAATATTTTATTTCATGTTTCATATGAAACGATCTGCAAAAAAAGGTTTCCTAGGGGTTTCTCCCGTGATTGTATATCTCTCAAAAGAACGCAATTCTGCCATGTCAGGCAAGGCATAGTCAAAGGGATAGTCTGTAGATTTCAGACCCATATTCATTCAAAGATAATTTATATCGTAGATTTTTAAACAAAATACTTTTTAAGACCCATATTTTAGCTTGTAATTTGCCAAAATTATGCATATCAACATTTTGGTCAAGACGTGACGCTGGATAAATATTTAATTTGCCTCCTTTTTCCGATCATGAACGTAAGGGTGTATTTTGCAAATCTAGTTTCCCGGGGGTACCCATCTTTCGTTCAAAACGACAATGAACTTAATTACTAAAAATAGAATCTTATATGTTTTTCTTTGGTGTAATCTGCCTTCTTTGAAAATATCTTGCATCTATAACCCCCTACTACTATTTCTAAGCTTTGCCCTCATCAGATCACTCAAATAATTGCAATTCTGATAACTTTTTGTTTACAAAATGTATGTGTCATTTTGATCAAGGCTATGTGTTGTCACATTTCCTCATCGATTCACGAGATATTTAGCTAGCATGCTCTTCGTGAAACGGTTTAGCAAGATTAGAGTCATCTCCGTAGTTGGTGGACAAAGATATGACTAACTTGGCGTTGATTTCCAGAAACAGGCCCCTGTCTCTCAGTGAGTGAGGAGTCATGGCCCTGTACGCAGCAGGGGGGGGGGGGGGGACGGGAGCAGTAGCCCAACCCACAATTCAATTCAATTCAATTCAAATTTCTTGATATGCAATCAACAATTTTGGATTATTATTGACATACAAAATTTTTTACAATGTCATTAAACAAAGTTATAAAACAAATAATTGCAATATTTTTTTTTACCTAAACCCCTCCCCATAGGTGTGTGCGAATTGTTTGAAACTCTTACAGCAGATTATTGTTTCATTTGAGGATTTGAAAATTCATAAATTCAGTACAGTGTGCTAGTAATTTGAATTGAATGATGAGTATGTAAGTCTCAAAATTACTGTTTTCAGTTGCATTTTAATTAATTTTATTAATTTCTTCTAAAGGGATGTGGAATAGCTCATTCTTCCTGAGTTGTACACAACATCTGACTATGAGCTCTGTTAATGATTTATTTACAAGTATTATTTAAAGTAGAAAAGGATTCCATTGGGCCTTGCTACAGGTTGGCAATTTGAATTACTAACATTTGAATGGTAGTGATGTAAAACTCTATAGTCTATTCTATTTTGTTGTAAGTTGTGAACAGAGTATATGATTTTTAAACATTGTTATGAGTAATATAAAAAAAAATATATTATACTTTTAAGTGATGAATGAAGGCTGATGTAGTTTCCTTTTTTATCGGAATGAACCTATTTTAACATGTACATTACTGTAATCACCATGCAGAAAAATAATCATTACATAGCAAATCCCCTTTTTTTTACTACAAGTGTACTTTGATATTGATTGTGTAATCCCCAGCAATTTTTAAAAGAATGTGATAATTGTAATACATGTATACATGCACAAATAAGAAAATACTGAAGCCCCCTCTTATGAAATGAATATGGGGGTAGGTGAAAAATGAAGCAACCAAGAGGGTGTGTTCAAAAGAGATGGAAAGGGTTGGAAAGAGAGACAGAGATAGATACAGGAAGAAAGAGATGAAAAATCAATTCGGGCGAGAATTGTTTGATGAAAATTCGAGGGTGTCCGAGAGAGAGATAGAGAGAGAGGGGGGGGGGGGGGGGGGGCAGAGAATGGGAAAGGATGGAGCAGTGGAGAGTTTGTGGAGGAGATAATTGCAATGTATACATGTTTTGTGTTGATTAAATTTATCAGATTTTCAAAGTGCATTATCTTTTGAAGATCAAGGTCGTACATCTACAAGCCATATACCTTTATTGATATTGATTTTAAAAATTCTTTGGTACAGGCAGTGGCGTAGACAGGTTCTTACACCTGGGGGGGGGGGGTAATTTGCCGTTCACGACCAATCGAGGATCAATTTCGTATACAGATAACACACACGCACACGCACAAACACACAGGGCTCTACGCAGAATTTTTTCCTGGGGGGCAAGATGCGTAAAAATTTCGAAGAAACTCGAAAGTGAGGGACCGAAGTGACCCAGTTTGTCACGGGGGCGCTTTTGCATTTTGAAAATGAAATTGAAGGATTTGGTGAACACTTTTGTTGAATTTTGTGAAAATTTTCAGTAAAAATGTAAGTTTTCAAACTGTCCCCCCCTGTCCCCCCCCCCCCCCCGTTGCGTACAGCCATGGACCCACACACCCCCAATGATCGATATAGTTATGATAGTAATCGTCATTTCAGTCACATTAACGATGATGATGATGATAACTATCATTATTATCATAAGCATAATGATAGTGCATTACTAATTATTATTATTATTATTATTATCATTATTATTATTATTATTATTATCATTGTTGTTGTTGTTATAATAATTGTTATTCTTCTTATTATTGCTGTTCCTATCATTTCTAAACATGTTAATTCAGTTTAATTGTAAGCAAACATCCTTCCCTAAAACCTGGGGGGGGGGGATGATTGTACATGTCATCCCCCCACCTTGTGAGGTGGGGGGGGGGTGCATACCCCTCATCCCCCCTCCCCCCCCCCCCCCCCGCTGTCTACGCCCCTGGGTATAGGTCTTCCCACTCATTCACCCAAATTTTATCATCTCACGTAGTTAGCCACCCCCCGCCGCCATGATCAGTGATTGTAAAGAAAAGATATATATTTGGCATTTCCATGGAAGTCTGTTAATACGTAAAAATTCAACAGATTGGAACCTAATTATAATGAAACTGAAGTACTTGCATATCATAAATGGGTTAATATCAAAATTTATTTTTTTACCCGATACTTCGTCATTTGAAGGTAGTTTTCTCCCGAATATTCGCGTAAAAGATTAGTCTTATGTCAATGACCACAATTGCTAAAAATCAAATTTTTACCACACGATTTACCCGACCTTTCGTAAATCAGGGGGCCGTTTTCACGAAAGGTCGGGTTACGCGATTACACGGCCCGACGCGAAGACCCGATGGTTCGAAGTAAGCCGATCAAGTTGCAACAGGTATATAGCGAATCTATTTGTAAACTGACAGTGAATCGTTCCGCTATATACAGAAACAGCAAGCTATTATTAAACATTACTAAGTACTCCAACTGTCAGTGCATGATTTGACGTTTTTCGGCCAACGCGTGTTGTGACACGTGATAATGTCATGTTCGCGGCTAAATAAATGCAAACTTGTCTTCCTCATTTCATATTCAGCGATGATAAACTTAATGATGAAAATCCCCCACGCAGAGGATGATTGCAAATAACGGTACTCCGTTACCCTCCTTCCTTTGTTTGCTTACACAATAGAACGCATCAAGGTTTAGCGCGAGTTCGTGAACCACTACAATGCTTTGGGATTCAGATAAATTACTTGCACAATAAAAAGCACCCGAGTGTAGTAAATCCTTTTTCATAAATGACAAAGGCAACCTCTCCTCCCTTTTGTTCCGGAAGAAAACGCATTGTCAGCTAAATCTATAGTTGATGAAATAATCTCAAGAATACAAAACTGCATGCATTATTCGGATTCCGAGATGACACTGGGGCCTCGACTACACGGTTGATTGCTGGAGTGTGAAGGGCGTTTCTAATTACTCGACACGAAAAGTCCTTCAAGTAAACATGTTTACTCACCCCAAAATCAAGATATCAATTATTGAACATAAATCATTTTACCGCGATGTCGCCTGTTCTGTCCTCTTAATCTAAATAAACCGCAGGTTAATTTGGTTTTGACAAAGGGGTTTATTTGGGTCGATCGTTATAGCAACGAGCAAGGAATGACAATTGAACTGATGCACTGAATATAGGGACTGCGTCTTTACTTTCGATAGCCGAAATTATTTTTAAACAGATCTGAAAGACAACTTACTTTTATTTTTTCTAAAAAAGAATATATAGAACAAATAAAAACAAAAGATCATTTAAATACAAACACAACAACAACAACAACAACAACAAACAAAAAACACCGTTTTGTCGACAACACGAGGTGGCGTTAACTTTGTTAATGAGAATTGTGATGTCCCAGATATACGTTTGTAAAAAACAAACACACACATATGTGAATAACGCTCTTTAGTATCGTCACTACATGACGTTGTCCAATATTAGATACATCCAATATGGAAATATATCAAGCAATGAGGAAATTATTTTTCCATTATTCTTTTCCTGGAACTATCCAATCGGTGAATGGAACATTTCAGTTATTTATTGATACACTGTTGCCTATAAAGTTGGAATGCAATTGTTCACATCCATTTACGAAATGATTTTGACAGTTATTTATTCCTAATAGATAAATATATACACTCCCAGATTTTATTGAAATATCATGTGTGAGTATCTGTTTTGCGTAACTCATAAAACATGCGTATGCCTGTAAGTAAGAAAGCACGGAACCTACGGCTTCAAGTCCTTCCCGCCGTTATTGACGAATGATTCTTTACAAAAGAGCACTATTATTTGGTAGATCATCGATATGGTTTTGAACCAGGGGTCTCCTGGTAACGAGGGCATCGTTTTACAAATGAATCCTGGCCCTACGCAGCTGGGGCTAGGCTAGGGCGTAGCCTGCAGAAATTTCATGAAAAACAAAGAAATAAATGAATGAAATTTCAGTACTGCATTGCCTTTGCCCCCACCCCATACTGAAAAGTTCCTCTCTTGCTCCATGCATGTGCATTGAACCACAATACATCTGTTCTCCTGGTGGAAAGATCTAAGCTTCATTAGTCGTGAACAAATCATACTGTCAGAATTAATAGATGGGTGGATCATTCTGTAGTCGAAAAAAAAAATCATTCCAACTTTACGAGCTACAGTGTATATCTAATCAGGGGTAATTTCAGAGCTCTCATAAATGATATTCTCTGAAATAAATCTTATAAAGTACATGTTACTTCTTCGCCCACCCCCCCCCCCCCCTCTTTTTACTGGATTCCTCGGGCACGCCAAAGATTCGCAAAGGATGCGAATGACGAAAAATGGCAAAGTCCAACATTCGTATTTTAGGCTCCAAGAGTTCGTCAAACATTCTCGAGCGTGCGGAAGTGTCTTCAATTGGTCAAGAATGATTTGTTCGTGGGATGCTGGAAACGTTCGCAAGAATTTCCAATTTTCTCCCGCCGAGCTAAACATGAACAATTGACACTTGTCTTCCGAATCCCCGTGCATGTTTGGCAAACTTTTGTAGCCTAAAATGTGTAAGTTGCCATTTTTTTCAACATTTGCGTCATTCGTGTGCCCGTAGAAAATGGCAATTAAATTTAATCTGCATGCACCTTAAAATCACGAAAATGACTTATTAATAGAACAATACAGTGTCAGAAGTTTTCATGTGTGTGTCAATCATTGCTTATCTCCAGCATTAAAAACAAAAGAGTGTAAAATGAGTGATTTCATTATGCAAATATAGACCAAATTTGTACACAAAGAAATTCGAGGACAATATTCTGTTTCCAGAGTTCAAACACCGAACACAAACATACTCTCGGCAATCTTTGTTTCTTGACATAATAATTATTGGCAGATGTCCAAACAAATGATGTCATGATGCTCAAATCGTACCATGCACCTATAACTATTCTAAACTAACAGAACAGACATTATAAACTTATTTGATGATTATTTTAACCATGTCCTGCTTAAATGCAAGATTTGAGGTTTGTTCACCGCCCCCTCTTGACTTTCCCCGTATCATCCCTCTGACGCATCGCCTTTTTGACGTTTCGCCTCATCCCTCAGCGGCTCAGCGGGTTCGGTTTCTCGAGGGCCCGTGCAAGGCTCGTGCCGAAATGATACCAAGAAACATCCACGCAGGGGGTAAGAACATCTCTGTAGAAAGATCATCGAAAGGATCATCTTTCCATGGCAACAAGTCACAAGTCACTAATCTGGAGTTGAATTTCATATGAATCACACTAGCTCACTTCGACTAGTAGAAAAACAACATGTCACCCTGTTGCACAACATGAATAAATTTATATCTCCAGCATCCATCGATATCTCCTCATGATCTCATCTTAACATTTCGAGACAACAGCATATAAAAATATGTTCACAAAACAATTATGTTTGGAAAAGAATGACAATATAACACATTTAGAAGGTCAACAGCCTGGCGCCGGATGGTTATAAAGTAAAAATCGAGGGTTTTGGATTGCATCCAAACAAGGATATTATGAAATCGTGAAATACGAAATTGATAGCCCCATGTCAGCGCGTGGGCAATCAAAGATGAGCATTGGTTCCTTGAACTTTCAAATGATCGTTATGCTCGCTACTCGTGTTATGTTTTTACACAAAGAATCTGAAATTCAACCTTTTGTACTCTACAATAAAGAAAATCGAAATTAACAATGACCAGTTTAAAACAAAAGAAAGAGAAGGAAGAAAAAACTTTAACTTCTCAAACTTCAGTTTCGAAACAAAGTTGATTTTTATCACAGGGAAAGACCTTCCGCTAGTCATGTTAATACATGATTATATTACTTCCAGGTTTTTTCAGCAGCCGTGATTTCAAGCAAGTTATATCAAACTACTCAGTCAGCCGTCACCAACGTCCACACATTGCCACAACCCATCAATTATTATCATCGATACTTGGGCCGTCTCGTCCCTCTACACACGCGCGCGCTCACCATTACCATCGCCATCATCATTATCATCGTCAACCACCACCGACATCATCATCAATACAGTCATTATCGCCTCTAGCCATAAAAATTATTGAAAATCCTAGTCACTATAACCATGATAACTAAGCCCCGGGGGCATTTCATCAACATTTGTCGTCTGACAAGCTGTCAGATCTGACATCTTTCCTTGATTTTGATTGGCTGAGAAGCATCGTTACTATGGCAACTGTCGGATAAAGCAGACTTTGTCGGATAAAACATCCGACAAACCCTTTCATGAAACGCTCCCCAGAAGTACGCTCGACAACAGGTCATGTGCGCCGTGAATTTCGCGACCATTGGACGCGAACTTTGCGTCCCAGTCGAACAATTCGCGACCAGGGACGCGAACTTTGCGACTTTGTCACATGACCTGTTGTTGAGCGTACTTCAGGGCCACCATACCATCATCTTCAACAACAGCGTCGATTATGACACCACCACTATTAAAACACCACTGTCATCCTCCTCCTGTTCTTCCTCCTACTCCTCCTCCTCCTCCTCCTCCTCCTCATCATCATCATATCCATCATCATTTATCACCATCATCGTCATCATCATCATCCTCACCGCTGCCACCATCATCGCTGCTACCACCACCAGCATCAACATCATCATTACAATTATCCTTACTACTCCAGGATATCATCATGAACGCTGATATCATGAGCATCAAAAGGAAGAAGAAAAAAGAAGAGCAACAGTAACAACAAAACAACCATGTAGAGAAAGAAGGACAATTATTGTTTCACGACTTAGAGTTCTGTCTAGCTTTCAGTATAGACATAACCAACGTCATGAACGTCACCATCATCTTCTTCGCCACCACTACCACTACCGTTGTGACTCTTAAACTGTAAATACGACAATCCGCGTTACTTTCTTTTATCCGTTATCCCCCAAATGACAGCATCTCTCGCTCACAATTATCACTCCTCCCTCGACCGTCCCATCATTAAGCAGAGAAGCACGCGATACTCAGCCAGGTGAAACAAGACCTAAATTACTTTCCATCAATCGTAATGAGAAAACGAGCTGCACAGGTTAGAAAATAATAGCGTTGATTGGCGCAATGAAGTTAACTTATCTAGCTGTCTAAAGCCTACACACTGTCCAACCAGGGTGATGTCCCCATTTTTGCCTTGTTTTCCATGTGTTTCTGTATGTTTTTTCTTGCTGTCGGTTGGGGATAATATACTTCAGCGAAAGCAGATTTAATGCACTTTTCTACAGGGCTTTGTATTTTATCCACCGTCCTGTAAACTTTCAGCGATAGAAAATGCTGATTTATTTATTTATTTATTTTTAATCTATAAAGCTCAGCAAAGACCCCCCCCCCCCGCCTAATTGGACATTGATAATAAGTGGGAATTTTGTTGCTAACTGACATCAAGGGGCATTTACAATGTTATTGTCAAGTATAGGGTGCACAATACTACAATAACCAGCTTTGCTCTGAACCCGACCCAATTAAGGCCAAGGTACATAATAGTAGATCAAGCTATTTTTGCTTTAGTTGCCGAGCAGGATGGAGAAAAAACAATCTAGTTGTCTATGACAGAAGATAATGACTCAAAATAGATCACCAAATATAGCCAGGGATGCATGCAAGAGGGGATTCCGTGTGAGGTAAATGCTTTACTTGATATTGCGCAAAATAATTTGTATTATTGCACCCTTTATAGTCGTTAAAATGCACTTGGAACGTGATTCGGTAAACAGCGTTGGGAATAACATCGATAACAACAATGACGAAAACATTGATTACTCATTCTATGGCATTCTAGAAAATTCATACATTTGATATTGTGAGGGAAAAGTATCGACAAAAATCATTCAAAAATTAAACAAGAAAACAAGAAAAAGATTTACCCCAAACCTCCATTCTACTGCAGTTCAAATTGATATCGCAAGAAAGATGTCATATTTGCGTTGTTATAGAAAACAGTTAAATAGTATTGACAAATTATTATGCAAAGCGCATCCGTACTTTGGGGCAATAATGAGACAATCTCTGCATTTTATTTATTTATTTATTTATTTATTTATTTATTTATTTATTTATTCATTTTTTGTTCCAGTGACAGTTTCAAAGCACCCAACGAGGGTCCAAACACACTTCAAAATAGTGTTGTGCTGTGATATCTTATTCAACACAATAATGAAGCTTTATAACGTCCGAACTTATTTGTAATACAAATTGTGTAGCGATTAATTTATATGATGACTATGGAACTTAATCAATGCAGCTGATTTCTTTTAAATCATCATTTTATTTTTCATTTACAAGAGGGAGGAAGAGAAAACGGTCCTGGAAGAGTTTGAAGTCCCTTTATACCTGGAATCCGTTTGACATCCATCTTTCAACAGAAGATGAAGTGCAGCTAACCTTTGGTCTAGGTTCTAAATGTAAATAATTTACCCCCCCCCCCCTTCCATAAGAAAGAAAATGATATAAAGAGAATCAATTTTGAAAAGACTGTCGATGATATTTTTCACACATGTCAAAGACAGGACCATCAGACGTAATCAGACGATCACAGATGTTGTTTTCGTTCCTTGATGAACCTTGATGACTGATTTCGCGGGCTTTTTCACTTAGTCATTCACGCGCGCCAAAATATAGCCTTCGGTACCAGACCCGAACAAAACTTCGAATGTGATATGACAGTTCTAATAAAAATGATCGCGGTCATGTTGGTTACCAACTTTTTTTCATTCTAATTCCTCATTTAGCCATATCCTCGTATATACCCCCCCCCCCCCCCCCCAAAAAAAAGATGCCTAAGAAGAAATTCGCTCGAAAGATTTCATAACAAAATAGAAGAATATGGGCTTTGATCTGCCTTTTGATAAACATAATAAGACACACCCTAATTGAAAAATTAAACATTAACAAGATTCCTGTTTGATATCGAACCGATACTATTCCATAAGTATTCGATTACTCATGAAGAACTCATTACTCTAGAAAGCTAAAGGAAATTGTGGGAAACCATGATGAACACTTGATCAAACATCCAGAAACTGCCCAAACACTTTACCGAGTAGATTCTTTCATTTCTTTTCTTCTTCTTCTTCTTCTTCATCATCATCTTCTTCTTCCTTCTTCTTCTTCTTCTTCTTCTTCTTCTTCCTTCTTCTTCATCATTTTCTTCTCCTTCTTCTTTCTTCTCCTTCACCTTCTGTATCTCTTTCTACCCTTCTTTCTTTTTTCTTCAGTCAATCAACCATCCGACAATTCCAATAGTTCATCAAACAATCAATCAGCCCATCAGTCAATCAATCAGACAATAAACCAAATGACCCAACTACTTCACTCTTAGTGCTCACTCTCATAACAGTTAATAACATGCATAAGAGACATCTATTCCAAGTTTGTTGATTTTTATTATTTCTTGTCATTTTCACAAAAAAAAGCTTCGTTTTGTATTTTTTTCCTCAAATTTTCAGTATTATTTCATTATTTACAGAGACAAAACACGTAAGCATAGTTTGATATCTACAAACATTTCTTCAAGTAACAAATCAAATTGAATACCACAAGTATTCCGTCATACAAGCTTAGAAGCATTACACTCCTTTGTTTAACTCCGAACATTTTATGTTTAAGGTTTCATTCGAGATTTAACCTGTGTCACTTTTACAAAGAAGAGAAATTGACAATAATTATGTAATGACGTTTAGGATAGTGGAAACAATTCTTCGTACACATTTAGGGCACCAAACCTTTCCATGATCCTCGACGTAACCCCCTAATAAATAACATTGCACTTATGTCAAATTTTATCTTACGCTGAGGTAAGTCCTTGCACCATCTATGGCTCTTTATAAATCTCCTGTTATAAAGTTAAGTTTCCATTCAGCTAAAACTCGTAATACTTTTACCCAAACAAAGAGCACAACTTTTATTTTCTTCATACCTGCACTTTTTTTTCCCAGTGAGCCTTACCTAAAAGCCATCTTCTACAGATGTCCAACAATAATGCCCCCTTTAAGTCATCGTCTTAACTAACTTAAACAAAGTTGAAATGTATGCAGTATTATTTACAATGTGAATAATAGTTTAAGCCGTAACCTTATTACAAATTCGTCACTTTTGAATATGTGGATAGACTACCAGTACATTATTACACTCTAAGTGGGACATGCATTCATTTCAAAGAGAAACAAATGTGTTGACTTTTGTTACCATAAGGAAGAAATGATTATGAAAAACTGATTATTTCTATGAACTCATTTCTACATGACATCAAGAAAGACAACGGTGCAAAATAAAAATCCAAATTATATATGAATTTTGAAATTGTTAATTCATTTGAAATGCTGATTATTCTCAATGTCGATACAGATGGTGCACATAATGAATGATAAACACACATTGCAGCATTCAATGAGACAATGTTCACTGGTATGTTCAATTGCATGAATTATTGTAAGATAGCGTGATGACCTCTAGCAGTGCCACAAAGCTCAGTGCAGATGCAAAGTAGAGGAATCAGTTGACAAAATGTTTGCTTTCGCTGTTTTCTGTAAGTATAAAAAAAAGTTTTTTGTGAAGTTGCGAATACTGCAGCATCTTTTATATGCAAAATGGATGACATATTTGTAATACTCTGAATAAGATGAATGACAGCATTTTTCTTCAACAAGGTTCAACACAGTGTGAAGTGAAATGGACAGAAGTGGAATTTGTATCTTGGAGACAAAATGGTAGAATTTCAAAGATTTTCAGCAAAATGAAATAAAATATAATAACAAAAAGAAAATTCTGCATCACAGCTTTCCTATAAACGTTATGAGGGCAAAAAACCCCACAATTTTCAATTTCGATATAAATCTGGACATTAGGTGTGTGACACTACAGTTTGAATAAAATGTATGACAATGACTGAAGATGAAGTATTCTTTACCACGGAGTACATATTACATAAAAGTGTAATAACACCATGGCAACTCTGAATACAATATCATCTACTCTTTCAATCAAGAGAACAATTAAATTTCAATTAGTACATTTCAGACACAACTTCCAAGGGGAAAAAAGGTGATATCTTTAAAAAGGAAAAATTCAAGGGTAAATGACTAGTACTTTAATTGTTCTTGAATAACAATTGTGTTTAATAAATACACTATAGTACTAGCTTTCGGGATATACATTATGGTATGGTGAATAGTACCAAGGGATTTAGATGGAAACTTTCCTGAAGATTTGTACTTCAAGACCAACATGTTTACCTCTCAAGTTATAAGCCTCATACATGTAATCTTATGACTGGAATGAATAAGCAAAGCACAGCCATAAAGAACTACTGCAACAGGACTGTTTGGTTTTGAAACCTGAGGTAAATATATTCCCATGCTACCATGCACATCGCTTATTCCTTTTCCTTCTTTTTTTTCAGTCTGAATAAATCTGAATCACAATTTTTACGCACCACTTGCTTGATAATACCAAATAATCAACTGAAAAATTTATAAGAAAATTTATATCTACAGAAAAATCAATTCATTAAAGCCTTTAAGGTTTATGTAATATCATTACTATACCTTTCCATTTTCAGATTAATCCTAATAAATAATTTTCTTTTTTTTTTTTCAAAATAAACAAACTTTCAAAAAGTTCTTGAATTCATTTTCATACTTTTTTTTTTTCGTAAATAGTTTCTGCTTTGTAAATATATTGAACCAATGAAATCATGAATATTAAGTATCAGAAATTTCCTTTCAAAAATCTGTAGCAATCTCATACAGAAATACCCACAGAATACTTTCTGTACACTTAATGTAAAGAATGAGAAAACATTAGCTTGAAAGAAAGAATTAACAAAACGTCATACTCGATACATGTATCTACACATGAACAGAAAATCTTATTACAGCTTGCAAACCCAGCATATTTCGCAGATTATTCACCTTCTTTTCTTCAAAAAACAAGGCAGCATTCTTGGGAACATTCATAGATTCCAAAGGACACTTGAAGAAATGAAAAAAAAAAAAAAAAGAAGAAAAAAACACAAAAATGTAAAACCCAAAATATTCATGAATCTTCATAGAAATAAAAAATTAGGAAGAGAGAAACCAGTGACAGACAATATACCCTTTCAACTGCTTGACTTTGGCTGTTCGAAAAAAACTTTGGTTCTCACTTTCTGTCAACACCTCCAGAGACGCTACATTCATGAACTTCAAATTTTCACACTACTACATGCACCGGACCGATCATTTTTTTGGTTGCTTAAAATGCTTTTAGAGAGGCACAAACAGAGAGTGACTGACTGGTCTCTGGTGTATACGGGAAGTACAGGGCTGCTAAATCTGCGGACACGGAGATAACTGGCATTTACGTTTCATTTGATGGGTTAAACTAATGCAATAGAAATTATCAAAATATACTTGGGTTCTCATACCACATACTGCATGTCAAAATATTTATGACACTCATCAAATAGCACTATACATGTAGGTGGAGAGACTACTGAAAGAATACCATTATTCAACAAGTTCTAAATGCCCTATGATACTGGAAAATAGCAAGGTCTGTATACCTTTAAGTAAATGTATTAAGCAGCAGCACCTTCAGTTAAACTGATCATCAATGGAATGTAATTTAATTTCACTGCAGAAAAGAGAACAATACAGGAATATTAATATTTTGCTGGTCTAAGGGAAACTATCCTCATCGATACACTCACTATGGCAACCTGACATAACACACTTTTTCTTTTGAAAACATAAAAACACACACTTTTAGCACCATCTTCATTTTCCTCAATCAAAATTGCAAGATCTCATGGCATTTTGCACAACGTACAGAAACAATCTTTCGTTAAAGATTTCAAACTATTGAGTATTAGAAAAAAAAAAGTGTTACATTATCCTCCCTATACGTATGCTTACTCAGACCTGGAAAAAAAATGAAACTGTGTAGTATCTAACTATTATTTCACACATTGAAGTTTATTGCAAGAATGGAATTAAGTATTTTTCATGGCAAGTATCTGTAAATAAAGAACAGTAAAAATTATAACCTTCCCTGTTCAAGAGACATACTACTGTCAGGAAAGTCACTTGAAATCATACCTTAAATGAAAATGAAACAGAGAGCAGCATTTTCTTCTATCAATCAAAGAAAATAAAACATTTTGGCAAAAGATGGATGTATATGTTCTGAATGATTTTACTGCAAATTAACCTATAATAATTTCAGAAGAGTATCAAAATGGAGGGATTTCATAATGAAGTAGAATGAACACAGAACCATCAATTCACCTAGAAAAATTAAAATGTTTTTTTTTAAAGACTTAATTCAGCCACAGAAAAAAAGGACATATCTCCAAATTTCTTTTACAGTGTATGTGCATAAATGCTTAAAGTGCTCATATTTTTTTTCCATTTTGAACAAATTTGTCAGGGCCATAGTGAATAACGGTCCTCATTTTCAACTTATGGTGAATGTTAATGGCATACCTACTAAGTAAAATCAAAATTGTACACAAGCATACTCTCCCTATTTACTTTGCACAAAAATTGCAAGAATGAATTATCAAGAGTTGTGTAATTAGCAAATGAAAATAAATGACAAAAAGCAACCTGGGATGTTATCAAGATTTCATAGAATTCATTCCACGAAAAATCCAATGACAGGTATGTCAGGTAGCTTTCTACAGTTTTAAGTCAAGAAATTTATGTTTTTCAATTTCGGATTCCCCCCCCCCCCCCCTCCCATCTCCTTATCACTTGGCAATGTTTACAAAAAAAAATCCTTTCAGTTGAACACTCATTCTGATGTCTGTACATCAGCAACAATAAACAATGGAAGACTTAATACTTCATTGGTTCATATTCTCTCTTCAAAACATCTTTCCACAAAAATGTCAATCCACTTGATTTCTCTCCCCAAATAAACTTATCCACCACTTTCGTTGCTCCATAAACTTACGCTTCCCTCTCAAAAAGTGAAGTCTGATGCTAGGTGCAGAGTTTATTTTTTTTTGATGAATAAAGTTACAGGTAAAATGTACAGTTTGTAGCGAATGTTTCATACAAAGTGCTAGCTTTCCTTCTACGTTGCTTTAAAGCCACAGTGCTTCATCCATTGACCAAACATTCTGACTGCACGCAAGTCTTCTTCTAGCAGCGAGATGAATTTATCTTCTCATAACAGCTCCAGCTCAAATCCTTCATCATGTCTTTCGGATACCACCTTCTTCCACAACTTCTTGTTACAGTATGTCAGTAAAATTAGACATGGAGAGAAAAAAACAAAAGATCTCCAAACTGTTCTTTGTCAAAATCCTGATACAGCGATTGCAAAAAATTCAGTGTGACTCGGCAGTTGTTTTCGCATTAAAAAAAAAAAAGCTTGACGAAAGCAATTGAGGCGAGTTCACAATCACACTTTCAAGGCGGCATGGCCTCGCACACACGGACCCACAGGAACGACGGTTTTTGTGTCGACGAGCAAAAAGCAAAAAGGAGAAGGGGCAAAATTTGGCTTCTTTTTCGATAGGAAAAATGGCACAAATGCGTAGCGCTTTCCATCTCCTCTCCTTACTCTTCTCGTGTTCTTTTCCATCATCTTTCTCAACGAATGAAAATGTCTGGCACTATGGGTGTTACACAGAACTGCCATCCCTGATGATTGGTGAGGAGGTACGGGCAGGAGACGCTTCTGAGATCGGCGCTTTCGATGACAAGCTGTCAAAAAAACGTCGCAGAAGTGATCTTCTGCGTGGGTCATTCCTCTTAAGGCTCTGAAAAACGAAGGGAAAAAGACAGGGATCGCAGTTAATCACAAATTTTCACTAAATTACAAAATTTTACAATTATTTGTCCATCTACTTAGAATACTGCTCATTCATCCTCTAAGAAACCAGTGGGAAGGGGGGGGGGAACTTACAAATTTGTCAAGATCTCTGTGTCAAATGGATAATCATCATATACATGTAGATTTTAAAAAAATAAAAAAAAAAAGAAATCAAAAGGAATAAGCTTCCAGTGGATTTCCAGATGAGTCCTGTTTCAACAAATGCTACAGGTTACTGAGTTGCCTTAGGAACATACAAAGCCATGATACAAACAGAATCCAGTTTTCTAAAGTTCAACTGTGTTTGCTCTTCAACCATCACTTAACACAATTAATTTTCAGTCTTTTCAAATCCTTACAGGACTCTACATCATGGTTCCAGTCTATGGGAACAGTATTTCTATCAAAACAGACTGCACAATTACATGACAGATCAAAACTTTTGTGTTCATGGCTATTCACTTTTCTGAACAATACATATTCAATTCAAAGGACTCAATGAACCAAGACAGTTTTGGGACCCGAGCATGTCTTCTCCTTTCATAAGATGACTTTTGGGTCTGTCAGCATAAACATGAAGGTTTCGTGTATTCTATTTACATACTGAAATACATGCAACATACAAACTCTGCATTTACCCCCTGTACTGGTATCAGACAATAATTCTCTCTAAAAAGTGATTTTAACTGTCTCTATGAATGCAAGGCTTTTAAGAGAAGGACATGTTTGGATAACTGTACTGTTTAAACAACCATTTGAAGAACAGGAAATAAGTGGGCATGGAGAAAAGGAAAGAAAACCACAGACCTTTTTGGTTCTACCAAAAAAGGAAAAGAATAAATAGAAATGATCTACTTTAAATCAACACACTACATTTCCTGATAGAACATGTTATCAAAGCTTCTAAAATATGAATCAGAGTCTAATAAAATTCTAAAGAGCAAAACCAATCAAAATAAATTTATACAGAAGTGACATAAACCATGGATCCAAGCATAAACCGAGCCATATATTTTTCTTGTATTTTGCAGTAGGCCTGGCATTATCTAAGAGAGTGAAATATCAATCATTTGACATTTGATACAAGTTTGTTCAATCAGAGCTTTGTATTATATCAAGCAGACAGTAGGTACCAATCAATATTCTGTTTGTTTTGCTCTTTCAATTACATAGCGTGAAATACCTTGATCTGCACATACACGAGGGTATTCATGAAAAGACTAATCAATAGCCTACTTTCAAGGGCCATACATTTCAAACAGATGCAAACAAAAAAAGAGGACGTATGATGTATTATTTCCTTGTGATGCTCAGAAATACATCCACCATGCTTGCAATGAAATGCTTTAGTACAGAAATAAACAATTTGTTTGTAAACATGAATGGCAAAGTGAAAAAAAAAAGGCCAGAAGGGAGATCCATACAAAATAATTGCGACTAAAACTCACCCTCTGACCTTCGAAGAGCTTTACAAATTCATCTCCAATGCGTCGTAATTCCCGTCCTGTAGCGATCTCTGGGGCAACGGGTCTCGCTGGGGCTGAGTTGGCCCTGCCTCGGAAACTTACAACATCTGGGAGCTGTTCCTGAGAAGCGTTGTTCCCTGCCGGTTCGTTGGGAGGGACTGACTCAGGTTCGACACTTCCTTCAGAGAAGAAGCGCGTTCTTCTGGATTCTGAAAGATATAAATAAATACCACGATTATAACTGATTGTTACTACTGCTGACTTTAGTTTATTGAATATGCATGCACATGTAAGCCTGTTTGCAGTTGAAATCATAACAATCCTTGACAGCACACACTATTATGCAACACATATGCAAACATATGATTCCTGCTCAAATAAACCATGAAACAAAGGACTGGCAGTCATAACCATATATTTCCAATCACGATCTTTGCCCTAAGTGAACATACAATGAGACCAAAATAGAAAAGTTAGATCCAGTGTCCAATATAAACGGAATAAACAATCATGAGATATTCCAGTCAAAACACAAGACATACTTCCTGACACTTCCTCCATGATATCTGATCTACCATCCACTGATATACAGGCACAGATTGACGGCCGTAACTTCATAGTGCAATGCGATAAAATACTACTACCTTAACCAAGTACAAAGGGTGAACTGACTAGCCTCTGCTCTACCAAGGTAGTTTTTACTGCCCACTCAGGTACGAGCCTATCTATTGTCAACACCCCCACGCCCTTCGACCACCACCATGACTAATCAATGAACAAAAATAGCCCCATTACACCGGGGCCCTGATATGATGAGTGTACACCTGAGTGTACATCGCAGTGGACGTGGCTAACGCACCTTCCGACTCAGCTCCCATTGTTAAGTAATGATGATGATGAGGTGGATCCAGTGGCATCACCACTGGGTCCCCCTTCCTGGTCCAGATAATCTTTGAGTAATGCCTGATCCAACTGTGAAGAGCTTAGTAACTCTCTATCCTATTGTTTATGGTTAAGTATCTACAAGATATCTTCAGAATGATGAGGTATTTCTCCTTAAAGCGTCTCCCAAGAAGTTTCAATTTCTTGTGCAGGATGCTGTGATCTGAGGTGAACATCACTGGCAATCAGTGTCAATGACTACATGATACCATGAACACAGGTCACTACACGAGCGGGTAACGAATCCTCTCGCCGCTACTGTTCCAAGTCCAACTGAGGTGACTCACTATGAGTTGGGACTTATAGTATTGTTTTGGTCCTGGAGTCACAACAAAGAAGACCTTGGGTCTTATGTCACAACCCTGGGACAAGGGGAATCCCTATGATGCAACGAGACAGCATCCAAAACTGCCGGTACTGGCCCCCACCTGTATCACATGTATCTCTATTGGGAGCTGAAATGCCTGTCCAAACCTGCCCCACTTTTCTTGCACAAAGGCTGCGCAATAATTGATCAAACATTGTAAATAGTATCAGCGGAGAGAAGAGAGTGAAGAGAGAGATATAAATACATGTAATAAATACAAAGTGATAGAAAGAGAGAGAGAGAGAGAGAGAGAGAGAGAGAGAAAACACTAACAATAGGACAAGAAGCAAAACACACTGATCCTTGCATATTATTATGCTAATCAACTTAACTCAGCCAAGGTTTTTTTCTTTTGAGCAGTCAAATAAACAAAGCACATTTAATGAACCATTCTATATTTACTCTCACATCTTGCTTGTTTCTCTCCTCCTATTGGCTAATACTTTCCATGTACCTTCATGCATTTCCCTTTGTGGTTTACATGTACCTGAGTTGCGCACTACAACCTGTCAATCAATAATGGTGGTTTAGTCTCTCTGTTCATCCAGTCGTTCTATGTTTTTTTTTTTATCTTCTTTCAAAGTTATCGTTTGGCAAAAATAGAAGAATATGGATTTCTGCTTGATAGGAAAACGTGTATTCAGGTAAAACATCTGTGTTGTCTCCACATGTCTCATCTTTGATAAAGAATTGGGGGAAAATAAAATTACCCTTTATTCTTCACAAGGTCTGACTCAATAGACTAGCCACGTAACTGTGCATACAGATCAGTGCTCAGCTGACAATGCAAAGAGAATAAAGTAGTTGTGTATGGTTATAACTGGATGATTGGTTGGGGCTATCATCATGCCTGGGTCGCCTGACTCATTAGCATACAATGATGCAGGGAGGCAGATGGGCGTGGTCCCACCCTAGCCTGCCTCCATGGAAGGCCACGGGTGCAGCCAAAGTATACCAGTCAACTGTGACCCGCTTCTGGAGGATAAAAACATCCTCCTCTCTTCTTCATCACTTCTCTCCTTCTCTCCTTCAATCTCTCACCTTTTTGCCCTCTTCAACATCCCCCCTTCCCCTCAATATGTCTGTCAATTCATCTCCCTTTCATGTTGACCCAGAGTCTACTTTTCTATTTCATACCAAGCAAATAAACAGTGGTTTTCCTTCAAGTTACATGCAAATGTTTCCTTCTTACAGTTACAAGCAAATGATCCCTCACTGTTACATTTGCATGTTTCTTTCAACTTGCAACTCTTTTTAGCTTTCTACCTTTCAGTGGTATCCTCCATATGTGGTAGGGTCCACGATATTGCTCTAGTTTGAGGTACCTCTTTGTACACTATTGATTCTAACCTGGATGGCCCATGAAGGTCAGCAGCTCACATATTGTAATATATCATGTTCCAGAAGCATGGTAAGAACCTCCCATACTCTAGCCTCCAGTTAGAACTAAACACGCCTGAATGATGATGCAATAAATTTGCCGTTAACATCACCTGAAATGTGATATCCATCTCATCACACTCACCAAACATGTCATGTCTTCATTGCCACTGATAATGAACATATATCACTTTTATGAGCAATACAAAGCCATAGACAGGCCAGTCCATTCAAAAATACTGATTCACCTAACAGGTCAACAACACATATCTAGCCTCCCTCTGTTTCCAAACTCCCTACATCATTCCAAGAGCTGATTCACAAAAGTAAAAAAAAAAACAGTGCTACCTTGCACAGACTCTGTTTACAAACTAACCAAACCAGTGATCATAACCTGAGGTGAAAATGACTTTGTCGCCTACAAAAGACCTTCCTCCCAAATATGGCCAATTTTCAAGCCTATTGAAATGGATGCAATGTCCTGGTATTGCACAACTTTTCTGAGTTTTATAATAGTGGACCCTGGGGATAGGGGGGGAAAAAAAAGGACCTTCAACAATAGATTTGTTGCTAGTTCTGAGAGGTCAAAATATGATAACATATCGATATCACAGAGCTTGATCTATTTCTACCTGGCCCGTCAGATTCTGACACGTGTACCTAGATAACTGACTTGGTGTACATGTTTGATGCTTTTGATGCCAAGTACTCAAGATGTGATTCCGAACTCATCGATTATGTTTATTATTCTTGCGGTTGCATACTTTAGAAGTACTTCTGTGTAAAGCATCTGCATAAGCCATCAAGAATACAGGTACATGTTCATGCATGTGCATCTTTATGCTGTGTACATCTACATGATTCTAAATTTAACCAACATTTTTTTTTTTTCATTTAACCCATTGAGGTACAGTGTCACCTTTAGGAGACGCTTTTGCAGTATCTGTTGGTCCAGAATGTTTGGCAGTACATATCATACATGAGCAGAAAGAGAAAAATGCACTGACAAATTTGAGCCCATTCCCATCGCTGTATGGTATGGCATTCTCGAATTAGAGCAGTTTAAGTGTAACTAATCATTAAACTCTTTAAATTGGCAATGCAGTGAATAATATATAATCACTATTTCTGTGTTCAAATTGGCAATTTCTGATTCAATTTTACAATTATATTTCATTTTGGTTTATGTTATATCCATATTTATTTTTTTCAAGCTATGTAAACGTGGAAAAAAATAATTTATATTGCCAATTTGAGGATTGAAGATGATTAATTTAGACCTCAAGAAAGCTCTGTACTGCTATGGGTTAACAATGGTGATTGCCAGATAATGTAGACAACCTACAATGTATATAAATGCTCAAGATGATAAATGACTAGCCTATTGGAAAAAAAACCCCAACTACACTGCAAGACTGCGTATGTAATCAACATGCTGTCACTATTTTTAAAAAGGGTATTGCAAAAAATAACATCCTGCAGAGTCTATATGTACCAGTAATTCAAACTTTATGTTTACCAATTAAACTGACAGATACCAGCTAAGAAAAAAAAAAAGAACAATTCAAATAAATCAACTTGGTAAAAAATAGTTTTGTTTGTGAAGACATGAACGACTTCAAGTGACAAATAAAGTTTACAGCTTTGTTTTGCTTTAAAGAAAGATCTCTTAAAATCCATATCGCCTATTCAAGGTAAACTAGAGCTTTCCATTGAACGATACCCATACAGACTTCTGCACAACAGTCTAAGTATAAACATGACATAATAAGAATTGGCGGGCTGCAGACAGCTCTTTAAATGCATCTTTTTGATCAATAACAAACAATGCTTCCCTTCCACTTCGGCTGAGTATCGCGAAACACGAGCCACAACTTCACGTCCTATTGATTAACTAGTCTGTCACAAAGCCCATTACGGTCTATCTCAGTGCTAAAAAAAAAAGGACTTTGATTGTGAAGAATGTTGGCATTGCATTGCTCGCCGAGGCGTTGCCACATACCAAAATTTGTCATACATTTTTTTTGTTTTGAAAACACAAACTAAATCACCAACACTACTTAAGTCAATCTACTTCAGTAGAAATATTGATTTTCTATGAAAGGATGCATTCCAAGCATAGCTGTCATAGCTTGTCTGCATATTCCAACGATTAATTTCTAACTCATAACTATCATCTACTAACATGCAGAATTCCTTAAACCTGAGTGTATATTTGCAAACCCAGTGACTGGGTTTGTTTACGAATGAGGTAATGTCTATTTAAGACAGAGGCCCATGTACATTGTGGTTATTAGTAATTATAGAGGAAATATGATTTTTCTCTTTCTTGGCGTGGAACCAATAAGAGTCCAAGACATCATGATCAAACTCATCATCACTGCATCACCACTAGTTTGGTCTTCCCCCCAAAGCTGCTTCAATAATGACTGGTCATCATCAAATAATGATTAATCCATCAGCGCATTGCTTGGCGCAGTGTCAGGCACATACCATAATCATCAATTTCTAATTGTCCAAATATTTCAAAGAGGACAGGAATCTGAAAGAATAAATCAACATCTTTCATGATGTAGAACTCAGGTTTCCAACAAGTTGCTCTATTCAGCAGCAATCAAAGAAAGAGAGAGAGAGAGAGAGAGAGAGAGAGAGAGAGAAAGAGAGAGAGAAAGAGAGAGAGAGAGAGAGAGAGAGAGAAAGAGAGAGAAAGAGAGAGAGAGAGAGAGAGAGAGAACATTTACATGTCGGTCTCAATTCCATTTGGCTTTGTGCCAAAGGTTTAAATAAGGTAGCTAGTTACAGATTAATTATTTCACCACTAACTAAATGTTAAATACAAAATCCTTGAACTTCCTAAAAAGTCAATCTGAACCTATTTGTATTGTCCAACATATTAAACAGAAGGAACCAAAGAATAGGCTATATCGACTTCCAAAATGGAAAGGCATTCTAATAGAATTCAAGTCATATTGAATCATTGTGATTACATGAAAATTTTGAAGTACAAATAACAAAAGACGTGGCATTTCTCTTGTTGCCCCAATTTTCATTCTTGTGCATTGCTTTTACACCAAAAGCCCCTCTCTTTGGGGGAGGCCCCCCCCCCCCTATATCCAGTATGGGTCTAATTCGATACATATATGTGAGTTATGCAGTGACTAGAATGAATTTCCATCATTACATGTTCAGAGTTGATGAGCTTGGAAGAGTCTTGCTTGTTAGAGTCTTGCTTGTTGAAACTATCACATAAATAAAATGCTATGTTATTCTATCATAATGCATTAACGGCCTTTGAAAAGTACAATGACATTTGAAATCCCAACTGACAGTTAAGTGCGATAATGGGTGTAGTCTCATTGTCATGAAAGTGGCAGGTTCCTAGAATAAAGAAACAGGAACTAACAAAGTGTGTGTATGTGGGGGGGGGGGGGAGGGTTGACATATGCAAGGAAAATGAAGATGAAAGAGAAGATGAAAAACAAGGATTGTACATTCAGTATCTCCAGAAAAAAAAGCAGTATTTTTTATAACAGAAGGAAGAGATGATACTCGAACTAAACAGACATACAAACTTTTACATGGAGGATTCTATCCATTGGTTTATAAGGGATGGGGTATCAAAGGCATAGGAAAGATAAAGCTGTCCAACTATAGGCCTTTGGGAGCAAGGGGGGGGGGGGGTGGTATACTACGATACATACTGTAGAGAGAGGATTTGTAAATAGAGTAAGACTGACAGAGTGGGCAAGGGAGAGATGATTAACCCATTCGTGACAGGAATTATTTAAAGCCTAATTTGATCAGCTTTTATTCTTCAAATTGGCAACACCAACATTTTTATTTTATTGCTTCATTTTTCTTATAAAACGTCACCTATCTGAAATGAATATAAATTGACAGAAATAATGAGAAGTCAAAAAGTTGCCAATTTGCAGGGAAAAACAGTGATTTTAAACTTTCTATCACATTGCCAATTTAAGGATTGTAATGCTTATTTTCCTTTAAAGAATTTTCAGCATCAAACAACGAATATTGACGGAACCAAAATGGGCACAGTTTGTGTAGAATTTTTTGCTCTTTCTGCTCATGTATTTGGTATGATTTTTAGGGCTTTGCATCAAAAGATATTAGGCCAAACCACAAAATGTGGACTTCTGTCACAAATGGGTTAAAAACAATGGGGAAGAAAAGCCAGAGAGAGGGAGAGAGAAAGAACAAACCCAAACTCCTCCCCTACCCCCCCCCCAGAAGTTTAGCCCTTCATCTGGAGATGCTATCATCCTTTAGGAATGAAAGGGAGAGATGATTAAAAACAATGGGGAAGAAAAGCCAGAGAGAGGGAGAGAGAAAGAACAAACCCAAACTCCTCCCCTACCCCCCCCCCCCAGAAGTTTAGCCCTTCATCTGGGGATGCTATCATCCTTTAGGAATGAAAGGGAGAGATGATTAAAAACAATGGGGAAGAAAAGCCAGAGAGAGGGAGAGAGAAAGAACAAACCCAAACTCCTCCCCTACCCCCCCCCCCCAGAAGTTTAGCCCTTCATCTGGGGATGCTATCATCCTTTAGGAATGAAAGGGAGAGATGATTAAAAACAATGGGGAAGAAAAGCCAGAGAGAGGGAGAGAGAAAGAACAAACCCAAACTCCTCCCCTCCCCCCCCCCCCCCCAGAATTTTAGCCCTTCATCTGGAGATGCTATCATCCTTTAGGAATGAATTATTCATTCTAAAGGATGCAGCCTCCTAAGCATGACTTGAATCTCTTGAGGACCGATGGAGATCTGTAATACACAAGTTGGCCAATTTGATGCTTTACAATTTGATTAGCCAGAGGAGCGATTCGCGTGACAAATGGTACTTAAGATCGGAGGCAATATCACTCAGATCCATCCATCTCCTGCTCACAGGTTCAAATCACCCACTGAAAGAATTAACCTTTTAAAAACAATTTCAATCTCATTGCTGCCATCATCTGATTTCAATTGTGTAACTACTTCCCCTGTAAAGATAAGCATGCAGAACAAAAAATACTTTTTTGGTCATGCTGTGAAGTCAATCCCAAAAGTAAATGCCAAATGAAATGTTTCTGCATTTAATGAAATATGTTGCAAACTTATACACAGGAAATGGTACAGAAATGCAAAAGAAAATATACACCTTTGACAATGAAATATGAACTCTGAAAACTTCCGTTAAGTGCTTTTTTTTTGCTTTTTTTCCCCACAAACTTCAGATTGTCAGAAGATCAAATCGCAATGTTATTGAGTGGAGATAGATGCAAGGGGTTACTCAATATGGTTGTACTACAAATATAAAGTAGGTCACGTTGTTGAACTCTAGATCCTTAGGTACCGTTTGCTCAAGTGGCAGTGATGATCCATAGCAAAAATAGTGAACTACTGTACTGAAACTTAATCTGCAACATTATTCAGTTTCGTGAACAATAGAGAGAAATTCATCTAAATCTATGTGCTGGAAATGTCAAGATGATAAATTGATAGAGGTCAAAAAAGATATTTAATGCAGTTTCATTTTTAGTTTTACATGCCATGATTGCCCAAGATTGTATGACCCACTTTCCTCTCCCTATGTAAAAAGAAATATAAAACCTATCACAACTCAGCATTTCTATTTGCAAAAATCTTGAAAACCTGGGGTAAAAAAGGTCCAATTCTGTGTTTGACCTCACCCCAATTGTTTGCTCATTAGCTGTGTGAGCCATGGACCTATCTTTTCACTTCTAAATCCATCTGAGTTTGTTTTGGTTTTGTCAACATTAAACTTTGATAGAGTTCTTCATCTGTTTGAGTTTCTGAACGTTTAAAACTTGGATTAAATCATATTTTTTCTACTTTACACAAAAACAGAACTCACCTTGTCTCCTTAGCCTGAACTGTTCCTGAGGCGATATCGATAAGTCCACATCATTGGACGAATCGAACACTCGTAAACTGATCGATGTTTCCAGCATGACTGGCGAGAGGGGCGGAGTCTGGGTTGAGGTACTTTGGAAGAACCGCGGAGCCGAGCCGTAGCCTGATGAGAGTGGGGAGGTTTCTTCAGGGGAAAATCTGCAGAAATAGCTGAAGGAGCTGCTCCGGGTTGGAGTTCCAATGAGGCTACCTGATCCTATAGGGCTGAGGCGTGGGATAGGAATGGGTGGGGATGTCCCTGTGCTAACGGGCGTCTCAGGACGCGAGTTTGATATGGGTGACGTCATGTTCTCGGTAAAGGCATCCAGCTCCTCAACAACTTCATCCACACCACTCTCCTCTTCTGATGCAAGTTTCATTTTCATGCTCCCTCGGTCCATCTGCATGTTACCGTGGGCGGAGGGTGCCCCAGGGCCGTTGCACACATCAACGATCAGCTTCCTACGAGACTGATCGCCACCGCTACCAATACTACAGACTGACACCTCCACGCTGTTGATACCACGCAGTGGGGTGCTTACATAAATTTCAAGTTCACTCATAATACAGCAACAGATCTCTGCCAAGCAAATAGAAAAGATAAGAGAAAAAATTATTAGAATTGTTAATCTCTTTGCTTACAATAGTCTCACAATCGTCAGTTAAAAACGAGTCCTTTAACATCCTTTAAACTATAAATGTTGATGCTTTATCAGCATGTAAACAAAATACTCTCTTGTTTACATCTTGTTTTCTCTCAAGCCAGCAAAAAGAGAACTTCTCATCGAGGTCACTTACTGTACTTCCGTCGTCTGTTTCCAAAGACAGAGGAAAAAGAAAGCGTTTAAACTTCAAAACAAATTCATCATACACATGCAATCACAATCATGAGGTATTATTCAGCTGCCTCTAGCTCAAATATCACTATCAAAGTTAGCACACCAGTAGAACAAGGTTAAAAGTGCACAATGAAGGTGCACACCTAAATGCTGCCAAGAGCATGATGACACCATAACAGGAGTTGCACAATCCTCACAATTTTCAGCTCACTGCAGGATTCCAGGTCCTTTTAACTTCCATCCAGATGCTTCCATTGAACTTCACATTAATGTGATCAATCTGCATCTCGTTCCACCTATGACGTAAATGGTATACTCCATCTCTGTCGTTATTATTCTTCTCTTTCTCTTCCTGGCCCGGCCTTAGAATTCAAGTCTGGACTTGTCCATGTTGGGCACGAGCCATCATTGTT
Organism: Echinometra lucunter; assembly: GCA_029962745.1. Classification (NCBI taxonomy): domain Eukaryota; kingdom Metazoa; phylum Echinodermata; class Echinoidea; order Camarodonta; family Echinometridae; genus Echinometra; species Echinometra lucunter. The sequence continues at coordinate 16,110,532 of CM057152.1, forward strand.
CTGAGAGTGTGACTACCAGATCATGAACTTAAAGGGCATGGCAAGACTTGAACATTTCTACATTGAGCTCATTCGGGAGAATTCTAGTGACACAAATATGACATATGGTACATGAATTTCCCCTTCTTTTCATCTCATTATCTGCAATATAGAATTTGAGTTACAATGAGCTTGAAATATATGATTGGCCAGTGCTCAATCCATAAACATCCCTGTATATTTGTGCTCACACTTTGGGACAACTATCAAACTTTTATCTGATTTCTATGATGAAACATACTCTTATCCTTCAGTCATTTTTCAAGAAGCTCAGACCATTTTGAATATGATCCTCCAAAAAGGCAATAGATCAAAATACAAAATCATAACGGCAATCCATACTTAATCTGCTGACTGCCCCCCTCCCCCCCCCCCTATAAGGTGCACGAAACTGCCAGAGATAAATCCCAAAATAAAATTATTAACTACTCCTTCAATGCCCATTTAATGTCATGAAAACATAAATTGTAAAGTGATATAAAAGAAGCCAATTGTCCACCCATCCCTGGCACCTACTTCCTTCGCGTGCTTCTCTCCTTGAACCCAACCCGGTTGGCACCCTGCCAGAAATCTTTTGTAGTTTACAGGGAGAGTCTTTACAAAAGTTTTGTCAGGTGGATCTACATTGTGCGTGTGTACTCTGCCCATTTCGTCCACTCAAAACAACTTTTGTAGGAGTTGGCAGAGTTTTGAAGAAAGTTCGATCAGGAACACGCTAGTGACATTTTCGTCATGCTAAACACAACTTGCAGCTGCTACTGAAGAGTAATTTTTTATCATCTGAGTTGTGCCTTTTGAAGGCCTGCTTCTAAACAGATGGTATCAACCTTGATTATGATGCATTAATTTGCATTAATATCTTCATATATTTTAAAGTGGAAAAACAAGCTCCAACTTGAGCTTTAAGGGTCTTTCATCATTTTTCCAGCGGCGACAAGGTAACTTTGAGCTATCACAAACCCTAGAGTTACATGTAAATTTCAAGTTCAAGTACATCAACTGCAAAACCCTGTTACCATTCACATGAACCGGTTTTTATCAGGGTATTCCAGCTGATAGCAGTGAAGTGATAGTAACTGGTATCACTTTACAAGTCACTGGTGTCATCAACCTTTTTGTCTCATTTGACAGCTGATTATCAGTTGAGAAATGACAGCTTTTAAATACATGTAGTTAGTGAAGTTATAGCATGATGCGATATGAGGGTTATAAAGGGGAGACCCCCCCCCCCCCTTCATATTTGGAAAATTTATTAAAATAGCCATTCAAAGCATATGATCTACATGAAACTGCCCCTACCTCCAACAGTCATTTTTTAATAGCACCTAGCAAATGCTTCCAGTCCATGGTAGTGCTGAATTAATAACCCCAGTCAACAATTGCATTATTTTGGGGAAGGGGGGGGGGTGGGTGTGTCTTATTTTTGATCTTGAGAAAAGGGGGAAACATGATAACACTTTTAACTATCCTACAGGCAAGCTCTTTAATTCTCGCATATCAAAATATCTCCATCCTCCCCATGGAGCATAGTTTTATTAGTGTCAGGGGTGAAGGGTAATTACGATGATGTTGTTCTCTATCAGCTCCTAATTACTCATGATTGGTAGGGTAACGCTACACCAAATTGGCAACGCTTTGCACAACCTCGTTGATTCACTGCCCTCCTGGTCTGCATCTCTACTCAACATACCAGGGACAACTCTCATGCAGCTCGTCTCTGTTTGAAAACATTTTGCTTTCATCAAGAGCTAATGATACTTGTGTCAAAATATTATTGGCAATCGGTAGTGTAAACAGTTTCAGGTGGATGGTGTGGGAAGGAAAGAGCTGGTGAGCTGATGATGTGAGAGAGAAGTTGATTACTAAACAATGTATGAAATGATTAATGAAACTTAATATGTATCTAAATTCTGCACAGGCTTATAACATGATACACATGACCACTATCAATTAGGCTGATAACATCTTGCATCATGAGAAATTTAAAGACCATAAGAAGTTTCAAACTGCATTAAGTATGCAAATGCATTTCACTCATACAAATAAATGCTTTCAAGAGAGAGATTGATACCATGGGCATGGGAGAAATACAGATACCAGAATTGGGTGGGGGGGGGGGGTAAATTGTGTGTTCAAATGTTAAGGAGGATGTAGCTCTACTAAGCAAAAATGTCACTCACCCGAGCAGTAAAGTTCAAATTCGACTCCCAGCGATTTTTTTTTTTACTTTCAGCATCTTGTACACAACTAAACTACATCTTTCCTCCTTTTTCCTAGAAGGATCAGACCAGAAATTACCATGACAAGTGCAGCTCACTGTCACATTGCCAAATTTGTGAAGACAGACAGATGAAGCGAGAAAGAGGGTCACCATCTTCGCCTGGTCAAAAGTCAGCATAAAACACGCTCCTCATTCCTTGCACTCTCTCTCTGTCTTGGCCTGTATTATATCTTTTTGAAAACATTTTTTTCGCTGTTTTTCAGCTGCAGACAAAAACACCCCGGGAGCAGCAGGGGGCATCAGTGGGGTCTCCCTGTCAACAACCTGACCTGACAGCTGTGTGAAAACTTCCCAGGGTAACACTGACACCAGAGCACTGTGGCCAGGTAACCCTGTTTTCACAAACATTTTTCAAAAGAAAGTCCATTTTAGAAGTCTGTCAGAGAAAAAATGATAGCTAATTCTATTTTAGAGATACTTTTCTTTAAACCATCAATGATTTCATCAATAAGAATGTTAGTTTTAAGCATTTAGCCCATTACAATGAAAGGAGACAAACTAAAATATATTTCTTGAAGAGGAAACTAAACAATTCACATCATTTCCTCTCTCTGCAAGAAACCACTTTCCAAGGTAAGCATGGATCAATAAGTTAGTCCATTACATCTCCTTTTAGTCGAAAGGATGGATGAACTCGTTGCTACTTTACCTTCAAACATCTGAAAAACACTTTCAATCTAAAATAACAAATAATGATAATGGACAAGGCCTATGTCTCAACTGAAAAACATCATAATACAGCTGTGAAACCAGGGTCCTGCTAAAAGCATCCAGGGTACAGGGAGGAAGAAGTAACTAAAGAAGTCTGATTCTCGTTTTCTCTTTGTCTGGAAATCTTGCGGTCAGACCAACAAGACCAACCCAATGAAGGAGCCCACAAAAACAGTTTTAGTGGAGGGAGACGCAGAAGCTCAGAGTAACAGACTAACAAGGAAGTAAATCTCCCCAATCTTTACCCTGTCTCCTTCTTTGATGAAAAACAAATCCTTTGCAAGAGCAGGGAAAGGGTGACAAACAAGTCATGATCGGATTTTAGTGCCAAAGAAGCTTATCTCCACTTGGGTTGTTTTTCAATTTGAGACACACAGGCCAACTGATCAAGAAGCACAATGGGAGATTCCCCATGTCCAAGTGTATTGCCATACCCGGAACAAGGCACTAAGAATAGGTACATGTACAAGGACCTACTTCCTGGCATCGGTCAAATCAATCTTTCATCCTGCTGCTGACGGCAAACTAACAAAATCAAAACAAATCTTTTAAAGACAGCAAAAGGGTGATTGGCGCATTTATAGAGTTTTCCAGCTAGTATTTTATTATATAGGCCGATTATTAAATAGCCTTTAGAGAGAGAGAGATATGGCAGGTGAGACAGAGATGGACAGTGAGAGTGAAAGAGAAAGAGAAAGGGGGGGGGCAGGGAGAGAAGGCAGAGGGACGCATTAATTAGAGGGAAAAAACAACCGAAAGCCAGACCATGGACAAGGGTCCAGACGGAGCGTGTGAAGGAAGGGGGGGGGGGGGAGTATAAACATATCAGGTTATCTCCCTTGCAAAACTGTAGAGACTAAAGGTTCACCCAGGGGTAAATGTAAACCATGATTTTACGACACTAAACACTCCCCGAGGAGACAAAGTTCTACAAAAATAGACTACTTGTCCTCTTGAACCAGACAACAAATGGAAAAGGGAAGAGGGTGATACCCATGATGTCTAGTGTCATACACCCTGTACATAACCTGCTCTCATCTCACAGTAAACGGGTCAATAAGAGGTTATGTTGCTACAGAGTTCACCAATCAATTATGCTATATCCCCATTATTTGCTTATCATTCAGAAGCTTTGCACACTGCAAGACTTATTAATTGTAACATATTTGGCATGGTAAAATACAAAGAAACAAAGGAGGATCCATGAAAGCTTTTCAATTCGCAAGCGCAATGGTTGCATTTGTTACAATCAAACAAATAAATCAAATGCAATCAAAAGAAGATAGAGTCAGGGTAACAGAAGCATCAACTTTGAGGTTAACTATCTCATCAGGGCAAATCAAAGTCCTCTCTTTGACACTCATATGTCAACAATATGACAGAGGAGACAATAACTATGGACCACAAAATTAATGACTTCTTCAGTTGGTAAGGAACAAAAATAAACACCACAGCTCCACAATAACTCTTTGGAAAACCTGCCAACTGGTTTCTGCAGTCTTAACTGAAGCGCACAGTCACAATGATTTATTAATAGACTATTTGACCCTCATCTGGAAAATATACAGTTGTGACACAGAGATTGGTTTGTTCAAGCTTTGATGAAGAGTTAAAGGAAAAATAAACAAAATGAAATCTTTCTTGCCAGCCGGAAGACAGATTCTTTCAAATTTTAATTGCATATTACTTCCTTAATTCACCCTTTTTTCCTCACACTCCTACCATACACTGCAACCATGGATGCCACCGATACCTTTCTCCTTATAATCTTTCATGTTTTCATTTCCAAAAATCTATTTTTAAAAACATATCATTTGAATGAATCATAAGGGAGGACAGCCTAATCTGTGGCTTGAAAATAAAAAGATTTTAAAATTTTAATTACTCTCGAAACCAGACACTGATGCCAGAGAGTCGCCCAAATTTAGAACACCCACAGCTCACGGAGTCACAGAGTATAGACAAGGCAGTCTTTGTGGTGAATCACATGATAAGATTTATTGAGAGGGTGGCAATGATTAACTGGTACATTAATTGCCTTTATATTTCACCTCATATTCACTTCCTCGTAACAAAGATAAATCAAAAACTTGATTCAAGGCTGCCCTGACAGTGACACCCCTACCATCCAAGGTATCAATAAAAGATGCATCAATGCCATCCTTATACCAGACCTTTTGGTGAACTTTAACTTATCTGTTCACACTTTTGAGGTTAATACCATACCACAAATTAAAACCTAAGAGAGAGAGAGAGAGAGAGAGAGAGAGAGAGAGAGAGAGAGTGAGAGAGAGTTGCAAAACAGAAACCAAGATTAGATCACAGCATACAATATTCATTCATAAGTTAATTGATAATTTACTGTGACTATGAGACATCAGTCCCCTTTGTTTTGAAATATTTGTTTGTATTCATTTAGTTCGTTCAAGCAGTATTTTTCCACATGGAACTACATGTACATGTATGCCCTAAAAAAAAATGTATGACCTGTTAAAAACAAACAGAATTATCAACTAGTAAGGTCTATATCATTGTAACACACCAAGAATTCTCATCAGACCATGCAAACAGCTCTTCTCTTGATAAGAATCGTAAAGCCCCCATATACATGTCAAGCCCCCTTATAAGAACCTCTTTCTCTTTTCATTCTAAATGATGCCCAAATCCCTACCCCGAGTTCAACAAAGGCAAACAGTAAACATAATTTCATCTTGAAACATCATGTGGGCACTACTTTCTCATCGTTTTCCTCTACAGCTACTCTCCAGACACTATCCTCAGACAGACCAGCAGGGGAAAACATCCCTAATTAATCCACCTGGATTAAGGAGGTGACCTTAGATGAGGACACGGCCTGGCAGTACCCCCCCCCCCCCCACATCCCTTGAGAAAGCTTTCCTAACAAGCGCAGGTTCAGGGAGAGGTCTACCAGGGAAACTCTGTTTATCAATGATTAGTTTTTTCCCTAGGGTATCCATCATGTCTAGTCACCCAAAATCTAGTCAGTACTACTACAGCACATGTACTTCATGTAGCTTGAAATAAACATTGTAGATTCATGGATCGAGTACAAACATGGAGATCATTTCATTTTTTTATATGATTGTATGCAGGCATATGCAGCAGTGACCAACTTTCCACTGTAATCTCCTGTGATCTTCCATTCATGTCTATCTTAGCCACTGCACTGGCACTTGGGGTAAAATACAAGGGTCACAGTCCACATGCTGTTGTAAAAATGAGTACAGAGTCAGAGTTCCACAACAGGTATCATGAGCCTGAGAAAAACAGAGCCTTTCTACATTCCACTTTTATCTCAGTGATTTTACATACATTAATTTTTTGTTTGTTTCTTCTAATTTCAAGAGAAAAAAACCTACCCCCCTAGAGTGAATGATTATCTTCCTAGATAATTCTACACAAAGTCATCTCTCAATATTTTCATGGCTTCTCCTACCTTTATCTACAATATTTTTCTACTCCATACAAATGTGTCCACTGGGTGTGCTTAGTCTACTACACAACAATCTACCAGTAAATGAGGTAATCAAATGCTGGTGGGTTGGTCATTACGGGCTATTTCCCTGAGGAGAGAGTGTTCACACCTATGCCAGGACAAAAGGTTACGGGACCTTGTTGCGGCAAATGTGCAGTCTGTTCCCATTGTTGCCAGAAATTGATTTTTAAAGGTAGGCACCCCCACCATGTTATTTACAAAGTGATAAGATGTTTTTTTGTATCACGTACCAGTAATGCATAAGATATCATACTCATACATGTACATATGTTATACATGTAAGTTACAATAAACTACATACTACCTGTACCTTCCGAACTTCCCAAAACTATTGAAGCAGTAGGAATGCACTTTATGTATCGCATCATCATGTACGTATATTTCCAATGGAAACACAAAAATGCAAGATCACACAGAGTTAACAAAGCACTATGAAGTCTTGTACCATCCCAGCTTGTATAAATTATAAATGGCTCTATCTACATGTACGCCCCCTCTCCAAAGTGCTTGAAAATGAATGAAAAGAACTGAATCGTAACTTAAAACTGTATCAACCCCATTCCCGATGATTGGTTAGCTAATACCAGTGTCCACTCAAGCATGGTGCTAATATCACGGTCAAGAGGTCACAGTAATGAGATGAAACTAATACTTGACCGTCTGTCAGACATGAAAGCATCATATCAAGAATTACATCGTCACCAGTTCTCGATTACTTCTAAAATTAGCAAATTATGAGGTTGAAATAGGAATGGATCTCGAGGTGCCTAAAGAGACTGCCCTGGGAATACAAACATGTAAATACATGTGTACAAATACAAGTGGGTATTTTTTTCTGGATTTCAACGCTTTTGTTCCAAATGCAATTTGAGTGCATATCATATTGATGATACATGATACATTTTCTGCAACCGACAGAGATGAACCTCCATGCTTTTAGAATTAATGGAGTAATCCTTCTTTCCTTTTTACCCCAAAACATAAAGGTCAATATAGTACACAATAAATATTCATACTGTATACCCGGTACCCATGGAATACAAACTGTATGACAGCTGGTGAAATCTGAAATCTTAGAGCAAGTGCTATGAAAAAACAACAACAAAAAGACAACAACAATGTTCACAGCTTTTGCTATTCCTTAGAAATTGGGAACCGAACTGCTACCATTTGGAACAAACACCATCCAAAGAATACAAGACAATGAAAGTTTATACTTATGTTGTGGTTTCGATCCTGAAAATAACATGATTGATGGGTATCAACCGCAAAGAGACCTAATACCGACAATGAACAATTTATAGACCAGCCACGATATAACAAATGTAAACAAAACTAAACCTACTTGATTCTTTTCATAGTAACAGATCAGTTTCTGTTTTGAATAGGCAGTACACGTACGTGTGCTTCTTGGCAGCACATCGGTATGTGTACATCTACATGTACATTTAAAGCATGTGGAATAAAAGAAAGTCCTACTATCTTCTAACTCTCTCTCCTCTTTTTTCATGAAATACAGAAGTAAATCAATACATCACTCTGCTGATCAATAAATACCGGGATATTTTACATTCATTGTTGAGTAGAAACATTCTATCAAACACATATATACTTCGAACTGGAAGAGACAAGAGCAAATGAAAGAAGAGAAACTAGATCAAGATTCATTTTGCTGGAATACTATACTTTGCGAAAATGTCATGAAGGCTATGTAAATATCCCTTTTCTTTTTTCCTCTCCATAACACTTTTGTTGTTCATGTGCCAATGACATGCTGCTTTGCTAATCGGCTTGCGATACGCAGAATGAACAAGAAGCCTCAATCAGATAATTGCCCATAAAACAGGACGGGGTCATACGGGTGAGCATTTGTTCTGTAAATGATTTATAGATGGAGTATGAAACACGTAACTCTTCTTTTGATCACTTCTCCTCCCTGCAACTTTCTGTCTCTGCTCTCCTCCCTACATCACTCATAGGACAATGACCCGATCATCAGAATAGACATTACATGGGCTTGTCCTTTATCTCAATGCTATTCATTCAGCTCTGATTGATGATTATTAATCAAGCTTAGCCGGTACAGTGAGCAATGGTTGGTGCACAATTTGTTTTGATGCAGAGGCTATTGCCCTTGTGATGTATCTAGCTTCTGCTTCGTTTGCTATTGTTTCCCTCTCTCAATTCCCGATGTTTTCAAAACTGGAAAGCTTCAGTGCAGCTGATAAAAGTGGTGAGGTGTTTTGACAAGTTGAGACATGTTGCTATAGCTATAATCTGTTCAAGTGCAAAATCACATGGTATTGTAGAGAATGTAACAGATTTAACCTACATATGAAGTGAGTGAAAGTGAGATTAAGAAAACTGTCTTGTCTCTCCATCTATATTATGAAAATCAATATACCCTCATAAAAGGTCTACATCTATGTATTTGTTGCTTTGTATCGGTCCTCGCATAATTTTTCTGTTTTCAGCCATTTGCAAAAATACGTACATGTCTATACTTGTCTACTGCATTTCTGAAACAATTAAAAAATTGCTTCTACCTACAAATAGGAAATTCAATGACATGCATCTCCACCACAGTTTAAAGCAGTAAAATAGGTAAGGACCAATATAAAGAGAGAAATGTAAACATGTATGGTCCATGACATGGTGTACCTAAACATGATTTTTCATTTATCTAAATCTGTAGAAATCGTACAAAATAATTTTGGTCATTATTGATTTAACCTTTATTCATGCCACGATTAGGACAATTAAGTTAAATCAGTCATTTCAAATGGCCTCGGTTAACAAATTTATCTCACTTTACAAAGAATCATTTCTCTTCTTGAAAAACATGCAATTCAAGGTAAATTAGTTCAAGACTCAGAGTAAAAATTTCAAAACAGTCTGACCTGTAAACAACACTTTCAAGGAAAGAGTGAAAAATCCTTCAGTTCATGAACATAATGCTTTTCATTTCTTTCACAAAATAATATTCAATCTACATAGTGACAATGAATTTAGATTTGCTATTCCCAGCAGACTGGAGCAAACAATACATCATTTTCGAAGTAATGACAAAATCAATAATCCTTTAAATGGAAATGTCTTGCATTTGTACACTAGTCCCAAAAAACATTTTACAGCCATGCATATATAATGCAGCCATTATTGCAGAAAAACACACCAACACTACAAAGAAAAGTAACGAGTGATTAACCTCACGAGCAATGGCCTACCCAAGCCAGCCAGCCAGCCAACCAGCCGCAGGCCACGCTCCCTCCTACGTGATTTAGGCCACCCTAGGTCACTGGTAATTCTAAGAATAGGTGTTAATGCACTAAGGCGTTACGAGAAAAACACACCAAGGGCAGCAACAATTACCACATCAATATATTTAGCTTACCATCATCACGAAGACAGAGGTTATGACAATAGGTACTAAGATCCTCAGAGGCCCAGACAAAGGCCAAAAGTTGGCACCTATCCCAGATTTGACCTTAAAGAATATTGATTGAGTATTGCATACATGTACATCTTTGTTGATTGTCAACAAACAAATCTGGGCACTTAACTACCAACATAATTGTGACCATTGATTACAGATAAGAATTTACTAAGCTTGAAATGAAAAAAATGATCATTGGCTAAATTATGCCTAAGTTACAAGATTTGTAAAATTACCATTTCCCTGAAATCAATGACTTGTCTGAGTATCCAACAATTACTTGGGACTCAGATTCTCAGACGATAGATGCAAGTGCAGAACTGGTCAAATTATCATGTCCTGCATCCAATATTTGACATCTTCATTTGAGCATTCAATATTCCAAAAATATTAAAGTTCTAATTATCACACATTGTTTTGTAAGTTTGCGCTATGAACGACTTAAAAACACAAGCTTCTTTCGTTCATGTCACTAGAGTAAAGACAGCGTCCCACTCTAGTCACCAACATCCTCCT